>CM039319.1:52903403-53571114 GCA_022316695.1 Camellia oleifera
AAAGAACAAAATGACAAAAACAAAGTCTCGTGCGTGAGACATTCGGGCTAACTCCTCAAAAACTTGACTTCATCTCATGATCTTCACCGAGGCTAGGTTTGGATATCTCTTTGCTCACCTATATACACATGAATGAAAGTGAGCGAAAGCCCAGTGAATAATATCAAATAAGGAAGTTACATGAATAAAGATTCGTAACATGCATATCAAACGGCTATAGGTCCATTCGTTCGTGTCAAACGGCTTTTGGCCCAATCATCTATATCAAACGGCCTTTGGCCCAATCATTCATGTGAAATGGCTTTTGGTCTATCATCTATATCAAACAACCTTTGGTCCAATCATTTATGTCAAATGGCCTTTGGCCCAATCATTCATATCAAATGGCCTTTGGCTTAATTATCTATATCAAACGGCCTTTAGGCCCAATCATTCGTGTCAAAAGGCCTTTGGCCCAATCATCTATATCAAACGGCTTTTGGTCCAATCATTCATGTCAAATGGCTTTTGGCCCAATCATCTATATCAAATGGCCTTCGGCCCAACCATTTATATCAAACGTCCTTTGGCCTTATTATCTATATCAAACGGCCTTTGGCCCAATTATCTATACTCATTTCATACTTGAGGTCATAATTATATCACATTCCAACGGCCTTATCTAATCATTGGCATAACGAATATCTGATTTAAATTAACAAATTCGTAAACTCAGACAGAAATAAGCATTTAAAAGGTAGCATACTTCTATATATTCTTACTAAGATATTACTCACAGTGTTCTGCCGGTGGATTTATCCTTGTGCTTGACCTTACACATTACATAACATATTGGGTCACAAACGATTCAATCCGTTCTTAATTTTATCTACTTCTCTTAGGTCTCTTTCTTATTATTTTTACTCATTTATGATGTTCAATGCATGCCTAAGAGTGTTTAGAAATGAAAGAGAACGAAAAAAGGAACATAAAACAACTTTTCAAAATTTCTAAAATAGAGCTCTCCGCTCGAGCGGACCTTTTTGGTCTGCAAAAGTACTGGTTGCACGCATTTACACTTGAGTGATATTTCTGACGCTCGAGCGAGAGGTCTTACAAAACAGGGTTCGCTCGAGCGTACACTTTGTCGCTCAAGCGATAGTACAAATTTCTACAAAACTTCTGGGAGCTGAATTTTCACGCTTGAGCGAGACTTTTCTCGCTCGAGCGAACAAGTTGAATTCTGGGTTTTCTAGAATTCCGTTTAAGCTTCAAACTCAACCCTAAAGGCTCCAAAACTTGCAATTTGATACCAAAACATGGGAAAAACATTGCCTAGCATGAAAACACGGGTAATTCAAACTCAATTGACAAAAAAAATCATGGTTCATCTCTCAAATTTCCAAAAACCATTTCAAGTTCTTCAAAGTTAATGAAATCAAGTTACACATCTTCATGAATTATGCATGCAAGTAATTTATTGACTCAAATTCCATTTCAAATGGTACAGATGATGTTCATGCTCATGGAGCTTAACAAAACCATGCTTGCATGTATGATCTAGTACTCAATTTCTCATATTTAACATGTTACATGCTTGATTATGCAATTTCATTGCAACTCCCTACATGCATGGTTATATTGATTTCAAAAACATCATTATCAACTCAATTCTTGTTCTTGGTCATATAACATGCTAGAATTCATGCAATTATGAACTTAAATTCATGATGTTAAGTTCAATTACCCACCTAAGAGCTTCAATCTCCCAATTCCTAGCTAGTTCTTGAGCCTAGCCTTCCAAATCCTTAAGGTTTGAGACAACTCTACAATTTTTCCTCTTCTTCTCTCACTAGAACCGGCCCTCTCTCTCTCTAGAGTGTATATCCAGAATTTTGAGCTCACAAATGGTGAGTATAAGTGTAGTTAGCTCTTTATATATGCTTGCCTTAATCAATTTGTTTGTGGCTAAGTATTTGTGCTTAATTAATCAGTTTGATCTAATTATTTTGATCCAAATCAATTTCCAATTAAATTTCACCGTAGGCTCTAAAAATCATGCTAATCATAAAAAAACACAGTTAGTTCTACTTTTTGACGCCTCTACGACCTTCAATTAAATTTTTATAGCAAAGAATCAAACAAATTTTCCTACGGTGAATAGATTTTCAGAAACACATATATTCATATAAATGGTACTCAAAATCATATTAAGCACATAATCACAACATAATTAAGATTAATTAACATAACACGAGACAAGGTTATCACAATATTGAACGGCTCGAATTATCAAAATGGGACTCGTAGCGGACCCCCATGGTCCCAACAACACCGTCCAATCCGATTCGGACTGGAGACAAGCTGAACCCTTAGTATATTAATTTTTTTGAAAATTTCAAAAAAATATAGAATTTTGATATAATTAACTTTCTTTGAAAAATCTAAAATCCCCAAGATATTGACTTGTGATTATGTATCAATTTTAACTAGTAAATAACAATCTCAATCAAATAATCAAAGACAAATCGACACAACGATTTAACGTGAAAAAATCACAGTGGAGCGCCTCTAATTGTGATAAAAAAATCACAAGCAAAAGTCACAAAATAATCCACTAAGAAAACAAAAAGGAATTACATACACTCAATTATCTAGCGAATCCACGCCTGAATTGAACCAACCCCTATGTGCCTCTTCCATCAACGTCTTCACTTTGGAATTGTCTTGCCCAACATTGAATTCATAACGTCGATGTTGAATCCATGACGATGAGCCACTCTGGAATCCACCAAAGTTTCAGGCCGAAATTCCATGGAATCCACCAAAGAACAAATCTCTCTTTTGTGAATAAAACAAAATAAACAAACCCTTTGATATAATCCACTCAATTCATGATAGAAACTTCCACAGATATCAAAGAAAACCATCAAAGAAGCTCCAGATGAAAACCCTAATACCCAAAAAGAAGATCTGGAAGCCGTACCCTAAAATCTGACTGAAACACAATTTTATAGTAAACAAGGTCGCGATGGTCGCTCGAGTGAACAATAAACCTTGTCAATATTTTTGTAGTCAGTGAAAACTTTTGGGACCAAAGATTCTTCGCTCGAGCGCACATTCTTTTGCTCAATCCTCGACATAGTCGGCGAAGTGGCAAACATGAAAGGATTAAAATTACAAACTCCTCTGCATAGGCACAATTCAGGTTGGATTCACATCTAAAAACTTATAGCCTCCCTGAAATAAAAGAACGAATAAAATTACAACTAAAAGGAGTTTTGTCAAACGGAATTGCCAATAACAAAAACCTAATAGTGTTAACGAGAAATGGATCAGAACTAATGTAGATGGTGTGAATATATAAATATAAACAAGTTAAAATATACATTTGAATATAAAAAATATGAATACATTCTTTTTCATCTATATGACAAATGAATTATTGCTAATAATAAAATTACATTTTATGTTAATTATAATCTCATGATAACCCAATGTAATTATAGTAAATTTATGGGGTTTATGGTATTTTTCTAAAATTTCAAGAGAAGACA
Source organism: Camellia oleifera (assembly GCA_022316695.1). Classification (NCBI taxonomy): domain Eukaryota; kingdom Viridiplantae; phylum Streptophyta; class Magnoliopsida; order Ericales; family Theaceae; genus Camellia; species Camellia oleifera. The sequence goes on from CM039319.1 coordinate 52,906,940, forward strand.
GTGTGATTTACCCTTAAATTTTTTACCTAGCTTAAGTTCTTTTAAAAAAAAAAATTTGTAAATCCAAATAATTTTAACCTTATATTTGTAAATCAATGATGTTTTCTAAAATTGAAAACATAAATTCATCTAATTTATTGTAAAAAAAAATTCGATGCCATGTTTTGAGAATCAATTTTACAAAACAATCCAATTTTGTAAACTAAGTCAACTTGGAAATTTTATTTCAAAACAACATGAGTTTGGAAAAAAATTCTTTCAAAATTATGTGTGAATGAGAGAGCTTCTCAATACATCTCGAAGGAGGTAAAACTAACTCAAAGGAAGAAGAGGTCCACCTTGGCCTACATGACATCATAAAATTAGTTAAATCTATCTTGTAGGGGATAAATGAAAAGAATTATCGAAGAAGAATATCTCTTATGACCCCTACTAAATTTCCACAAAAAGCTTTATTATCAAAACTACAAGAATTTACACTTTTGGTGACTAAAATTTTTTAATTGGCATTGGTTTATGATATAGCTACTAAAATTTTTTAATCGAGAAATATTAATTATTGACAACTAAATTTAGTTTTAGTCGGCAAAAATTTCACTTTTGGCGACTAAAAATCGTATTTGGTGTCGTAAGTCTATATTTTAGGCTACTAATTTTTTTTTAGTCGTCATATATTATTTTTTGCTGACAAAATAAATTTTAGTTGCCAAATAAAAGGCATATTCTTATGGTTACTCTTTGGTGACCAAAAAAATTGGTCGGCATTTCTTAAGTTTTGCTGACTAAAAAAAACATTAGTTGTGCCATATGATCTTTTACCGACCAAAATTATTTTTAGTTGCCAAGATATTTTGGGTGACTATAAAGTTAGTCGCCGTTAATTTATCTTCGGTTACAAAATCGAATAGTCAGCATATATATTTCAATTGCTGACAAAACATTGATTTAGTTGGTAAAAATGTTAAAAGTTTAGGGAGGGAAACAATTTATTGCTACCTCGCGCTTTCTCTGTTAGACAAAATGATATTCAAACTCTCTTACACCCAAACTGTCTCACCACCAAACCTCATACGAAATCACTTCACTGCAGCCCACCGTACAGAGGACGTCGGCAAGGCCATTGCCACTGCCACCGCCGGAAATCACCATCCCCACAGACGCAGATCACAGGTTCTCTCTCTTACTCTCTTCAACTCGATCTCTAGCTCTCGATCTATCTGTGTGTGTGTGTCTCTCTCTCGCTCACAGTCTTTCTCTGTCTATCTCTCACTCTCTCTCTTTCTCTCGCCCCATCTTCTGTTTCCCCTTTTTCTGATTGTTCATTTAGGGTTTAATTTTGTGTTGATTTAGACAGTTCCTCTGTTTTCTCATTTTTTGAAACCCAGATCTGTTGATTTAGGGTTTTAGTCTCAACATCTTAGGCAAATGTCTAACTTTGACTATTAATTAACTGCACATTTTATGGATTCCTCATAAGCTTGCATGTTGAAACAAGATTATTTTTTATTTTTTATTTTTTTGTTGTTGTCGTTGGCAGAAATAGGACCTTAGAAGTCCTTTACGCTTCCCAAAATTAAAATCTTTAGTTTGTGAATTTTCTAAGAGCTGACATTATGATTGAATCACTGGCATGAATAAAGCAAATGTCTATTTCATTTTTCATTTTCATTTCCTGGATGACTATAATGTTAGCAATACTTGTGCTGATTGATATATAAAATAGAGCATGTTAGCCTGTATAAAATAGTGCAGCTGCATCATCTGAAAACTAGGTGTCTTGTAGCTCTACATTCAGCTTAGTATGTTGCTGTATGCAGAGATCATTGTGAACAAAGTTTTGAAGGCCTTCTTAGTGCTTTCAAGGCAAGGCAGTTCTAATGTACCTTGAGGCTTAAGAATTAAGCATGGATTTTGTAAATCTTATATCTTGAGTATTCAAGACTGAATTAAATTTGTAACATTTTTGTCCTTTTTATGCATGTGGTTAGTTCTTAGTTTTAGTGATTTATAAGTGATCCAAATATTTTAATACTATGTTTTGTATTGCTTCACATATTGCCATGTTTTCACAAACAATTTATTTCTTAGATTGCTTGCTCATGAGTGTATTCTTTGATTCACTTTTTTGTTTGATTCTTTTGTATTGTTACTTATGAAATACTCTTTTTTTGGAACCCCTTTTAGATTGTTAATCATTTCTTTTGTTGAATTTCAGCTTGGATTTGTCACGACCCAAACTCGGCCCTATGGGTTTAGCACCGTAACTGGCCAGTAATCCGAGATTACCAAAGGCCTGCTGAAGAGTAAAACAGTCAAACAGAGTACAGGGCCTGGCGGAAGCCAATATAGTAAATAACTAGTGTCCATTGAGCTGTGAAAATCTGTATGGCACGACCCAAACCCGGCCCTATGGGTTTAGCACCGTAACTGGCCAGTAATCCGAGATTACCGAAGGCCTACTGAACAGAAATACAGTCAAGCAGAGTACAGGGCCTGGCGGAAGCCAATACAGTAAATAACTAGTGTCCATCGAGCTGTGAAAATCTGTATGCCAAAAACATTTTTATGCATTCATACAATTCAAACAGTACAATCCATATACAGTCTATACAATGATACACAGTCAGTCAGTACAGGGATCAAGTCCCTAGACAACAGTACAGTAAAATAGTAAACGGTCTATACAACGGTACAAGATAGTAAGGAGACCGACGGGGGACACAAAAACACCCCAAGCCATAACATGGCAACTCGGAACCTCGCAGTGAGGCACATAGGCTGGCTTGACCAAACTGGGGATCAATCCCACGCTCCTAGCTCCGGTCTGGCTGCTGAGAACCTACATATATATATAAACAGTGAGCTAAAGCCCAGTGAATAACATAACGTGTAAAGAGGTTATGAATGAATGTCCCTTACAGTAATGAAATCAATTCATCATACAGTATTTCAATCTTTCAGTATTTCAGTCAATTAGTATTTCAATCAATCAGTCATATGCGGTACATCCATTAGCCTATGAACAGTAGGTCCAAAAGGACCGGGCCTTAACAGACCCAACAATAATGATGGCCATCAAACAGTATGGTTCCACAAGGAAACCGACAGAGCTCTGTAACAGTCAATAACAGTGGGTGCTAAGGATGCTACAATACAGTTCGAAATGCAAGACATACATTCATTCAATAAACAATATCAGTTCAATAAACAGTTCAGTTCAGTATTCAAAATATAACCATTTGAACATATCTTTACACAATCTGTTACTCACAGAGATTGGGCTATAGCAGCTAGAGCGCGTCCCCGGGAGCCAACCCTAAACAGTTAACAAATAGAACACACACTAAGTTCACAATCGGAAAGGATGATAATTAAATCCCTAAATTTCCTCGGTGTGGTTCTATGTCTAAATCCTCATTAATATGTCTTAAACTAGGCCTAAGAATGCCTAGGATGGGATGAGGATGCAAAAATACAGTTGGAAGGCATTTTTCAAAAGTTGCTGAAAACACGGGTCTCGCTCGAGCGAGCCTTCCTTCGCTCGAGCGAGGTTGCAAAAACAAAGGCTTCGCTCGAGCGAAAAATCCTTCGCTCGAGCAGTAAACAGTGAAAGTACTGGATGCTCAATTTTTACGCGCGATGCTCGCTCGATGCTCGCTCGAGCGAGATTCCAAAATCAAAGGGTTCGCTCGAGCGAGCCTTTCTTCGCTCGAGCGGTCTGATGAAACAGTAAAAGTACTGGATGTTCGATTTTTACGCTCGAGCCACCAATCCTTCGCTCGAGCGTGGCTCAAAGGAAACGTTGGTCGTTCGAGCGAGGAATCCTTCGCTCGAGCGAAGAAGCCAAATCTGGAATTTCCAGATTTGCCTTCCAAGCTCAAACCAAGCATTCTCAACTCAATTCTCGACCTCTTGGGCTCAAATTCTGGAAAATACATCCCAAAACAATATATAACAAGTTTCAAAAGCCAATTTATGAATTCAAGCCCTAAAGGTGAGTCAATTAAAACCATTTTTCAAACCCAATTTCAAGAATACTTTCAAACATGCAATGCATGAACTTTAAACCAAAACCAAGCTTCAAATCTTGCTCTAATGAGCTCCAATCTTTGAAAACAATGTGGAAACATGGATTATGATAAAAACATGGACATGCATGTATAATTCTCCAATAATTTAACTTCAAAACATGCCAAATGACCATGCATGCAACATTCAAGCTCTAATGCAACAATTATGAACAATTTCATGACTTAATTGTACAATGATGCAAGAATCATGCAAAACTTAGCTCAAAGGCAACAATAAGGAGATGAATGTCCTACCTTAATCTTGTATTCAAGGTTTAGGAGCTTAATTTTGCCAAGTTACACTTCAATCCTTCAAGATTATAAGTATTTCTTCAAGACCAAATTGATTTCACTCCAAGTCCCTCACTCTCTACTCTCTTGGTCGGTTAGGAGTAAGAATAAGAGGCTGATCAATGTTTTCTCTAAGTGTATAAGGTGCAAAGATAATATTAAACAAAATGTCCACTAACTATGGCAATAGTGTAAATAAGTCAAACTAGACAATTAACTCGTTTAAATCTAATCTAATCATTCCTAATCAATTTTCAGATAAATATACCATAAAATCAAAAATATTCTACTGATTCTAAAACATCAAACGGTTTCTAAATCGGCCGCCGATAAGGCCTTCAATTAACAGTTTAAACACATGGATTCAAACAGATAATTAATCAATTAAACAGATAGAAATGCAATATAACAGATAACTTTTCCAATTTCAGTTCCAGTTTCAATCAGTCTATCCAATACTTCAGTTAATCCAATTATCAGTCATTAGCGGTCCAGTCTAGCAATAATCAGTATTTAATTCAGTGGTTATTCAGTAATCGGTACGAGAGTTGTTACAGGATTGAACCTCAAAGATAATTTCTGGATCTGGGTTATGTGATTGTGATTGTTGGTGAAAACAAAGTTGTTGTACCCCACAATTTAAATATATATATAAAAAAACCAAGAAAATGAAGGACCCCAATTTGGTCATTCGTTTCAAGAGGCCTCTAAATTTTATCTTCTATGTATTATAGTTTGTATGTGTTAGTAAATTTGTATACATAAATTAATTCTCATATTTGTAAACCCAACAAATTGTTGTTGTTGTTGTAGTTAGAATTTATTGTGAACAAAAGCTGAGATTTTTGTTTAAAGATTTGATGACGAGTTTTCATGGCTATTGGGGGAGGGTATCTTTGTCTTAGGTTTCTTGTGTTAATTTTCTTAGGAGACATATAGTTCTTACTAGTGTCACTTTTTTTTTTTATATATAAAAAAAAATTCACTTGTACAAGTTAAACTTGGTGCTCTTAATGAATTTACCCATATATATATATAGAGAGACAGAGAGTTTGGGAGTATGACCATGAAATTTCCGTTGTGTTCTAGAAATTGGTCTGACGAACTTTGATACACTTAATGTAATATAATTTCACAACTGTGCATTTCTTAGGACAGATACAACGATTTTAAAAAAATCAGGATATAGATAAGAAAAAAAGAAAATATTAAAAACATTTTACAGACAAGGATATTAAAAATGCATTTAGAGAATGTTTAGACACGACACGCATGTCTATTCAATGTCCCCAACATGTCCAATCGAAAAATTATAGTGATTCAGGTTTTAACTCGACATTTTATTATGTTTTGGACTCGGGTTTCATGGTTCAATGTTGTTGTCCATCTCTTATTCCCCTTGTTGTTCCTTGGATTGGTGATTTGGATTGTAGTTGTGTGTTTGGAACAGGTTGGTTGCTTGATTTTCTAAACTTATGTTGCCCAGATTTTTGCTTCTCCACTCGAGCGGCCATTCTTGCGCTCGAGCGGGATTCTCAAACCCTTAGTATTTTTTTGTGGACCTGTAAATGCTGGAAGAGTGTATTCTACGCTGGAGCGGCGTTTCCTACGCTGGAGCGGCCAATCTTGAGTTCAAGCAATGTCCTTCGTCTGCAAAACTTCTGAAAGTGTGTATTCTACGCTCGAGCGTCACTTTTGTGCTCGAGCGAAACATTGTGTCTAACGCTCGAGCTTCACTTTTAATGCTCGAGTTGACTGTGTGTATAACAGTTTGTGAAGATGACTTTTTTTTTTTTTATCACTTTTTCATTCCTCTCTCTCTCTCTCTCTAAAACTTTTCAAAAACTTAGATCTTGAGTTTCTCTCTCTAAAACTCGTTTTCTCTCTACTATTTCACCTAGATCCGTTGGGATCTTCCCCTTAGTGCCTTTGAGAAAAAGGTAAAGCTTCTCAAGAGCTATGTTTTGATCTGAGTAGAAGTTGATTTCGATGTCTTTGAAACTTCTCCTTTGTTGCTTTGGTCTTCTAAGTTTAAGGTAAAGATTTTCTACACTTTCATATGATTTTTAACTTAGTTATTTGATGATTGTATAACAATGGTGGGCTTTGGATGTATTATGGACAAACTTAAGGTTTGGGTTGTAAAATTAGAAGAGGGGTTTCTAAGTGTATGTTATGGGAATGGTTATGAGGTCAAATATAAGGTGGTATGGTTACACTATTGTTGATTTTGGCTTTGGGTTGATATTTGAAAAAAGGAGTTTGCCCTAAAATGATTATAATATTTATTTCGCATAAATAAATGAAATTGGTGTTATAAACATGAAATTGGGTGAATATTGAAATAGATGGTGGAGTTGAGTATGTAATAACTCTCACCTTTGAAAATTTTGAATAAACTATTTGTCTGGGGATTGAATATCTATTTAGAAATATTTGTGTTGGGCTATCGATAGAGGATAACTATGTTTGTTGTAGAAATTGTATGAAGATTAGATGAATTAAAACTAATCTATTGTTGGTGGTCAATGAATATGACTATGTTTTAAATACATTGTATATGTATGATTTTTGGGAGGAGAAAGGGGATGTACTTCATGTTTAGGAGGAGATAGGAGATGGACTCCACTGAAATTAAGTTGGCCGAAGTGTCCTCGATGAAAGTCCCGAAACCATACGTACATATATGGGTGCCGATCCCGCGGACACAATTTTCGTAAAATGACAGATTGAAGTGTTTATATAGTAATTGTGTTGATGAGATAACCACTGAGTTGTAGTCTCAATTGCATTGTTGAAAGATAATGAGATTGGCTCATGGATTGAAATGAATTGAAAAAAAATGGAATAAGATATGAACATGGTACTTTATGATTACTGAAAATGTGAATGTTTTGTCATAGGCATTGTATATGCACATTGTACTTATATCTTTATTAAATCTCATATATTGTGTTAGATTATTCCTACTAGGCTTTGGCTCACCTTATTTGGGAAAACCATTTTCAGGTGCTGGTGACATACTTCTGCCAAGGCAATAGCATGGAGGGACTTTTGGGAAGCAAGAGCTTCTTTATTTTGTTTTTATTCTTTTGTATAGCGAAGGACATTAACTATATTGAGCTAGGCTCACTTTTGTGTAACCAAGCAATGACTTAAAAAAATGTAAGCCTATAGGGCATCTGACTATATGTTTAGTTTCATTTCTCTCAACCTTGTAATACATGCTATAGATTCAGGATGAACATTGGTGAATGTATATTGCATGTGTCAACCTTTGTAAACGAACTCTGAACTCTGATGAATAAGTGTATCTTATTTATGTTATTCCTCCGCTTATGAGTTGTATTTATTACATAATTTTTTTTTTTGGGGGGGGTGTTACAACTTCGTATTAGAGCATATCGGGTTTGAATACTTTAGGTACGTGGGAAGTGGTTATTACCAAAATGAATTTGTTTCGCTTAGCTGGGGCGTTAATATATATTGTATGCTTATGTGATTATATGGGTATGGGATGTAATTTCTAGGATGTTGATCAAGTCTAAGGATTTCTAGTAGTCCTATTGGAAAGATACCTGATCACTGCTGTTTCTAATTGGAACTCTGGCAACGTTGCGGGACAGTCATTATCCGAAAATGAAATTCGTATGTATTTATATGACTACGATTACGTGCTTAGATGAAATGAATTACTGTTGTCTAATGTATTAGGATGTGAGTGAGTTAGCTTTGGCACATTTATGAATGTGCTAATCTCTTGTGTTACCTTCATTAGAATGTCATGACGTGGTTGTGGTGGTAGGCCTAGGAGGCACGAGGTGCCTATACCGGATGAAATTTCAGCACATAAAGAAGGGGTTAGCCAAGCCAATGTGGTTGAACCAATTGGTCAACAGCCCATGGATGCCTTAGCTCGCGAAATGGCCGGAGCATTGGGGGAATCTATGGATATTCTCAGAGCTGAGAATCAAGTCCAGGCCTAAGTAGCTGAGGCAGGGCCATCTTTTTTGAAGAGAGAGTTTTTTCGGTCAAATCCGGATGAGTTTTTGGGTGATCCAAAGAAGCCACTAAAAGCAGATGAGTGGCTAGAACAAATAGTGAAGACGTTCGAGATATTTGGCATCGAAGACGACTAGTTAAGGGTGACCATGGCATCTTTCCAGCTGAAAGGAAATGCAGGTCAGCGGTGGAAGTATGCGCATGGGCGCATTGGGGTGACTTGGGAGGCTTTTGTCAACGCCTTCTATCTCCCACAGTTAGGGAGAAGTTGAGAGACCAGTTCTCTAAATTGGTGCAGTTGAACACACCAGTGGCTGAGTTTGAGGCCATATTTACTAGCTTCTCTAGGTTTGCACCTAAGTTAGTGGCGACTAAAGAGCGCCATTGTTTGGAGTTTGAGAAGCAATTGAGGACCAGACTCATGTTTAGAGTGGCCGGATCCATGATTAGAGACTATATGTGCCTTGCGGAGGTGGTGGCCCATCTGGAAACTGTTATGCAGGTAGAGGAAAAGAGGATGAGGGGCTCCAAGAGGAGTCAAGATAATCAGAAAGACAGTAAGAGGCAGAGGGGTTTTAATCCCCAGTCGTCCAGAGAGCTCAGTTGAGGTCCACTTTTTGAGTACCGAGTTTGGGTTTTGGGAGGAGTGGCCAAGGAGATTTTACTTGTTTGAAGTGTGGTTAGTTGGGCCACAAGTCTTCAGCTTGCCCGCAGAGAGGAAGAGGGTAGCGGGTAGCATTATCTTCGGCTCGTTCTCAGGGCCAGAATCAAGGGAGAGGGTAGCCACTTACTTGTTATCAGTGTGGGCAGGCGGGGCACATGAAGAGATTTTGTCCACAGTTGGGTGGCACATCTGGTGCATCTAGTTCGAGGCAGACATAGAGCCACTAGCCTGCACAGTCAGCACAGGCCTTGAGGGCTAATTAGGGAGCCTCTTTGGCTTAGTTAGTGCATCAGACTTATTCTCCAAGGGGTGAGCAGGTTGAGTAGAGACCTACAGGGCGTATATATGTTGTTACAGCGCCAGACCTTATACTTGCTCCTTCTGTAGTGAGAGGTACCTTCTTGTTTTGCAATTTAGTTGTTAATGTACTGATTGATACGGGTGCATCCCATTCTTTTATCTCGTCTACATTTGCATCGATTTTGGGATTAGAGTTAGCTCAGTTAGCATCTTCTATTTGTGTAGAGTTACCTATTAGTAGTGAGGTTATTTTGAAGCAGGGGTGTCGGGGTTGTGACATAGAGGTTACCGGTCGTCGACTTCCATTTGTATTTGTATTGATTGACATGTTTAGTTTTGATGTTATTTTGGGTATGGACTGGTTATCGTCATACCGGGCTGTTATAGATTGCTACCGTTAGAGGGTTACTATATGTACCTTGAGCGCTGATTGCTTTTATTTCTTGCGGGACCGGGTGGATAGAGTCTTATTACCAGTATATGATCCGCGTGGGCAAGTGAACTTAGTTGCCTTCTTGCTAGCTTCTTGAGTAGTGAATGTGATGAAGTCCAGGTTGAGTTGCCAAGGGTAGTTTGTGAATACCCCAATGTCTTTCTCGAGAATCTTATTAGTTTACCACCTCACCGAGAGATCGAAATCTCTATTGATTTAGTTCCTGGTGTGACACCGATTTTTATGGCACTGTATAGATTTGCACCTGCTAAATTGAGTGAGCTAAAGATTCAATTCCAGGAATTGTTAGATAAGAGTTTCATCTGCCCTAGTACTTTACCTTGGGGAGTACCGACTCTCTTTGTTAAAAAGAAAGATAAAGCGTTGCGACTTTGTATAGATTACCAGAAGTTAAACCAAGTAACTGCTAAGATAAGAGTTTCATCCGCCCTAGTACTTTACCTTGGGGAGTACCGACTCTCTTTGCTAAAAAGAAAGATAAAGCGTTGCGACTTTGTATAGATTACCAGAAGTTAAACCAAGTAACTGTTAAGAACAAGTACCCAATGCTTCGTATAGATGATCTGTTTGATCAGTTGAGGGGGTCTTGTTATTTCTCTAAAATAGAACTGAGATCGGATTATCATTAGTTGAGGGTAAAAGATGAGGATATTTTGGAAGGCGGCATTCTGTACGTAGTATGGCCATTACGAGTTTCTAGTGATGTCTTTTGGGCTAACCAATACTCCAGGAGTATTTATAGATTTGATGAATTGGATCTTCCGTGAGTTTCTAGAGTGTTTTGTAGACGACATCTTGATTTACTCACTCTTTGAAGAAGAACACCAGGTACACTTGAGAGTGGTGTTTGAGTTGCTTAAAGCCCATAAATTATACGCTAAGTTTGGAAAGTGTGACTTTTGCTTAAAGGAGGTTAAATTCTTAGGCCATGTAGTATCTAGGGAATGAGTGATTTTAGATTCCTCCAAGATAGAGGCAGTGCAAGATTGGGCACAACCAAGGAATGTTTTTGAAATTCGTAGTTTCTTGGGGTTGGCAGAGTATTACCATCGGTTTGTGAAGGATTTCTCTAAGCTAGCCTCACCTTTGACTAGGCTAACAAAAAAGGAAATCAAGTTTGTATGGAGTGAGTCTTGTGAGAAGTCGTTCCTAAAAGCTTATGGTTAGACTCACCACTACTCCAGTCTTGATTATTCTGGAGAGGCGTTTGGGCTATTTGCTATATTATGATGCCTCACGAGAAGGTTTGGATTGTGTATTGATGCAAAAGGAAAATGTAGTAGCCTATGGCTCACAGCAATTGAAAACACATAAGAGAAATTATCCTACCTATGACCTAGAGTTAGCAAAGGTGATTTTTGCCTTGAAGATTTAGAGGCACTATCTGTATGGTGAGAGATTTGAGGTGTTTTCTGATCATAAGAGTCTGAAATATCTGTTTACACAGAAGGACTTGAATTTGAGACAGAGAAGGTAGATGGAGTTTATAGTGGATGGAGTTGAGAGGAAGTACTCCGAGAGTTTCACTATTCACACCTTGCAGTGCATTCGAGAGGCACAAAGATGTATCACAACCTTAGTCACCAGTTTTGGTGGAGGAATATAAAGAAGGATGTAGCCGCGTTTGAGTCAAAATGCCTTACTTGTCAGCAAGTGAAGACTGAGCATCAAAGGCCAGTGGGTTTGTTGCAACCCTTACTGATAGCCGAGTGGAAGTGGGAGCATGTCACGATAGATTTTGTTGTAGGTCTTCCTAAAACCTAACGGGGCAGTGATGCCATTTGGGTGGTAGTTGACCAATTAACCAAGTCAGCCCATTTTATTCCTATGTACGTAAGTGACTCAGTAGATTATTTTACCGACCTTTACATCGGGGACATCATGAGATTGCACGGGGTCCTTGTGACGATTGGATAGAGATCCGCGTTTCTCTGCTCGATTGTGGCAGAGCTTGCAGAGTGCCTTAGACACCAAATTGACTTTTAGCATAGCATATCACCCTCAAACTGACGGGTAGTCCGAGCGTACTATTCAGATCGTTGAGGATATATTTCAAGGTTGTGTCATTGACTTTAAGGGGTTGTGGAAGAGGCATTTGCCCTTAGTGGAGTTTGCCTATAATAATAGTTTCCAATCGAGTATTGGTATGACACCATTTGAGGCCTTGTATGGCTGGCCGTGTAGATCTCTGTTGTGTTGGACTGGGTGAGTGATGCACCTTTGTTGGGTCTAGAGTTGGTTCGGGAAATGACGGAAAAAGTGGTACTTATTCGTAAGAAGTTGGTTACGGCTCATAGTCGCCAGAAAAGTTACGCCGACTGTAGGAGGAGACCTTTCTCTTTTAAGGTGGGAGATCATGTCTTTTTGAAGATATCACCTAGACGAGGTTTGATGAGATTTGGGCAGAGTGGGAAGTTGTCCCTTCAGTTTATTGGGCCTTTTGAGATTCTTGGGCGAATCGGGGAGGAAGCTTACTGTTTGGCATTACCGCCACAACTTTCTAAGGTTAATGATGTGTTTCATATTAGTATGCTTCGGAAATATGAGCTGGATCCATTGCACATGTTGGATTGGATCGACTTAGAGGTAAATGAGGATGCCTCGTATAAGGAGAGACCGGTGAGAGTACTTGGATTCACGGGATTAAGTCTTGCGAGGCAAGACAATCCCCTTGGTCAAAGTATTATGGAAACATCATGGGATTAAAGAAGCAACTTGGGAGCGTGAATTGGAAGTCCATGAGAAATATCCAAACTTATTTGTTAATGTTTGAACGTATATTGAGATTTTGATTATGTTAATGAAGTGTAAAAGCATTGTATATGTTTTAGGAATGCAAGGATATTGAACATGTTGCGGATGTTTTGGAAGCATGGATTCAGTATAAGCATTGCATATGTTTTGAGAATATGACGTATTATATGTGTTGTATCACCTTTGAAAACATTGTATATGCTGTTTAAGTTTTGGAAATATGAGTTTATTATAAACATTGAAAATGTTGGAAATATGAAATGTATATTCATAATGTGATGGGATTGAATGACTAGTAGATGGGTCATGGCGTTGAAATTGAATTGAAATCATTGTGGTAATGTCTTAAAACATAGTTTTGAAACTTAAATTGTAATTTCGAGACAAAATTCTTTAAGAGGGGAGGTTATAGCGACTTCGGTTTTGACCCGACATTTTATTATGTTCCAGACTCAAGTTTCATGGTTCAATGTTGTTGTCCATCGCTTATTCCCCTTGTTATCCCTTGGATTGGTCATTTGGATTGTAGTTGTGTGTTTGGATCAAGTTGGTTGCTTGATTTTCCAAACCTATGTTGCCTAGATTTTTGCTCCTCCGCTCGAGCTGCCATTTTTGCGTTTGAGCAAGCTTTGCAATTTTTTCTCCTCCGCTCAAGCGGCCATTCTTGCACTCGAGTGGGATTTGCAAACTCTCAATATTTTTTTGTAGACCTGCAAAAGCTGGAAAAGTGTATTTTACGGTTCTACGGCATTTCTTATGCTCGAGTGGCCAATTTTGAGCTTGAACGATGTCCTTCGTCTGCAAAACTTCTTAAAGTGTGTATTCTATGCTCAAGCGGACTGCGTGTATAACAGTCCGTGAAGAAGACTTTTTTAATCATTTTTTCATTCCTCTCTCTCTCTAAAACTTTTCAAAAACCTAGATCTTAAGTTTCTCTCTCTAAAACTCATCTTCTCTCTATTATTTTACCTAGATCCGTTGGGTTCTTCCCCCTAGGGCCTTTGAGAAAAAGGTAGAGTGTCTCAAGAGCTCCATTTTAATCCGAGTAGAAGTTGATTTCGATGTCTTTAAAGCTTCTCCTTTGTTGCTTCGGTCTTCTAAGTTTGAGGTACAGATTTTCTACACTTTTATATGGTTTTTAACTTAGTGGGTGTTTGGGAAGTGAGTTTTTATGTAGATTTTAGTAGATGTAGGTTTTTATGAGATAAAAATTTTTAGTGTTTGGGAAGATAATTAGGTTTTTATGTGGTTGGATGTGATGTTTGTGAGAGAAAAAGTGAAATGATTATGGGGTTGGATGTGATATTTTGTTTGGATGTGTTTTTTTTGGTTTTGCAAAACTTTTGTCTTTTAGTGGTTTTTATGAGATAAAAAATTTGGGATGTTGCTTCCCAAACACCACCTTAGTTATTTGATGATTATGTAACAATGGTGGGCTTTGGGTGTATTACGAACAAACCTAGGGTTTGGGTTGTAAAATCAAAAGAGGGGTTTCTAAGTGTATGTTATGGGAATGGTTATGAGGTTAAATATAAGGTAGTATGGTTACACTATAGTTGATTTTGGCCTTGGGTTGATATTTGAAAAAGTAGAGTTTGCCCTAAAATAATTATAATATTTATGTTGCATACATAAATGAAATTGGTGTTATAAACATGAAATTAGGCGAATATTGAAATAGATGGTGGAGTTGAGTATGTAATACCTTCACCTTTGGAAATTTTGAATAAACTATCTGTCTTGGGATTGAATATCTGTGTTGGGCTATCGGTGGAGGATATTTATGATTGTTGTAGAAATTGCACGAGGATTAGGTGAATTAAAACTAATGTATTGTTGGTTGTCAATGAATATCACTATGTTTTAAATACATTGTTTATGTATGATGTTTGGGAGGAGAAATGGGATATACTCCATGTTTGCGAGGAGATAGGAAATGGATTTTATTGAAATTAAGTTGGCCGGAGTGTCCTTAGTGAAAGTCTCGAAATAACGCATATACGTAAGTGCCGATCCCGTGGACGAAATTTTCGTAAAATGGCAGATTGAAGTGTTTGTGTGGTAATTGTGTTGATTAGATAACCACTGAATTGTAGTCTCAGTTGGGTTGTTGAAAGATAATGAGATTGGCTCATGGATTGAAATGAATTGAGGGAAAATGGAATAAGATATGAACATGGTATTTTATGATTACTAAAAATGTGAATATTTTGTCGCAAGCATTGTATATGCACATTGTACTTATATCTTTGTTAAACCTGATATGTTGTGTTAGATTTTCCTATTAGGTTTTGGCTCACCCTATTTGGAAATTTTTTTTTCAAGTGCTGGTGACATGCCTCTGCCAAGGCAATAGCGTGGAAGGACTTTTGGGAAGCAAGAAGTAAGAGCTTATTTATTTTGTTTTTATTCTTTTGTATAGCCAAGGGTTTTAATTGTATTGAGCTAGGCTCACTTTTGTGTAACCAAGCAATGACTTGGAAAGATGTAAACCTATAGGGCATCTGACTATATATTTAGTTTCATTTCTCTCAACATTGTAACACATGCCATAAATTTAGGATGAACATTGGTGAATGTATATCGCATGTGTTAACCTTTGGAAATGAACTCTGAACTCTGATGAATGAATGTATCTTATTTCTATTATTTCTCTGCTCATGAGTTGTATTTATTGCATAATTTTGGAGGTGTTACAAAAATAGTAATGAAAAGTTAGAGACGTCACCTAGTATTTTTGGGTGTCTGGGGTATTTTTGGGTGAATGTTTTTAATTTTTCTTTTATTTGACTCAACTATAACATATAAAAACAATATATCAAGTTTTGAGACTATTTTTTTTCCTTTAAAAATCTATATTAACATCTATATATTCTCTATATAGTTTGATTTGGCTTCCATTGATTAATGGATATGACTAGCATTTACATGCGTTGCTTTAGGTACTTTTCCTTGTTTATTTTCAGGATCTTACAAATTTTTTTTTTTTTTTGGTTCTCCATCATATGTTCGTTTAACAGTGTACTTTACAACAACCATTTTTTTGGTACAATCCCTAAAGAGATTAAAGGACTTACAAAGTTGAAGGTATTGGACTTGAGAAATAACCAGTTGACCGGGACAATTCCACGAGAAATTGGAGGACTACAGTCACTGAAACGCATGTGAGTTCATCGTTTATGGATATTTTGAATCTTTATTCTGTAGGAGATCATTGCTCTTCCGACTTCCCATAGTAATGGATCTCTATAATTTCCAAAGCTAGAGGCTCAATTGATAATTTATTAGCTTATGAAACAATGATATTAATGCATTACACATAGTACAATTTGCACACACTGACACAAGAGTAAACATTGTAGTTTCAACGGGCGTGTGGGGGTCCAACTAGTGTTTAATAAAAACATTCGATTAGGCTTTTTACAAGCTTCAAAGTGAAAAACCTATGAAAATTTATGCAAGCATGACAAACTTGTTATTCAGATTGTTTTATTAATGCAATTTTTATGTGATAGGAATTGACCTATAAAATTTCATATTTCTGACATCTTTCTTCGGTTGAAACTTCCAAGCATCTCATCAGTGTGGCAATAATTATACTTGGTGCACTGGTAGTAGGAGCTGGGGACATGTGATTTGACTCCTACAACTATGCTATTGTTTTCATATCGAATATCTACACAACAATATTTCTTGCTTCTATAGCTCGTACTGATACATTTATTTTTTTTAAAAACGCATTTCCATTTCTCATTGATATGTGAGGCATTGCATATCTTGTGCTGATATGTTTTCTCAATCTTCTCAGGAAAGTTGTGCCTTGTTCAAATGTTGAAGTAGAATGAGAGGTGGAGATGGAAAGACTTTAGATCCGAGATGGAGATTACTTTTGGCATGAAACATATTACCATTGGCATGGTATAGATTACTAGTAGATATTTCTTTTGTATATAGAGGACATCATTTTTGTATGATTGTATGATTATTTATTTGTACGGAGTTATTATTTTGGGTTGGATTATATTTGGTTTGTGTCAAATTTGATGTGAAAAGACCAAATTTTTGGATGGTTGAAAGTGAAATAGAAATAAGTATATATATTGTTTTGTTTATATACAGGATGCAAGTTGCACGAAATAAATACGAGTTGTGGAGAAATTAATAATAATAAATAAATAAAAACAAAATAAAGTTTTTGACGACTAAACATTTAGTACCCAAAAAAAAAGTGAACTTGTTGGTGACTAAAAATTTAGTGGCTAAAAAGAAACCAAAGATTTTTGGCAACTAAAAATTTAGTAACCAAAAATATATGAGGCTTTAGGCAAATAAATAGTTTCGTAGCTAAAAAAAAAAAAGAGATGAAAATAATTTATTTTGGCGACTAAATATTTAGTAGCCAAAAATAAATGAGATTTTAGGCGACTAAATAGTTTAGTAGCTAAAAAAAAAAAGATGAAAAATAATTTTTTTTGACGACTAAATATTTAGTAGCCAAAAATAAATGAGTCTTTAGGTGACTAAATAGTTAGTAGCAAAAAATAAAATAAAATAAAAAATAATTTTTTTGGCGATTAAATTCTTTGGTCCCTAAATATAGTAACATTATGACTCAAACTTATCCACGACTAAAGTTCTAGTCACCGAAAATCAAAATTAATTTTATTTGAAAACTTTTGGAGACTAAATATTTAGTAACCAATTTATGACTTTTGGTGATTAAAAAACATTTGGTCGCCAATACCTTTCCTGACAATTAGTCAACGACCAAATTTGGCGACTAAAAACTTTCGGCGACTAAAAATTTAGTCACCAAAAGTGCGATTTCTTGTGGTACAAGGGTTAAGGTATGTTATGATTCATTATTAAATCTTTGAATTTCTCTCTTTTTCTCTTGTAAGGACTAATTTAAGCGTTAGAGTGCCCCCAGCCAACCGCCAACCGGGACACTAATAGTGTTTTCCCTCGTAAATTTTGTCCTTACGCATCTAATAAATATATTCGTAGACTCACTTATACAACATCTTCCTAATATATATATATATATATATTCAATATTCATCTTTATACAACTAGGGCATTTGACTTAGTTTTTGGTGTGAGATTTTGAGTTCAATTTTTATAAAGAAGAGTTTGATACATTTTCTGGTAGCGATTTATTTTTCCCCATTATAGGGGTTCTTGTAGTTAGTAGTGATTGGTGGGCTTGGCTTGGCATATTGGTAGGCTTGCTAAGCCCAACAAAGCTTAACATACCATCCCTAGAGGGTATTACACAACCGTCAGGCTAAATGTGTTGAAGGGACAACTTGAGGCAAGGGGTATCATTAATACCATTAATTTTGCACAAAAATGAAATCCTAAGAGAGAAATGTCGTACTATCTTTTTTTTAATATTTAAATTGGAAAAGAGTAACTACAATTATGAGATACATTGATAGAGAAATGTTGTACTAATGATATTTATTACTGTGGGAGCCGAATACACATTATCTAATCGGCAAACAGAGTATATCTAAGCCTGTCACTGATGGGCCAAATTCAGCCTGGGCCCATTGGGTTTAAGCAAATCAACGCCGAGTGAATCCAAGTAGATTGAAACATGTGACGACTATAGGATGATAGCCTATTAGTATTGGTGTCGAGTAATGAAATAAGATCAGCATGATAGTCCACTTTATATGGGCTCAAGTTGTCCCTTTTCGAGGTGTAGTAATAGGACAAACCCTGACATGGTAATGATCATAAGCTACAGGAGAAAATATCTAAAGAATGATCATTATAAAAGGAAGGTAATAGCAAGTAAGAAGGTATGCTTTAACTATTGAAACTCTCTAAAATATAAAGACTATTTCTTTTCATCGAAAGGTTGATTTGCCTGTCGGAGTGCAAATTCCGACACCTCCGACCGGAATATTTTCTTATTTTAGGTACTGGAGTTGGGATCTTTCAAGGATTTGTTTGGAATGAAGTAGTATTGTAAATCCACCCTCACAGTTAGTATTATAAGTAACAAACATAGAGAAAAGAAAATTATTGGAAATGATAGAGAATATGTATGCATGCATATGTAAGGTTATTTTCAGAGGGTTTATGGTATATTATGGGGGTTTTTTTTTTAAAACTTGTTATTCTTCACTAACCTCTGTTTTGATTTTCACTTTCTTGTTTTTTTTTTTTTTTTGTTTCAGTAGTAAATCAATCAATTTTGCATGGAGGTCTGCTTAACCTTCTTTTAATTTTTGGGTTAGTAACCACATATTTAATGACTTGTACATACAATGGTATATATGTGGTCATTAACCCAAAAATTAAATTTTAATTTTACAATAACCAAAACGCATATGGTGCAATTCACCTAAAAATATATGTTCCACATCTTGAAAGTGGAATACCAAGAGACAACATTCTATTCAAGAATTGTATAATACAAGGCGAAGAACCATTACTGCATAAGAGAAGGTTAGGCAGACCTCCATGCAAAATTGATTGATTTACAACTGAGACAAAAACCAAAAAAAAAAAAAAAAAAGAGAGAAAGAACAAGAAGGAAGGTGAAAATCAAAACAGAGGTCCTGCTTAGTGAAGAATAACAAGTTAAAAAAAAAGAAAAGAAAAAAAGGCCCATAATATACCATAAACCCACTGAAAATAACCCTACATATGCATACATACATATTCTCTGTTATTTCCAATAGTTTTCTTTTCTCAATCTTTGGAGGGTAATTTGGGAACAAGAAATGTTATTGCAGTCCTTGATTGCACTCCACTGATCAGCAATGTCTCTAGCAATGTTGAAGGAGTCTGATGCAGTGCCAAGTAGTCCTCTTCTTGTGAACCCAACTGTGTACAATCCATTCTCTCCTTTCCAACTCCTTGGAAATGGTGTTTTGGGCATCCCTTCTTCTGTAAAGAAATCACTACCCTGCATTTTCATCATTCCATAAACAAATTATAAATTGAATCCACTAGTTAACCCAAAACACACACACACAAAATATATATAGTTCTTAATTCTTTTTATCAAGGAGAAGAGCTCAATTTTTGTCATTAAGTACACGGTCTTATGAATGGACTCAAAGTATACTCAATTACTCACAAATCACGATTACTGGTTATATCCAATGTTTTGCGCTCTGTGATAGTCGAAGGTGAAACCTCCAAAAATTACCTTATAATGGAACTCTCATGTCAACTCACTTGAGTTTTCAATTCCCTCACAACTATTGGATGTATTGAGATTCTCATATGATCTAATACCTATGAGTGAATTACAACAAGGTAATAGAGTTATTTAAAGACATTATGCAATGACTATCAGTGAATTAAGATAAGGTAATAAAATTATTTAAGGATGGAAGATCTTAACTTATTATGTAGTAATAACTTAATAAGCCCCAAAACTATAGAACAAGGGCATTTCAATTGTATTTTTGTCATAATTAACATTTACACACATACTTGAATCATGATCATGGACCACATAAACATTTAGGGCTTAGGGAGGTGAAAATGAGTAAAATATATGAAAACAACACTTTCTATTCTTATTTTTTCTTTATCTTTTTTTTTTTCTTTTTGTTTTTTCTATCTGACAACAACCCATAAATTTAAGTGTAAAAGAATATTTGGATAAATAGTGAACACTCTGAAAACATTTTTAAAATTTTGATTCTCTCTAGAAAAGAGCAAAATGAACACTTTTTAGGTGTCATTTCTTGACAACCAATCATCCTAAGAAAATAAAAATCTATATCATGATAGTTACATATCATCACACTAGGGCCATCTCCAACGGTTCATCAAACCTTGCATCAAACCTTGCATCAGATTTGAAATTTGATAAAAAAGTCACTTTTTAGAGCTCCAATGGTTTCAGCAAATTGGTATCAAAATGAGAATGGAACAAAAAATTCATCAAAGTGAGAACAAGTTCCAGGTTTCACCATTTTACTGTGCGTGACCATTGGGGCAGACCAATCGGTTAACCGGCCGGTTGACCAACTGGTCGACTGGTTCCCTTACAAATAGGTAGGTTCAAACAGTTCGAAAGGTTCAAACAGGTTAAAAAAAAAAAAAAAACAAAATTAGTCTTACTGGTCGACCAACCGGTGGACCAACCGGTCGACCCTTCCCTCAATTCTGCATATATTTTGTTCAACAGGTTTGATGCTCACCGTTGGAGGAAGCCGTATCAAATTGAGAAAACAACCTATTTTTTACTCAGATTTGGTAAAAAAAGAAATGAACGGTTGGAGATGCTCTAAACCGAAAAATTTCAAGAAGTGAGAATAGTCCAAACAAATGCCATCACATTTTCCCTTTAGGATACGAGAATATGTAATGTTTTGTAGGGCAGTGTATGTGTAAGAATGAAAGTGACTTAAGATTGATAATAAGATAAAACTAAAACTTAAAAATAAATAAAAGACATACCTTGAGCCAACAAGGCACATTGCTCTTGTACCCAGTTGCTAAGATTATAGAATCAAACTCTCTCTCTTGTCCATCCGTGAACTTAGCTCCATTTCTTGTTATCTCTCTCACTCCACCTTCTATCACCTACAATCCATAACAAAATTAGCTAAATTTTGCAGAATAGGCACAAAAAATGTGAGATCTTTTTAAGGGCATGTTTGCTTTACCTTGATTTTACCGGATTTTATTTGTGACAATGCTCCAACGTCGAGCACCGGGGTTTTTCCAGTGGCATTTTTTAGCTCAATTGGGCCGGTTTTGGGCCGCCGGAGGCCCAACTTGTCAGTGTTGCCTAAGGTGAAGCTGGCCACAAGTAGGAGGAACTTGTCTACTAGTCTTAGAGGTAGCCGTTTAAGAAGTGCCATTGCTATTCCAAATGTTGAGAACCCAAACATCTCCCTAGGCAAGATATGAACCTAAAACAACAAAATTGACCAAAAAATTAGGTATAATCACAAGAAAATTGTACATGTGTACACACTTACACATAAAATGTATTATGGTAACCTTAAAAACATTAAATCAAATACAAAGATGCTATATACCCAGAATTTGTACGTCAAAAATTATCCTAAACCAGAATGAATGTGATGCAGTGGTGCAATTTTCTAAGTAATTTTATGAGTAATTTTTCTAGATATATTGCATTGTGGGTTTTGATAAGTGGATTTTTATGCAAGTTTTTTTAGGCGCTAGGATATTATTGGATTAAAAAAATTTAATATTTGAAAAGATAGTTTTTTTTTTTTTTTTTTTTTGTGGTTATATGTGATGTTTATGTGAGAAAAAGTGAAATAATTACGGAGTTGAATGTAATATTTTATTTAAATTTATTTTTTTTTTATTTTGTAAAAATTTTGTCTTTTAGTAAAAAAAAATGAAAAAAAAAACCAGAACCAAATCTTGCCAAACACCGCCACTATTCAAATAACACCCATATGAATAGAATTGTAAAAATGGTGATTCTAAACTTATCCACAAAGAATTCAAAGGGTAAAATACACACAATCTTAACAGCAAGCCTTACCGTTGGGCCAAGTAACGCTTAGCTAAGAGAAATTTTTTTTTTTTTGAAAAAAAAATGAAGAAAATAAACTTTAAAGTGGTTTCAACTGCCCAAAATTGATTTTAATGCATACCCTACCCAGAAAGAAGAATTGAATTAAAGAGACAGAGAGAGAGAGAGAGAGAGAGAGAGGGAGAGAATGAAAACACATAAAACAAATGTACTTGAAATTGGAAAAGGTAGAATGAACTTACAGTGCTTCTAACCACCACATGAGGGCTTGCTTTGTGTCTACAAAGATCCAAACTAACCTCCATACCAGAATTTCCACACCCAACAACCAAAACCCTCTGGTTTGTAAATTCAGAACCAGACTTATACAAACTTGTATGCACCATAGTCCCTTCAAACCTCTCAATCCCCTGAATTTCAGGTACACTAGGCTCGGCATTTTCGCCCGTGGCGACGATCAACCACCTTGAAATATACTCACAATGTTGAGTTTGAACTCTCCAAACCCCATTTCCATGATCAAACTCAGCTCTCTCCACTTCTTGATTGAACATTGGAGCAATTGAAAAGTGTTCAGCATATGACTCTACGTACGATATGAACTGGTGTTTAGTTGGGTATTTGGGGAAATTTTCTGGGAAACCAAACAGGGGAAGCTCACAGAACTGTTTGGGGAGGTGAAGTTTGAGACGATCATAGGTTCTTTGTTGCCATAAAGAAGCTAAACAATCACATCTTTCGAGAATCAAAGAAGGTACATCATTGTTCTTGAGACAAGCCGAGACTGCTAGACCGGATGGTCCAGCACCTACTATGATAGGTCCTTGAATCCAAACTTGTTTCTGTTGATTACCCACTTTTTCTTTGCAAGAATTCATGTGGAAGAACCACCCAAGAAAAAGCAAAGAAAAGGAAAGGAAAGAAAGTAATGTAAGAGAAAAGAAAAGCCTCCTCTGTTTTCTTTTAACTCCCCTGTTTTTTCACTGTGTAAAGCTCTGTTTTTTCCACACTGTTTTCTCGAGAAAGTGTGTTGTTGTGGTGCATGGAGTGGAAATTGGAAGGGGTAAGTTGAGTGAGTGAGAGAGTTTTGTGGATTTAGAATCAATGAGCAGCCAATGAGAGGGTGTTGTGAGGGTTACAAATAAATGCATAGAATGCAGAGATATTGATTGAAAAGCAAAGAGTTTTTATGGAGAGAGAGAGAGAGAAAGAGAGAGAGAGAGAGAGAGAGAGAGAAATGTAATGGAGGCGTGAAGGTTAGTTTTCCTTCTCAAGGCTCGATTTTGGGGTTGTGTTATGGCAATGGGGGCAAAGGGAAGATTTAAGGTACCGTTTGGGAGGAAGGGTTTGTAGGTTTTTTGGATTATTTTAGTCATAAAAGATAAAATAGGTTATTTTAGTTATAATTAACAAAATATTACATCTAATCTATAATCATTATGAACTTGTTTTGTTTGAATTTGAGAGATGAGTTTTAAAAAAAAATTTCTCAAAAATTGCTTGGTTTGAGATTTTTCTCAAAAAATTTTCAAAATTACTTTCTCTCTCTTACACATCAATCAATTATTTTTTCTCTCATACACATCTACTAAATTCTTCCAAAATATCAAATCATCCCAAACTCTCACAAAAAATTTATCTCTCAAAATACACAACTAAACAAACCAAAAAAATTTCTAAAACAACTCTCCCAAATTTTTTTCAAAAACAACTCTCTCAAAAACAAACCAAACAAGCCTTATATTCTTCTCTCACAAAAAAAATTCAAAAAGCCAAAAAATTCTTCCTAAACTAAACATTTTAACCCAGACTAAAAAAGTCAAAAAATTAAAAAGCCAACCCGTTTTTCAAACCAACCCTAAATATGTTTGGCTGGGAGGAAAAAAAATTTATATGGGGAGGAATTCATATATCTCACTCACACTTTTGTGGTATTGGTCAACACGCGCAAAATCACTACTACAATTTTTATTTTTATTTTTTAAATTGTGAAGAAAATTTTCATTATAAAATCGATAAAATATCATATTAATATAATATAACAGTATAATATAACAGTATCATAGTATTTCAAAAGGAGATAAAAATCTCCATAAAATAAATGATTCAAACCCTATAGAACACTGTTTAGACATAAAATTCACACAACAGTAACAATAGTGCGATAATATCTTTTTTTTAAATAAATTTATATTTAAAAATATTTTATTTTAAAGTGAGAAGTTAACATTAAAGCACGTAGTCTTTTATGAAAATTTTATATACATTTTTTGTTTGTCATTTCTTATTATATCATCTCTTATGATTCAATTGATAGGCAGTTCAGAAAAATATTGAATGATTGAGATTTGTTTTGAAGTATAGGTCCTGTTACATAAAATTGATTATAGATCACACGCTTACACTTCATTTCAATTGCAAGAAAAAAAAAAATTATATTACCTCACTATGATATTTGGATAAATAAGACCATCTTCAACGGTTCACCAAACCTGATATCAAATTTAGAACTTGGTGAAAAAGTCACTCTTTTGAGCTCTAACGGTTTCATCAAATCGATATCAAATTGAGAATTCACCAAATATTTTACCAAAATGAGAACAGGTGAAGCATTTCACCAAATCATTGTTCCTGACCGTTGGGGAGACCAACCGGTCGACCAGCCGGTTAACCAACCGGTTGTCCCGAAAAGAGTTCAAACAGTTCAATATTTCTGGTTCAAACCGTTCAAAAAAAAAAAAAAAAATTTCGCCTAATCGGTCGACCAACCGGTCGTCCCAGAAAAAGTTCAGAAAGTTCAACAAAAAAGGTTCAATTCGTTCCAAAAAAAAAATTCCCCTCACCGGTCGACTAGCCGGTCAATCGGCCGGTCGACCAACCGGTTATCCCGAGCAGATTTGATATTTGGTGAACCATTGGAGCTTCTAGTATCAAATTGGGGAGAGAGTGATTTTTTTACTCAGATTTGGTGAAAAATTTGATGAACCGTTGGAGATGCTCTAAGAACACAAAATTTATCATATGGGATTTGGATTGAATTTCATTTTATTTCGTTGCATTTTAATCGGTGCTAATGGTAATAAAAAATATACAACTAATCAATTTGCTTCTCACCAAACTTCACTGCTAATTAAAAGAAATTAAATTTATAAAATAAAGGTGCTCTCACAATTTCTCACATATATTTACCAAACATGATAAAAATAAATTCTCTCCCGCTTCATTTCTTATCATTTTGCACCAAATCACTCGATCTAAACAGGGTATAATAGTGTGAGTAAAATTTTTGACAATTTTTTTTTTTATTTCCTAACTATTTTGCTCGTGATTCCATAATTTTGGCAATCAAACTCATGTCTACCAAGTTACCAGTTTAGGCTATCAAGAATGAAAAACAAAAAAAACATCTTACTTCAATTACACAAATGACATATGTTCTAAGTTTCTCAGTATAATATCCAATACAAATGTCGATTTATAAGTCCTGTCATTAGAGAGAGGAAGCAAAACACTCTTGGCTAAATTTTATCAATTACGATAGTTTTTTATTTTTAATTTTTATTCACAGAAATAAAAATCATATAGCAGTTCAAAGTAATATTACAACAAGTAGAGGATTAGCCCGTCACAATAGCAACTCCATTCATATTATCAATGATTAGAGCTCTTAACATCTTCTGGTGACTCCTCTAAGATTACTTACATGATCATCTTGAGCTACGCCCATGTTTGCCAACTTATCTGCAACTCTATTTCCCTCCCTAAAAATGTGGCTGAGAGAGGAATTTTGTATCTTCAATAATGGCCTTATGCAAGGAGTTGTGGCTTGGGCCATTTTGAATTAGGTTGATGGCTTATTTTGAATCTGTCTCAATCTTCAAATCTAATTTGCCTTTCTGAAATGGGATTGTAATGCCTCTGTAGATGTCCCATAATTCTGCCTCTAAACTTGAGCAGTGACCTAACCTGCCGTAGTAGCTTCATATTCAGGTGCCAACTTCATCTTGCAGCAATCCTTCATATCTAGCCAGAATCGAGTCACCTTTAGAGCATCCTGTTGGACAATCTTCATTCTATTTGAAAAATAAATTCTGTTTTGTACTTAACAACAAATAGAATATATAAGAAATAAAAGAAAATGAGAGAATTATTTGATTACAAAAATCAAACCAAAAAAATAAAATAAATAAATAAAAAAAACAAATTTTTATTTTGTTACAAAAACAAAATCAAAAATTTGATTTAAATAAATAAACAAAACAGAAAATAAATAACCAACTTACTTAATTAATTTCTTGAATAATATTCTGATCAAGTCCAATGTTAGACACTGTATTCTTAAGACAGATTCGTCCTCTCCACGGTGCTTTCAGAATGTAGACGTCTATCTCCCCAGGATGAAATGATCAACAACGAATAAATGCAGCACTACAATTTATTTGTACAATGAACACACTAAGTGTTTATACTGTTTCTCACAAAAATTAAATACAGCAACATGCAGAATATATTAGCAGAAGGGAAGTACGAATTTTCTGAATGAAAATATCAAATGAGGGCTGCCTATTTATAGATGCAGTAGGTGGCTATTAGGTTTTGAATTAAATAGGTGCAAACCTGTTTTGAACAGGTATGAAACCTGTTTGGTTTTGAATGAATAGATTTAAATCTGTTGGGTTCAAAATTCAAACAGATAAAAACCGTAAGGGACCTAGTTGAGTGTAGAGAAAAATCGAAACAAATTAATTTCGGAATTAATTTCAATTCTGGACAGTTGGATTATTTCAAAAAATAAAATTAAATCCAAATGTTTTTTGCCCAAAAAGATTTGTATTAAGCCGAACAAGCACATCCCAACCACATACTCACGCCCAAGCCCAGCCCGACCGGACGGCGGCGGTGTGGTAATTTTTTGGTCCAATAGGTCTAGACCATTTTACCCATAACCTCCTTCTTTATAAAACTTGGGTACCCCTTGGTGCACACCCCAAGTTCCAATCCTATGCCTTATAAACTCACTCAAAACTTCTCATCAAATCAACGTGGAACAAACCATTTTCCAAACCTTTATACTATGTTTGGGAACCTAGGAGAGAAAAGAAAATAAATGATTACTTAAGTTATAAGAGAAAAGAAAAGAAAAGAAAAGAAATGATTGTGATTTCTCTTATTCTTGTTTGGTTAGATTTCATTAAGAGAAAAGAAAAGAAATTATTTTATGTTATATTACTAAAATAACCTTTTTATATTTTCAATCATTTTATTTCTTTTATTTTTATAAGGACAAAATTGGTATTTTGAAAATAGTGGTTTCTTTTCTCTCCCAATCTCTCAACTTTTAGGAAGATTGAAAATGAGGCATATAAGAGAAAAGAGTTTCTCTCAATTTCTTTCTATTTCTTTCCACTTAAGTTATCCAAACAAGTAAGAGAAATAAATATCTTTCAATTTCTTTTCTTTTTTCTCCAAATCACTCAATCCAAACATAGCGTAAGGATTTTCCATCAAAACTCCATTTTCATGGAGCACACTTTGGCTTTAATTTCTTATTTATCCAATAATGATTTTGAGCAACCAAATATATCACGTGATTCACAACGCGACATAGAACGTCTTACCACTTAGACCCGTCAATTTTAACATACGGGTGCCACTTAAATAATAGACAAAAGTTAAGAAAAAATTCTATTTTTATCCAAAATTTTCAAATCATTTCTAACACATCCATCTCTATTGAGCTTGAGTTTATGTGCAAAGAGAAGACACCATTTAATTAGTCTAGGTTGGGAACTACGACTGTGTCATAATTTGACATATAATTAGAATTTAACGTTAACAACTATTATAACATGCTGAGTGGAATTGCTCTTAGGGTATAAAAACTTGGAATTTTGCTTAATATTGTAGAGAATGTATTAATCACGTGCTATTGAATCACTGGGGATCCTACTGTGGACAGCAGGGGTCTGTGGTACCTTGGTGGGGTTTTTTTTCAAATTTTTTTTTATAATCCGTAACATTCATATGGTAATGTTCGTCGATTATATTATTTATATAAAAAATTAAGTTAATCAGAAATCAATTACTTCATGATTAGATTCAAATTGTTCTAAAAAAATTATTAAGATTATATTAACAGTAAGAAACAAATCTGTTCTTGTTTAGAACTATAGATTTCTAATCAATTTAATGTTTTGTATAGATAATTTATTTAACTAACCCTATAATATAAACAATTCGAATTATTAACAAAGACTTAAAAAATCTCTACTGCGACACCACAAATCGCTATGTCTCGTTTGGGAATAAATTATTTTTGTAATTTTTTTTTAGGTAATAGAGTAGTTTTTGAGATAAAAAGTACGAAAAACTTATTTGGTTTGCCTTTTTTCAGAAATGGTTTTAGAAAATTATTTTAGCGAGAGAAGTTTTAAAAAAAGTGATTGATTTAATGTGTATAAAAGAGAGAGTGATTTTGGAAAGTAAGTAACCAAACAAAATTTTGAGATTGTTTTTGAAAAAAATTATTTGGTTTGATTATTCTTAAAAATTTGTTTGTAGAGAATTTTTCTCAAAATTTTTTTGAAAAACAAACCAAACTAAGGCCTACTGTATGTTTAGGATGACTTTTTAATTTTTTATGAAAAAATGTGTAAAAAATAAGGAAAAAATAAAATTTTAATTTTTTTGGGGTATAATTTGTTAGTTTTTTTGACATTTTAATTAATTTTATAATTTTTTAACTAAAATGTGATGGTGTGAAACGAAGCCACCAGGGTCCCTCTGTTCAATTTTTTTTCATGGTTTGCATAATAGAGAAAAAGAAGTTAGTAGTATTACGACGGCCCACCACCGAAGACCACGTGGGCTTCAAAAGTGAAAAAAGAAAATCTGAGAGGTGATTTGGGATAATCTCCGTTTGGGAAGTTGGTTGGTTTTTTAATTTTTTGATTTTTAGTTATATAAGTTTGAGTTCAAAAGTTTAGTTTGGAAAAGACTTTTGATTTTTTGATTTTTTTGACTTTTTTGTGAAAGAAGAGTGTAATGATTATGGGGTTAGATGGGATGTTTTGTCTGTTATGGCTCATGAGCCTATTCTGTCTTTTGTGGCTCATTGAGCCAAAAAAGTCCAATAAACCCTTGCCAAACCAACCCTAAATAAGGGTACTTTTTAATTTTTTATGAAATATGGGTTGGGTATGGGTTGGGTTTGAAATGATGTGATAGAGAGGTGATGTGACTTAAATAAGATGATGTGACTTAAATAGAATAGTGATTTTTTGACTTTTTAAGACATCCCAAACAAGTCGGATAGGGTGAAAAAAATAAAAAAATAAATTTTTTTAAAATTTGTTTAGCATAAAACTAATAGAAATTATAAGAAAATTAATTTGCTTATATAACTCATAATAATATAATAATTAAGTTTCTAATTTCTTTAAAAATATATATATAGAAAAATAAAATAAATTTTAAATTTGTTATAGAAGTGGTTACTTATAATTAGAATTCATATTTTCTTATAAAATTTCATTCTAATCAAATTCATACTAGAAAATATATTTTCTTTTTTTTTACTTCATTTTCTATCATATTCATTTTCCATCATTTATTTCTTTATAGGGACATATGTTTCTAAAAGGAAAATGATATATATACATAATTTTCATACAAAAGTTAAGATAAGAATAATTTGGTAATGATATTTTTGCAATTATAAACTAAAGTGATGGTACATTTAGACTTTCAATGAAAGACTATAAATGAGACACGTTATTTTGTATGAAAAGAAGAATTGGGTTTGGTGTTGTGTCTTGTGGCACAACACGCATGTTGTGAAGGCCCCGTGGAGGTGTGTTCCTAAGCCTTTTTTAATAATTTAAATCGATCATATTATAGGGTTTGTCAAACATATTAATTATAGAGAAATTCAAGTTAATCGAATATATATAATCCTATCATTAGTCCTAATTATTTTAAAAAATTATCAAAATTATACAAATCATTTGTTTTTGTTTAAAACAAATATAATCTTGTTATAGGGTTACATATGTTCAATTAATTTAATTTTTCTTTTACATATAATATACTCAATAAATTTTATAATATAAAAAATCTGAGCTATAAAAATAGACTCGAGATATGCCCGCCAGACCTCACAACATGCGTGGTGTGCCATATGGCACTACACCTACCCCAAGTCCATGAAAAGACCACTGATTTGTAATTTTTGGAAAGAATTATTCCAACTGTACAGCATTCTCATAAAATTGAGTTTTTTTGAGTTAACAAAAAAGAAAAAGAAAAAGAAAAACAGTCATGCTCCGGACCTCTAAAAAATTAGCACTAAAAGAGCATTATTTTGTCTTTTTCTGCCCTCTTTTTTGTCTTTACCTCACTGTTTTTTTTTTGTTTTTTTTAAATGGCTGACAGCTCATTAGAGCTGCACTTTTGCAGCTCTAATTAGAGCTCTGGAGCTTTATTGAAAGAAAAATGTACAATCATTTATTGTCATTTATTGTATATAAATTTTATTTTATTTTTAAAATTTCGGGGCTACTACTTGGTAAAGTTTTTATATATACATTTGGGGCTACTATTTGTTTCCTAACATTTTTGGAAAATATTTTAAAATAATTTTTGACTGCCAAATCCTTATGTACAAAATTGATAGCTAAAATTGTCTATAATAGTATAAGGATTTTTTTTTTTTTTTTTGGGTATATAGTAACCATTACCAAATAGTAGTTTCATATTTAGAAAATGAGCGAGAATACTAATTAGTGTCATCACTAATGATGTGGCACCCATTGCCACAGTATTGTTGTGTCTATTTTTTTTTTTTAAAAAAAATGAATGTCACATCATTAGTGGTTGTTTTAGAGCACCACTTTTAGTGATCTCTATCATTCCCTATGGTTAAATTTATTCATCGATCTCATACTTCATCAATGTTTACAATTAGCAACACTACAAACTCAGAATTATTTACCCAGAATTTATCCAGAAATGAGAATCAATACTGCAAATTTATTTCACTTATAGACCTGACACTTCATCAATTTAATCTCCACCACACATGTTCATTCTTGATCAATTGTGAATCTCATATTCTGGTTCCCTAGTCTTTTGTTTTACAAAATATTAAGCTATGTTTTTAAATTTAAAGATGCTAATAGTACATGATTACACCAATCATAACCGTACTTCAAGCTGTGACAAAAAATACATATCAACTAGAGCCATAATATCACCGACAATGTTTCTCATTACTATTTTTTTCACATTATGAGTCATTTTTTTTTAATAGAAAGTTTAAGTGTGCTCTTGTCCTTTGACAATTCAAACTATCTACCAAAATTTTTAAATTAAAAAAAAAAAAATTATAGCTTACCAAGTGAATTGAAGAATGCTAAAGAACTAATAAATGTTCTTAATTTTTTTTTTATTATTTGATTTGTCATGGAATAATAAAACTTTAGAAATTAAAATATGATTCCCTTCAATGATATGATGAGTGTTACACTAATAAGTAAATTTTTTTTTTAATGAAATTTATTGTTTTGTATTAACTTTACTCAAGTGAAATATAAAATATGAATGATTATGGAAACTTTATTGGAGTGGCTTTTCGTGAGATCTCTTTCTACTTTGCCTAAAGAGGTTAAAAGAGCTTTGGGAGATTTGGGGTCATAATCATGCAATTTTAGGCATATTTGGCTCTTGCAAGACTTTGAACATGAATTATTTGATGAATGCATTACCAATTTAATGTTATGGCGACACTTTATGGGTGACAAAGCAACTATAGAGTAGATGTTGCATGGATGGAAGCACCCATTGGTTCCTCTAAAGGGCTCAAAACTATCTCACCTTTCACCTAATAGAGAGACATTCTATAGTGGAGTAACTCTTTAACAGTAGGATAATAATTCCTTCCTTTTCTTTCTTCTTCTTCTCTTTCTTTTTTTTTTTTTTTTTTTTTCTTGACCAAAGATTATCTAGTTCAAAATTTTCTTATTTTCTATCATAAAACACTCATAACTATTGAATCATTAAGAATTTTAAAGTGCATTGATCTCAGAATGTAATTCAATAAATGTAAATATTGTGAGCCAGAAAGACAATAAAATTTTGAGATAAAAGATTTCATGTCCCTTTTCCATCCATAGATATTTTATATGTATATCGTAAGATTTTTTACTTTTTAATAAGATCCAATTACATTATGGTCCCCACAACTATTAACAAATTGAAGTCGTTAATTTTATTTTTTTTTGAAGCGCAAATATCTTTTTATAGATGGATACAAAATATATTTTATAATTACAAAATTAAAATTTTATGAATTTATAAATAAATAAATAAGTAAAGTAATATACCTAATAATTGAGTGGTGTTGATGGAAAAAAAGACAAGAAGCAAATAGAGATGTGTGGAGGAAGCAAAATGTTACCAACAACCCCATCAAAGCAATATCATGCCATAGATACAAGGATCTAGGAAGATTGTGTTGACCCTAATATAAGCAATAAAGATCTAGGGTAGAGAGAGAAAATCTAGGGTTAGGAGTTTTTAGTGATATACTTATTGGTATGTTGTTGTCTTTCATTGTCTGTCTTTTTGTCTTCTATTTAAGTTAAGATCGAGTTTGGCTATTACAAAATAATTTATCTTTTTATTTTTTTATCTTTTTTTAATTATATTATTTTTTTATTTTTTTGTATATTTTTTATAAAAAGACAAAAAATATATTTATTTAGATCATTCGAAACAATCCGTAAATATTCATCTTTTTTATTGTTAGTATTCTTGTTATTAATATTTACTTGTTGCACACAATTATTGCATGTCATATTTCACTAAGTGTAAAAGGGTTGTTTGGCAATAAGGTAAAAATGTATATTTAGGTTATAAATAAGTAAAGTAATATACCTAATTATTGTCATTTTATTCTATTTAAGTTATATCACATTTCTATTACATTATACATATTTTCGTAAAAAATAAGAAGTTATTAAAATAGCATGTTAAGTATTTGCAAAAGAGAGGGATATGAGTTAAACTTCCTTAAGGTGTTAATTTAACAATTAACTACTAATTTTTCTTAATCAAAAAAGAAAAAATAAAAAGAAAGTATAAGTATATATTTACTAAGAAAATAAAAATAAAAAGTGGCATTTATAGAAGAGTATTTATTTTTTCTTACATTAATGTTAAGAATACAAAATTAAATCACAGAGTAGGTCACATAAAATGCAATGATAGGTTAGAATTATATTTTGAAAATAGACCTTATATAATTAGGTTTAATTACAGCCCTTCATTGCATTTTTCGTGAATAGTCTTGTAATTTATTTTGAGTTGTTTGTTGGACAATCTTTACTGTATTCGATGAATTAAAGAAACGAGAGAAATTGTTTGATTATAAAAATCAAAATAGTATACAAAAATATAATAAAACAGATTTTTATTTTGGTACAAAAGTAAAATCAAAATCTGATATAAATAAATAAATAAAATAGAAAGTAAATTAATTACTTATCTTATTAATTTCTCGAACAAATTTTTTGATCAAGTCCAGTGTTTAACACTGTGTCCTTAAGACAGATTTGTCATTTCCACGGTACTTTCAAATTGTGGGCGCCTATCTCCTAGGATAAAATGATCAATAGTGAATAGTAGCAACACTACAAACTATTCACACAATGAACACACTTTGTGTTTACTTTTTCTTACAAGAAATAATGCAACAAAATGCAGAGAGAGTAATGGTAGAATTGAGGACTAAAATTGGAGTGAAAATCCAAATGAGGGACTACCTTTATATAGGAAAATCCATGGCTGTTCAAACTTGAATGAACAGTACAAGACCTGTTCGGTTTTGAATCAAATCTGTTTGGTTTGAATTTGCTGAATCCGTTCGATTTTAAAACAGATAGGAACCTGTTGGGTTTAAAATTAAACAGATATGCATCTGTTCGGGTGGGAAAAAAGTGGACAAATTTAATTTTGTCAAAAAATAAAATAAATTCAAATGTTTTTGGCCCAAAAAGATAAGTATTGGGTCGGACAAGCCCAATCCCAACCTCACACTACGCACCTCGCGCCCAAGCCCAGCCCGCTCAGATGGCCGGCTGGCAGAGGCGGCGGCGCTTGTGTTTATTTTTGAGTTCAATGGGTTTAGCTCACTTTGCTCATAACCTCTCCCTTCTACAAACTTGGGGTGCCCTTTAAGGCCCTCCTCAAGTTGCAAACTTAAGCTTTATAAATCCATAAAAGTTTTCCCACCAAACCAATGTGGGACAAGTCTTGAATTTAAACCTTTAAGGAATTTTCACCAAAAATCTCATTTTCGTGGAACTCACTTTGGCTTTTATTTCTCATTCACCCCATAATTATGAGTAACCAAATATACTACATGAATCATAACGCGGCATAAAACGCGTTATCACTTAGACCCGCTAACTTTGGCACATGGGTCCCACCTAAAAATTAGACCAAAGTTGAGAAAAAAAGCTGATTTTTCCAAAACCATTTCTAACAATCCACCACATGAATGGAATTTGATGACAAAGGAAATGCAACAATATGCCAAATTTGTCGAAAGAGTATAAATCAAAATTATCTTGCGTTAGGATTAGGGCTGCAAATGAACTGAGCTGTTTATGAACAAGCTCGGCTCGGCTCGTTTAGTAAACAAGCTGAGCTCGAGCTCGAATATTAGGCTCATTTAGTAAACGAGCCGAGTTCGAGCTCGCACAAGCTCGGCTCGTTTATCTTGATTTAAATTATATAATAAATATATTATTTATATATTAAATAATATAAATAATATTAAAAAAAATTAACAAGCCGAGCCGAGCTTGAGCCCAGTTTCTTATCGAGCCGAGCTTGAGCTTAATAAACGAGCTTGATAAATAAACGGGCTGAGCTCAAGCTCAACAAAGCTCGACTCAGCTCAGTTCGTTTGCAGGCCTAATCAGGATAGGTAAGTTTTGGCCTTGAACCTTCCCCAATGATAACCTGTTGAACTTACTAGCTAACCAATGGACATGATACCTTGAATTGTTCAACCGTTTGTGTAAGTCAAGACAATAGATTTTACACAAAATATCTTCTGACACATCATGGTTCTCACGGCTGTGTTCATTTTGGCCTTGAACGATCCTGGTTGTTCATGAATGCTTCTAGAGAATTTAGCTTTTTCATTCTCATAAAACCAGCCCTAGTTTGACACTCATATAGGTGACTCTTACTATGAGTATCTTTTATACTTGTCTTGATTTTTATGCCTAAATCAAAATATAAGTAATCATTAAAAACAAAGCTTATTCTTAAACCCCTGCATACAACACATGTTGTAGATATCACTCTTACCATAGGAATGGATAAGGAATTTTAATCTCTTAGTGATTTCTGGTGAGCCACACATAACTTAGTTGTCCCTTTGAACTTGGTTCTTGGGATCTCCAGTCATATAAGTAGGGTTATCATTATGATGACTCTTATGTAATAGGTTTTAATCCCATCTCCTTCGATGAACAATACACTTGCTTTTTAGTCAAACCTTAATGGATCCACAATATTCTCTTTAGATTTTATATAATTTATTGAGATTATTCCATTTGAGAGCAATTGCCTTACGGTATTATGTCGACGACGAATATGTCATGACTTACCATTATACATATGATTTTGTGTCCTGCCTATTGCAGATTGACTATCACAATAAATGCAAATAGCTGGCACAGGTCTTGGCCACATTGGAATGTCTTCTAAGAAGTGATAAAGTCATTCTACTTCTTCTCTTGCTTTGTTTGAAGCGATGAACTCAGATTCCATTGTGGATCGTGCAATGTATGTTTGTTTTGTGGATTTCCAAGAAACAATAGCGCCTCCCAGAATAAAGACATATCCACTAGTGGATTTTGAATCTTTAGTATCCAATATCCAATTTGTATCACAATAGCCTTCGAGTACTGCTGGATATCGAGTAAAGTTAAAGCCATGATCAGGGGTAAATCTTAGATATCAAAGAACCCGAATGATTACTTTCCAATAGTCTTCTCCGGGTGTACAAGTGTACCTACTCAATTTACTGACAGCATAAGCTATATCAGGACGAGTGCAATTCATTAGATACATTAGGCTTCTGATGATTTGGGAGTATTTTAGCTGAGGCGCCACATCACCTTTATTTTTTGATAAATAAAAACTGATGTCTACAAATGTTCTTGCTACATTCATATCATCCTTGATATATTTACCAAGAATTTTCTCAATATAATGAGATTGAGATAATGCATACCCATCAGATATTTTAGTAATTTTCATTCCTAATATAACATCTGTGACCCCCTTATCTTTCATTTGTTTGGTTGATTTGATCATGTTTTGACTGCTTTCTATAATAAGCATGCCATCTACATAAAGACAAACGATGAGATATCCTTTGTCAGTGTTTTTAACATAGACGCACTTGTCACATTCGTTTATCTTAAACCATTAGTAAGCATAGCATGATCAAATTTTTCATGCCATTACTTAGGAGCTTGTTTTAATCCATAAAGAGATTTTACAAGCTAACAAACTTTCTTTTCTTACCCTCGTGCTACAACTCCTTCGAGTTACTCCATATAGATCTCTTCATTTAGATCACCATTTAAAAAAGATGTCTTAACATCCATTTGATGTATTTCTAAATTATACAATGCTGGCATAGCAATAAGCATGCAAATGGATGTTATTCTTGTCACAGAAAAATATATATCAAAATAGTCCAGACCTTCCTTTTGTCTGTAACATTTTACTACAAGTCTTGCTTTATACTTCTCTATTGAACCATCTGCTTTCATTTTTCTCTTAAATATCCATTTATATCCAAGAGGTTTAGAACCAGATAGAAGATCCACAAATTTCCAAGTATGATTTTGTATAATGGATTCAATTTCATTATTAATAGCCTCTTTCCACAAAGGTGTTTCAGGACCTGTCATTACTTCCTTAAAACTTTGAGGTTCATTTTCTAACAAGTATGTCAGAAAATCTGGACTAAAGGATTTTGATGTTCGTGCTCTCTTACTTCGTCTTGGTTCATCATCAGTTAAATCTTGTTGGTCGAGACCATTACTAGTCTCTTGTGTTTGATTGTCATTAGTCTCTTGACTTTGTGTACAATCATAAGTTCTCTTCTGTGAACTTAATTTATGTCCTCTCTTGTAAGGAAAAACATGTTCAAAAAACACAACATTCCTTGACTTTATAATAGTGTTCATATTTATATCAGGTATTTCTAATTTATAAGTCAAAAACCGATATGCACTACTATTTTGAGCATAACCAATAAAAACACAATCCACTGTTTTTGGTCCTATCTGTCTTTTTCAAAACAGGAACTTCTATCTTTGCCAAACACCCCCACACTTTTAAGTATTTGTAGGAAGGTGGTTGACATTTCCACAATTCATAAGGAGTGCTATTGGTTTTCTTGTGGGGTATTCTATTAAGAACATAATTAGTAGACAAAATTGCTTCCATTCACAAGTTTTGCGGTAAGCCTGAACTTAATAACATAGCATTCATCATTTCTTTAAGAGTTCTATTATTTCTTTCAGCAATTTCATTTTGCTGTGGAGAATAGGGAGCTGTAGTTTGGTGATTCATGCCATGTTGTACACAAAATTAATTTAAAGGTGCATCATATATTCATCACACCTATCATTTCTAACCATTTTAATAGTTTTACCAAGTCGATTTTCAACTTCAGTTTTGTAAAATTTAAACATTTTCAAGGCTTCATCTTTACTTCTAAGTAAGTATACATAACAATATCTTGTGCAATCATCAATAAATGTTATAAAATACTTTTTGCCT
This sequence comes from Camellia oleifera, assembly GCA_022316695.1. NCBI lineage: Eukaryota > Viridiplantae > Streptophyta > Magnoliopsida > Ericales > Theaceae > Camellia > Camellia oleifera. Next base: position 52,944,847 of record CM039319.1, read on the forward strand.
CTTCTAATTTGAATAAATTTAATATCACATACATCAGTATGAATTAATTCTAGAGGTTCGGTTTTTCTTTCAACCGATTTAAATGGAGCCTTAGTTAGTTTCGCTTCTACATAAATCTCACATTTGTGATTAGAATTAATTTCAAACTTTGGTATATAATCCAAACCAATTAATCTACGCAAAGCATCAAAATTTACATGTCCTAATCTTCCATGCTATAAATTTGACTCAAGAATACAAGCAAAAGATGTGTTATTCTTATTAATAGCAAGCTTTGGTACAACAGTCATTACATTCAACTTGAAGACACCATCGCTCATGTATCCCTTACCAACATGCATACCATTCTTTGTTAATACAAATTTATTAGACTCAAATACAAGCCTAAAACCATTTTTACTTAACAAAGAACCAGAAAATAAATTCTTTCGGATGTCTGATACACGTAGCACATTATTGAGGGTAAGTTCCTTCTCCAATGTCATCTTCAAGATTACTTTCCCTTGTTCAGCCACAGTAGAAGTATAAGAATTTCCCATGAAAAGTTGCTCACAATTTGCAGCTACATTATAAGTAGTGAACATCTTTTTGTTCGCGCAAATGTAACGAGTTGCTCCTGTGTTAACCCACCATTCCTTGGGATTTCTAATCAAATTAGCCTCAGAGATCACAGCAGAGAGATTGATATCATTTACCCCGTCAGAGATGTATTCAACTTCCGTCACATTGGCTTGATTGATAGTCTTCTTGCTTGTACTTCCGCGATCTTTTTTAGGGTGTCGGTAATCAGAGGCACGATGTCCAGTCTTGCCACAGTTATAATATTTACCTTTGAACTTTTTATTGCCATTGTCGTCACCTTGTTTAGGACCATTTCCAGCAAACTTCTTTTTCTTGTTATGTGGTTTGGACACTAATTCAACCGCATTAGCCTTGGACTCAATGGGATTCTTACCATTCCTCTTTTCCGCCTTACGGTTATCTTCCTCAATTCTTAGTCTTACAATAAGTTCATCCATGGTCATCTCTTTGTGTTTATGTTTTAAATAATTTTTGAAATCTTTCCAAGTCGGTGGTAACTTTTCCACTAAAGTAGTGACTTGGAAAAACTCGCTAAGAGACATACCTTCAGAATGAATATCATGCAAAATTAATTGAGAACTTTGAACTTGAAAAATTACCATTTGGGAGTTTACTATAACAAAATCTAGAAATTTACTGACAACAAATTTCTTTGTATCGGCATCCTCTGTCTTGTATTTTTTTCTCTAAAGAATCCCAAAATTCTTTTGCTGTTTTCAGAGGACTGTAAACATTATAGAGCATGTTGTCAAGGCCATTGAGGATGTAGTTTTTGCACAGAAAATCAAGATGTTTCCAAGCGTCTACAGGGGTAACAACTTGTCGATCACTTTCATCCCCTCTAAGTACTGGAGCCTCTTCACGGGGCAACCGGGCAAGATTTAGAGTTGTAAGATAAAACAATATTTTTTGCTACTATCTCTCAAACTCGGTGCCATTAAATTTTTTTGATTTTTCTCCAGGATTTGTAAGAACTTGAACATGGTTCTAGATAAGGACCAGAGTCGTTGTAACAATCGGATTTGGAGTACTGCTTTCAGCAACCATAATATCTTATTACAAAAAATCAGAAAAAACCAAAATACAAATTAATTTTCTAATTACTCAAACTAGAAAATAAATTATAACACAAAATAATTTTACTTTTTTAGTTACTAAAACCAGAAATAAAAATACTACACAATAATTTTTTGTATCACTACTACACAAATTAATATTTTGAAATTATTAATGACACCAGTATATTACTATTAGTTATCAAAGAAAATAAGCAGTATATTACTACTATTTGTCAAACAATATATTATTACTATTTATATTTTTCAACCAGAATATCACTTTGTGAAAGTATAGAAAAATAAATACAATGAAAACACCAAAATTATTCTGTCTTAAGATTATTAGACAATCTTCACTATATTCGAAGAATTAAAAAAAAATAAGAGAAACTGTTTGATTACAAAAATCAATAGTATAAAAAAAATATAATAAAACAAATTTTTATTTTGTTACAAAAACAAAATCAAAATCTAATATAAATAAATAAAACAGAAAGTAAATTAATTACTTACCTTATTAATTTCTCGGACAAATTTTTCGATCAAGTCCAGTGTTTAACACTGTGTCCTTAAGACAGATTCGTCCTCTCTATGGTACTTTCAGATTGTGGACGTCTATCTCTCAGGATAAAATGATCAATAGTAAATAGTAGCAATACTACAAATTATTCACATAACGAATACACTTTGTGTTTACACTCTTTCTCACAGGAAAATAATGCAGCAAAATGCAGAGAGAGTAATGGCAGAATTGAAGATGAAAATTAGAGTGAAAATCCAAATGAGGGATTGCCTTTATATAGGAAAATCTGTGGCTGTTCAGATTTGAATGAACAGGTACAAGACCTGTTCAATTTTGAATCAAACCTGTTTGGTTTGAATTTGCTGAATCTGTTCGCTTTTAAAACAGATAGGAACCTGTTGGGTTTAAAATTAAACAGATATGAATCTGTTCGGGTGGGAAAAAACTGGATAGATTTTATTTTGTCAAAAAATAAAATAAATTCAAATGTTTTTTGCTAAAAAAGATAAGTATTGGGCCGGACAAGCTCAACCCAATCTCACGCTACGCACCTACGCCCAAGCCCAGCCCGCGCCAGACAGCCGGCGGAGGCGGCGTGCGTGTGTTTATTTTTGGGTCCAATGGGTCTAGCCCACTTTACCCATAACCTTTCCCTTCTACAAACTTGGAGTGCCTCTTGGGGCCCTTTTCAAGTTGTAAACTGAAGCCTTAGAAACCCATAAAAGTTTTCCCACCAAACCATATAGGACAAGCCTTGAATTCAAACCTTTAAGGAATTTCTACCAAAAACTCAATTTCCATGGAACTCACTTTGGTTTCAATTTTCCATTCACCCGATAATGGTTTTAAGCAACCAAATATACTATGTGAATCACAATGCGGCATAGAAAGCGTTACCACTTAGACCTGCCAACTTTGGCGCATGGGTCCTACTTAAAAATTAGACCAAAGTTGAGGAAAAAATTGATTTTTCCAAAACTGTTTCTAACATTATTAACATTATTATTGATGAGGGCAATGTCCCACATCGCTTGGAAAGGACTCTCACTTCCACCTTATAATCGTACTGCCCCATCCACCTTGCATGAGACATTTTCTTTCGAGAAGGAACAAAACCGTGAGGGGGAGACGACAAGATTTGTCCCTCAACCCCAAATTCACATCACCTAGGAGGGCTCATCCCCCCTCATGGTTTTGTTCCTCCTCGGGACAAAATGCCTTATGCAAGGTAGAAGGGGCCAGTACGCTTATAAGGTGGAAGTGTGAGTCACTCCCAAGCGATGTAGAACATTGTCCTCAACATAATCCCCTAACGTACTGGATCGCAGCAGCGGAAGAGTTTGCCAGACAACTCTCATTCTAGCGCCAAATTTGCATGCTTGTCCTCTTACGCCCCCACAGATATTGTCCACTTTGGGGTTGTCGTCTCTCTCCTCACGATTTTGTTCCTCCTCAGGGGGAAAGGCCTCATACAAGGAGGAGGGAACCAGTATGCTTATAAGGTAGAAATGGGAGTCCCTCTTAGACGATGTGAGACATTATCCTCATCAATTATTATTATTATTATTATTATTATTATTATTATTATTAAAGTAAAAAAAAAAGAAAAACTCTAATTGTAAATTTTACGATTTTTTTAGGGGTTTAAGAGTTCAATTTTATCATAAACAAGACTATTCTTTCAAATACACAAATTTTTTTTTTCTTCAATTTTTTTTTAATGTATCCAAAAATGAAAAAGGGTAAATGAACATGTTAGAAGACATCAAAGTAACAAAGTGTAGAATAACTAGTCAAACTTATTAGATATGTTGTAACGCCCCAAATTTCTAGCCCAAATGATAATGCAACAATCATGGCTCTTTCAAGAAAAATCAAATATAAATCTCCAAACTTACATTACGTAATACAATAGTTCTTCATGCAACAATACATTAATCCAACAACAAGTAAATAAATAAATAAATACCCCCAAGGATTTATAAGTTTCCAAGGCTTGAGCCTGATTACACAAAATGGTTATTCAAACCCACACACATACAATCCTTGGTTTATACACAGAGTTGCAGCAAAATGAGAGTCTCGTACTCTCAACACACATTTTCTCGCCTTTAGTTAGGCGGTATCACCACATCTTTTCCTGCACAAAAATCCCGTAGGGTGAGCATAAAACCCAGTAGGAAATTCTTAACAAAGTATATACATTTTATACAAGTCTCAAGAGATGAAATGTACATGCCATGCTATGCCTTTTTGAAAGAAAATCACATCTTCATCTTTGAAAACCATCATGCTCAATGATGTCATGCAATTTCAATTTTTCAAAACTTAACAATTCATTTCAAGAACGGTAAATACGACTCTAGTAATCCCTAGGTCGGTGTCTGCAAGTAAACTATATAAGTACTACCAATTTGTCATTTTTACCGGTATTAATCGGAAAGCTCGACACCTATTCGCGCGGGTTTTAGGTCTTTCATCCTGGACTCTCAGGCCAACTTATTCAATATCATCTACACCACCTATCAAGACTTACCAACGTATTTACCCTAAAATTATCCCGTGAAAACTTATTTCTCAACATTCTTTTCTCAATACAAGTTTTCAAATCAACTTTCAAAGTTTAATGTAAGCAAATGAATTGATATGCCAATAACACAAGATGAATATAAATACTGTTATTCCAATTCATCATCCAAGGAATAACACAATTCCCTCTTCTCAAGTATCCTCAACAATTAGTCATTTTAAGATTATTTCAACATTTTGAACAATAATTTCCAAAATGAACAATAATTCTCATATTCCCTAAAATTCATCATTTATATAAATATAAATAAGAAATTTTCCAAACATCCATTTATTTTGACACACAAAATAAATATAACAATATCATTCATGGATTTTCAGTCTCTAAAAAAAATCTCCAAATTCTAGGTTTTCTCACCAAAACTATACAACTCAAATCTTGTGAAAGAAAACTTTTTAAAATCATCTTTTCTTCAATCAACGAAGATTAAAACCCACAAGATCATTTAAAATAATAAGAGACAAACCCACTTTCAAAATCGCTTAACTTTTTGAATCAACAATCAATGTTCAAAGCTATAGAAAGATGATTTCGAAAATCATATAAATCTTACAAATATAAATATATATATATATATATATAACTCTAAGAAAATCCTTACCTCAACTTTTAAAGAAGAAATGAGATGAAACCCCAAAATTTACGGTGTCGAAACTCGATCTCTACCGCACACAACGAAACCCTCGAGAAGTTACACAAGTTTGATGAAGAACTTCGGTCTAACTCCCAACAGATTTGGAGGAATCAAAGAGAGAAGATGACTTGTAGAGAGAGAAGTTCTAGATCTGGAAATTTTGGAGAGTTTTAAAGAGAGAGAGAATTGAAAAAATGATCTGAAATCTCCCCTTATGAACTGATATAATATGGTCTGCTCGAGCATGAAATACACTTTCTCGTAAGTAATTTCGAATGCATTTTGCATTTTTACTTTCAACGAGCTGATCGGGCAACTCGAATCCCATGAGTTGACCGGGTCAAAATCGAGATCGCTACATATGTCAAATACTAATGTATCCAGAAATAAAAAAGGTGAATGAACATGCAAGAAGACATCAAAGTAAGAAAATGGAGAATAACTAGTCAAACTTATTAGATGTGACGGATACTATTGTATCCAAAAATAAAAGAGGGTAAATGAACATGAAAGAAGATATCAAATTAAGAAAGTGGAGCAAATCTTTTAAAAAAAAAATATTTAAGAAAGTGGGGAATAATTGGTCAAACTTATTAGATGTGTCAAATATAGTTGTTTGATTGTGTGAATGAAATCATTTTATTTATTTTTAATTGTTGAATTTTAAATTTGTCACATTATAATGAGTTAATTAAAGATTTGTGTAGGCTGCAAATAAAATAATTAATCGATCTCTAAATTTTGGATAAGGTAAAAATAGATGTTTCAAAATAAATTAATTTTCATAACAAAAATATATTTTTGTAATTTTTTGAGCTATTTCAAATTTCAAACTTATAAATAGTGTAAATGTTTACATTTTATTTCACTATGTGACCATCATATCTTATCGAAATAAATCCTTTTACCATACGCTTATGATTTTTCTCAAATTTAATATGAATTTCAAATAAGATTTTTCTCAAAATCTGCATCGATGTGAATCTTATTGTATCAATGATAATGGAATGAAATTAGGGACGGATGTACAGAGAGATTAGGAGGGTCACGTGTCCGTTATGGGTTATGGGTTTTGGTTTTGGTTTTGGTTTTGGTTTTTTTTTTTAAATTTTATTTTACATATGTTTAGAAAGAAAATATTTCAAACAAAATAATTACCCAAAATAAATTATAGTAAAATGTCAATACTATTTTTAAAATTATGAGAACAATAATAGTTGTTTTGATTGAAAATAAAAAGACAACGACAAGCCATATTATTATGTATGAAGATTTTATGAAAAAAAAATTAAGAGTTTTTTATTGATAAATCTCATTTAGAGGTGTTCTAACCCAATAAATCCACAAAGGAAAATTATAATCTAATTAATCCCATCTACTTATACTTTTATTCCATGAGATCATTTTTTCTTGATTTATATTATTTGTTAGACTATTATACACTTATGTCTATTGTTGATATGTATTATATAGAAAAAAGATATACGCATTTCCTTTTTGTTGCTACCTCTATTTTGGTAGCTACCATTATTCACGTTTTTCTTTTTGTCATTTGGGGTATTGTTTCATTGTGCTAAGGTTTCAAAACTCTTTATTTTGTAGGGTTTAGAAACTCTAGTTTACACATGGTGTTGAAATAATATTATGTTCCTCCAATGTTGCAGTGAAATTTTTTGTTCCTCCATTGTCACTTTGTGTTCGAAGTTTTGTGTTCATCAATTATTGCTCTGTGTTCGAAACTCTATATTTCTCCATTGTTATATGTCGAATCTTTGTTTATGTCCAGTCAATTTTGTTACAAACATATTATTCAAATGTGGGTTTAGTTTGATTTAAATTGGTAGAATTGTGAAATTACATAGATTGTTAACGATAGTCATAATGATAAAAATGATGACAAAGATAAGGATGTGGGTGATATTTTTTAATTTTTAGAGTGATTGAGTTTTTTTTTTTTTTTTTGAATTTTTAATTTTATTGCTACCATTATTTCTATTTTTTTGTCAATCAGTGTGAATGTTCATATTTCATATTTCATATTGTTCGAAAGTCTGAGAAATAAGTGTTGAAATATATATATGAACATAATTATATATGAATAAAGATTAAGAACTCTAATTGTGGAGCTCTGAAGAGAGCTCTAGTGATATGACAAGGAGGGGGCCCACATGTGATGTGATGTGTGTGCCTATGTTTTTGTTTCAGCAATAATTCAAAGCACTAAGTTTGGTGCTCTAATGGAGTATTAATGACATGACAACGAGAAAAAAAAAAAAACAAACAAACAAACAAACTAAGACCAAAACATCACATCATATCACAGTAGGTGAGGCTCACTGCCAGCTTATTAGAGCTGGCATTAGAGCTCAAGAATTAGAGCTCCAAAGGACTTATTGTGTCACGCCCTCAAAAATAAACCCATTGTATATAATACTAACATGCATCATTATAAGAAATGGAAGAATAGTGTTCCATTCATTAGAATAAACGTATTGAAAGACATTACATGTAATAAAGAAAGTAAATGCCCTAAGGGCTTACATCTTTCCAAGCCAACACTTGGATCCAAAAATATGAGTATTAACTCGGTTACAAGTTAAGCCCTTGGCTTGAGTCCTTACATGTAAAACCAAATAAAGTAAATAACAACTAATCTAAATGAGTCTTCAACTCTAAATCCATCCAAGCTAATTCCTTGGAGGTTGCCCATCACCTGAACCTGAAAATGATGTTCCCATATAGGGTGAGCCACAGCCCAGTAGAAAAATACTAAACCAAATATAAGCATTGAATAAAGCTATAGCATTCAATAGATGGTTATCCAAGATAATCAATTATAATTTTTATACAGTCTCATGACACTATTGTCAAGAACCTATTTCGATACCCATTATTATCAATATGGCTCAGAACCTGGCCAAACTTACAACAGTGAACTATATATCATATTCACAATACTTCCAATATCAACAACGCAAATGGGACTCAGGCCCATATCAAAACACTTCATACTTCCAGTTTGATACACATTTTAGTGCTGTATCAATAACATGTAAAAACACTTCAATATAATAAGCATACATAATAGTGATGCTAATGGAGTCCATCCCTTATCTCCTCCCAAACAAAATCCGATTTAGAGGTCCATCCCCTATCTTCCCCTAAACCGTGGAGTACATCCCCTATCTCCTCCCAAACAATATGCATATGCAATGCTCAATCAATACATGTATTTTCTGTATTAATTCAATAGTAAAAATTTATGACTTAACCAATGTGATTAGTTTCAATTATCCCTATTCCACATGCAATGTCTACAACAATCACGACTATCCTCCACCAATAGCCCAAAACAGTTATTTCTAGACTGGAAATAAATAAATCAACAATTAAATAGACGAGTGATTTAAATCAATCAACTACCCCATTTAATCAATAAATTTCTCAATCTCATGAATTTAACTAATTTCCCCAATGTTCCTTAAATTAAATATACAATTCAATTTATTTAAACAACTAGGGTTTTTCCCAAAAATTACCAAAAATACCCCAAACATATTAAAATGCCAGAACTTAGAACAAAACGTATACATTGGAGTAGGAAGTCCCTACATCGAAGAATAACTCAAAAGGAGAAGACAGAGATGAAGGCCCAAAATCCAAAGTGCTCCAAACCCAAGATTGTTCAGATTAAAAGGAAGATCTTGACCCACTCTATCTTTTTAATAAAGGAACTAGGGTAGAAACGCCCTAAAACTAGATGAAACCTAGGGTAGAAGGTGAGTAGGGAGAGAGAGAACTCGGAAACTAGGGTTTGGAATCAAAAGACAGATGAAAAACTGATTAAATTCCCGCTGCTGCCTATTTAAACTGAACAGGCTCGCTCGAGCGAAGACATGGTCGCTCGAGCGACCAGACACAGGAAATTCTCGCTCAAGCGAAGAAAAGCTTGCTCGAGCCAAGAATGCAATGCTTCAGGTCTGCAACCCAGAAGCATGCTCGAGCGACAGAATGCTCGCTCGAGCGAAGAACTCGAAAACATACACCTCGCTCGCTCGAGCGAAGAAAAGCTCGCTCGAGCGAAGAAACACTGCTCTCAGGTCTATACTAGACGCAATCGCTCGCTTGAGCGAAGAAACCCTGGCTCGAGCCACCAGAGACAAAACTCAACACTCGCTCGAGCGACCAAACCCTCGCTCGAGCGACCAACTCAAAAACTGGACAGCAACACTTGGTTTTCGGACCCAACCAACGTGAAACAAACCTGTCCAACACATCCTATAACTCACATGAGAAAATAAAGGACGACAGTAACAATTATACAATGACAAGATCCACGGAACCTCAGTCCGGATACAGTAATCAAATAGGAAAAGACCGGGGTCGCTATATATTGTTTTTTTGTTTTTTGTTTTTTTTTCCTCTTGTCACATCATTAGAGCTCTCTTTAGAGTTCCAAAATTAGAGTTTTCTATCATTGTTGATTATATATTTTGTAAGATGTGAATGTTCACATATTATTAGTTATTTGTTACTACTCTTGTTGTTTGAACAATTATTTTTTATTACTATTAAACAATTGAAATAATCATTTTTTTCTTTCAATTTTGTTTCATATTGCAGTATGAATGTTCACATTGGTATGAATTTAGTTTTTCTAAGGTTAGTTGTATGTTAATTGTAAATTGTGAACATTGTATTTTGGTATGAGTTTTTTTTTAAAAAAAGTTTTTTTTCGAAAATTAGTCGTATTTGTTATTTTTTTTATTATGCTAGTTGGTTGAACAATCATTTTTGTACCATTGAACAATCAAAATAATCGATTTTTATTTTTTTGTCAATTTTATTTTATTTTTCACGTTGCAGTGTGAATGTTCACAGTGACATGAAATTTTTTTTTTTTAAACTAGTTGTATATTAATTGTAAATTGTGAACATTCATATTGTATTTTGGTATAATTTTTATTTTTTCAAAAGTTAATTGTATGTTTGTTGTTTTTGTTACTATGCTTGCTAGTTGAACAATCATTTTTATGACCATTGAACAATCGAAATAACGGATTTTCACTTTTGTTTTATGTTTTTACGTTGCAGTGTAAATATTTACATTGGTATGAGTTTTTTTTTTTGTTTTTTTTTTAAGGCTAGTTGTATGTTAATTATAAATTGTGAACATTCACATTGTATTTTGGTATGAATTTATTTTTTCAAAGGTTAATTGCATGTTTGTTGTTTATTGTGAACATTCACATTGTATTTTAGTATGTGTTTTGGTTTTTCAAAAGTTAGTTGTATGTTTGCTATTTACTGTAAACATTCATAGTATATTTTGATTTTCATTTAGACTTTTTATTGCGTTATTTTTAAAATTTTCAAATTATAAAAAGGTTCAAAATTCATAATTTGAGATTTTTTCCATGAAATGCGAGAGAGATTTTTTGCTTAGAATAAGGGAGAGATTCTCTCTATGGAATAACGGGAAGAATTTCTCTTTAAAATGAGGGAAAGATTTCTCCATAAAATGAGAGACTGTTGTTATGTTTTGGTTTCAAAATACAAACATGTGCAAAAAATTAGAAATGATGATTTTGTCATATTACATTAAACAGGATTTAATGGAATACTAAAAAAAAAAATATGAGTTAGATGGAATAAAACACTTAAAAGAGGATTTATCAAAAAATGATCCTTTTTTTAATGCAACGGTGATATCCATCATTATTTATATGTAAACATAATTAATATCATGAACCTATGGAACTTGTTGGATTGTTAGTCATTTTTGACATGTGAGATTCACCCTCTATGACCATGTATTGGTCTACCATTGGTTGGTGATATCACATGCCAATGACGACGTGGTATTACTATTATATTGAATTTTTTACAGAAAATTATTTTATTATATAATTTATTTTAAGACTCATATGTATGATCTTCTTTTTTTTCTTATTATTTTTTATTTTTTTTATTGTCCATTATACACTAGTTACAAGTAAGATTATCTTTTTAATATTTTTTGAAGTCAATCGTAAACATTTATGTAAAAAAAATTTAAATTATAAGGGCAAATTATACTAATGATCCCTATAATTTGGATCTTGTATCATTTTGGTCAATAACTTTTCAATTGTGACATATTTGACCCTGTATTTTAAATCTTATTCAAAATAAAGGCAATTGAAGATATCATTGCTCAATTTCAAGAGTAAAGTCGTCAATTTAATAAAATATAAATTAATTTGACAAAAATAAATGTCAAAAACATATTTTTGAATTTTTAAAAATTATTTCTACCCACTAAAGATAAAATTATGTAAAATTGATAAATCTTTTAGACATTTATTTATTTTACTAAATTAATTTATATTATGTGTTTTGATGATGATCATGTAATGGATAGTTATTTTTATTTTCATTAAATTAGTTTCTATTTTTTCAAAAGTTAAATATGACGACAACTTTGATATCATTATTAAATCAAAAAATCCAAAACTAAAAGTATTTCATATATTAAATATATCGATTACACATTAAAAGTCTAACAATCATCCATTACATGATCATCATCCAAATACATAATAATTTGGTAACATAAATAAATAAATAAAATCTAAAAGATTTTTTAATTTTACATAATTTTATTTTTGGTGGGTAAAAATTATTTTTAAATTTAAAAATATTCTTTTGACATTTATTTTTGTCAAATTATTTTATATTTTATCAAATTGGTGATTTTGCCCTTAAAATTGAGTAATGATATCTTTAATTGTCTTTATTTGAAACAAAATTTAAAATTTATAATCAAATATGTCACAATTAAAAGTCAGAAATTAAAATAACACAAGTCTCAAATTGTAGAAAGTATTAATATAATTTGCCCAAATTATAATTAATAAATGTCTCCTATCAATTAATTTCTTGACTGGCTCACTAAGTGAAATTATAAGCATAACATTGCTACAGAGTCATACCACTTAAGTATGCACCCTTGAACTAGGAAATGATTCTATTTTAAAATTCAGGAGCAACTTAGGTTGATTGAGCTGAGTTTTAAGGCATGTTTGGTGTGGCCTGTTGAGATTATTTATGACTTTTTTTATTTTGAAAATTTGTGCCATAATATTTGATATGATTTCTGCTTATAACTTGTAATTAAAAAAAATTTGATTGAATGTTGGGACTTCATCAAAAAAATGCTAGGGAGATGCTTTTCATTTTATTTTATGATTATTAATTTTTAATAATAATAAATAATGAAAAAAACTACTCCAAACAGGACTATGTCCAAATTGGTTAATTTTGTTGTCTTTCTTGATAAGTAGATGTTTGTGCAATATCCGTAGAACAATTACTCATACAATGAAAGGTCAAGATAATTTTTTACCACCAAAAAAAATAAAAATAAAAAAGAGGATCATGATAATTTGATTTTTTGAAATTTTTATGTTTATTTTTTTTATTTATAACCTATTAATACTATTGTTAACCTAACCTGAAGTGAGCTGGGGCTAGAAACCCAAGCCCAGTTGAGCATAAGAAAAGCATCCAAAGCCTACCCAAAAGTTTGAGGTTGGGTTGGTGTTGGTTAGGTGATTTGAATCTATCTATCATTCTATTTTTAACCTGAGGCCAGATTTGATTGTTGAATTTTTTTATTTATTTATAGGATTGTATGTAATAGAATTTTAATAAGATTGTAAAAAATAAGTAATATTATGAAATTATATGAGATGAAAGATTGAATATATATAATAGAATTATGTGGGTAAGTTATACCATGGGAGGATTGAATAAAAAGAGTGAGGTATTATTCTTAATTAGAATGATATATATATATAATTATTTTTGACAGATGGATGTAAAAAAATAATAATTTGGAGTGGTCTCATTTTTCTAATATCACACTACATTGTATTACCTAATCTTCTAGATCAGTACTAAAATTATCGAGAGCTTAGTACTATATAAAGAATAATGTTTGGGGGCCCTAAAAAACGTGGCTCAAATGGCTTAAATTGAGCAAAACAACGTCGTTTTGTGTTGTTTTGTGCCCAAAACGATACAGTTTTAGTCAATTTGAGCCATTTGAGCCACATTTTTTAAGACTCTCTACCAGTGTTGCTATATAAAACAACAACAATGTTAGGTAGCTTAAAATTTTGTAGCTAAAATGGCTCAAATGGCTCAAATCACTCAAAACAACGTTTTTTTGAGTATAAATGAGTGTAAAATGACGTCGTTTTGACAGATTTGAGCCATTTGAGCCACAAAATTTTGAGTTACCAAACATTTTCCATAAAACAAATGTTGGATCGAATTAACCAATGGGATCCATATATACCCCACCTTCAATACATTCGTCTTTATCTCACAATCAAACACCAAATTTATAATATGATGGATTCCACATATTTTCTCCACGATCAATATCTCTTTTAATACTGCAATTAAACGCGTCCTAATAATATTATTGAAGTTAATGTTTCACAGTTTTACAACATGCTATTATTAGTGGAACAATAGCCTTCATAACATTAGCAAAGCCACTAGGAATTTTTACTTCTTATATGTAATTATAATTATATGCTCTTGTATCATTTAGCAAAAGTTCACTAAATGAATGATCTAAGGTTCAATTTATATCATCAGATTTAAAAGTGAAATCATGTCAAGTTAAAGAAAAATGGAATCAATGACTTTGAAACAATACCCTAACCTCTTAAAGTATCTCTAATTGTTAGCCAAAACAACTGCTATTGTTACAAATTGGCAATTTGACCTAAAAAGTATTGTTATAGTATTTTATAATTGTCAGTCTCACTTTGCTTAGTTACAATTTTTTAAAAATACTCTTAAAAAAATTCTACTTTCTTGTTTCTACTTACTTGGTTACAGTTTCACTTTGTTTTTATTGAATTTTTTAAATATTGTAAGCAATTTTTTTTACTTTTTAGACATAACTAACATAAATATATCTAAAAAGTAAAAAATTTATGAAAAAAACCTTTTAAAAATTCACTAAATACAAAAAATACAAAAAAAAAAAAAATTTACGAGAATTCAGTACATTTTTTGGGTATTTTTATGTATTTATTAATTTTTTAAAATATTTTTTCACAAATTTTTTACTTTTTAGATACATCTAAGTAAGGTGCATCTAAAAAAGTAAAAAAAAATGTTTAAAATTTTAAAAATATTCACTAAAAATAAAAAAACACTGTTGGCTTTTTTAGCTTTCGAAAGTTAGTATTGTAATTTTAAGTATACTAGCAAGGATCAATCAGTCTTTACAGAAGATTAATTGCTAACCAATTATCAGACGATTGTGTTTCAGTTCTTTCAGCCTCAACGAATAGGACTTTTACTAGTAAGTTTGTTTAGGAGAATTTAGCAAACAATAATTAAATGAAGAACAATTATAGCATTTCATTAAATAAAAATGAAAAACTTATAATGATCTAATTCAGCCTCGTAGAAGTTTACAGCAACAAGCTACTTGAAACTACTCCTATGAATGAAGTGCAGTGCATAAATTTGAAGTACAAAAATGTAAAGAACAAGAAATGTAAAAACTGGAAGGAAAATAAAGTAAATAAAACTGGTTTCTGGATCTGAATTCCGGAAGCTCTTTCTGGGGCCTTCTCTGCCATTTACACTTCTTAATGATAACCATCGAAATGAGCTTCTAACCGTCGAATCATCCCTCCATGATCGTTGGTCATGTTTCCTTACAGTTAGCTCCACTACACCATGTCTGCAGTTAGGTTTCCCTCCTAATTTTGAATTTAAATATACGAGTAACTATTAAAACCACGTCATCTTGCATTTCTTTGCTGATCCAGTGCTATGCAAATCCACAATAACCAATACTAACTGTCACGTGTGTGATTTCGATTGAAGATTTGAATTATCTTCCCATATTGCCCTTATCCTGCCACATGTTGAACTGTGATTAGCCTATACAAAATATGTAGCCAACATTACCTCCCGCACTAATATACCCAATATTTGGTGATATTAGTGGATCAAGGTATTTTATCCACGTCTTAGAACGTGCATGGGCTTTGCATTTTTTCAGAAATGCAACCGCCATTCATCGATGAAACATTTGCATTAAATTCTCTCCCATCCTTTGAATATTCCCACTATTTTAGTATTCGAAAAGACTGGTACAGCTTTCATGGCCAAGCAAACCTTTTCTTACCTCAATCAAACATATGAAGAGTTGTTTGATAATGCTGTTCGTCTTCGAAAAAACCTTCATGCATTGATTAGCCACCTTTACCCACCTTTCTATATTCAAGTCATGGAAGCTTTTACAAACTATCAATTTTTGGATTACGAACCTATTGTCCACAATTCTTTAACCCAAAATTTTGCAAACATGGATATTAGAGTTCTTCTTCTGACCCAAAACCTTCTATGTGGGATGAGGCTGTAGCTTCTTCTTCTTTCAAGGCTTCTAGTTGGAAAAGCTGGCCAGAACTTGAAGAGTCCAAGTTAAGAGAGCGAATCAATCATCATTTTGTCAAATTTGTTGATCCTCTAACTTTCCCTCAATTTGCTTGGAGCTCGGTGGTTTACCCATATGTACCCATCTACTGCCGATGCCGTTTGGAAGACAACTTACTTGTAACATGGTACACATCCTCTATGCCTTCGAAGATAGTACAAGCCACTCGTCGTCCAGAAGAGGCATAAGGATATAGCCCATCATTCTTAGCCCAGAAGACAAAACTTTGCTCTTCTGACTGGCTTGGTTGCGTCAGCAACCCCTAATTCCCTCATTCTTTTGAAATGGAAGCTCCTGCACCTCCTCTTCCGCAAAACCCTCACTGGATGGAGGAACTGAGACTTACTCTCCTTGAGGACCAGTTTCTCCCCTTCTATAGCCCTCCATCTCTCCTTATTATATTTCAACGATATCAAGCCCAACTTCTGCTAATGGCCTTTTCTCATTTGCCCTTCAATGTTCTCGAGGATGATGTTCCTCTTAAGAAATTTCGATGGGCTTGTGATGTTATGACCCGGGGTCATGTCCTCAACCCCATCACCTAAGCAGAGCTCCAGATGTTTTTAGACCAACTCCTACTTCTTCTTCATTGGCATCAAATTTCTGTGGCCACCACTTGATCTTTAGACCAAATCTCAGCCCGTCGAGTTCATACCCAATATGAAGCAGAGAACCTCATCGACGAATATGATGATTTCAAGAATAAAGATTCTGCATACTGGGATGACTTGGACACGGATAAGATAGAACGAGGGTTGAAAGAAATAGAGTTTGAAATAAAGGCTGAAAAACTTTTTTTATCAAATAAGAGCATATCAACTTCAGCAGCCTAGCCTGGAGAAAATAGAAGATATAATTAAAAAGGAAGAGAAGTTCATTGACCATAGTTGGAACAAATTCCATGACATTGTCATTTACTCTATTCTTTATTTTTATGAACTTGAATATGTAGCCAAGAAAGGCTTCTGATGTAATTGTTTTTGTCTTAATAAAGCTAAGATGTTTTCTCTTTATTCGACATGGTCTGATTTTACTCTATTTGTTAAAAACAAACAAAATTAGGGTTTCGAATTCACCAATTTTGTCCTTTGAAACTTGATTCAATCATACCCAATGAAATACTGGAAACCCAATTTGAACTTTTCCTACATATGGAGTGTAATTGACAACCCTTGCCTTAAGGTCTCCTTTCAGAATCAGAGCTTCGAATTCACCAATTTTGCCCTTCGAAACTTGATTTGATTATATCCAATTCCTCAACATATGGTAAATACAGTCAAGCAGTTTCAAATCAACTAATTTTGCTTCGAACAAACAGTCTTTATTTTCCAAAATATGGAAACCTCTTTTAAAGACTGCACTATTTTATTCTAAAACAGTGATTCCTTCTGTATACTACTAAACCAACTATTGGTTTGAAACCTAGAACAAACAAACTCTAACCGTAAGGTATTTCAAATTTTGCTTCGAAGGATTTTACTCTCATCAAGAAACCTAAAAGCAGTCTTTAATCCTTTTGAAGTAAACAAATACCCGGGCATTCCTGCACCCTTAGGTGTAGAATGTGCTTCGAATTCAACTTGCTACTTTCAAAGCTGTGTGTCACTTGATTTTGGAGCCAAAACTTGGCTTCGAAGCCAAACATTTTATTTCGAAGCTAATATTAGTATTTGAGATACGTTTCCCTCCATAACTATCAACATTGAGAGAAACTTTTTGCACCCATACCCTTAGTACTTCTTTATGAATTGCATCCACATAAAACGACTGGGTGTTTTTCAAACAAAAAGGTTTTAAAACCCTTTTATTTTGTGCTCCCAATATTCATGGTCACCTAACACACAAACTTTTCATCCTCTGTTGGCTTTCTCTTTCCCTTTACTCCAACTTCGTCTTCTGAAAAAATTCCTGTCAATGGCTTCTTCTTCCCTAAAAATACCGGTTATGGAGTGTGCGAGTCCATCCGCAGCTTTGAAAAGGATCATTGATGAAGAGTGTGAGAAATACAAGGCCGGTGAGAAAATTGCCATTGACGGACGTATCTTCATTCTCTGTCACCATGAGCAACAAGAATACGTACTTGGGCCCATTTTTAAGGAGATTCCCACTAAGCTTCTAGCTTTGTATCCACATCTGGAAAATCATTGTCTTCTTTATGAAGGTGGTCTTGATTGGGGAAGTTGGAAAGTGAACCGACCCCATCGCTGCTGGCCCACAGTGAGACCAGAGTAGGAGGAATTGGATGATCGGGTCGTCCCTGATAGGACACTGGATCTTCAGGAGCTCTGCCTCTTTGACGCCCTTCAATTATCTAGGTTCACCATTTCAGAGGACCCTTTTTTAATATCTACTACCCTTTGTTTGTGGAATTCTGCTTTCAATTTTTTCCAATTCAGATATGGGATGATGGCTCTTACTGTCCTTGACATCTGTCATCTGTTAGGATTATCCCCTATTAGTACCCCCATTGGTCCAGACTATCCTGATCTCAAAACCCCTTTTTCCCTCCCTTCTCTGAATTCATTCTTTAGTGACTTCGTCAAGGTCGAGAACAAAAGAGAGGGCCCTGTGACTGATAGAGAATTTTTCTCTTTTATATTGCATTGGCTTTGTAAATTCCTCTTCTGCACCTCTTCTCAGAAGATCATACATGAGTTTGCCCCTTTTGCCAAAACCATTGTTTTACAAAGAAATGTGGTCTTAGCTCTATACGTTCTAGGTCATGTTTATAGAGCTTGTTCTTTTTTTTTTTTTTTTGTGAAAAACTCTTGGATACCAATTAAGGAGGCCCATTTTGGATACTTCAACTTTGACTTTTTGCATACTTCACCGATTTACAGTCTAAACGCTTAAGGTTTTTGGAGCCAAACCCTACCACTCATGGTATGAAATTAGCCAATGTTTCACTTTATCATTCCAACTTTGCTTTTTACTTTTCTTTCTTCCACCAACTCTTAGCTTCCCCTTCTTCTCGCAGCTTCTGTCCCTGCGAAACTACTAATATTGGCCCATACTGATTGAGGACCTTTTTGAGTGATAGGTCCTGTTCTACACCCCAGCACAAAAACATGTAGGCCTCTATTCTGATTCCTAGAGAATTATTCATTGGGACTATGAACCCCAAAGCCTACAAATGCATCTCTGAGCCCTATTGTCTTACCTAATTTGCTAGGCAATTTGGATTCTTACAAGGGGTCCTTATACCTCTCTGCAGTCAAACCAATTTAAGCCTTACTAGCAGGGATTTAAAGATTCGAAGATCTAGATTGGAAGAAACAATTTCCAAATTCATCCAAGATTTAATTGACTTTGAGTACTTACCCTTCATACCTCAAAACAGCATACTAAAAAGGTGCCAAAACTGGTGGATGACCAATATGGAGGTGCACTTGGCCATTCTTCCTCAAGATCTATTAATGGTACTGGATGTACCTCAAGCCAAGTCCAAAGGGACTAGAGCTGTTATCTCCTCCACTGCTCATGTTACTTCAGCTCTTGCGCCTACTACAACAAAGTATGTTCCTACTACCTCAACTCCTCCTAGAGTTACTCGAGCTGCCTCGAAGAAAAGTATGTACTCTTGTTTCTTTTCTGTTCTTCTCCTTTATGATGCTCTTGTCCTCACTTATAGTTCTTTCTTTGGTATAGGTGGTGCGGGTGCCTCACATGGAGATTCTCCCCAAAAGGTTCAAACTTTAAATCTTCTCAAAAGCAAACAACAACAACAAAGGAAAAGAAAGTTCTTACTTGACTCCGAAGAGGAGGTACCTGAGGTTTATATAGAAGCAGAAAAAGAAGAGAGACACTCTTAAAAAAAAGGAGGAAAATGACTGTCTCTCTTTCTGATTTCACTGGAGACCCCATCCATGAAGCATTTGCTAGAGCAGTAGAAGCAAAACATTCCAAAGAGCTTATTGTATTTCAGAAGGCTGAGAAAAAGAGGCAACAACAAATGCTTAGGGAAAAAGCTGCTACTGCTAATGAACTCCAAAGGGAAGCTGCAAGAAAACAACAAACTACTGAACATTATACCCTTCACAGCTCTCCAATCAAAGCCACCACTTCTGAAACCAGTAATTTCCTTCGTGCCTCTATTTTCCTTTTTCAAATTCTTGATACTGAGACTTAACATCACTTTGTATTTCTTCTTTTATAGCAACAACTACTCTGTCTTCTCCTTCAATAAGGACTCATTCAACTTTATCTGAAGTTGAAAGACCTCGAACTATGGAGCCAATTCAAGCAATTCTCCCACTCCTTAGTCCTACCTTCTTCATACCTTTCTTGAGACAAAGCATTCTTGTATCTCTATCATTTGGCTTAACTCCATACTTTCCTCTTCTATCTTTCAACTCTACCCAATTTATTCTCCCTTTAAGCTTTGTTGTTCCTTCCCTTCCTGAGGAAATTCCAACTATTACTTTATCTCCAGTGATAGTTGATTCCCGTAGAGAAGACATTGGTAGCTTACCAGTTCCTTGTCCACTATCCTTATCTAGCTCTAGTCCCTCTTCTCTTGATTTACTGGTAGCTAAGACTATAAAAACTGCTAAGGATACTTCATATTCCTCTCGAATCCCTATGCAACCATCTCTTTCTTCTATCAAAGCCCTTTCTGCACCAACCATGTCAACAAAAGAAGTGGACATTCTTTAAGCTAAATTAGCTAGCCTTTTTGACATGCCTTCCACCACTCCAACAGCTAGCAATAAAATTGAGCCATTAGTCCTAGCTAATTCTCTCTTAGAAATTTTTGAGAGCTCTTCCTCCACTGGTAGGACTTCCTTGCCTTCATTAGACTTGGACAGCTATTTGGAGTTGCTGACATTCTTCTCGACGATCCCCTTCGAAACCTTGCAAAGGCCTATTATCAAGAATGGCTCCCTCCAGTGCTGTAAGGTCGTTGAGCAATCCAGTATGACTATTTCAAGTCATTTATCTCAGGCGGTAGCTACCATTGACTTTTACATCAACATCTGCCATGTTGCCAAAGCTGCAGAAAAGAAATTGTTGAGAGACCAGAGATTCATTTCCCAGATACATGTTGAAGTGTCAGAATTAAAGGAACAACATTCCTCTGTCTCCCAATTTCGAGCTCAACTATTAGAGAAGAAAGCTTAGCTTGAAGAAGAGTTATCAAGAGTCAACCTGGCTTTAGATCAAACTGCCACCAAGCTGCAGATTACTAATCAAGGGCTGGCTGATCGAAAGCAGGAGATGGCTACAGCCATTCAATTGTTCCCATCTCTTAAGAGTAGAGAGTCAATTGTAAAGGAACAATTGAAACATTGTACTGACTTTTGGGCCAATCTTCGGCTGCATATATTCAACTCATTATGAAATAAGATCTTTATTTATTATTTGAGTGTTTCCATGCTCCTTTCGTTTAGCACTTATTATATTCCTTGTGTTTCCCACACGATTGAATAATAAGGTTTCAAATATCTGCCATTAATTTTCTTGGAGTGTACATATCCATTCAAATTTCTCAAATGATATGTTCCCCAAGGCAAAACTCTCTAAACTTGATATGGTCATTTCCAGTTAGGTGACCATTTGCCAAACTTGTGGCTTTTAATCTCTATTGGGAGTATTGTCTTCCATACCAAATCACCTTCATCAAAGCTAATGTGCTTGACCTTCTTATTATAGTTTTTGGCTACTTTCTTCTTTTGGAAAATAATGTTATTTAATGCCAGAATTCTAGCTTCATCTACGTTTTCTAATTCCAAGCACATACTCTGATGGTACTGCTCAAGAACTAACTGATTTTGACATCTCACCCTCAAGGACTTGATGGTAATTTCTACAAGTAGTACTGCATCATGCCCATATACTAAAGTATAAGGAGTGACTCATGTACTTGATCTTGGAGAAGTCCTATAAGCCCATAATACATCCAATAGTAAGTTATGTCAATCCCTAGGATAATCTTCCACAACTTTCTATATTCCTTTCTTCAAAGATTTATTGGATGATTCTACCTAACCATTGGCTTGTGCATAATAGGGGGTGGAATTAACAAGGCTAATTCCAAACTCTGCCACAAAAGACTTTACCGTCTTCCCATCAAATACAGTCCCATTATCAACAGTTATAGTCTGTGGGATGCCAAATATGTGGATCAGATCTTTAATGAATCTAATAACTTCGGTCTGGTTTACAGCCTTATACGGTTTAGCTTCGACCCACTTAGTGAAGTAATCTGTGGCCACTAAGATGAAACAACGATGTTTCAAAGAGGGTGGATGTATTTTCCCTATCATATCCATAGCCCATCCTCTAAACAGCCAAGGCTTTACAACCGCATGCAGATCAGTTATGGGTACATGTCTTATCGTGCCATGTTTTTGGCATGCTTGGCAACCTCTAGCATATTCTATGCAATCTTTAAGGATGGTTGGCCAATAATAGGAATGTCTTCGAAGCAGCCATCACATCTTCACACCAGGCTGATGAGCACCACATATGCCTTCATAAACCTCAGTCATGGTTGTCAATGCTTCATTTGGGCCTAAGCATTCCAATAATAACTCGTCTGCCCCCCTTTTGTAGAGAGCATTACCATACATTATGTATTGCACAGATTGCAATTTGATTTTTCTGTTAACTTTCGAAGATGGGCCAGCTAGATACTGCATTATTGGATGCTTCCAATCTTGTTCTTGTAAGTCATTATGATTGACTTCTAAGACCACATTTCTTTTGTTTAAGGGTGGTATTACATTTTGATATGTTGTTTGGCTTATGTTCATTTAAGTGTTATCCCTTCTCCTGAAATTCGAAACTTTTTAAGCCATATCATTAGCTTTATTATTTAAAAATCTTGGGACATAAGTCACATTTGCTATCTGAAATTAAGAAAGCAAATATAATACAACAACATAGTATGGCAACAAGCTTGCACTTTGACACTTGAAAATTCCTTTCACCTGGTTAACCACCAATTGAGAATATCTAAATATATCAACTGCATGAGCTTGTAATCCAATAAGTATTTCCAGTCCTATTATTAAAGTTTCATATTCAGCTTGATTATTGGAACAAGTAATTTCATCAACTCTGAAACCATGTGTGGTTTCTACCCCTTGTGGTGACTTAATCACCACACCAATTCCAGTTAGACCGTTGGCTTTTGATCCATCAAACCACTTTTGCCATGGTTCAACAATAACCATACCAAGCTCCATTATATCTTGGTTTTCTATCCGACATGGATGATCTGCCAAGAAATTAACTAAAACTTGTCCTTTTACTACCTTTTGGGAGATATATTCTAGATGAAATTCTGATAAAGCTAGTATCCATTTACCAATTCTTCCTCTCAACATAGGTCTAGACAACATATATTTAACCAAATCTGTGATTACAATTACCAAGACAATTGTAGGCAAAAGATAGTATCTTAGTTTCATTGTAGCAAAATACAATGTAAGGCACAACTTTTCTATAGCTGAATATTTACATTCACAAGAATTTAGAAACCTACTAAGGTAATAAACCGCTTGCTCTTTGCATTCTTCATTGTCCTAGGCTAAGAAAACTCCCAGTGAATCTTCTGTCGCAACAATATATAACTTCAAAGGCTTATCACCTTTTGGCGGCATCAGTACGGAGGCTTGGCCAAGTAGGCTTTGATTCCTTCGAAAGTAGTTTGATGCTCTACTGTCTACATAAACTCCTCTTCATCTTTCAACCTTAACAAGAAAAAAAATACTTTAGTTTTTCCTGCAGTATTAGAAACAAATCTTCGAAGAAAATTAACCTATCCAAGGAATTTTTGTATTTCTTTCTTACTTGATGGAGGTCTGGCCTCAATGATAGCTTTGGCTTTGTTCTGATCAATTTGTATTTCCTTCTTGTGTACTACATAGCCCAATAAGTTTCCAGCTGATACGCCAAAAGCACATTTGAGAGGATTAAGTTTCAACTTGAACTTTCTCATTCTTTCAAAAGCTGCTTCCAAGAGAAACAAATGTTCCTCTATGGATTGGGACTTCACTACAATGTCATCAATGTAACACTCTAAATATCCTCCAATGAGACCATGAAAGATAGTGTTCATAGCCCTTTGATATGTAGTCCCAGATTTCTTCAGGCCAAATGGCATTTTGACCCATTCGAAGATGCCAATGTTCCCAAGACATCCAAATGCTGTCTTGTGGATGTCCTCTTCTGCAATGCAAATTTGATTATAACCAGAGTGTCCATCCATCATTGATAAAATCTGGAGCCTTACTGAACTATTCACCAATAAATCTACTATGGGCATGGGGTACTCATCTTTTGGAGTCGCTAAATTCAGGTTTCTGAAATCGATGCATACCCTTATTTTACCATTCTTCTTAACTACAGGCAAAATATTGGATAGCCATTGAGCATACCTGGCTGTCCTAATAAATCCTGCCTTAAAGAGCCTAAGAATTTCCTCCTTGACCTTCCGAATCACTTTGGGACTTATCCTTCTTGGTTTTTACTTGTATGGCTTGAAATTAGGCCTCATAGGAAGCCTATGTTCTACTAATGGCCTATCTAATCCTGGTAGTTCATTAGAAGATCATGCAAAACAAATCTTTATATCTCTTTAAAAACACCAACAACTGGTCATTGTTAAAAGCATTTAACCAAGCACTTATATAGGTGGGTTACTGTGTAGAACCTTCCCCTAAGTTAACTTCTTCCAATGGGTCTTATATCTAAGAACTCACTAATGCTTCTTTTTTAATTTCTTCTATCTTCAAAGTAATTTCTTTACTTTGTTCTGCTCCCAGTTCCTTTGATTCAACATCTTTGCCCTCATCCTCATAGACAAAATATGTCCATAAGGCTTCTTCTTCCTGTATCTCCTGAACTTTTGTTTCGATGTCCAACGCACAGTATTTATCAAAGGCCAAAAACCTGACCTGTTGCTGCTCCTGCTTACAGCCAACTACCGTGGCTTCTTTCTCTTGCTCTTACACCTTCTGGACTATTGATTTTATGTCCAATACTGAGAACTTAATTAAAGCCAAAGATCTGGCCTCCTGAGTTCCATTTTTTTTCCTACAACCAGGCATCATTGTCATCCTTGGCGACAAACTCTTCATCAGTACTTTCCTGGACTAAGTGCTTCAGGTGTGCTAATTCCTTATCAGCCGTCACTTTGGCTGATCCATCAGGTTTTCTCAGTATACTGAGTGGTGTCACTCCTTTAGTATACAATTTGGCCTCTGCAAAGTCTGCACAAGTTATGAAGAGTTGAGGGTCTACATCGATCTCTTCTGTCTCTCTATTGCACAAGGCCATCATTATCTTCTGTGTAGAGAAGAAGGCACACATTTGTTAGTGTGAATCCAATCTCTGCCAAGTAGAGCATTATACTTAACATTGCTGTCGATAACGAAGAATGTCGCCATGCAATCCCTGGTTCCCACACTCAAGTTGATGGGCAAAATATCCTGAGCCATTTGTTTGTCTCCAGCGAAACCAACAATGGTTGTGCTGGTTAGGATTAATCTGGGGTTCCTTTTTCCTAGTTTCTTCAAAGAAGATTTCAGAAGCAGGTTTACTGCTGCCCCATTATCCACCAATACCCGACTCATCTGTATCTCATCGAAGAAGGCCTTGATATACAAGGGTTTGACATGTTGTGTCATGGACATCGTAGGATACTCAAAAGGGTATGGAAGGTTAATACTCACCTATTTCTCACTCTCGTCTCCAGTTTCCATTGGTATGGCCACTTCGAATTCGTTTTGCGCCATGCTAACCTGTGAATCTTCACTAGAAAACTGGAATTGGGTCAATCTCCAGACCTTCTTGGTTTTCATTATCAACCTGGAACTCCTGCGGTAGTATATGTACCATATTCACTGACACTAGAGGAAACGAGCCAAATTGGACCACAGGCTGTACCTGCTTCTTTACCAGGCCAACTTGTTCAATTACTTTAGAAACATTTTTCATGCTACATTCTAGCACTTCAGTACTAGTGACTTCCTACGAATGGTCTATTTCTGTTGATTTTTGGGGCAAAAATGTCTGTTCAGCCATGAAGGCTTCAAACATTTCCTCATCAACCATCTCCTTCCTAGGCCAACTTCTCCCTCTGTCTCACTATCACTTTCCATCAAAGCCCTTTCCAATCCTGCTAAACTAAATCTTTCTTTGGCTTTCAATTCGGAGTAAACTTTGGCCAACTGCTCTTTGTTGTAACTCTTTTTGTCTTGAGGAGTCAATTTTGGACTAAGATATAACTTTGGACTTTTTCTTCCCTCTATCTGGTCCTTTGGCTGGACCAATGAAAAGCTTTCTTCACTTTCTTTCAGATCTTTCTGGTACTGAGTGTACCTTCGCTGGATCTTCCTTCTTTGGGATCTAGAAATCACTGGGACTATATTTGGTTCTATTATTTTTGGATGCTTTAGTAACACCCAATTATTTGGAGCCACCAAGGGAGGTTTAACCATCCTACCCTGGTCTCCAACAATATTTCTTTGGGTAAGTATCTCTTTAGGTTTGTTCTGCAAGACAAATCAATCTGGAACTCTAGGTACCCATGAACCCACTAGCTCAGTTGTCGAATTGTCTCTTTCTTCTTTCAAAGCCAGTTTCAAAGCTGCCTGTGAAGGCCACTACTTGGCCCTGACTCCTTGTTTTGGGCCTAATTCAGGCCTTCCATGAAGGTGGCCACTTTCTATCATGTGTGAGGTTGGTCTAGGGGGCCAATCTCTGGCTTTAATCCCATAACTTGAGCCCACTTCAAGTCTCCTCTCAGGATGATTGCCCTCCATTCTGTAATAGTTAGGTGGTCTGGACTCATGTAGAGGTCTCTTGCTCTTGGAGTACATTCTAGTGGCTGCTGGCCCAGCCATGAATGGCTGCTGCCTAGAACCAGTTAGATATGGCCTTTTGTTATAGGCACTAGTTGGTTTAGGACGCCTCTGCACATCATTGTAATACTGCTTCCCATCAATCGGAAGTCCTTTCAACCACTTGTAACTCAAGCTATATCTGGGACACATTATTTGCATAACAGCTGCCTCTAAAGAATCATCATCCAGTGCCTCCTGATCAGAGTCTTCCCTTTGGTCTGTAAAGCCCTATCCATCAGCTGGTGAACTTCTAGCATCTTTCTTGACAGTAGTCTGGCTGGCAACATGCATTTACACATTAACCTCTTCCAATTCCCTCAAGGATAAGTTTTGGAAGTCTGGCACAATAACATTGGATGCAATTTCTCCAATTTCTGGGAATGGATTAATGTTAATCCCCATAGCCTTTTATGCTTTAGCTAAGAATTTTAAACTCTCCTTTCGTATATGTTCTTGGATCCTATCCCGAAAAATAATACAGTTTTTAGTTAAGTGAGACCAAGAATTATGCCATTTATAATACACTTCTCCTTTAAGTTCTTCTGGAGAAAGAATTTTTACTCCTTTTGGTAACTTTAGGAAGTTTGCCGCAAGCAATTGATAAAAAATGTCATCTGCCTTTGTTAAAGCGAAAGAATATTTCCTATGAAGGTTTTTTTTTTTTTTTTTAAACTGCTGGTCTATTGTAGTGTCTTTATGAATTAATGCCTCACAGATCATAGACTCTTTCCCTACAATCTCTGCTGCAGCAATCTCATAATTAGGATCTCTATAATACGTCTTGTATGATGTATTACTTCGATCTTGTTCTTCCTCTAGTAATGATTCATACCTCGACACCTTATAGGTTAATTCCATTAAGTCTCTACACTCAGTTGAGTCAAACTTCTTTTGAAATCTAAACTCTAAACCATTTTGAGCCAATCTCACGAATTCAGGCTCTAGTAGAATGATCCTACATTTGTTTCGTGTTCTTTTGAATCTGGCAATAAATTGAGTAGCCTTCTCATTAGGCCTTTGACTTAACCTTATCAAGTCTGCCATGGAAACTTCTGGCTCCGTTTGGAATAATTGGGCATGGAACGCCTCCTCCATTTGTTGCTAAGTTTGAATAGAGTCAGGTGTAAGGTTAATATACCATACAAAAGCTACTCCAATTAGAAAATTTGGGAACAATCTTAACTTCATGTAATCATTATTGGTGAATTCACCACATTGGGCAGCGAACCTAGCAATATGTTCTACCGTTGACTGGTTTCCATTCCCATAAAAAATAGCAAAGTCTAGTATTCTAAACCCTCTCGGGTATTCATGTATCATATCCACCCATTCTGGATATGGTTTCATGTACACAGGAGTTTAAACCCCCTAAGCCATAGGTCTACACATTTCTCTAACAATATTAGCAATTTGGTCCCTATGAACCATATTTTGTACTTGTTGAACCACCACTGGAGGAACAAACACAGGATTTGGTGGACAACCTTGTACCTGAGGTCCTTTTGGTCCATAGGGAGGTACATTTGGGACTGGTTGTCCCTGTGGTACTGGCTACTGTTGAGGGTATGGGTGACCCCTCTGAACCTGTCCTACGAAAGGTTTTGGAACAGGTGTTGTGTCTCTTTCAGTCGCAGGAAACCCTTCTAACCCCCCGGGTACAAATTCGAACAAAGGATTAGTGAACCCCCTTGTGCCAGGTATGGCTTCAAACATGGGATTTGGAAACATCCTTATGCTATTTTCTTGTATTGGCCCAGATCCACTAATTTGCATGGTTTCATTGTTAAGCAATGAGGCATTTTGATTTGTCACGGGCCTCAAAAGAGGCTCATACCAAAACTGAGGTGATGGTCTTTCATAGTTTTGATTATTAGTTTGACCATTAACATGTCCATTACTTTGTATAGGCTGTTTATCTCTAGCCAATCTTTATTGAGGGACATTTAAAATTTCTCCTATGTGCCTTGCGTTAGTTGGTTGATGGGTATTCATTCGATCCATAAAGAATATTGCCCATCTTTCCATTGTGTTCATTAACTGCTGTCACATGGCATCTACTAAGCCTCACTATGGATTCATTGGTTGAGTAGATGGAATAGTGGATGGTCCAACTCCATGGCCTCGTCTAATATTTTAAACATGTGGTACTTGCTCCGAAGTGCTGGTCTGTTTGACCATAGGTTTTGATAAGATAGGTACTTCCACAAAATGTGTTATCACATTATCCTCTGGATTAGGTATTTCTACCTCTCCTTCCACACCTTCTTCCAAGCGTACATTTTCTCATTGTCTCCTACATCTAACTATTTCAGTTAGTCCCACTAGGCGTGCCAAAAATATATGTCGGCTTTTTTGGCTTTCGAAGGTTAGTATTGTAATTTTAAGCGTGCCTGTAAGAACCTGAATTTTTAGACAACTAATTAGTTTATTAATAATAATATTAAGTCAATCAATAGTGATTATTAAACTAGTAAATTATAATATTAAAAGCACCATAATTAATACCAATGTTAAATTCTTCTAAATAAAATTATTTATCTTGATGTAATTAAAATTCTGTATCAAAATACCGTGGCGAAAGCTAAATGGATTAAGTTGATAGTAACTAAGCTAGTTAGAATTTAGTAGAAAGAAACCATCCGGTTGAAAATGATAATATTAAATAAGTAAACAAATAAATAAATAAATGAATTATATATATATATATATATATATGATTGACACCAATTTCATTTCAATTCAAAAAAAAAAAAAAAAAAAAAAAGGGGTGATCTAGTGCAAGGAAAGTGGCTGACTGCCACTTCCTTTTCTCTTTATCTAGGTAACATGGCTTGCATGCTTATTTTCCCCAAGTGCACACTCAACCTCCCTAAGAGAGGTGAGCATGCAATGGCATTCCAAGCCTTGATAAGGCAGCCACGGCAGCAACCTGCAAGCTGCCAGCTACCATTTAAATCATTGGATGAGAGTGCCAAAACTAGAAGAAGAAGTCAGATTTTCTTTGGCTGTCTTCTGCCCAATAAAGCTGCTGCCAAGGCATGCTATGGCATGCAAGCACACTCTAAACCCCTAGCCATGCTTGTAGATAACAATTCCAAGCAGAGAAGAGAATATAAAAATAAAATAAACCCTCCAAACTCTCCTACATATAGAACACAATCCAGCCCCCTTTGCTGGGTTCTCCACGGCTGAGAAAAAAAAAGAGAGAGTGAGGGAAAGCAAGAGGGAAGGGAGAGAAGGGAAGGGAAGGAGGGCCAACACTTGGGATTTGTCTTACCTCACTAAGGTAAGAATACATCACCTCTATCCTCCTTTAGATACCTCTAACTGAATTTTTATAAATTATATATGTAAGACTAAGCATGGTTAAGTCATGTATTGCAAAATAGTACCATGCATGCTTAACACTTTGAATAGGATGATGGTTTCATTATGTTATAATTTCATATTCCTTCTTGATATAAATATATGACTTAGCTACTGTTTTTATGTGTTCAAAATTCTCCATTGTTAATATAATCTTGCAAAAGAGTAAAATGAGATGAGAATGGTTTCCCTTTGCTTGAAACTTAGGTTCTTTCTCACTGTTTCAGATTTATCGAATGAAAAGAGGGCTCTAATAAATTGAATTTAATTGATGTTAAAAATCTGTGTATACTGAAAGTATATGTAGGCGTTATACACTGTGTAAAATTTTTATAAAATAATTAGACACCATTTTCTTACCGAAACGAATATTTTACCTAAGTGTCGCTTACGACGCAGCAGAAGCAGTAGCTTCAAACAGGTCCCATTTTCTCTACAAATGATGTTTTTCTGCACGACCACTTGGAAAAGTAAGATTTTTAAGTTACCTTTCAAACGCCGCTGGTTTCATAATTTTTCACTAAGTATTGAGAGAGAGACGCCAAATTTTCCAAAATGTGACAGAATCTGTCCAGTTTTCTTACAAAAATTATTCGACCTCGTTCGACTGATTTTCAGACTTCACACTCTTCTGGAAATATGTTCTAAACTCAAAAATTTAGCAAACCGTTCTGACCATCCCTCTTTTCGGCACCATTTGAGGACCCTTTCTATTTTTCAAACATAGAACACCAGTGCTGATATTTTTGTGGCCTGAATATATCTTTTTACTCCATTGCTGTTTGGAGGCAGCAGCAACACTGACTTTACCAGATCACTGTTCATTCCGCAGGATAAATTTTCAAGTGATTCTAATTGGAAAAATTAGATTTTTAAGTTACCTTTCAAACGCCGCTGGTTTCATAATTTTTTTTTGAAGTATTGAGGGAGAAAAGCAAATTTTTCCACAATGTGACAGAATCTGTCCAGTTTTCTTAGAAAAATTAATTGATCATCTTCTGTCGATTTTCAGTCTTCGAATCCTTCTGGAAACATGTTCTAAACTCAAGAATCTAACATGCTGTTCTAACCATACCTTCTTCTGACACCGTTTGAGGCCGCTCTTATTTTTCCAACACAGATTACCTGTGCTGGAAGTACTATAGCTCACTGTCATAGAAGAACCAGTTTTCTTCCAAAATTTATTTCTCCCTTTAAAAATCATTTTTGGCTCTGGTATTCTTCTCGGAATATGTTCCTAACTCAATGAATTAGCACTAGTTAAAATATTGTAAGGATTGAACATCATTTGATACGGGTTTCATATTATTCTGTTTTATATACAGTGCTGACAAAAGTAGTGTGTGAATTCCTAAGAAATTTTGTGATAAATCCTAAGACATTCTATCATATTTATTTTGGTTGTCATATACAATTGTGTTGTTCTATTTAAGCATTATGTCACTGTAGTTTTCAAACTAAAACTCGTACATGCATCACCATGTGGATTGTACAACGTAAAGAGACACGAAATTAACCAATGATACATTACATTTAAAAGTGATGGGGTGAGCCCGGTCTAGAATCTTGCGCAAGTGAGTTGCGAACCCTAACATGGCACGGGAAGGTATTTCGGCTCTTATCGGTGTAGGCGATATAAGGTTGGTGGTGCGGGTGTCACAACATGGACCGTTCCCTTGGGGCAGACCGTGATGTCACGACTCGGGTATGTAACCCTGGTGCGTGGGCATCATTGGTAGTTACTGTAGGTAACATTTGAATATTTGACCAAGGGGGAGTCGGAATTGCCCGTGGCCATTGTTTAGCGGTTGAGTGGAAGTAGTACTCCGCGGGGAGTTACTTAAATTTATCTGATAAACCGAATCCATGAGAATTTAAAAAGAAAAGCATGCATTTTCCCCATGATGGATCACTATTTCCGTTGCCATTTTATTTATTCGTTTGTTTAGCAATTGTTATTATTTTCACTATTAACATTTCTGTTGTGCTTATCAAATACTGCTTATTATTCTGTTATTACACAATGTTTATTATTTATGAGTATTATTATCGGGATGGGTATTTTGGGGTTGTAGTATATTACTGAGCTCGTCGCTCATTGGCATTCTCGTTGCCCTGGCGTTTTATGCCAGGTACCGAAGAAAACGAAGGAAACACCGAGGCCTTGCAAGGTGACACTCAGCCTTGGTTAGCTTGAAGAGTCCCCAAATTCCACAAACCATTTCCTATATTTACTAGCTTTCTCTAGCTTTTCTTTCGCAGTTGTTATAAATTTCTTTTGTGTAGCAAGACTAAGTTTTAAGTTTCATTGGAATTGTAATTTGAAGGCTTTAAATTTTTGGGTTGTTAATTAATGATATTAGTAATGTTTGGTGGCAATATAAATTTTAAGCTTTAAACCTTATTATGATGTTCCCAAATTTTGGGGCGTCACAGTGCCAGTAAGGATCAATCAGTCCTTACAGAAAATTAATTGCTAACCAATTATCAGACGATTGTGTTTCAGTTCTTTCAGCCTTAACGAAGAGGACTTTTACTGATGATTTTGTTTAGGAGAATTTAGCAAACAATAATTAAATGAAGAACAATTGTAGCATTTCATTAAGTAAAAATGAAAGACTTACAATGATCTAATTTAGCCTCGTAGAAGTTTACAGCAACAAGCTACTTGAAACTACTCCTATGAATGAAGTGCAGTGCAGGAATTTGTAGTACAAAAATGTAAAGAGCAAGAAATGTAAAAACTGAAAGGAAAATAAAGTGAATAAAACTGATTTCTGGATCTGAATTCCAGGGGCACTTTTTGGGACCTTCTCTGCCATTTATACTTCTCAATGATAACCGTCGAAATGAGCTTCTGACCGTCGAATCATCCCTCCATGATCGCTGGTCATGTTTCCTCACAGTTAGCTCCACTACGCCATGTCTACAGTTAGACTTTCCTCCTGATTTTGAATTTAAATATACGAGTAACTGTTAAAACCACGTCATCTTGCATTTCTTTGCTGATTCAGTGTTATGCAAATCCACAATAAGCAATACTAACTGTCACGTGTGTGATTTTGATTGAAGATTTGAATTGTCTTCTCGTATTGCCCTCGTATTGCCACGTGTTAAACTGTGATTGGCCTACACAAAATATGTAGCCAACAAACACGAAAACCAAAAAATTTAATTTTCAAAAAACTTTATCTAAAAAAGTCAAACCAAACACACTGAAATTGTTGAGATGTGTGATTAAAGATAATTCAAACTAAAAATTAATTTCACTTTTATTCCTAAATTATCATCAAATAATATATTTTGATTTTTAGGGAAAAAAATAGTTTGGTGAGAAAAATAAAAAATAGAAAATAAATTATTGTCATGCAATTTCCTTTTTTTTTTTTAAAGTAAAAATAATTTTTTAAAATGTTAATTATTTTTTGTGTTTATTTTTTTCAAACAAATTTTTTTTTAAACAGTTAGATTGATCCTCCAATGGTGGGTGTAAAAAAATAGAAAAAATTGGTTGGTTGTGCTAAAATAGCTTTGAACCATTTGAATAATATCATTAAAATTTGATATTATATATCATATATATATATATATTATTCAAAGTAGTGTTTTTCTCATACTTACGTAGCACATTAGCCTTACTCTTTTTTTTTTTTCTTTCTAAGAAAGCCACAATAGCATAATTTTTCCATTCACATATAAAGTTTATATAGATTCTATTTGAGAAATACTTATTTTCCACATATATATTTATAATTTAATTACTATGATATATATAATTTAATTTTAATTTTATATACTTATATACAATATGTATGAATAATTTAAAAAGAATATTAAAGAAAAAATCAATACTCTATATAATTAATTTATGTATTTTTTCTTAATCCAATTACAACATATTTATATTTAATCTTTTAAATAAATTTTGTGTAGTTCTATTTTTAAATATTTTTATTATCCAAATAAATATAAAAATAAATATTTAGAATCACTTTTAGTTTTATATTTCTATTTATAATTTAACTATTATTTTTAATATCAAAATGAGTGTTTATTTTATATCTTATAATTTAATATATATTATATAAAATCCTTATATATGATAATTAGACTTTTATAGTACTATAAAACTAAAATTATCAAAATTAATAAATAATTTAATTAAATTTATTATATATAAGTATTCAAGTAACACTTTTATATAACGATAAGATTCAGATTATGAAAATAAATAATTTAAATTTAACTTTAAATTAATATTATTCTTTTGTAACATATATCATAATATAAAATATCATTACATTAATTAAAGTTAACTCCATTATGATTTTATATCAGATATTATATTTGTAGAAGTGATTTACGTACACGTGTAGTATCCAATTTGATACTGATTCATTAAAATAATAGAACTCCATACTTCTTTGTTAAGTTTTTAGAAGATAAATTGACAAATGTCAAATGATAAATAGTGTGGAGTATTATTTTAAAAACTAATGATTCATCGAAAATAATTGTGTATATTTAAGACACCTATTAATGTCTCTTGAATAATTTTTAAATAAAAATATTGAATTTATAGTATTACTGATAATATACT
This sequence comes from Camellia oleifera, assembly GCA_022316695.1. Lineage (NCBI taxonomy): Eukaryota > Viridiplantae > Streptophyta > Magnoliopsida > Ericales > Theaceae > Camellia > Camellia oleifera. The sequence goes on from CM039319.1 coordinate 52,979,569, forward strand.
TTCATGAGTTATGTCAGAAAAGATATGCAAAAATAATTTGGCTGGAATAAAAAATTTGCGACTATTATGATGTCGCATAATTAATCAAAACCTTTTTAGAACTGAAATTATTAAGTTTATAGAGATTTTGTGCTTGATTATTTTTTAGGGCACTGTTTATGATTTGAATTTGTAATTTTTTATGCATAAATGTAAATAACTATTATGATCTTACCAACATAAATATAAATCCTACATTTGAGTCAACCCACCTTAAGAATTTTATTCGTGTAATAAAATACTAAAATATTGTTATATAAAAGTATTATAATAGATCATAAATCAAACATCACTTAAAGTATAATTAAAGACCCAATGCACCTTTTTAGATATAAAAAAAAAAATCAGAAATTAGCAAAAGCTTTTCGATTAATAATCAAAATAATACACCATGAGTTCTAACTAAATCATAATTTTATATGAGTAATGCTAAGGACCTCAAATGTTTTAGCAACATTTCTACTAAAAGTCTCACATGGGTGTGAAATGGTGTGTGTCCCACACCAATGTGAGACATTTAGTAGAAATATTAGTAAAATATTTGGGGTTTTTAACATTTTCCTCTTTATATTACAGAATTTTTCATCGTTTGTTTTTTTTTTTTTTCCCAAAAACAAATATTTTGATACAAATAGAATCCATAATTTTTGATAAATTTGATTAACACAAATGAGTATTTAATTTTATGTTGAGAATACACATTTTTTTTTTTTTTTTTATTCAAATTTTCAAAGAAATTTTTTTTTTTATGAGCCTTTTACATAAGATCACGCACACAATGACAAAATTTTCCATCAACCATTAAAAGATTTGTTTGTATTTGACTTTCAATTGTTAAAATTTTCTAAACATAAAATATTAAGATTCAAAATCAATTTTCCATTTTAAAAATAAATTTTCATGTATCACACGGGTCACCTACTTGTATATTATTAAAAGTAGTGTTTTTTCCTTACTTAGGTACCACATAATCAAAAAACACTTTCTCTCTCTAGTTTGAGAGCTTCTCACTCTACACTTTTCTTCTCCTAGGGTTTTTGAGGGCTGCAGCAATCGAGGTTGGGGAGGGGATTCTGGCGGCCTCCGGCTTCCTCTCCCCTCCTTCTACCCCATTTCTCTTTCCTTTTCTTGTTTAGCTACCAATAACTTGGAGGCTATGTCCTTCCATCATCTCCCTCCTTTGTGGGATCTTTCCTCCCTCCTTTTCAACTCTAACCGTGGCCTCACCAGATTTGCCACCTTCATCCTTGTCGGATCTGTTGCAATCACCGATTTTGGAAGTTAGTTGGTGTGTGGGTTTGTGTTTTTTTCTGTATTGTATTTTTTATTTACTTTGTTTTACTCTGGTTGTTTGTTTGGTTTATGGGGAGTCCATCAGTGAGTGCTTATTAGGCTTACCCACTCTGTGGTTGAGATTTATGATTTATTCCAGAAATGCTCCATTATCGACTCTTATGATCGGTTCTGCTTTGCAATACGAGCACATGCACGAGAGGTACGTCTAAATATTTTCTTAGTTTCTCTCCTTGGTGTTTCTTGCAAAATTTTTACTTTGTTTGGTGTAAGTGTTGGTTTGGATGGATTCCTATAATTGCCGCTTTTGGCTTTCATTAATAAAATCTTCTACTGATCAAAAAAGAAAAAAGAAAAAGGTACCACATTCTAAAGGCTTATGTTTTTATTAAAAAACCACATCAGCATGTCTTTTCCATATAAAGTTTTATACAAATTCAATTTCAATTATTATATAGACTATATTTAATAAATACTTATTTTTCATATATTTTTCATAGTGTAATTAGTTTTTTCATTGTTAGATTTCTTCTATATAGTTGATATTTTAATTTAATTATTATGATATTTGAAAAAAAATTATCTTGATATACAAATAAATAAGACAGAACGTTCTTAATTATGCTGATCAAATTATTATTATTATTTTTTATCTATCTTATTGATGTCTTAATATTAATTTATATTTAATTCTTTTATTTAACATGAAATTATTTATTACAAAAATATTTATATTTAATTTAAATTTTATATACCTATATACAATATATATGAATAATTCAAAAAGAATATTATAGAAAAAATCAATACTCTACATATTTAATTTATGTATTTTCTTCTTAATCAAATTAAAACATATTTATATTTAATCTTTTAAATAAATTTTGTGTAGTTCTATTTCTACATATTTTTATTTTCCAAATAAATTTAAAAATAAAAATAAAAATAAATAATTAGAATCATTTTTAATTTTATATTACTAATTCTCTTTCTAATTTAACTATTATTTTTAATATCAAAATGAGTGTTTATTTTACTATCTTATAATTTAATATATATCATATAAAATTATTATATAATAATTACACTTTTATATTACAATAGAACTAAAATTATCAAAATAAACAAATAATTTAACTAAATTTATTATATTATATGTAAGTATTTAACTAATACTTTTATAGAATGATAAGACTAAGATTATTAAAATAAATAATTAAAATTACAATTTTATTTTAAATTAAAATTGATATTATTCTTTTATAACACATATTATAATATAAAATATCATTACATTAATCAAACTAAACTCCATTCTGATTTTATGTCAGGTATTATATTTTTAGAAGTGATTTAAATACATGTGTAATGTCCAATTAGATATTGATTGATAAAAATAATGGAACTCAAATTTTTTTTTTTTTTTGTTAAGTTTTTAGAAAATAAATTGACAAATACCAAATGATAAATAGTATGGAATATTATTCTAAAGAATAATGGTTCATAAAAAAAATGATTGTGTATATTTCAGGCACCTATTGATGTTTCTTGAATAATTTTTAAATAAAAATTTTGAATTTAAAATATTATTAATACTGTACCTTCGCGAGCTCTGCTAAAAAAGATATGCAAAAATAATTTGACTAAAATAAAAATTTTACGATTATTATGATGTGTCACATAATTAATCAGAACCCCTTTGACAATTGAAATAATTAAGATTATAGAGATTTTGTGTCTGATTTCCTTTGAGGACACTGTTTATAATTTGAATTTGTAATTTTTTATGCATCAATGCGAATAACCCTTTGAGTCAACCCACCTTAAGCACTTTTTTCGTATAATAAAATACTTAACTATTGTCATATAAAAATATTATTATAGATCATAATCAAACACCACTTGAAATATAATTAAAGACCCAATGCATCACGTTAGACATAACAAAAAAACATAAGAAATTAGAAAAGACTTTTTCGATTAATAACCAAAGTAGTACACTATGAGTTTGTGACAACCCTCACCACTGTTTACTGATAATACCATTGATTACTGCTAAACTGTGACTGAACATGATTAAGCATGTTAAGTGACTGATTGACTGAAATTCTGAACTGATTGATTGAGTGTATGTCACGACCCAAACCCGGCCCTATGGGTTTAGTACCATAACCGGCCAGTAATCCGAGATTACCGAAGGCCTGCTTAACAGTAATACAGTAAAACAGAGTACAGGGCCTGGCGGAAGCCAATACAGTAAATAAACAATGTCCAATGAGCTGTGACAGTCTATATGCAAAAAAAGATTTTCTTCATACATATATGCAACTAGTGACAAAACAGTATGTACATATATACAATTATTCAAAACAGGGACTTAATCCCTACTCAACAGTACAGTAAATATTCAGTCTATATAATCCATTCGGTTATTACAACGTGGTAAGACAGTGCAGGAGGGGGAATACTAAAACACCCCTAAGCCTTACCGTGATAGGCTCGGAACCTCGCAGTGAGGCACATAGGCTGGCTTGACAAAACTGGAGTAACCCTGACGCCTCTAGCTTTGATCCGGTGCCTATACACCTACATATATATATGAGCAGTGAGCTAAAGCCCAGTGAATAACATAAAGCGTAAAGGGGTTTAGAATGAATGTCCTTACGGTAATGAAAACAGTTCAATTCAATCAGTATATTAGTAGTTCAGTATAGTAAACAGTCATATGTGGTACATCCATTAGCATAGCAGTAATAGTAGGTCTTAAAAGACCGAACAGTAATGATGGCCATCAATCAGTAAACAGTAGTGGTTCCACGAGAGAACCGACAGAGATCTCTGTACAGTAACAGTAAACAGTAGGTGCTAAGGATGCCACAGTACAGTTCAGAAATAAAGGACATACATTCATTCGGTAATCCATATAGTTCAGTAAATAGTTCAGTTCAGTGTTCAGAAAAATAATCATTTGAACATATCTTTACACAATTGTTACTTACAAAGTTCTGAGCTACAGTGGACTAGAGCGTCTCCTCGAAATGCCAACCCTATACAGTTAACAGATTGAACACACTCTAAGTTTCAAGTTGGAAAAGATAATCATTAAATCCCTAAATTTGCCTCGGTGTGTTCTACATCTATATCCTCTTTAAGATGCCTTAAATATGCCCTAGGAATGCCTAGGATGGAAAGAAGATGCAAAGATGCACTTTTGAACACTTTACAAAATTTGCTGAAAATAGGGGTCTCGCTCGAGCGTGGCTTTCTACGCTCGAGCGGACATGCAGACAAAGGAGCTCCGCTCGAGCATGAATTCCGTCGCTCGAGCGGACTGCGTGCTACAGTAAAAATGCTGGATGCTCAGATTTTACGCCCGATGCTCGCTCGAGCATAAGACACAGGTCCTCGCTCGAGCGCAGGTTTCCTCGCTCGAGCGGACTATGAACTCATGAAAAGTACTGGATGCACGCATTTCACGCTTGAGCGTAACTTTTCTCGCTCGAGCGGAAAGCACGAACACAGAGTGTACGCTCGAGCGTAGACTTCTTCGCTCAAGTGTAGGCTCAAAATCTGGAAATTCCATATTTGAGTCCCAAGCTCAAAATCAAGTTTAAAAGCCAAATTTTTGATCCTCTTGGGCTAAAAACCTGGAAAACACTTGTAAACACATAATATTATGTATTTCAAAGATCAATTTGGTAAATCAAAGCCCAATGGTGTCTAATTCAAACCCAATTTCAAGTCAATTTTCATGAACATGAAGAACATGCAAACATGCATGAATTGAAATCATTTTATGTCTTCAAAACATGCTCTAATGAGCTCATTCTTTTCAAAACAAGTTGAAAACATCGACTTAAGCTTGATTATGAACATGCATGTGACAATTTGCCATGAAATCAACTCAAAATTCACCAATACACACATGCATGCATGAAATGAGTCTTAATCCAACATGCTAGAATTAATTCATGGCTAAACTCTCAAATTTGGCATGAATCATGCAAGAACAATGTTAAATACAACAATGAGAGGTTCAATGGTCTACCTCAAGTCTTGTATTCAAGGTCTATGAGCTCAATTAGCAACTACACTTCAATTTCTTCACTTCTACCAAACAATTCAAGATGAACTCACTCAACCTCTCTATCCCCTCTCTCTAGTCGGCTAATCAAGGAAATGGGCTGAAGAAAGTTATGTTTTGAGTGTATACAAGTCTCCATGTGTCTAGAGTAGTGGCCCACTAAGGGTTATTTTGGTAAATAAGTCCATTACTAGCAATTAAGCTTATTTTAATCTAATTTAGTCATACCAAATCGCATTTTTGATAAATATGCCATAAAATTACATAAATTATGAGGATCATGAAACACTAATCAATTTTTGGTTCAGCCGCCGATAAGGCCTTCAATTAGCAGTTTAAACACCAAACATGAACAGATAATCAAATAAATCAAACAGATAGAAATGCAATACAATAGGTATACTTGATCAATTCAGTTCCAGTTTCAGTCAGTCAGTTCAGTAATTTTATTCAATTCACTTATCAGTCATATTTAGTTCAGTTTATCGGTAATCAGTGCTTATTCGGTAAACAGTGACGAGAGTTGTTACAGTGTATTAGTTTAAATGCAAATCTATCTGTTTGACTGCTAAATGATCTGTTCATGTTTTAAGTTTGAACTGTAAATTGAAGGCCTTATCGGCGGGCGAATCTGAAATTAATTAGTGTTTTATGCTAAATAGAATTTATGTGATTTTATGATAGATTCAATTTAAATTTGATTTGGAATGATTAAATTAGATTAAATAAAGCTAAATTACATTAGTTCAAGCTTATTACCAAATTGCCATTAGTGGACAATGCTAGGCTATTTATTCAGTCTTGATTTATATATGCTTGGCTTCACTCTTCATCACTTTTCCTAGACCATAACCGAAAGAGAGAGAAAGAGAGAGAGAGAGAGAGAGAGAGAGTTAGGAGAGAGCTTGATTTCATTTGAGAATTGCTTGGAGACTTAGAAGATTTGAAGAATTCATTGCAAATTTGAGCTTCTATACCTTGAATTGAGGACTTGAGGTAGGAGACTCACCCTTTTAATTGTGAGTTTGAGTGGTTCTTGCATGATTCATGGTAAGGTTAGTGATTTAAGGCATGAATTAGCTTAATATGTTGAATTGAGTAGGAATTCATGCATGCATATATACATTGTTGAGTTTTGAGGTTGATTTCATGGAAATCCTCACATGTATGTCCATATTCTAGCTTTGGTACATGAATTCAGCATGTTTTTGGAAGGATTGACTCATTTGTTCTTGTATTAAAAGCTTTGAAGTTGATTAAATTCATGCATGTTGCATGTACATCATGTTTTTGAAGTTTTGTTTGGAAATGGGTTCAATTGAACTACCTTTGGGCTTTGATTTTGCAAATTGATCTTTGAAACATGTCATATTATGAGTTTTAAAGTGTTTTCCAGAAAATAAGCCCAAAAGGATCGAATTTGATGCTTTAAATGTTGAGTTTCATGCTTGGAGACAAATCTGAAAATTCTAGATTTTGGATCCACGCTCGAGCGGGGAACTCCACGCTCGAGCGTACACTTTGAGTTCATGCAGTCCGCTCGAGCGGGAAAAATAACGCTCGAGCATGAAATGCGTGTATCCAGTACTTTGCATGTGTTTACAGTCCGTTCGAGCGAGGACTTGTATCTCACGCTCGAGCGGGGGTCGAGCGCCTGTCGAGCGTGAATTTCATCCATCCAGTACTTTTGCAGTCCGCTCGAGCGAGGAAAGTTACGCTCGAGCGTAGCTCTTTTGTCTGCATGTCTGCTCGAGCAGAGAAAGACACACTCGAGCGAGACCCCTATTTCAGCAAAAATTTGAAAAGTGTTTTAAAGTGCATCTTTGCATCCTCATTCCTCCCTAGGCATTCCTAGGCCTAGTTTAAGGCATCTTAATAAGGATAATGCTATAGAACCACACCGAGTCAAGATAGGGACTAAGTTATTGTTTCCCAAACGTGTAACTTAGTGTGTGTTCATCCTGTAACTGTATAGGGTTGGCATCCGAGGAGGTTCACTAGCCTATCTGTAGTCCAAAACTCTGTGAGTAACAATGTTGTAAAGATATGTTCAACCATGAATATTTTCTGAATGATCTACTGTACTGCTTTCTGAAATGATATTTCTTACTGAATGAATGTTTTTCCTATTTGCGAATTATATTCGTGGCATCCATAGCAATTTACTGTTACTGTACTGTTACTGCTACTGTCACAAAGATCTCTGTCGGTTCCCATGTTTGGAATCACTACTGTTTATTGATATGATGGCCATCAACTGACTGTTCGGTCTGTTAAGACCTACTGTATTATTTTGTTATGGGATGTACCACTTATGACTGCTATGATCGAATAACTAATATACTGTTCAAATTACTGTTTTAAATATTGAAATGACATTCATTCTTAACCTCTTTACGCATATGTTATTCATTGGGTTTTAGCTCACTGTTTATATATATATGTAGGTGTCCAGGCACCGGATCGGAGTTAGGAGCATTGGGTTGAACTCTCTTTTTGTCAAGCCAACCAACATGCCTCATTGCGAGGTTCCAAGTGTGTTCAAGCTTAGGCTCGTTTGGGGTGTCTCAGTTCACCCTTCCGTCTCTGTTTTGTAATACTGTATAGACTGTTATGGTACTGTTATGGTAAGGATTTGGTCCCTAACCTGAATGCCTGTATATGATGTATGTACATATTGCTTTTGTTCCAAATGTGAATGTGTTACGAAAAGTCTTTTTGCATACAGACTGTCACAGCTCATTGGATATCTTTCATTTACTATTTTGGCTTCCGCCAGCCCCTGTACTCTGTATTACTGTTATTACTGTTATGCAGGCCTTCGGTAATCACGGATTACTGGCTGGATATGGCGCTAAACCTATAGAGGCGGGTTTGGGTCGTGACAGAGTTATAATCAAGTCATAATTTGTATATTATAGAATTTTGCATTGTTTTTTTATCTTTTTAGAAAAAAAAAATATTTCGATACAAGTGAAATTTATGATTTTTAATAAATTTGATTAACACAAATGAAATTTTGATTTCATGTTGAGAATTCCATTTATTTTTTTTTAATTTTAAAAGAAATTATTTTTATGAGCCTATTTTACATATCAGCCATTAGTAATTCTGTTTGTATTTGACTTTCAATTATTAAAATTTTCTATATATAAAGTATTAAGACTTTAAATTAATTTTTATTTTATAAATAAATTCTCGTACATCGTATGGACCAGCTACTAATTTTTTTGATACTATAACATATTAAATTATAATTTTAACATTGTCGAAATGACAGCAACCAGGGAAGATGTTCTTAAAAGCAAACGTTTTTGTGTTCCATTCACACAAATCGTCACTTCCTAAAAGGAAGTTGATTATTGATCCGATTTTCCAAGTATACATTTTACTTCTGAGCTTGTTTGAATACTGGCAGCCCCATCGAATAACTTTTAAAGGTTTTAAGCATTGCACATAATAATTTTATAGGTTAAGCTTCACTCGAGTATAAATTTTGGGGGTTTATGACCTTGTCTTGTTTGAAAATTTTGAATGGTTTATTTTATAGGATCATATGGATATATCATCCACTAAAATAATATATTAGTCTGATAAGTATAATATTTTTATTTTATTATTTTTATCTCTGAAAAAATAGACAAAAAGTATATATTTTTTAAAAATAGACCATTTTTTTTTTTTTGAAAAAAAAATATGATAATCAATTTATTTAAGTTATTTATGTCTGATAAATTAGAAAAAAAAATAGTCGAAAATCTATTTTTGGTGTGTGTATGACATTAAAACAAAGAATTGTGTTTGTTTTGGTGATATGGATATGATTAATAAAATTGTATGGTGAGAGACAAATTATTGTTTTGGATGATTTTTTTTTTTCTCCTATTTTTGTAAAATTGGTTGGTACTAGAAAAGTGGTCAAAAAAATCATCGGTGATAGCTAGTGATGGTGGTGGTGATATGGACAAGTAGGAAGATTAGGTAGACAAATACATGGACAGTCGATAGATAAACAGATAGACAGGCAAACAGGTGAAAATAATATAATCTTTCAAATTGTTACAGTATTATCTCTTTGACATCAAAAGAATAAACTTGGGGCAATGAGTTTAAAAGTTTCGAAATTGGGTTTATGGCCCGAGTGTCCAATAAACTATAAACAAAATTGTAGTAAACAATCTTACATGAACTCATAATATAAAAATATAGGATAAATTACAATAAATCGCCTTAAATTATAACATGTTTACATTCATCCTTGAACTTTAAAACTCAACAACTGACCACCTCAAAATATTATATTGTTACATTACTTCTTTATGTCAAGTTCCGTTACGAATTTATATAAAATCAGATCATGTTTTAAATACACGATACACTTATTGATTTTTTTTAAGACAAAACTACCCATTAATGACTTTTTTAGAATAATAATACATTTATTTAGTGATTTTATTTGTACTTTGTTTATGTTGTCTTAATAACAAAGTGCAAACAGAATCACTAGATAAGAACATTATTATCTTAAAAATTTATGTCATGTGTTTTCAATATAATATGATTTTGTGTAAATTTTTAACAGAATTCTAACATAAGGGATTAACTGTAATAAGATAATATATTCAGCTGATTAACTGTTAAGTTTTGAATTTGAAGGAAGCAAAATGTAAATCAATAATAGTTTAACGGGATTTACTATAATTTATTCCAAAAAATACCATAATTTGTAACCCATTTTTGGGCTAAGCAATGAATTCGAAAAATCCGGAAACCAAACTGGTCTAGTCCAATCCAGTAGGTTTGGTTTGATTTTGCTAATTTGTGGTTCGGCTATGGTTTGAAAAATTGAGGAACCGGCCCCCATGAATTGGTTCCGAATTTAAGTCCACTGTTTAGGATTGAACCCAACCAAACTGTATGTAACTTAAGCTTTATACCTACCATACACCTTGATGCATACAATCCTACTCTCTTATATATAAAACCAAATAAAAATTCATATCGTTTTAATTTTATCTTTTCTTTTCTATGCTGTTAGAATTTATTTTTAATTATTTAGCATAATTTTAGTTTCGTAATTGTTGTTGCCATGACAATATTTATTTGATGAGAGTTTTATACTATTGCATGTTGAACACTAGATATTATGTTTTTTTTAAGTTAATGATAGAATAATATGTTTATGTTTAAAAAATTATATAGAAATTAATATTGAACAATATTTGTTTAATATTAATTTTTTTGGTGAATATTATATAATTTTTCTTGTGAAGATATTATGTGAATTCATAATTTCAAATTAAATTACACCGCATTTAAATAATTTAATTTGAATAAATTTTATGATTTAAATAAATTAATTTGATTTTAATTTTTATAAATTATAAACAACAAATTAATTTTAATTTTATCTCAAACTCAACCAATCGAACTATACGTGCCCATAATCCATTTTTCGTGTTAGAAAGAAGTGCGTGTGTGATACGGACCCCTCTACCTACGGCCACCAGGTTTGGGGGTGAGTTAAAAAGAATATTGATGTCACGTGACTTCAGCACAACGTCATAGTCCTGCAAGTCACGTGGGCACTGACTTAGATCCTTACGATTAGCCAATCACACGTTTCGATATTGACGACGTCGACCCCCCCACTTGACCACAAGGACCCTTTGACACTTCGACGGTGATGTGGCTAATTTGTTTGAGGCAATAATGCTTGAGTCCACGAATTCAAGCCTCGTCTCGAATTTTAATTTTTTATTTTAATTTTAATTTTTTTTTAAGCTATGTTAGTTCGGTTTTTCTTTTTTGTAAAGCGTATGTTAAAAAATTAGATATTTTGTACTAATTAGTTTGTATGGCTGGATAAAATGAGTAAGTTCGATTGAACTAGTTGCGTAATAAAATTGATTGATTAATTAGATTGCTAGTTAAAATTTATTAATTTTATATAATTTTGTACGAGTCCATATTATATTTTTACTTCAAACCAAGAAAAGTAAGAGGAAATTAGAATCAAAGTCATTTCAATTTCTTCAGAAATCTTCCTAATTTGAAATAAAAATAAAGTAGGGACTTATACAAAATTATATGGAATTAACAAATTTTAACCAGAAGTCTAACTGATCTGTCAATTTTATCACCCAATCAGTCCAACTTAACTCACTCATCTTATCAAACCACATAAGCTGAGTTTTTTTTTTCTTCTATTTGTTGGGCTACGTTGGTTTTTTATTTTTTTTATTTGTTAGGCTGTGTTGATTTGGTTTTTGTTTTTTTTAAAGATGGTCATGTGTAGGGGTGTGTCAGAAAATTAGACATTCCATACCAACTCATTGTACAAAATTATATTGACTGATTAGTTAGAATATTTGTTAAAATTTGTTAATTCTATATAATTTTGTACGATGAATTGGTGCGAGATGTCTAATTTTTTAACACATCTCTATACATAATCACCCTTAAAAATAAAAAATAAAAACTAACACAGTGCCCCCCCCCCCCCAAAAAAAAAAATAATAAAAAACAAACAAATAAACAAATAAACGAATTGGAGGCCTTGAATTCGAGGCTCTAGCATTGCCGTTGATTGAGAAATAAGTTAAGAATTGATTTTTTAATTTTTTTTTTAAATATATAAAAATTAAAAAAAAAAATTATATGACATAAAGGAAGCTTACATATTCATATTTTGTATATATAGGGGTTCGTTTGGCATGAAAGTTTGGATTGAGTTAGAATTATTTTAGGTATTAAAAGATAAAATAGACTTTTTAATCGAATAAGACAAAATGTTACATCTACATCATAATCATATCATTTTTTCTCTTATAAAAATCAAAAAAGTTAAAAAATTTATCCCAAACGAAACTCTTTAACCCTAGGCTAAAATAGTCAAAAAATCAACTCACATCCCAAACGAGGACAAAATGTACCTATAATAATGTGACAACAGTGATGAATCCTATTGAGTATGTAATCAATCAAAAATTAACATTTATCAAATCAAATCATAAAATAATTTTCTATTTCTATTTATAAATTTTCAAAATTATAAATCAAAATTTATTTCATATTTACTTTTACTTTTATTTATTTATTTATTTATTTATTTTGTAAATATCAAAGTTTTGTAATCATAAAAAATTTCATCTCATTTCATTTTGTCTTACTTTTCACATTTTCACTAATTATCCTTCAATGTTTATTACCATTACTGTTCCTAGTGATTTCTTAATAGTTAACCATCATGTTCGACCGTTAACCATCACTTTTAACTACAACTTTCATAACAAACCTCCAATCACCACTTTTAAACGGTGAGATTAATGATCCGGATCCCTTTTTCCCCTCACTCCCACGACTCTCTCTTGGAGTGATTGGCCAATTTTATTTTATTTTTTTCTCCTCTTCCAATCATCAACCCCCACGTGTATGTGGGAGTGATGGAGGTTGGTGATTAAAGGGGTCTCAATCACATCTCAAACGGTCAGTGACCACTTCTTGTTGCTTATTCTTTCACTTGTTTTTAAATTTTATTTTTTTTAAAAAAACACATACATACTAAACATATTTTGTTCTTATTTTTACTAAAAATAAATTATACATTAATATCTCTTGAGATTTGAAAAAATAAAGTAAATCTTACAATTCTATCATAATTATATTGAATTTTCTTAAGATTAAAATAATATTTCATTTCATTTTTTATCAATAAATCGTTATATGATCAGTTCGTTTAGTTTAAATTTTCAGGATTCACTTTAAAGTATATATATATTTTGTATTTTTTATTTTTACAGGAAACTTTTAATATTCTAAGCAATTTTTTTAATTTTTAGATACACCTAAAATAAATATATGTAAAAAGTATAATATTTGTGAATTTTTTTTAAAAAAAAATTTACCAAATATAAAAAATACAAAAAAAAAAATGAGAATTGAGTACGTTTTTCGTATTCTTGTGTATTTATTAATTTTTTAAAAATATTTTTTTACAAATGTTTTACTTTTTAGATATATCAAAGTAAGGTGTATCTAAAAAGTTAAAGAAAATTAAAACTTTAAAAATATTCACTAAAAATTTTAAAAATATACAAAATAAAAAATTCAATTTTCAAAAAAAGAATATAAAAAATTAAAACTAAATACACTCAATATTTTTTTACTTGTCTTTGAGTATTGACTTTATTAATGAATGAAGTTAATGTAACAGAATTGATAGAGAGTTTTAATAGAGCTGTTCTAAAAGCAGTTTTAGTGACTTGATAATATATTAGAAAAAAGGAAAAAAAACAAAAACAAAAACAAAACATATCAAAGAAAAAAACTAATTAATATCAACTCTAAAACATTTTTGGCAATGAAATTAGGGTAATGATTCATCCCCCCAAGACTAGAGCTCAAATTAAACTTTAGTAAGATGAAAAATCAAAAATAAAAAATACAAAATAAAATTAAAATATCACATCACATCACATCGTAATAAAATTTATTTTTTATTAGAGTTATTAGAACTTTTATATTAAAAGTCTAAAGTAATTTTGATGAAATTATGATGAAATTGCATGATGAATGAGCGAAATGACGAGAAAGACCTTTGACACATCGACGGTGATTGCTACATCACACGGGTGGCAGACTGTGAACTGTGTGCAGAGACGGGATTTCTCCGTGTTTTGTGATTTGATGGTGGGGGGTTATTTTCGTCATTGAAAAATGGTAAACGTGTCATGTAAAATTTCCTAATATGGAAACACTTTTGACCCTTGATCACCGCAACGTCAATGCTTCTCCATAATTTTGGGCCGTCCGATGCTGTGCTCCAAAGGTCTCATCACAATCACTACCAAGTCCATCAACGGCTCCCCCTCCATATTATTCCGTACTACCAAATCTTTTTAGACGTGCTTTGATTGCGTCGAATAGGATGTAATCGATTTGATACTATCGATATTTCAGTACGATATTTCAGTACAAAATTATATTATATTAGTAATATCGATTTTATTATTTTAAATACTGATATAAATATAAATAGCTTCTTTCATTAAATTGCATCGAATCTTATCAAATTGTATTGAATCGAATCAATTGAAACAGTTTGATTTGGTGCAGTTTAATCGATTTAAGATTTTTCAAATTTTAGTCACATTCAAATATAATCATTAATCTATATAAAAATATTAAATTAGTTATTTGTCTACCATTTCAAATATATCTAATCTATCCATTTAATACATATTTTTCAATTCCTAAATTAACAAAAATAAAAACAAACAAAAAAAATTAAAAATACTAAGGTTTCAAGAATAATGAGTTAGAATTAAGATTATTTAATAAGAGTTTACAAACTTAGGTTATAAGGTTAATCATTTAAGGTTAATAATTTATTATACTGATTAATATCATTAATTATATTATTATATTATATATATATATATATTATACAATATATGTTGAAGCGTTTGGTTTCGGTTTAGATCGATGCACAAGGTACTTAAACCAATACTGAACCGAAAATCAAAAAAAAATTAAATTTAAAAATCGCACAAACCGATTCATGTTGAAAAACAGAGAAAATATAATCGGTTTGTTCCGATTCAATTGATTTAATCGATTTTTCTTACATCCCTAACCTTTGCTATAAATTTAGAACTTGTTTGGATATAGGTTATTTTAGTTATTTTTGTTAATTTTTATATAAAAAAGAGAGAGAGAGAGAGAGAGAGAGTGATATTATTGATTATTTTAATCAAAAATACCTTCATACCAAACAATCCCTTAGGTTTGGTTTCGAAATAGACTATTTTAATAATTTTTTTGACTAAACACATGAGGTGAAAAAAATCACTCTCTCCGTCTTAAAATATTAATCTATTTTAAAAATTTTAACTTTTTTTTGATAATATAATTATTACACTTAAAAAATATTAATTTTTCAAAAACTACCCTTTGGTAGTACAATTATTACATTTCAAAAACATTATTGTTAATAAATTTAAAATAGAAAAAAGATTTGTAGCTCGAAAATCTTGGCCCCGAATCCCCCTAATCCGTGAAACGACGTCGTTTCACGGATTTAATTTTTTTTTTTTTTTTTTTCTTCTTCTTCCTCGTGTCTGAGGGGAAGAGAGAGGAGAGGGAGAAAGAGAGAGGGGAAGCAGAGAGGAGAGGGAGAGAGGGGAAGCAGAGAGGAGAGGGAGAAAGAGAGAGGAGAGGCGCCGCCGATCTGGCCCACCGCAGCCCCGATCGTCGCGCCCCGCCGCAGCCCCGATCGTCGCAGTCCCGTCGCCCAGCCCCGCGTCTCCCAATCACAGCTCTTTAAAATAATGGCAAAATAAGAAATTCATGTCATTTTAATCTTTAATTTTTTAAAATGGACTAATATTTTGGAACAATGAAATATGAAATAAGAGACTAATATTTTGGAACAGATAAAGTAATATGTTTGGAATAATTTTTGGATTTTTACCCAAAAATAATAATTTTTTGGATTTTTACCCCAAAAAAATGCAAAAAATAGAGATAAGTTGCCAACTTAAATAAATAAATTAAGTAGCTTTTTAACTTTTTATTTATTTTTTAAACTTCTCAAACTTGCCAACTTAAATAAATAAATTATAGTAAATCATTTTAAATTAAATTATGACTCATTTAAAAAATAAAAATAAATAGTACCTCATCTAGTAATTTTATTTGAACTTATTTTCTTTATCTTACTAGCAAAGTGTAAACGGGATCATCAGATTTTGTGTACATCCTTAACATAATTCTAATAGAAGAGGTTAACTATAACAACATAATACGTTGAGATGGTTCATCATGGAGTTTTGAAATTCAAAGAGACCAAATGAAAATGAATCATGGTTGAAAAGAGTTTACTGCAATTTACCCAATTAGGTATACAAACGGTGGAATGCACAACAAATCAAAACAAAATAGGGTAAATTACATTGACCTTCCTTTTAAGTTTTGAGAAAAAAACAATAAATCTTACAGTTTTGACATAATTAAACTAACCCTCTTTTTAGTAAGATTACAAAATATCAAAACTAATGTAGGTCATATAAAAATATAAAGATACACGGGGTAAAATATACATTTCAATATAAAAAAGATGACAATATTAATTTTTCATTCATATGACTAACGAAAAATTGCTAGGTAAAATGCCTTTTGAAAGTATACGGAAAAGTGCAATCTTTATTTCACCGAACTAGTTTAGCTAGTGTGCACTCTAATCAATACTCTTTATTTTAGCTAATTGAACTAACTTAACTAATTTTTAAAATAAAGATATTACAAACATAAATAAAAAATATAATCTTTTTACGATATATTGTTTATGCACCTAGTGTTGACATGACATTTATAAATATATAATTAAATTATTTTTTAAAATAATATTTTTACACAATCATATTTTTAAAAATAACATTGGACTAGAATAAGAAGAGATGCAACAAAGATTGAGGAAGTAAGTAGAGATGGAGACGTCAAAATAGCAAGAAAACACTTTTGCCTAACAATAGAGGCTAGCTAGACGTAGAGAGCGAAAATAAAAATGGGCAAAATGCCTCTTGTGATGTAGAGCCTGTTGGAGAAAAAGAAAACAAACTTCACTAGCAAAAATATCTGATGTGGCCCTTTTGCCTCCTTCCTTTGAGATACTCTCATATAAATTAAAACTTTAAAGAAGTCAAGCGTAATTTTGTTAAATTTGTAAGATTTATTATATTTTTCTTTTCTAAATTTTAGGAGAAATCAGCATAATTTACTTAATAAAACAAAAAGGCTTTCACATATTGATATCCTTTCCATTTCATAATCAATGAAGCATTTTTGGGAAACAAATTCCTTTATGACCAACCCTACACTTCGTCCATGGTTGTAAAATATCACATCAACAAAATTTATTTTAATTTTAAAAATAATTACACTAGATTATAAAAGTCATAATGGTGTGCCAATGTATATAATATTAAATTGGGTAAATTACACTCAGCTCTAATGAAGTTTAGAAAAAATACAACTAATTTCACACTTTTGATATAATAATATTGGCCTATTTCGAGTTTTTAATTCACGTAACACTTAAATCTTTTTTATCAGTAATTCGTATGTAGTATACATGAAAATATAATATTATTATATCTTTTTTTATTAAAATGAATGTTTATATTTATTTATTTTAGTGTTTAGTAATTTTTTGTATTATTTTTGAGAAATTAATATAATTATGTCAAACTTGTGAAATTAATTATATATATATATATTTTTCAAGTCTCATTAGAGCTGAGTGTAACACCCCAACCCTTCATATATCATCGATATTGTTCGCTTTGGGTCACAGCTGTACGGATTTGTTCTTCCCAGTAAGTCACCCATTCCAGAACTACTCCAGCCTAAGCACACTTAACTGGGAAGTTCTACTAGAGATTTCACCACTCGAGAAAAGGCCTCGATGCTATATAAGGGTCTAGGTTTTTACTTTTATAACCCAGAAACTCCCTCTCCATTCCTGATGTAGGACATTGGGACCTTACAATCCACCCCCCTTAAGGCTGCACGTCCCCGTGCAGTAGCCTGCCAACTCACATGCCCGCCCACATGCACCAAGAGATGCCAAGGGCCCACACTCGATACTTTGGAGAGTTGGCTCTAATACCATTTGTAACACCCTAACCCTTCACATATCATCGATATTGTTTGCTTTGGGCTACGCCCACATGGATTTGTTCTTTCCAGTGGGTCACCCATCCCAGAACTACTCCAACCTAAGCAGGCTTAATTTGGGAGTTCTGTTAGGGATTTCACTACCCGAGAAAAGGCCTCGATGCTATATAAGGGTCTAGGTTTTTACTTTTATAGCCCTGAAACTCCTCATCCATTCCTAATGTGGGACACTGGAACCTTACAATCCACCCTCCTTAAGGCTGCATGTCCCCATACAGTAGCTTGCCAGCTAGTAAGCCCACTTATATGCCCACATTGTAAGGTCCTGGTGTCTCACATCGGGAATGAAAGGGAGTTCCTGGACTATAAAAGTAAAAATCTGGAATCCTTATATAGCATCAAGGCCTTTTCCCCAAGTGGTGAAATCTCTAATAGAACTCCCTAATTAAGCGTGCTTAGGCTGAAGTAGTTCTGGGATGGATGACCCACTAGAAAGGACAAATTCGTGCGGGAGTGGCCCAAAGCGGACAATATCGATGACGTGTGAAGGGTTGGGGCGTTACAAATGGTATTAGAGCCGACTCTCCGGAGTACCGAGTGTGGGCCCTTGGCGTCTCTCGGTGCATATGTGCGGGCCTGTGAGCTGGCAAGCTACTGCACGAGGACGTGCAACCCTAAAGGAAGTGGATTGTAAGGTCCCGGTGTCCACATCGGAAATGGAGGGGGAGTTCTTGGGCTATGAAAGTAAAAACCTGGACCCTTATATAGCATCGAGACCTTTTCCCGGGTGGTGAAATCTTAGCAGAACTCCCCAGTTAAGCGTGCTTAGGCTGGAGTAGTTCTAGGATGGGTGACCCACTGGGAAGAACAAAACTGTGCGAGAGTGGCCCAAAGCGAACAATATTAATGATGTGTGCAGGGTTTGGGCGTTACACTAAGTGTAATTTATCCTAAAATTTTTGAGTATGTTGCAACCAAATGCATTAAGATGGATATTTAGATCTCCATTTCCCATCCTCCATTTTACTATATATATAAATATATTTTAA
Organism: Camellia oleifera; assembly: GCA_022316695.1. Lineage (NCBI taxonomy): Eukaryota > Viridiplantae > Streptophyta > Magnoliopsida > Ericales > Theaceae > Camellia > Camellia oleifera. The sequence continues at coordinate 52,998,712 of CM039319.1, forward strand.
AAAAAAAACTCCATTTGTCTCGAAGAATGATGAGATCAAAATCTTAAACTTCTTGTAGTGTGACACCCAATAAGAAATTTGATCTACACATTTTATTTGGATAATTTTCTAAATACATTTCCCTCAGTATCTAGCATTATTGTAAAAATTTGTTATGTGAATGTTTTATACTGATTTATCATAAAATAAAACGGGTAAATTTTACTTTATCTCTTTGTGATTTAACCCATGTGTACATAATAAATTGTTATTTGAAAATAATCATATAATCTTTGTGATTTGTAAATTAAAATGCACCGTTAAACTGCTTAATGTCTTAAAGGAAGATATCAAAATACCTTTACATAATTAATCTTATTGTGCCAATCATGGGCATTATCATCATTTATTTTTATTTTTTTGGTGAGGCAAAATCTACTTTTAACTTCATGCATCTTCATGTGCAACTTACCCTCCAGCATTTAAAAATAAGTACATAACTCATGATGCATATATCAAAATTTGAGTGCAAAGGAAAGAAAATATATTAGTGGTAGGACAAATAACAATGACAATGCCCAGGAGAAAGATTGCATCATTGTCCAAATACACATTCCAACTATCTTAGCACCTAGTGACGTGCACTCACTCATAATATCTTGACATGTGTTTTACTCTTTCAGTTAATTTGGATATAAACGTTAAACGGTGTATAATTCAATCCACAAATCATAATGAAGTTACATAGTTATTTACAAATGATTAGAGGTAATCTGTGCGTAGAACAAATCACAGTGGGATATGGAAATCTACATTCAATGAAGAGGATCTGGATCTAAATCTTCATCGAAACAATAAAGTAATGATTCAAAGAAGTCTGCATATTCACAAAGGAGCCTAAGCATTGGCTGCATATATATATATATATATATAAAATGATATTTTAGTTTATTTTTTAAATTTATTGATATGTAAGTGATAATTAAAAAAGATATGAGAAAGAGTATCACCTTAATATTTTAATTGATTGTCACATTATTAAACCTGAAAATTAGAATTAATTTTTAAACTTGAATAATAATACTCTCTATACATAAATATTACGATAGAAATGAGCTTCAGATCAGCTATGAGTTTTTTTTCTCTTTTTCAAGCAAGTATTTGCAATATGAACAATTTGGTACTTTGCTGCAACTTTGGATGCACCAACGATCATCGATCTTGCAATCCAATATTATTATTATATATATATATGAAAAAAAGTTAGGGATTATAAAAATTTTATCATGAAAATGATCATGAAAAATTTATGATCTTTAGATTACCTTGATTAGTGTGTGGTGCTTTATTCTAAGTATAATCCAAAAATTATAAATCTTTTATAATTATTTTTATGAAAAAAATTTGATGATACCTTACTACAAATCATGTTGGGAATAACAAGGACAAAACATGACACAAAAAAAAAAACACAAACACATATATTCTATGTAATGATCATGGTGGCGTGACAGTGATCTGTAATCCTCAAACAACAAGACCCCACTCTGGGTTGGATTCATGAAAGATTGTGGAAATGCATTGACTAGAAGTATGTATGATTGTAGAATTAGAATATGCTTTTTTGGATTGTACTCTTCTTCATTATGATATAATGTTATCAAAGTTATCATAACAAGTTGGTTGAAACGTAACTTCTAACAAGTAGGTTGAAACGTAACTCCGGACAAAAAGTGGTCAAATCAAAATTTTAAAAACAAAACAAAATAGAATTTATAATTTGAGGGCATCATGTAATTGAGGGGTGCGCATTCTATAAAAAGTATGACAGAGTGTATGATTGTAAAATAGGAATATGCTCTTTTAGGGTCAGTTTGGGGGGTGTATGGTCAAATTATACACATAATATGTCCAAGTTGTAAAAATAACTACATTTGAATAAACATAATGAGCTTAAGTCGTAACTTCAAACATATATTACGAAGTAACTTCAAGCACATTGCATCATAACTGATGGATAAGCATCATAGCACTTAGGGACAGAGCGCACTACAAATTTTACAGCATTTTATGGTGCAATTTTTTTTGATTGGCCATTTTATGGTGCAATTTGACATAATGTACGATTTTAAAATGAGAATATGTTATTTCAACATCAGTCTATGGTGCATGTTTCTCTTCGTTATGATATGATCTCATTGAAATTATTAAAATAACTACATTTAGATAGACACAATGTGCTTAAGCCATTACTTCAAATATAGCATGTCATAATATAGTAGTCGAGGTGCGCGTAAGCTGGCCCGGACACTCGGTTATCAAAAAAAAAAAAAAAAAATAGTATGTCATAACTTTGAACACATTATATTGTAATTGAGAGATGAGCATCACATGCACCCGTGTACACTACAAATTTTACTAATGGTGCACATTGACATAGTGTGTGATTGTAAAATGAGAATATGCTGTTTTAGGGTCATTCTATGATGCACATAGATCAAAATACTAAAATAACTACATTTGAATTAACAGTGTGTATTAAAGCCATATCTTCAAACTTAATAACTTTGAGCACAGTACATTGTAACCAAGGGATGAGCATCATATATATGCACCCAGGGGAGGCGCGCACTACAGATTTTGCCTTGATTTAATGGTGAGTTGTTGTTGGTCACTGAAAGCTTGTAGCTAGTTAGGTTACACTGTTTATGCCATTATAAACATACAAGTGGGAGCTTTCAAAGTGGGATGTATACTTGATATTATTCCATTATAACTGTTAGACAGTGATTCTACATTGCTGACAGCCAAAATCTCATTGCTCTGCAAGTCCATTAATTTTCATGGCCAATTGCTCTCTAGCAATCATTGTAGATGACTTTTCAAAGTAGGGTTTTTCCTCAATTAGACTGATAACATTCCTTTGTGGTCATAACAGAGTCGTTGGATGTATACATTTTTGTTCGGTTTCCAAAAAAATATTCAGGAGTCGTTAAAAATGAGCTATTTTTCTTCTTATCAGTGTATGTTATTATTGCACGTTAATGAAATGTGTGAAGCTACCTTCTAATGGATAATGTGATAGGGTTGTTATGAATTAACTTTGGACCATGGCATGGTGAAGTCTGGTTTTGATTTGAAGAATTATTATTAGATCATATAAAGTTATTGCATCTATATTATGATAGAACATTCTAAGTCACTTTGCATGGTTGTCATTAATCTAGCAAACTAGCCTTTAGATTTGACTCAGTAGCCTTGTAACTACAATTTAGGATGTGAAGCTACCTTCTAATGAATAATGTGATAGGGTTGTTATGAACTTTGGACCCTAGCATGGTGAAGTCTGGTTTTGATATGAAGAATTATTATTGGATCATATAAAGTTATTGCATCTATATTATGATAGAACATTTAAGTCACTTTATATGGTTGTCATTAATCTAACAAGCTATACTTTAGATTTGACTCAGTAGTCTTGTAACCACAACTTAAGGTGTGATGAGGGAAATGCCAGGATTCGAATTGTTGGAGCAGCATCAACCTCTTTAATTATAACCTAACTTTACTAACAAACTAATATCTTACAAAAATAAATAAAATAATTAATTAATTAATTAATTAATCTAACAAACTAGTCTATTCAATGTTTTGGTTGGCTACTCCGAGGTTGTCATTGATTAAAGTGGCCTATTCATATTATAGAGCACAAATCATACTATTCCTGGTCAGATCCTATATTGCACATTAAGAATTAAGATCATATACTCTTTAAATTTTTTAATTTATTGGTGGTTAATAATTTAATATAATATTAAAGTTACTAATAAATCTTATATTTGAACCTCACTCTCTTTGGTGGTTAACAATTTAATAATATCTTATTAGTTTATGCAATTGTTCATGCCAGCGAAAGTAATCTTATGATATAAACCGATCAGATTTAAAAAGAAAGAAAACTGTACATAAAAAGTGACAGGTATCAAATTCAAAAGTTAATAATAGGAGAGAAGTTGATAGAGAGACTGAAACAAATAATTATACTAAAAATTAAAATTCTTGTTTCCTTATATTCAATGCACTTTTAATTATACAATCTGTGGCGAGATTCTCACAATCATTCTATGTTAGAAGTTCAAAAGAACAAAACAAAACAAAACAAAAAATTGTGAATATACCAAAACTTAAAATTCTTGTTTTCTTATATTCAATATACTCTTAATTATATAATCTGTCGTGAGATTCTCACAATCATTCTACGTTAGAAGTTCAAAAGAACAAAACAAAACAAAAAATTGTGAATATAGGGGCCAAAGTGAAGCCATAAAATAGCACCATGCAGCCTTTGGAAGAAGAAACATTGGCACGCCTACTTGTTTCAAGAAAATTCAACTCTCATGTTGATGACCTACCAAGACACACTTGTGTCTTAGCTTCTACTTTTTCACTGTTTTGCACTCTTTTCTCACCAGAAATATCTTTCTCAGATTCCTTCCATCATGATTTCCCATCACAAAAAAAGCCTAACGGTATCTTCTGGGGCTAGACCCATACCATATACTCTGAAATTGACTTTTTAAAAAGGAAAATTACTTTCAAGTGGTTCACTGCATAAATAATTTTATTTTTATGGTGTTACAAGTTTTATGTGTGTATGGTCTAAATCTATTCTTATTTTTGGTGTAAATCTTGCTTGTGTATAGTTATACCAAAAAAAAAAAAATTATTTGTGACTGTCTCACTGATTTTCAATTTTTTCTTAATTTTTTTAATAACTTTGTCTGTTAATTCTTTTTTTCCATTGAACATTGTACTCGACGAATAAAACCAAAAAAATAAAATAATTTCAAATTTGAAGAAAAAAGGTCCACTAAAGATTCTTTTAACTTTTTTTTTCTCTTTACTTTTAGTTTCTTGTACCAATGGTTACTACCTTTGTGCATTATGTTAAATGTCAGGTGTGTATTTAATTTTTTTTCCTCCTAAACACATATTAATGTGTACTAATTAGACGTTATTTTTTATTTTTAGATTCTTGTACATTAGATGAGTTTGAAAATTAAATTTTTTTGACATATTTAAAAAAAAAAGTCTAGATTTTTTTTTGTGACATTTTTAGATGGATCCAAACTCACCTATATGTATATATATAACTTGAAAAAACACCTGAAGTAGAAAAAAGTAGTTTGAATGGTGGTAAAAGCATATGATATAGACAATTTTAATGTGTTGTAAGTCACATTGAGAGTAAATTTGGTTTATACAATTTGATTTATTCCATTTTTGGGGTGACTTTATATTTATTTTAATATCTCCGTAGCATTGTTGGTATAACTTTGGCGATAGAACTAGATGAAATATCAGATATTGTAGAAGATTTTGTATTCATTTGGACTGTACTTCTCCAAATAAGGAGGGATATATTTTTTTGGACTTTTGCTAGTATTTGGTCAAGTGTGTTTATTCATCATATACATTTTCTTCGATTCCAATCTTGATGTAATGGAGGCCGTCCAAAATTTTCTATAGATACAATACGAACAACAAATAGTGGTTGGAGAGTATCTAATCATATTTGACTACACAAATCAACATGTCTGCATGTAAAAGTAAATGTGGCTTTGCTTTGATTTAGATATTTTACATTTTTTTTAAGGAGGAATTACACTAACAATTTTTGTAGTTTGGGTTTCGTGTCACTTTAATCTCTAATTTTTCAATTATGACATATGTGATCATGAATTTTGAATCTTATTTCAAATAAGAATAATTGAAGATATCATTGCTTAATTTCAATGGCAAAATCATCAATTTGATAAAATATAAACTAATTTGACAAAAATAAATATCAATTTTAAAAAAAAAATTTAAAAATTATTTCTATTCACCAAGGATAAAATTATGTAAATTGATAAATCTTTTAGACATTTTTTTTTACCAAATTAATTTTTAGGGTAAATTACACTGACACTTCCTGAGGTTTAGTCCGATTACATCCTATCCCCTGACAATATAGAAATTACATTCCCACCCCTGTGTTTAATAATCTCATTTCACAAACCTCTTTATTTATATAAAAGGCAACAACTCCGAATAGAAAAACAGAAGAAATTACATTAAAAAAAAAAAAAAGGAAAGGAAATGAAAGAAAAAAGGGGAAAAAAATTAAATAGAAGAAGTAAAGCAAAGTAAGAAAAGAAAGTGTATAAATTCAATATTTTTTTATACTAACGTTAATTCCGTCTAAATAATTACAATTACAGGGGTCAGTCTAATTTTCCAAATATCAGAGGGTAATATGTATTAAACTCAAATATCATGGGGTGTAACTGTAATTTATCCTAATTTTTATTAGTATGTGTTTGGATGATGATCAAGTAATGGGTGATTGTTAGGATTTTAATGTGTAATCAATATATTTAATAATGTTCTTAGTTTTAAATTTTTATGATTTAACGAATTTGTTAAATAATGATATCAAAGTTGTCGCTGTATTTGACTTTTGAAAAAATAAAAACAACCACCCATTACATGATCAGCATCCAAACATATAATAAAAATTAATTTGGTAAAATAAATAAATGTCTAAAAAATTTATCAATTTTACATAATTTTATCTTTAGTGTGTAGAAATAACTTTTAAAAATTCAAAAATATTTTTTTGACATTTATTTTTGTCAAATTAGTTTATATTTTATCAAATTAACGATTTTGCTCTTGAAATTAAGCAATTGTATCTTTAATTGTCCTTATTTTGAACAAGATTCAAAATTCAGGGTTAAATATATCACAATTAAAAAGTCAGGAACTAAAATGACAACACCCCAAACTATAGAAACTGTTAGTGTAATTCGTCTTTTTTTATATATATTATAAAAACATTAAATATATTTATATTTATTTTTAGTGAAAGCAAAAATAAACAACGTTTGACACATGTTTTGAAAATAAGTGAAACAAGAGCTTAGTGGGAGGTGGTGGCCGATAGTGGTTGTCGATAGTCAGAGATGGTAATCAAAAGTGTTTGCCAATTATCGAAAGTAGTTGCCATAGGTGGAAGGTAGCTAACGGTAGTTAGAGGTAGTTGCTGACATGCAAGAGGTGGTGGTCGAAGGCTGTTTCCAATGATTAGAGATAGTTGACAACCGTTGAAGGTAGTTGGTAGTGATTTAAGGTGGTTACCGATTGAGAGATGTGTTAGCCGGGTTGTTGGAGTAGGCCACCTGTGATGGTGGTTTGAAAGTGGGAGTGACCAGTGGTAGTGATGATTAGTGAGTGGCAATTAGAGGGAGTGAGAGAAGGAAAAAGAATCGAAAACTTTCTTATTCTTTTAAACAAATGAAACCAACTTTTTGTGATTACAAAAAATCAATATCAAATAAATTTTTGTTTATATTTCCAAAATTTTTATTACTATGAATAAAAAAAATGTAAATATAAACAATACAGAATGCCATGCCAATTATTTCAAGCTAAATGAGTAAGTTTGTTTTTTGGTTAGGTAAATTTATTTTTATTTTTTTGGTATGGTGTTAGTAAGTTAGTAGGTTAGATTATAATCAAAGAATCATAATCACTTTATCGACTTAAATCTTGAACTTCGAACTTTCTCATTGTCCTAAACAATAGTTACAGAAACCACTAAACCAATTGCATTATCCTTGATTAGTTAAAATTTAGGATAAATTATAACAACAATGCTAGGTAGCTCAAAATTTTGTAACTCAAATAGCTCAAATCACTCAAAACGACGTTGTTTTGAGTGTAAATGAGTGTAAAACGACGTCATTTTGACAGATTTGAGCTATTTGAGCCACAAAATTTTGAGCTACTAAACATTTTCCAAATTCTAAATACACTCTTTGACGTTTGATTAAAATACGAATCGCCCCTGTAGTTCTGGAAATTACATTCCACCCCTTGAGGTTTCTAATTTCATAAAAAATTACCCATTTTATTAATAAATTATCAAATCAATTAATAGTTTTTAATGATATTAGAAATATGTTTCAATTAATAATTTAGGTAATTTTATTATTGTATAGGAGAACAATTATGAATTTCATTTTTTCAGTTAGTTCTGTTAAATAAAAAATTATATCCAACGGATATTCATAATTTTTCAAATTACATGGGACAATCTGTATTTTAAGGAAACCTTAGGGGATGTATTTGTAATTTATCTTAAATTTATGTTTCTGATTTCCACGTAGACTTGGGCCAACAGCCCAAGCCCAGATCATGGCCTTTAGGGGGTGAGCAAGGGCTGGGTGGATCTCAGACGGGCCTTGGGTTAACTCTTTATTGGGCATTCTATTTGAACCCAAAATACCAATTTTAATTTATAAATTTTAATTTTTAATATATCTTAATATGAATTTTACTAATGAGGACAACATATATTAAATCTCAAAATATTTTTTTTTTCTAATGGTACACCCTAATCAGTTATTTCTATTCAAATCTCTATCTCTTCTTTCCCAACATATCAAAATTATTTCTTCTTCTTTCTCCCTCCAAAACTCTAATCTACCATATCAAAACTCACTATCATCATCAACATCATTGTTTTTTTATTATTTTGAAATCCTAAACTTTAGAAAAAAGTTTGAATAAAATCAAATAATGAATGAGAGTAATAATTAAAATAGTTTTTTGAAGCAACCCATCAAAAAGGAGGTAAATATTCATATAAAAGAGTTTCACAATTTGTGTAGAACACCATCAATTATTTTTTGTATCATTTTTTTGACAAAAATTAAAAGGCCTAATAATTAAATTAACAATAACATATTATTGGAGTTGATCTTATTTTGTCATTTAAAATAGTATATTATTTGAGAACTATTTTTTCTTATTAGTACCTGATACTTATGTGCTTATAAGTTTGGTTTTTACTTTTCCAAGAGCATTCTTGTGGATAATTTATAATGTAAACGCTTTTTTTTTGTATTGAAAAGTTTTATGATGCTTATGTAAAAGTTTGGTTTTTTCTGTATTTATAATGCTTATGCGGTTATAAGTTTGGTTTTTTTTTCTGTATTTGAAAATTGTTTTTTGTATTGAAAAGGTTTGAAATAATTTAGGATCTGTTTGGTAACGTTTACGTTTTCAGTTTATATTTACAAAAATTTTATAAATTGGTTTTTGTTTATTTTTTGTTTATTTTTAGAAAAACATAAACTACAAATGCATTTGGTAATTGACAAAATGTTTAAAAAAAATTTAAAAATATAAAAAAAAAATTGAGAAATGGTAAGTGGTGGCAAGTGGCGACGGAAGACGGTGGTGGAAAGTGGTAACAGTGGGTGGTGGTGGGTGATAGCGGGTGGGTGGTAGCGACAGTGGCGGGTGGTAGCGAGTGGGCGGTGGTGGCGGGTGGTGACAGGTGGGTGACGGATGGCGGGTGGTGGTGGTGGGTGGGTGGGTGGGTGACGGTGGTGGGTGGTAGCGAGTGTGCCGTGGTGGCAGGTAGGTGGCGGATGACAGGTGGTGGCGGGTAGGTGGTTGGTAATGATGGTGGGTGGTGGTGGCAGGTGGGTGGCGAATAGCAGGTGGTAGTGGGTGGGTAACGGTGGCGGGTGGCGGGTGGTGGGTGGTGGTGGTGGTAGTGGTGGCAGGTGGGTGGCGGGTGGTGGTGGCGAGTGGGTGGCAGGTGGCTGGTGGTGGCGGGTGGTGGCTGGTGAGTGGTGGTGGCGGGTGGTAGTAGCGGGCGGTGGATGGTAGTGACGGATGATGGGTGGTGGTGGATAGATGGTAGGTGGGTGGTGGTGGTGGTGGTGGTGGCAAAGGTTGGGTGGTGGTGACGAATGGGTGACAGGTGGGTAGTGGTGGGTGGTAGATGTTGGTGGTAGCGGGTGGTGGTGACAGGTGGATGGTGGCAAGTGGTGGTGGGGGTGGGTGGTGGATGGTGGTGGCGGAAGACGGTGGTGAAAAATGGTGGCAGGTGGTGGCTAATGTTGGGTGGTAAAAAAAAAAAAACTCAAAACTCAAAACGGAAATACATTTTTTGAGTTTACATTTTTGGGCCAAATTTATAAATTGAGACCACTGATTTATAAATCAAAAATTTACCAAACAAGTTTTTATTTTAGTTTTTAAAATTTTTGTAAATATAAACAGAAAACTGAAAACGTAGGTGCCGTTTGGTAACACTTAAGTTTTTAGTTTTTTGTTTATATTTACAAAAATTTTAAAAACTCAAATAAAAACTTGTTTGGTAAAATTTTTTATTTATAAATCAGTGGTCTCAGTTTATAAATTTGGCCAAAAAATGAAAACAAAAAAAATGTGTTTCCATTTTGAATTTTCAGTTTTTTTTTTTTTTACCACTCAACACTAGCTACCACCCGCCACCATTTTCTACCACCGTCTTCCGCCACCACCACCCCCCCACCCCTCACCACCACCAGCCACCACCACCACTCACCAGCCACCTGCTACCACCAACCACCACTCACCTGCCACCCACTCGCCACCACCACCCACCCCTCGCCGCCGCTACTACCACCACCCACCTGCCATCCACCCGCCACCACTCACTACCCGCCACTACCATCCACCGCCCGCCACCTACTTGCCACCGCCCGCCACTACCCACCTGCTACCCACCCGCCACCACCACCACCACCACCCACCACCACCACTACCACTACCACCACCACCACCACTACCTACCACCCACCTGCCATCACCACCCACCACCACCACCGCTACCACCTACCACCCGCCACCGTCACCCACCCACCCATCACCACCACCACCACCCACTCGTTACCACCTACCACCCGCCACCGTCACCCACCCCCCACCACCACCACCTACCCGCCACCACCCATCACCACCCATTTGCTACCACCCACCACCCGCCACCGTCACCCACTCACCTGGCACCCACCCGCCATCGTCACCCACCCACCCACCCACCCACCACCACCACCACTCACCACCCACCACCAGCCGCAATCCGCCACTCACCCGCCACCACCACCCGCCACCCGCCACCACCACCCACACGCTACCACCACCCGCCATCCGCCACTCACCTGCCACCACCACCCGCCACCACCACCACCACCACCACCACCACCCACTCGCTACCATCTACCACCCGCCACTGTCACCCACCCACCCACCCACTCACCCACCAACCACCACCGCCCACCCGCCACCACCCACCACCACCGTCTTCCGCCGCCACTTGCCACCACTTGCCATTTCTCACTTTTTTTTATATTTTTAAATTTTTTTAAACATTTTGTCAATTACCAAACGCGTTTATAGTTTATATTTTTCTAAAAATAAACAAAAAATAAACAAAAGCCAGTTTATAAAATTTTTGTAAATATAAATTGAAAACGTAAACGTTACCAAACACACCTAAGTGTTACCAAAAGGCACCTTAGTTTTTTTAGTTTGTTTATTATTTATTATTTGGGTTTACTTTGAGTGTAATTTGGGAAAAAAAAATAAGGTGTAATGAGAGTAAAATAAAATTTTAAATAATTAAATAGAGTGTATTTAAAAATTAGAAGTACTCAATGATTTTTTGGGTATAAATAGAACAGCCCACTTTTTATGTTTTTCAGTCTTTTTGGAACAATGGGTAAGCCCAAGCCAAGCTTGTTCATAGACATTAACCCAAGCCCAACTTTAGGAGGTTGAGGCATGGGCTGTACATGCCTTAGGGCATTGCACTGTTTATGAGTTTGGGCCATATTTATAATCCAACAGATTTTTCTTTGTTATTTGAAGCGTTTTGATGTGTTATTAGGGCTTGTTTGGTTTGAGTATAGGATAAGGCGGGATAACTTATTTGGAGAAGATATTTTAATCATATTACGATTAAAAAATTATCTCATAATAAGGGAGTTTCAATTACATACACATTGTAAACCCATCAAAAATTTTACTTTTGTTTTAAATTATACCGTATAATTTTAAATATGATCTCATATTATATTCTTAACTTTGTAAACCTTAATCTCACACTCAACTACAATCTTCTCTTCCGATCACTATCACCTCCTTCCATTCTAATTGCCACTACCTTCTTCACCTTCAATTGACATGTTAACCCTTTTTCCACTCTCTCCGGTACCCACTACCCCTTATTACCTCATCTTCTTTCTCATTCTACTCCTTTCATTTATGTTGTTTAGGGTTTCAAAATGAGAGACGGTGTCATAGTGAGGAAGTGATGATGAGGTGTGAGGAGAATGGTGGTGTCAAAAAGAATAAGGTTAGGAATGACAAGGGAAAATGAGGGGTTAGAGATGGTTGGAAGGAATGAAGAAAAGAATTAGAAGTAATTGGAGAGGGTGGGAGGTAGTTGTAGGGATTAGGGTGGATAAGGTGAACATTGTGACAGAGGTGGAATTTGAAAACATAGTACTCCCTCTGTCCCAAAATAATGGTCCCTTTTTGGAGAATCTAACTTTTTTTGGTAGTACAATTATTGCACTTTAAAAAAGTTGATTTTTCAAAATTACTCTTTTGATGGTACATTTTTTAGGAATATCAATGTCATAATTGTACTTTTATATTATTTATTAATTTGAAAGAAGGGCGAAATAGGAAATTTATATTATTTTTGTACTTGATTTTTGAAGAGGGACTAATATTTTGAGACAATGAAAAATGGAATAGGAGACTAATATTTTGAGATGGAGGGAGTATGATTTTTCAAAATTGGTTTTCCTTATGACAATTAACTTAAAAATATGAGCAATGATTTTGTTGTGCTTTGAATTGAATGAGATCCACAAAAAGTAGAATAAAATAAATATTTTTTTCACACTTCTTTACCTTGTTTTAATTTTTAATATATATTGTTTTTCACTAATGCATTATACCCCCAGCTGGGGGTGACCCCCAGTGAGGTGTCACCCCGGGAGTGGACCAAAGAAAACTGTTTTTTTTTTTTTTTTTTTGGATTTCAGCAAGTAAGGGACTGCCACCTCACTGGGGGTCGACCCCCAGTGGGTGTATGTAGCACGGTTGATTGCTTTTTTAGCTCAAATTCAGTTGATTTGAGTTGAGTTAATTTTTTTTTTTTTTAATACTTGACGTGTAAAACTCAAATTCTAATTCGATTTTATAAAATTAATTTAAATTTGATTTGAGCTAAATTTGAACAACTCAAAACTTAGTACAGCATGTGACAAATGCTAGATTTTTATAATTTAAGTTTCACAATTTATCACAATGATAAAACAAGTTAGAGCGTACATAGATGAATTTGTGGCAAATTACAAATTAACACATAAATGACGAGTCAATATTTTTTCTATAATGAGCTTGTTTGGTATAACTTATTATAAGTTAAAAATTGACAATGAAGAAGCTACTTCTCTAGTTTTTAGATAATCTGTTTTTATTTTTATTTTATGCATATTTAAGTTTTTTTTGTCTAATAAATTATAAACAGAAATAACCTAACAGAAATTGTCAAAACAAAATAAAATATAAACTATTTAAATAAGTTGCACCTGTTGAAACAATCTTCTGTGTAAATAAAATAAATTGAAATAAAGCCAAATAAATACATAAATAACGTACCGTATTTATTTATCGAACTGAATTAAAAATTCAAAGACCACGTCGAGTGTATGACACTCTGTCCTTAAGACAGATTCGCCTCGCTACGGTGTTTAGGGTTGAGTGGCGTCTATCTCCCAGAATACAATGATCTTCAAAAACTTGTAGTAGTACTCCACATAAATTTTTACGGCGAACCACACCTTGTGTTCTATACTCTCTTAATATTATTCTAAAACTAATAAATGAAGAATAAATGCAGTAAAAGAAATTAGGACAGCAAAACAAAAAGTTGCAGACTCAATTTCAGGTTACCGAAAACTGCTGGAATGATTTGTATTTATAGGCAATACTTATGTCCGAACAGGTACCAAAAAAGGAATGAACAGATGCACTAAAAATTCAAATGTTTTGAAAAGTATTCGTTGGAGAAACTATTGGACCAAGTCAACGGAACTGTAGGTACATTATTATTAAACTATTTCAAATATATATATATATTAAACTAATTGAATATATATATATATATATAACAATTTAAATAGTTAAATAAATAAATGAAGACGTACAAACTTTAAGAAACTTCTTAGGAACCTAAAATTTAAATTTAGAATTAAATTAAATTCTCACAATTACAAATTTTAGGAAACCACTTAGGAACCCAAAATTTGAATTTAGAATTAAATTAAATTCCCACAATAATTTTTATTGAAAAAATTCAAATGAATTTTATCTAAAAAATTAATGTTAGACTCGAAACACGAAGTCAACTTCCCATTCACTCATAAATGGTTTTGACGTTCTGTCTTCACCTCTTCGGACCCACTCCAAACAACGTTTGGGGCCCACTCAAATTTGGGCTAAAAAATATGCTTATATTAAACCATCTTTCCAACAATCTCCCACATGAATAAAATTTGACGGAGAGAAAATGCAACAACATGATCTAAATACAGAGAGTATAGAAATTAGAAATATTCTACAAAGGATACGTAACTTTTGGCTTTGAACTTTCCCTTGTGAGACACTATCGGATTTACTAGCTAAACAGTGAATATGATGTCTTGAACTGTTTAGCCGTTTGTGTAAACCAAGACAATAGAACTTACACAGTACATCCCCAGACACAGTTTAGTTCTCACCATTGTGTTCATTTTGGCCCTGAACAACCTGGTCTATCATGAGTGCTCTAGAGAATTGTAGCCCTTCATAAATCTCATAGAACCGGCCCAGTTCACACTCATATAGGTGATTCTTATGAAGAGTATCCTGCCATACTCCACTAGGTTTACCTAGATATAAGAATCATTAAAATTTTACTTAACCTCAAACGCTGCAGACATCACTATTTCATTAAAGAAATGGGTAGGAGTTAGACTCCCTAGTGATCCTTCTGAGTCATTCATAACTCGATTGTTCCTTTGAACCTAGATCTTGGGATCTCCAGTCAACTAGGTTGGGTTGCTATTGTGGTAACTCTTATTTAATAGGCTTTAGTCCCATTCCCCTCGATGAATTATCAACTAACTCTCTTGCTAACTCTTTGGTTAGTGGATCCGCTATGTTGTCTTTAGACTTAACATATTCTATAAAAATAATTCCATTAGAGAGTAATTGTCTCACGGTGTTATGTCGACGACGAATGTGTCATGACTTACCGTGATACATATGACTCTGTACTCTACCTATAGCTGATTGACTATCACAATGTATGCATATAGCAGGTACCGGTTTTTGCCAAATTGGAATATCTTCAAGGAAGTGGCGAAGCCATTCTGCCTCTTCCCCTGCTTTGTCTAAGGCTATGAATTCTGATTCCATAGTAGACCTAGCAATGCAAGTCTGTTTGGAAGATTTCCAAGATACAGCCGCCCCACCAAGAGTAAAGACATACCCACTGGTGGATTTCGAGTCTCTAGTATCCGATATCCAATTTGCATCACAGTATCCTTCAAGTACTGCTGGATATCTAGTATAGTTAAGCCCAATGTTACGAGTAAATCGGAGATATCTAAGAACCCTTATAATTGCTTTCCAGTGTTCTACTCCCGGATTACTCGTATATCTACTTAATTTACTCACTGCATAAGCTATATCTGGGCAAGTGCAGTTCATCAAGTACATTAAGCTTCCAATAATTTGGGCATACTCTAATTGAGAAATACTTTCCTGTACATTCTTAGAAAGATACAAATTAACATCTACAGGAGTTCTAGCAAGATGATCATCATCTTTGCTGAATTTGTTAAGTATTTTCTCAATGTAATGAGATTGTGACAAAGCATATCTTTCTGATGTTTTGGTAATTTTCATACCAAGTATTACATCAGCAATGCCCATGTCCTTCATGTCAAAATGTTTATTCAACATTTTCTTGGTAGTTTTAATCATGTCATTATTACTACCAATGATGAGCATATCATCTACGTAAAGACATACAATGACATAACCTTTATCTGTGTTTTTAATATAAACACATTTGTCACATTTATTAATTTTAAATCCATTTGACATCATTGCCTCGTCAAATTTCTCATGCCATTACTTTGGCGCTTGTTTTAAACCGTATAATGATTTAACCAATTTACACACTTTCTTTTTTTTCCCTGGAACAGAAAACCCTTTTGGTTGTTCCATATAAATTTCTTCATTTAACTCACCATTTAAGAAAGCGGCTTTAACATCCATTTGATGAATTTCTAGATTGTATAGAGATGCAATGGCAATTAGCATTCTAATGGATGTTATTCTAGTAACCGGTGAGTATGTGTCAAAGTAATCTAGACCTTTTTTTTGTCTAAAACCTTTGACTACAAGTCTTGCCTTGTATTTGTCTATTGATCCATCCGCTTTCAATTTTCTTTTGAAAATTCACTTGTACCCAAGAGGTTTACAACTTTGTGGCAAATCCACCAATTCCCAAGTGTGATTTTGCAAGATGGATTCAACTTCACTATTCACAACTTCTTTTCATAAAGGAGCTTCAGGACTGGACATAGCATCTTTAAAAGTTAAAGGCTCATTTTCTAACAAATATGTTAGAAAATCTAGACCAAAAGATTTTGAGGTTCTAGCACGTTTACTACACCTAAGTTCCTCTTCCTCATTTTGATCTAACTCTTATTCTTGATCATGTTCTTGATCTTGACTAGATCTTTTATTAGTACTAGTCTCTTGTTCAGTCTTATTTGGAAATACATGTTTAAAGAATGACGCATTCCGAGACTCAATAATAGTATTTACATGCATTTCGGTATGTTCTGATTTATGAATTAAAAACCGATATGCACTACTATTCTTAGCATAATTAACGAAAATGCAATCAATGGTATTAGGACCTGTCTTAGTCTTTTTAGGACTAGGAATAGCCATTTTAGCCAAACACCCCCACACTTTTAAGTATTTGTAGGATGGTACTCTTTCATACCACAATTCGTAAGGTGTTTGATTCACTTTCTTTCGGGGTACTTTATTAAGTATATAATTAACAGAAAGTATTGCTTCCCCCCACAAGTTCTGAGATAATCCAGAACTGATTAACATGGCATTCATCCTTTCTTTTAAAGTCCTATTTTTCCTTTCAGCAATTCCATTTTGCTGAGGTGAGTAAGGAGTAGTGGTTTGATGAATTATTCCATGTTCTTTACAAAATTTACCAAAAGGTGATTCATATTCACCACCTCTATCACTTCTAAGTTTCTTGATTTTCTTACCAAGTTGATTTTCAACTTTATTTTTATATTGAATGAAAGTTTCCAAAAGTTCATCCTTGGTTCGAATTAAATAAACATAACTATATCTAGTATAGCCATCTATAAAAGTGATAAAATATTTTTTCCCACCTCTAGTTTGAATTGATTTAAAATCACAAATGCCACTATGAATTAATTCAAATGGCTCCGTACTTCTTTCAATTGAATGAAAAGGAGTTTTAGATAATTTTGCCTCAACACAAATTTCAGATTTATGATTTGAATTAATGTCAAATTTAGGTAAACATTCATATTAATTAATCTACGCAAAGATCTATAATTAACATGTCCTAGTCTACCATGCCATAAATTTGAAAACTCAAGCAAGTAAGAAGAAGATGTAATATTATTAATAACTGAAGGTACAACGGTCATTACATTTAACTTGAAAAGGCCATCAGACATGTAACATTTTTCTACATACATCAAATTCTTAGTAAGTACAAATTTATCACTCTCAAATACTAGCCTAAACCCATTCTTACTCAACAAAGATCCGGAAACAAAATTCTTGCGAATGTCCGATACATGCAGCATATTGTTGAAAGTAAGTTCCTTTCCTGATGTCATCTTGAATACAATCTTTCCTTATCCTTCAACTTTGGAAGTTGAGGAGTTGCTTATAAAAAGTTGTTCACCATTGTCCACTGAAGAATAAGATGTAAACATCTTTTTGTCGGCACAAATATGGCGAGTAGCACCAGTGTCCACCCACCATTCTTTAAGATTTCTGACAAGATTTGCTTCAGAAACAACTGCAGAAAGATTAATGTTATCTACACCATTGAAAATCTTGTCCACTTCAGTCATATGGGCTTGAGCAGGCTTCTTGCTTGTTCTTCTTTTGCTTTTGTTTTTGCCTTTGCTACGGCAATCTTTGGCCGGATGTCCCTCTTTGTCACAGATGTAACATTTGCTATTAAACTTGTACTTTTTATTATCCCTCCCTTTAGAGCCTTGTGATGAACTTTCTGCAAAAGACTTTCGTTTCTTGATTTTTGAAGTATGTTCCACCACATTTGCCTTAGACTCCATACGATGCTTACCAGCTCGCTTTTCAGAATTGCGGTTGTCCTCCTCAATTCTCAAACGCACAATTAATTCGTTCATAGAAATTTCTTTGCGCTTGTGTTTGAGGTAGTTCTTGAATTCCTTCCAGTCTTTTGGTAATTTTCAATTAAGGCTGCAACTTAGAAAGATTCACTGAGAGACATGCATTCTGCGTGAATATCATGCAGAATGAGTTGGAAATCTTGAGCTTGGCTAATCATAGTTTTTGAATCAACCATTACAAAATCCAAGAATCTGCCAACCACAAATTTCTTTGAGCCGGCATCTTCCGTTTTGTACTTTTTCTCCAACGATTCCCAAAGTTTCTTTACTGTCTTGATTGGACTATAAACATTATATAATGTGTTATCAAGTCCGTTCAAGATGTAGTTCCGGCAAAGGAAATCGGCATGTTTCCAAGCATCAACCGCAGCAACCACTTGCCGATCGATTTCATCCTCTTTCAGGATAGGAGCATCTTCACAGAGGAAACGAGCCAAGTTCAGAGTTGTAAGATAAAACAACATTTTCTGGTTCCATCTTTTAAAGTTAATTCCTGAGAACTTCTCTGGCTTCTCTCCATGATTTATTGGTACTATCATCACAGGAGAGGGGTTTGGTGTAATCGCAGCTACCACAGTAGTACTTGTTTGGACATTAGTTTCAGTAGCCATCAATTCTAATATATAAAACAAAATTATAATTAGAATTTACATTACACAGAAAATTAAACCAAATTCATAGAATTAAATTTTGTAAAAATAAAAGAAACAATAATGTAACTTTTATTTTTCAATTAATTTGAAAATAAAATAAAATTTTATTGAAACAAATTAATTACACACAGAAAATAAAAAATAAAAATAAAAATAAAAACTATAACTTTTATTTTTCAATTAATTTAGAAATAAAATAAAATTTTATTTAACCAAAATAATTCCACACAGAAAATTAAATCCTGTAAAATAAAAGAAATAAGAATATAACTTTTATTTTTCAATTAATTTTGAAATAAAATAAAATTTTATTTAACCAAATTAATTCTACACAAGAAATTAAATTCTGTAAAATAAAAGAAATAAGAAAATAACTTTTATTTTTTAATTAATTTGGAAATAAAATAAAATTTTATTTAACCAAATTAATTTCCACACAAAAAATTAATTTCAGTAACACTTCAATAATTAAAATACTGAAAACAGAATTTTAATTAATGAAAACTCAGAAAATGATTTCTAAAAAACCAAAATTAATTTTTTGACAAAATTTCACAAAAATATATTATGAATTGTTAATGACACCAGTATCGAACTACTGGTTGTCAAAGAAAAGAGACAGTATATTACTACTATCTGTCAAATAGCATATAATCACTATTTGTTTTTCCAACCAGAATATTATTTTGTAAATTCACAGAAAATAATATTCTTAAAAAGAAAAAAGAGAAAAGGAAACAAACGAAAAAATTTTGTAAATAGAATAAATTCCAATATGTCTTAAGATTGTTAGAACAATCTTCTGTGTAAATAAAATAAATTGAAATAAAGCCAAACAAATAAATAAATAACGTACCGTATTTATTTATCGAACTGAATTAAAAATTCAAAGACCAAGTCGTATGTGTGACACTCTGTCCTTAAGACAAATTTGCCCCGCTACGGTACTTACGGTTGAGTGGCGTCTATCTCCCAAGATACAATAATTTTCAAAAATTTGTAGTAGCACTCCACACAAATTTTTACGGCGAACCACACCTTGTGTTCTATACTCTCTTAATATTATTCTAAAACTAATAAATGAAGAATAAATGCAGTAAAAGAAATTAGGACAGCAAAACAAAAAGTTGCAGATTTAATTTCGGGTTACCAAAAACTGTTGGAATGATTTGTATTTATAGGCAATACTTATGTCCAAACAGGTGCCAAAAAAGAAATGAACAGATGCATTAAAAATTCAAATGTTTTGAAAAGTGTCCGTTGGTTAGTGCAGGAACACACTTTCAAACAATTTTGAATAGTAATCCGTTGGAGAAACTATTGGACCAAGTCAATGGAACTGTAGGTACATTATTATTAAACTACTTCACATATATATATATATATATTAAACTAATTGAATATATATATATATATATTAAACAATTGAAATAGTTAAATAAATAAATGAAGAGGTACAAACTTTAGGAAACTTCTTAGGAATCTAAAATTTAAATTTAGAATTAATTTAAATTCCTACAATTACAAATTTTAAGAAACCACTTAGGAACCCAAAATTTGAATTTAGAATTAAATTAAATTCCCACAATAATTTTTATTGAAAAAATTCAAATGAATTTTATCTAAAAAATTAATGTTAGACTCGAAACACGACGTCAACTTCTCATTCACTTATAAATGGTTTTGACGTTCTGTTTTCATCTCTTCAGACCCACTCCAAACAATGTTTGGGGCCCACTCAAATTTGGGCTAAAAAATATGCTTATATTAAACCATTTTTCCAACAACACCAAACAATCAAATATAAGATTCCATGTGATTTAGTTTTTTAGAATAATGATTTGAATATGGAGTTCTTTTTGAAAAATAAGTTTTTGAAATAAGAAAATTTGTTTGATTATAAGTTTTGAAAAGAGTTTTGAGTTATATTTAGAAATTGCTTTGGGATTATTATTTTAAATATTTAAAATTTTTCTTAATTTTATTTTTTTAGGGTAAATATTTTTTATTGTAAATATTTATTTATTTATTTTAACGTGCTTTATATTTACTACATTTGTGCATTGTATTTTTTAAAAATATTTTAAATTTTATTTTTATTTTAAATATATAATTTTTATTTTAAATATTTTCTTTTGTTTTTAAAATATTTAAAATATTTTCTTTTTATTTTTTGTAAGTTTTAAAAAATTTTGAATCGTTCATGTATATCTAAATTCTAACAAATTATTTGGTCAATACTTACAAAAATAACAAAATAATTTTTTTCTAAAAGATAAAAAATATTTTTGTTCAAAAATAAAAAAAATTCAAAAAAATAAAAATAATTTGAAAGTACAAAATAAAAGAATTGATTTTTTTTTTAAAAAAAGAATTTTGAAATTTTGATTATTTATTTATTTATTATTGAAATCGTGATTTGAAAATCAAATCAAACGCTACTTACGTGCTTTCTAAGGTCACACAACATCTACCAGACGGATACGACACCGTTCTCTTGTAATATTATTAAAAAAATGTTCGGCAATTGACAAAATAATTAAAAATCAATACAAAAAGTCAAGGGAAATTTAAAAAAGAAAAAAAACTCAAGATTTGAATATTGTAATAAAATAAATATTGAATTTTTAATCCTAATTTTTTAAATTTATTTTTAATATGAATTATTTATCTATTTTCATTAAGTAAAACTATCGAAAAAATATATATATTTAAATCATTAAACTCAATTAAGTATACTTAAAATGTCTAAAATATCTAAATTTATTGAACTTGATGACTAGAATGTATTTTTTTTGACAATTTTATTTAACAAAAATAAATAAATCATTTAAATAAAAAATAAATTAAAAATTATAATTTCAATTAATAAAATTAAAATTTTATTTTATTATAAGCCTCCAAAACCTAGATTTTTCTTTTCCTATAATTTTTCCAAAAGTCAATTAATTCTCTCAACATTTTTATACATATTTTCATATAAAAATCAAAACATGACTAATAAAAAAAGTTTAACGAAATCGTAACGGCAAAAGGTTCCCTTGACCAGTTAGAAAGCTGCATTCGCCGGAACCAGATCTCTCTCTCTCTGTCTCGACATATACATACATATCTATACGTATAATAGACCTCTAAAGCCCTAGAACATTCCTATTCGGTTCCAAAACCAAACCCTAGAACTCCAATTCAATCGCGCAAATCCCTAATTTGCATTGTCAAATTGTGCCGTAATTTCACTCTCTGGAGAGGAATTTTTGAAACCTAGGTTTTGAAGCAGAGGATGTTGATGGTTGAGAGTGAAAATGGAGGCAAGTAAAGTGGTGAATAATGCTGTGCAAAATGGCAGCTCGAGCGACGGACTGCCTCCTAACCCGCTTACGGGATCGCCGTCTAAGAAATCCCTGGTTCGTCACCCATCTCTGGTGAGTCTCCATTATCAGTTTCCTCAAAGGCCTTGTCTTGTTGCTTTATGCTTGTTTCTGATGAATGGGTTCTTTTTTAATGGCTGCAATTAATATTACTTGTAGCGATTTTTAGTCTATTTATTGTTAAATTACTGTTTTGGGTGGCATCATTTTAGTTTTGAGTTTTAAATTAGTTTCTCTTCCTTGTTTATTAGTACGGTGTAGGGGTAGGCGCGGGTCGGTTGCGGCCACGGAACTTCTAATTCGTCATCCGTCTGCGAGATTGGCGAATTGGAGAAAATCAATCTGCATCCGTCTGCCAATTCGGCGGATGTGGATTGAGCGGATTGGTGGTTTGGTGGATGGATGTGAATCGGCTTGGCGGTTTAAAATTTTATAAATTTTCAACATAATTCAACTTGTACACTTCTTAAAAAAATAAAAAGAAGAAAGTATTACAGTCAATGACTTAAAAAAATATTACAATCATTGCATGTCTCATCCAAAGCAAGAAAGTTTGAAACTTTAGAATATCACAATCACAGCATGCCTCATCCACATGCTACAATCACAGCATGCCTCATCCACATAAAGTATTACAATCTGTGATTCTTAAAATATAAAAACAATTCAAACCACTAAAACCATGAACAGAGCAGTAGTAGAAGTTGTATGTCTTTGTATTGTTACATCTATATCTGTTTTTGAAAACAAAAATCAACCAGCATATATCATATTTTCTATTTATTATTTTTAGAGATAGATTTAAAAATAAAATATAGATAAATAATACATTTATTTTTTTCAATTCAAAAAAAATATTCAAGTTGAAAACCTTTTTTCAACAGAATATTTAAATTCTTTTTTAATTAAAAACACAAACAGAATATTTGAACAAACTGAAAGCACAAAGTCTTATAAATTACAAGGGGTGCTCGCGGTTTGGCGGTTCAGTTGCGGCTAAAGGAATCTCAAATCCGCCATCCGTCTGCCAGATTAGTGGATTGGAGAAAATCAATCCGCAACCGTCCGCTCGTCATTACGCATCCGTCCAAAATGTGGCGGATCGGTTCGGTTCGGTCGGTTTTGGCAGATCGTTATATCCGCTGCTCCTCCTAGTACGGTGGGATTAAAAGTGCGGTATTAAGTTGGAGATTTAAGATGCTTGTTTGGGAAGTTGTCTATTATTTGACTTTTTAATCGTTTTAGCCTGACTAGAATAGTTGTGTTTGCCAGGTTAGTTGGTTTTTTTAGTTGATTTGATAGTTGTGAGAGAAAAAAATAAAATGATATCCTTCGGGCAAGCACGGTTGACAGTCTTGTAGTTGACGTAGATTCGCCACTTGCCATTCTTCTTGGGAACCACCACCGTGTTGGATATCCACCGAGGGTATTGCACCTCTTCGATTGCCCCGGCTTCCAACAAATTCTTCACTTCTTCTGCCACCACTTCAGCATGGTGCATTGCTGAACGGTGCGTCCTTTGAATGACCGGTCGCGCATTGGGGAAGACATTCAGTTGGTGGCAAATGAAGCTCGGGTCGACGTCAGGCATGTCGTAAGGCAGTCCACGCAAAAGCCTCAAAGTTGGAAACCAAGAAGTTGACATAATCCGTCCGTTCGTCGCTAGACAAAGATGATCCCAAGAGGAAGAATTTAGTCGGATCGTTTTCGTCAATGCGCACCTCCACTAAATTTTCGACCGATTTTTCCTCGGCCTTTCTTCCCACGTCTTCGAGGACCTCCTTTCCCTCGGACCCCTCGATCATCTGGACAAACCCTTTGGCTGCTCGGCTGCTATTTACTGCAACGAAGTATTGTTTGGCCATCACCTGGTCTCCTCAAACTTTCTCTATTTGCCCGCTCGGTGCCGGAAAGCGCATGACTTGGTGGAAAGTTGACGCTACTGCTTGCATGGCATGTAACCAACCTCTGCCCAGGATCAAATTGTAAGTGGATGGAACTTTGAGCACCTAGAATTCTACTTGCTTCACGATCGATCCCGCTTTGACCGGCAAAATAATCTTTCCGATCGGCCATTCTGGTTGCAAGTTGAAGCCGACTAAAGGAGATGTTGCAGGGGCCAAGTCCTTGTCTTCTAACTTCATTTGTTTGAACGCGTCATAATACATGATTTCGACTGAACTCCCCTGGTCGATCAGGATTCTCTTGATATCAAAGTCTTTGACGCGAAGAGTCACCACCAAGGCATCATTGTGCGGCATCTGAACCCTTTCCAAGTCTTTGGTCGAGAACGAAAGGATGTCCCTCTCTTCGGTCTTTCCCTTCTTTACGGCGGGCTGTACAGAGAGCACTTCCCTCATGTGCTCGGCCTTCTTGGTCATCCCTCTAAGCTCGCAGACCCTTGCTGGCTCAATGATGCCATGGATGACGTTGATTACACCTTGCGGGGGCGCTTCTAGGGTGGCCAGGCCATTAGGCTCGGTATGTCCCGTTGGCGTGGCCTTGATGCCCCTATCTATGTATTGGTCAAGATGCCTCGCCGCCACCAACTCCTCCAAGTGCTGTTTGAGCGGCAAGCAGTCTTCTGTCCGGTGCCCCCGTTCTTCATGGAAGGTGCAGCGATATTTCGGATTGAAGCCTCGCTGCGCACTCCCTAACTTGGTCGGTCAACGGACAAAAGGCTCACATCGGATCTCGCTCAAAATGGAGTAGATGGGAATTTTGAAGACCGTGGTAATTCCCGTCCGCGCCTTCAGTTTTCTCTTGGCATTTTCCTCTGCGTCGCGGGGTGCGTCAGCTCGATCGTTTCTGCGACCCTTATTTCAGTCATCGCCGTTTGGTCCACGGCGTTGATCTTTTGACTGGTCGCTTGGGCAGTTATTCTCCTGCCTGACCGAGTGAACTTTTCTTGCCACCTTTCTGTCCGCCACGATCGGATCACCCTTCTCGGTCGCGGAGGCGGTATCATCCTCCACGCGAATGTGCTCATTGATCCGTTGCATTAGAGACTCCATGGTTGTAGGTTGGTGCATCGTAAGTGAATCTCGTAGCCTATGTCCGACTGGGAGACCCCGTTTGTACTGAGTGATCGCCAGGTTGGTAGGGCAGTCGAGGATCTCGTTGTAAGTTTCCCAATACTTCGCGTTGTATGCCTTCAACGAACATCCAGACTCCATCTTGACACCCAGGAGATGGTCGACCTCCTTCGGCGTTCGGGTGTTGGTTTTGAATCTGGTGACGAAGGCTTCCGCTAGCTGCTGCCACCCCTCAATACTCCTCTCTGGGAGCCTTTCGAACCACTTCAAACCCAGCACTCCCAAGCTTGCTGGGAATATGAGGCACATCAAGGCGTCGTTTCGTCGGTGGCCAGCCATCACTTGCCGGTAATGACTCACATGCATGTACAGATCCGTCTTGCCGTCGTACAAAGTGAACTTTGGCTGGTGGAATCCGACAGGGAGTGGCGTGCTCTCAATCTCTGGGGACAACGGCGTAGCTGTAAGTCGCGCCAGCTCTTTGTCCTCCAGCGCAGGGGCCATCACTCTGGGAGCTGGTATTACCACTTCTTCACTACAACGAACTGGAGCGCTCAACCTCTACAATGCCGGCACTCTCTGAGCCTCCCGACGGCGCGCCCTCTCCTCCAATACATCCCTCAAGTCCCTGGAACGTGTGGAGAAAGAGGATCGCGACGTTGGTGTCGGGCGTGAGGGGTGGTAAGTGCTGTCGCGAGAGAGGGACGTGCCTTCTCTTTGGTCGGAATCTCCAACCCCATAGTTCCGGGTGATGGAGATAGAGTGAGTCATCCTCTGGCGATGACTGCTAGAACGAGGGGAGGGGGTGCGCTCACTGAGGTTGCCCTCTCCAGCAACACCCTTCCCCTTTATCTGGCGCTTCAGCAGCTCCATCTCTGCCGCCATCTTGCGAATGAGGGCGTCTTGGTCTTTGAGTTTGTGCTCCAGGTGCTGCGTACGGGACTCCCCCCGGCGTCGGCGGCCTTCTGGGCTCTACGAGCGATCTGAACTCCTCCTACGTTTGTCTCGCGCTCCTCGCGAAGAAGTTTCCAGGCCTGCCATGGCTGGAACATTCGGGGGCCTTCTCTCCTTCGAACATACTCTGGAGTGACACCATCGACGACGGACAGTGGAACTTTGTCATTGTTGGCCGTGGAAATGGTTGAAGAGGCTTGAAGAACAAGGGTTGAGTATCAAAGAATTCCCACAGACGGCGCCAATTGTACAGGGGGCGAAATATCCTCTGCTTTCCGTACTCCTTGGACGTCAAGCTTCTTGTGACGGCGTCTATCCCTGCAGCACAGAAAGGGTGAGCAGCCCGGCGGTGGTGTGCCGGATAGACCCTCCGACGATCAAGTCAGACCACTTGAGGAAGAAGACTATCAGAGAGAGAGAGTGTGTATGTGGAGGAGGGAATTGGCATACCTCTAACGTTCGTCTCCTTCCATATTTCTAGGCTGGCCATGCAGCGTCAAGATTGTGCGCACTACCTCTGCTGTCCTTCCCTGGACAGGTGGCAGTGTGCGCCTCTCACCACCTTATGCGTGTAAAGGCTTAGTCCTCCCACCAGTACACACAGAACTGTCCAACGGTATTGAGGTGTACGTGGAGCAGAAGTCCTCTTCCTCACGCCATTGGCCTAGGTGGCACACCTAACCGGAGTACCACGACTGGCCTATCACTTGTGGAGAATTGCCATTACATGCTCATGACCGAGCTATGTATTGCCGGCCTGTCCCTCGCCGAAGGAGCGATGCTCACGGCCGAGCTGATATTGACCGGCTCTTTAGGCTAACCGGTTATGAGGTATGCCGGCTTTCACCCGTCATACCTTCATTCTCGGTCACACGAAGTCCACTTATCTCGGCTGATCGGCCGGCCGTAACCGCGTCCATAGTCTAGCCCAGGATGCCTTTAGTTCGGTCGCCGGACATCAGTGCCCGCTCTGTCAGATATAAACTGCTCGGTCAGGCCACAGCTAACGTTTGCCCTGCCGGTCCGCCCGACCGTGGCCACAGCCTATGCCTGCCCGGCCGGTTTCCTTAATCGTGGCCCCAACCTATGAATGACCGGCCAATCTCCGTGACCGTGCAAAACGGACTAGTGGACCCCGTCAGTGGAGGAAATGGTATTACACCGTGCAATTTGCCGCGACCCGCGTTATCATTGCTCGGCCGTACCAACGGTGCAAATCTCCCCTCTCAGAAATCTTAACAATCCTAAGAATACTAAAATGGAAAATAAAATAATTCTTTCTAGAACAATCCTAGTTGTTGTCAGACAATAAAATAAACAAAATAGAAAATCTTAAATAAATAGGAAAGTAAGGATTCTGGGCAATAAATCAAGGCATGACTAATCAAATTCTAATTCCACAATAAAAACAAAATATAATAAAGTATATAATTATTAAAATTCTATCCGCATCAATAAGCTGCTTTGATCAGTGCAAGTTTCGTTTCTATCTTCTTCTGCTAATCTTTGCTCCATCTAGTAGAGCCCCATCGGCGAACTTCATAGTGTTTTCATGTCTATACTTACACATACATGTAAATCTATAGTATCTTGTCCCACTATCTGGTGACACTGATATCTCCACTCTCTTCCTTGTTTGACTTAAAATGGTGCTTCAGTCCTTCATTGCCTACATAATTTCCTCGCACATACCCACTCTAGCCCACCATTGTCTTCGGCATTGCACCCACTTCACTGGATATTGCTAGAAAATTCTCTAAATTGATGAGGGACAACACACTTTCAGAAATCTCTCAATATAGCTTAATCTCTTTTCAAACTCTATATCGTTGAAACAAGATCCATGTTTATTACCTCTCATTCTCTCTTCAATTTGTTTGTGATCCTAATATAAGATCCGCATTGCTAGAACCTCCTCCTTACTCTTTTCTGCCATTGCCCCTTTTATGGACTACCCCTCTAAAATAGGACCCCAACCCTCTCCCTTTCATGATATTTTCCTTCCCTCTTCGTTTCTTTCTCATCTCAAAAACCACCACCTTTGACTGCTTACCCCTCCATACTTGGCCCCCCACACCCTCATCCGACCATTGACCATATTGGTAAGCCCAAGAACTTCAATGAATCATGCCTTTGACAATCTTTGCATCTTGAAATCCGTTAGACCAAAAGCTTATATACAACTCTTTACCACTCCAAAGACTGAAATCCAAAAGCTAATTTACGACTCTTTGCATCTTGGATTGTTTGTTGGGTACTAATTTCTAGGTGAACCCTTTTTTGGATGATATTTTTAGAAGGTTAAAGCAGTTAACGTGGAGTGATAGGAATAATAGGCTTTATATTATTTCTTTTCCATGAAGTAAAACTTGTATTCTTATACATCAATGACATGTGATGTTAATTGTTGATAATTTTTATTTGTTTCATGTGATACCAGTGTTTAGGCGCTTGACATTCATTTTTATATGCCAAAAATTGTAATAAAACAAATTGTGTTTTTTTTTCTTGTCTTTAGTGGTCATGTAGATTAAGGTTTTGACTGGAGTTTTTACAGGTGAAGACAAAGATGTCAAGTATTTCTGTTGAACCAAGATTGAGTGTAGAAGGTCATGAGACCAAGTTCATTCCTATTCTTCGCTCTGGAGCATGGGCAGACATTGGATCTCGCTCGAGGATGGAGGATGTATACGTTTGTGTGGACAATTTTATGCATGATTATGGGGTCAATAATTTCAATGAAGAGCCCAATGCCTTCTATGGAGTATTTTTCTTCTCTTGCACTACTTGTGGCTCTACATGTTTTATATGTCTAGAGAGTGGCACTACTACTGTTATAATTATCAAGATCATTGTTTTAGTGCATGTGATGTAAACACCATTTATGATTCTTGTAGAGGGTGTGTGGATGACCATTGTTTTTTCTTGGTTTTTGTCAATTGTTAAACAATGTATTTTTTTTTTTAATAAAAAAAATTGTTTTCCTTTTCCATTGTCTCTTAATATTCTTTAATTAAACATAAATAGTATGGCTATAAGTTTTTATTAGGTTGGTTATGATAGTAAGTTACTGAGAAATTTTGTATAAGCTTTTAGTTTAATAAATAAATAAATAAATAAAATGACAAGCTTATATAAAATGTACAGATTTGTAGGTTTGGTAAGGCTATAGTGTTTATTGTTGAGGCTAATATAGGACAATGACTTGTTGAGGGTTGAAACGGTCAAAACCATACACTACTGATAGCATACATAAAAGTGAGAGAATAAGTTAAATTCAAGGACTTTGTGTGCAAAACAATTTTGAGAAATATGACCATGGGAATGCAGGAGAATGATTATTTTTGCTAGGGTGTTATAGTGTAAGGGTAAGGCATTATAAGAGAACACTTGAAGATGTTGACAACTGTTCTTAGTGGAACCCTGGAATAAACATATTGCGTAACGTTCTTAGTATAATCCTTTCATAGGCATAGGCTTGCTATTGCCCTGTGAATTTTATTGCACGTTTTGGAGCTTGTGCATGTAGACAATTTTAATGAGGGCATTTCTAAAGAACATGATATTCACCCATCCACCCTTATGGATCATGTTTGGTTCATGGAATGGGCATGTATTCTAGAAATTTCATAGCTATTTCATTATGTTAAGGCTTTGAATAGCTGAAAGTTATTGCAACTTCCCTTGATTGCCACTTGACTTAAATTACTCTCTGATATTTTGTCACATAACCTTGTTTGGCCTTGGAATTATTTAGGCCTCTTGCAATAGAGGAGTTTTGGAGTAGTCTAGACCTGTTCCGCATCAGACTAGGAACTTTGAAGATTGCTATTCACTAAGGCCAACTAAGAGCTCTTTACTTTTACTCTGATCTGATAGCAGCTTGTTCTACCAACTACTTCCTTCAACTGGATTTTGTGAGACCTCAGACTATCTCAAAACCTGACTTTGAGAAGAACTCCAGCAAATTCAACATCTAGTTAGCTTACAATGATTACAACGAACCGAATTTGAATTTTTTATTTGGTAATTTGCTAGTTGTCCACATGTAAGAACAACCGTCAGATGATGCTTTTTTTGATCAGCAATCTTCAGATGATGCTTTGGATCCTTACTGACACCGATCCTGACAATTAGTTGTCCGTCCACCACCGAGCTTCTGGTCCTCCTTATTGCAAGGATCAAAATTTTATTTCAGCTTGTTTTGGCAAGCCTGGAAATGGAAACACTTCGGAAATGTTTTGGTAATACTCTGAAAGAGAAAAAGAATTTGAAATAACATGAAATGTTCAGAAGCACAAACTAAACCTATCTAAATGTGTAAAATGCCTAACGGTTTAAATATATTCAAATTTATAAAAGGCCTTGGATAGTGAAGGGAGCAAATCAAAATTGAAGGGAGGTGAAGGGTTCAAGGGAAAGAATGGATGGTGTGTTTTAGCTGTTACTCTAGGCGGCGAGGAGAGTGAAGGTGGATGAGTGTGGCGATGCTGGGTAGATCTGGGCTAATGGTGATGTAGGGGATGGAAGTGTTGTCTCTGAAGCCATGCCCCCCATTGGTAATGATGAACTCTAGAAGGTGGGTTTGATTTGTCTTGTGCTCCTCAGTAGGAGGGAGGGGAGTATGAAGCATGCAAATTCAATGTTTTGGGAAATTTGGTAGATGGGAAGGTGGAGAAGTTAGACATGCAGGGTGGCTGGAGGAGGGTTTTAGAGTGGTAATGTCTTCTGATTGGCACGAGCATCTCCAATCTGGGTTAGAGGATAAGACCTAAGAGGCATGTCAGTGCCTCCTTTGTGCTTATGGAGGAGTTTCAAAAGTAGTACAAATAGGAGTATCCGAATAACAAATTTGCAGTTGTGGTTGATAAGGCCATTGGAAACAAATGGAGACCAATGATGGAAGCTGAGAAACCTTCTTACATGACAATGTCTGAGGAAAGGAAGACTGAATACAACATATATCCAAATACAACGTATATCCAAATAGTAGCCGCAGCAGAGATTAGAGTGGAGGGAGCTAGAGAAGGGGCCTGCCTGACTCTGATTTGTTTAGAGTTTTTGATAGGCCTCCCCTTTGATTGAAGTTTCTCTCTCTCTCTCTCTCTCTCTCTCTCTCTCTCTCTATTTTATTTTATTTTTATCTTGTTTTGTTGTAGTTGGTTGGTCCCCCCTTGGCATAGTTTGATTATATAAAAAAGAATTGAATATGAGAGCAGTAGTTTGACATACCTTGCTTCTGCATCTGTATTCTAATAATGTGCCATACAATATTAAAATGTCCTTGGTTACCTCAGGTTTTTGATGGGCATGGAGGAAAGCATGCAGCTGACTTCGCATGCAACCGTTTGCCAAGATTAATAGTTGACGATGAAGACTTCCCAAGGGAAATTGAGAGGGCTGTTGCATCGGCGTTTCTACAAACAGACACTGCTTTTGCAGAAGCTTGCTCATTGAATGCTGCCCTTGCTTCTGGTACCACCGTTTTGGCAGCTCTTGTTGTCGGGAGGTCAGGATTTTTCCATCCACATCTATCAAATATTCATTAGAGCTTTTTATTGCTGTCAATCATATAAAATCGTAATGCATACTTCTAAGAAATATAAAATAACATCTTTTAGCCTGTTTGGTAGGATTACGTGTTTTAGAAAACCGCATGAGCTAAAGGTCTTTGTGCATATTTGTTTGATTTCTTGATTTTTGGTTTTCACTCAGCCAATGTTTCGGGAACATTATGTGTCTCCAAATGAACGTGTTTTTTTTATTTGATGTCTCCTTTACTTATTTGCACACCGTAATGCATGCATATACATAGACAAGGATACAACGGGAGCATGCAGACAAACATAATGTGTTCATTTAAAAAATCAAAGCTCTGATTATGATGGGGTTAAAGCCAATTTACGAAGAGCATGCTCAAAAGGACTTGTGCTGCTGCCATGAGGAAGAAATGATACAGTAACTGCTGATTAACTGCTCATTTCTATGAGAGATAGAGGTGCCTCCTAATGGGTTCAGGTATGGATACGAGTACGGGTACGACGATACGGAAAATTCTTAAAAAATTAGGGTAGGGCTACGGCTACTGCTGGGATACGGCAAATTTTTTTTTTAAAAAAAATTTATAACTAAACATCCAACATACAAATCAAAGTTTCAATATCAAAATTAAAAAGAGAATAGTTTGTCTAAAAAGTTATATAATTCTTTCTGTTTCTTTTTTGATTATCTAAAATAGGATGTAAAAGAGAGCAAAGTCATGACTCATAGGTAAAGGGTGTTGGAAATAAATTAGTTGATGATTTTTGAAGTTGAAAGAAGAATAATGAAGGCTTCAACAAATACTAGCAGCTGTCAAAAAAAAAAAAAAAAAAAAAAACCTCATCATACTTGTGCTGTACCCAAACGTATTTGCCGTACCCGGCATGTATTCGACGTATTTGGTATGCTTATTGTCGTACCAGCACGCGTACCCTCATCCGATAAGTATCCGGTACTCGTACAACACTATTTTTGGAGTACTCATACTTCATAGGTTACCAGGAATGCAGATAATTTAGTATGTGGAATTGGATCAATAATGTATTTGTGCGAAATAGCCTAGAACGTGGTATCATAGTGTAGGACGTAGTCAGCACCTAACATAATACACTTAATGGCAAAACTTCTAAAGTAGGTTGAAACTTAAATCTAACAATGCTCTATTATACAACTTAAAATATTTTCGTTCTCCTACCTTCGTTAAAATCTAGGAACTTCACCATGAGAAAAAGATGCTCGTCACTTGCAGCTACGCTGTCTAGTAGTTTGGAGTAATATCAGACCTAAGAGTGATTGGAATAGGCAACAATTATTTCTTTAGCAATATGTTGTAAGTAATTCTAAATGTTCTGTATATTCAACCTGTATATCAATTACATCAAGACTAGTTTATATAACCCTAACAACGAACCAAAGGACATACAAGAATCCTAACGCCTAAACCAAAAAGGAAAATACAAGATTGATATCACAACCTTGCCTAATATAAATACAATCATGCCTAATATATACGATTATGTTCTCATATCCCCACTCAAACTTAAAGTGTTTTAGCCGAAAACACAGAGAGTTTGTCAAGAAGAAACCGAAAATGAGCAATGGTGTGAGTCTTAGTGAAGAAGTCAGCAAGCTGTAGAGCCGAAGGGATAAAAGGAAGCGAGATAGAGCCATACTGTAGGTGCTGACGGAGGAAGTGACAATCAATCTCATTGTGCTTCGTTCGTTCATGGAAAATAGTGTTATGGGTAATCTGAATAGCACTTCGGTTGTCACAGTAGAGAGAGGTCGGAGAGGACTATGCCCAAGTCAGAGAGGAGACAACGAAGCTAGACAACCTCAGCAGTAGCATGAGCCATTGCATGGTACTTAGCTTCGGCAGTAGAATGGGCAACAACGTTTTGTTTCTTGCTTTTCTAAGAAATCAAAGAATCACTAAGAAACAGACAGAAACCAAAAGCGGACTTACGATCAATCACATCACCAGCCCAATTAGCATTAGCATAACCACCAAATCCAAGGAAGAAGTAGAAGACAACAACAAGCCTTGGAAGATAGTACCGCAAAGATAGCGAAGAATCCGAATCAAAGCAGCCCAATGCGAAAAGCGAGGAGCAAAAACGAACTGGCTAACTACATGAATAGCATAGGCAAGATCACGGTGAGTAACTGTCAGATAGACTAAGCAGCCCACAAGCTCACGATACAAAGTAGGATCATCTAGTGGGACACCATCAGTAGTGTTAAGCTTCACATTAAGCTCTATGGGGTTATCAGAAATTTTAGTGTCAGTAAGACTGGCACAGTGAATAACCTCATTGGCATATTTGGCTTGAGACAGCCCTTGGGAGAAGAAGCTACTTCAATACCAAGAAAATACTGTAATGGTCCTAGATCCTTCATTTCAGAAGTGCGGAAGAGTTGCTGCTTGACCTCAGAGATAGCAGAAAGGTTAGAGCCAGTAATGATCATATCATCTACATACAGTAATAAGGCAACAAATCCAGCAGAGTTGTGGAGAAGAAATAAAGTAGAGTCTTGAGCACAAGGATGAAACCCAAGTGCAGTAACAACAGTCTGAATGCGATCATACCAAGCACGAAGAGACTGCTTTAGTCCATAAAGAGCAGGCCGAATGCGACAAACCTGTCCAGAGGAGGAGGGAAGGTCAGGGGGAGGACACATGTAAACCTCCTCAGTGAGATGGCCATTAAGAAAAGTATTCTTAACATCCATCTGATAAAAAGGCCAAGAAAGAACAACAGCGACAAAGATTAAAGTACGGACAATAGTCATTTTGGCAACAGGAGCAAAGGTCTTCTCATAATTAATACTATACTCCTGTGAGAAATTTTTGGCAACCAGACTAGCTTTGTAGCGCTCAAGAGAACTATTAGAATGAGTCTTGACTTTGTAGACCCATTTACAACCAACCAGATTCTTACCATCAAGCAAAAGAACCAACTCCCAAGTACTAGTTTTCTATAAAGCAGATAACTCATCCTCCATAGCTTGAATCTAATGGGGATCTTAATAGGCTTTCTTGTAAGATGGAGGTTCTGAAAAAGAATGAATAGCGGACAAAAAAGTACGATAGGAAGCAGAAAAACATATATTAGACTAATCCAACCTGTTTGGCAGATGACGAACTCGAGTAGGATAGCGGTATGCAACAGGATCAGAAGTAGGAGGATCAGCAGTAGGAGTAGAGACAACTGATGGAAGGAGAGCCTGGCGACGCGAATAAGCTAACAACGGAGGAGGAGAAGGAAAAGAAGGAGCAGGCTGGGGAGACGGAGGAGAAAGGGAGTAAGGTCATGGGGGATAGTAGAGATGTACTCATCAGGAGGGACCTTAGAAGGAAATGGATCAATGTGAACCAAATCCTTTTTAAAAACTGGAGTAGTGGTAGGAGGAAGCTGAAAGTAAGGCAGACGTTCGAGAAAAGAAACATGACGGGAGATGTAAAGACGACAGAAAATAGGGCCGTAACCATAGTTCTAAATATCGGCCGGTACGGTACGTACCGGCCGATTCGTACCGGAAAACCATATCACCGAGTCGGATATTGACCGGTATACCGGTGAGAACGAAATTCACAGCCATACCGGTCGAGTCCCGATACGTAGCGGCCCGAATCCGATACATGCGACGATACAGTCCGATACAGATTTGTTGTGCTGATGTTGTGCTCTGTTTTGTTGGTGTTGTTGTGCTCTGTTTCTGGTCTCTTCTTCTTCTTCTTTTTTTTTTTTTTTTTTTGCCGATCTAAAGCTGAAATGTTTGTCTGGGTTGGCCGGATTCTACAGCTTCCGGGCAGCGTTCATACACAGAGAGAGAGAGAGAGAGAGAGAGAGAGGTAGGTGATATGGGTCTTGCTTCCAGTCAATTGCAGTCTTGTATTATGGTTTGGGTGTCTGAGGTTGGAATGGAAAAGAAGAGAGAGATAATCAGGTACATGGAGGTGCATTGGGAGTATGAGATTGAAATGGATAGGAAGGGAGAGGTTGTTAGGTACATGGGGGTGTATGTGTTTATGGTGGACTTCTAGATTGTAATTGTTTAGATTTTTTTTTTCTTCTATTTATTTGTTTATACACCAACATCTCTATCTATATTAATATATATATTTATTTTTTTTCTCAGTACAAGAAAAATAAATAATCAAATTAATTTTTTTATTAAAAGTTTAACATATGTCAAAAAAAAGTTTGAAACTAAAATAAATACATATCATTTAGTTGAAAATGAGTCAAAAATATTCTTACATATCAAAATTTTGATTAAAATGTATCAAATTAAGGCTAAAAGAGTCAAAAAATGCATAAAATTTAGTTTTAGAGGGATTGCTAATGATTTTTAAAATTTCACGGTCGCGATACCCGATTCCCGATTCGTACCGGCCGATACTACCGATACCGATACTCCGCGACCGATACCGTTACGTTACCCGATACCGCGATTTAGAACTATGGTCGTAACATAGATAGCCTTTCTGAGTAAGACTATAATCCAAAAAAACACATAGGACAAATTGGGCCCTAAGTTTGGTTTGATCTTTACGGGGAAGAAGGACAAAACAAGCAAACTCAAGCACACGAAGGAGAGAGTAATTGGGAAGTTGAGAGAACAGAGCCTCATAAGGAGACCGACCAGAAAGAAGAGGAGTAGGCATGCGGTTAAGAAGAAAAGTCTTTGACAGAACTCGAAAGTCATAAGTGACGGGAGTGAATGTCAAAGCCCAGAGACGACCCATTTTTGACAAGGCCGAAGACTTAGACAAACAGGTGAGATAAACAGAGATGTGCCCGCAGGCGTGCCCGCAGGCAAGGGGGGGCAAAATGCAACTGGCAATGCAAGACGCCGAAGGTGACTCAATGATCATGCAAATGCAGCAAGCTGTAATGAAGCACATATTTACAATAGATGCAACAGTTTTAAGCAAGAATGCAAAGCAACAACTACATTTCATGCAGTTAAGAATGCGGAGAATTATTCAATTCTCGCCACGTCTCACACGGAGAAGATACAATACCTGCACGGTTCGTCTGGTCGCACCAGCCTCAAATGAACCGTACATACAATAACATGCCTCATGGTGCTGGGGATCTTTCGCTTCTTCTTGGTCGAACCATAGGTGCTACTTTTCTCCCTGACTATGGTCGCAACTTTCCCTATTCTCCAACAGGGTGACAGACTAGGTTGGATCAGTATCCAGAATTGAGGCGCATACAGATGCTATCTCAATCTATGGGGCTGCCATACAGATTTCAAGCCGAGGATATACCCATGGGTATTTAAACCAGATTTTAGTCTCGGAAATCCCGAACCTTTGCATTCTAGACATGAGCCATTCGAACTCTAGTTTCCACCGTCTCAGTTGGTCTCCTAGGAACTCACGGCTAACACAGGCAGGTGGCTATACCAGACCACCGGAAGTCGTTCGGGCACGACAAACACCAAAGGAATTGCACCTTTAGAGGATTTAAGGTCTCCTAGACTGGACAATAAAACAGATATGATGCAATGGATTTAATAGATGTGATGCAATAGATGATAGATGCGATGCAACAGAGAGTACAATAGATGCAAAACGGTGACATACGCCAACCACGCTGGACTTGTGAGTGGAGGAAGAACAAAGAAAATCAATCAGAAGCGCATTCCACGCAACCTAAGATAAATTCCAAACACGATGAAATCGTGTGCAGAAGGGGAGGCTCCAATCACGCTGAAATCGTGAGAAGAGGTAAACAAAAACAACCCGCCCAGCGCGTCTACAACGCAACCTGAGATAAATTCCAAACACGCTAAAATCGTGTGAGGAAAAGAACACTCTAACCACGCTGAAATCGTGAGAAGAGGTCAAAACAAGCCCGCCCAGCGCGTCTACAACGCAACCTAGGATAAATTCCAAACACGCTGAAATCGTGTGAGGAAAAGAACACTCTAACCACGCTGAAATCGTGAGAAGAGGTCTGAAAACAACCGCTCAAGTGCGCGCACAACGCAACCTGAGATAAGATCCAAACACGTTGAAATCGTGTGAGGAACTGGGACACTCAAACCACACTGAAATCGTGAGAAGAGGTCAAAACAATCCACCCAGCGCGTCTACAACGCAACCTGGGATAAATTCCGAACACGCTAAAATCGTGTGAGGAAAAGAACACTCTAACCACGCTGAAATAGTGAGAAGAGGTCCAAAAACAACCGCTCAAGTGCGCACACAATGCAACCTGAGATAAATTCCAAACACGTTGAAATCGTGTGAGGAACGGGACACTTAAACCACGCTGAAATCGTGAGAAGAGGTCAAAACAATCCGCCTAGCGCGTCTACAACTGTAACCTGGGATAAATTCCAAACACGCTGAAATCGTGTGAGGAAAAGAACACTCTAACCACGTTGAAATCGTGAGAAGAGGTCCGAAAACAGCCGCTCAAGTGCGTGCACAACGCAACCTGAGATAAATTCCAAACACGCTGAAATCATGTGAGGAACGGGACACTCAAACCACGCTGAAATCGTGAGAAGAGGTCAAAACAATCCGCCCAGCGCGTCTACAACGCAACCTGGGATAAATTCCAAACACGCTGAAATCGTGTGAGGAAAAGAACACTCAAACCACGCTGAAATCGTGAGAAGAGGTCCAAAAACAACCGCTCAAGTGCACACACAACGCAACCTGAGATAAATTCCAAACACGCTGAAATCGTGTGAGGAAAAGAACACTCTAACAACGCTGAAATCCTGAGAAGAGATCCGAAAACAGCCGCTCAAGTGCGTGCACAACGCAACCTGAGATAAGATCCAAACATGCTGAAATCGAGTGAGGAACGGGACACTCAAACCACGTTGAAATCGTGAGGAGAGGTCCTAAAATAACCGCTCAAGTGCGTGCACAACGCAACCTGAGATAAGATCCAAACACGCTGAAATCGTGTAAGGAACGGGACACTCAAACCACGCTGAAATCGTGAGAAGAGGTCAAAATAACTGCTCAAGTGCGCGCACAACGCAACCTGAGATAAATTCCAAACACGCTGAAATCGCGTAAGGAAGAACCAAACTCTAAACACGCTGAAATCGTGAAAAGAGATAAACAACTCGGGAGCGTGTTCCACGCAACCTAAGTTAAGTCCTGGGGGACAACGATCCTAAACTGCTGCTCAGCGTAAAAGGGTAAATGGTAGAAGATAACATAAGATGCAAATAAATGCAAGGTGTGCATGACAATACAACGAGTGTGCGTGACGACGCAAGTAAAGGTGTGCATGACAATACCAGTGGAAGAATGCATAACAATGCGGGTGGATAGGTGCATAACTTTGAAGCAGGCTTGATCTTGCGCTTGAAGTAGAGGCACACTCATACTTCGGAGCACTGACAAGGCTTGAAAAGGTACATCCGGAATACAATCACGGAATTTTCTGAAGTTGAAGCACACTCAGATGCTTCCATTTTCCCTTTTTTCTTTTGCTTTATAGTCCGGAACCCATGTAGCTTCAAATAGGTCCTTGTTTTACTGTTCACACTTATCGGGGGTGGACCCTGCAGTTTTATGAAAGAACAAATACTGTTTTGAACAAATGTGGAGAACGGCACAGCACTCGGAGCACAAAACGATTTTATTTTCGAAATTGAGAGATGAGTTTTCGACCAGGTATTGAGCCTACGACTGAACACTAGCAAAACGACTCAACAAGGAAATAAAAGGCACACAACCTAGACACATCGAGTAACACTCGAAATGACTCAAAACAAGAATCGAGATAAAACAAAAAAGACACGACACTCAGACGTGCACAGGGAGCCTGTTTCACCGGGTAGTGTTTTCCCACCCTTTCTCATTTGTGATTCTCACATCACTCTGGCACTCACTCTCTTGTTTTCTGAAAAAACCCTTTTATCAGTTTTTCTCTCATCGTACATCTCTCTATTCTTCAATCTCTCATTTTTCAATCCCTCTCCTGGGTGGTTGATGGATAAACAGGGAGTTGCGGGCTTTTGCCCCTAGCATGCTGCTAGATTCTCTTTCTTCCGTTCACAGCTAGTGAATTCCTCCCATAGAAGGGTTGCACTACAACTGGGTGTGTAGCAAATCTGCAGCTAACATCGGTTGATGATGCTTTGCTGGGGAGTTTGGACGTGATAAGATCTGTCCAGATGATGGAGTGGAATATCTTGCCCCATTCCAGTTCGTGCTTCGTACTTGGCTCGATACCTCGTTGCTCGGAGGACGAGAGAGCTTTCAGCCCTTCACAATTAGTTTCAGTGGTGCCCTTTTCTGGCGAATATGATGCCCTTTTCAGCAAATGCATTGACAACGAGGAAAAGACAGGAAGCCTGACTCAAATGTACCGCTAGTTCATCATTTTGACCATTTTTTGTTTTGGTTTTCTACTAAAACAATTTTGATCAGCATAAGAGTTTGATTAACATGCTTGTTTGATTTTTGATTTGAAATCATGCGAGTCAGGCTATGAGCACTGAAAATTTTCTTTTTTCGGGTCCAAGAAATGATCCAGTTTTTTGAAAAAATGGAATAATTTTTTAGAGAAAATTAGTTAACCTCAGTAAAAATTCTCAAAAATTATTTTTGCAAACGACCACTGCTCAAAGAGCGCGGAACTTATTCTTGAGATGCGCAACCTCAGATCCGAAGGAAAATTGCCCCTTGCTCAAAGGGAGCTGCATGGCAACGGAAAGTTGCCCCTTGTTTGAACGGCACCGCGGCGCATTGAATGGCAACGGAAAGTTGCCCCTTGTTTGAATGGCACCGCAGCGCATTGTAGTCAGTCCTTGGAGCGATGATTACAACCGAACTCTCGGATACAGAGAAGGCAAAGATGATCAAAACCATTACATGGACACAATTGATTTGGAGGTGTTTGTGGCTGGACTTCAGAATGAAGTTGCCTACGTATCCCAAAGATGGGAATCAAGCCTTACGTAATTCGGGGTTAAGGTACACTCGGGTATTTAACCTCTCCTTTTTATGCTCTAACTTTTGCCAAGGCGTCTGTTGCGGGTTTTCAACCTTGCGAGCTTTGTTTTTCTTATTCTCTTCTTTTTTTTTTTTTTTTCCTTTCTTTGCGTTTTCTTCATTTTTTTTCTTTTTTTTCTTTTCTTTTTTTTCATTCTTTGCATTTTTTTTTTCTTTTTCTTGCTCTAACTTTTGCCTGGGTCGCCTTTCCGGGTTTTCGGCCCAGCGAGCCTCTCAAGGGTAAAAGTGTAGCTTTGTCCATGTCAAATGGTTTTGAGATCCTGAAGTCATCTGAATCCAAG
The DNA here is from genome assembly GCA_022316695.1 of Camellia oleifera. Lineage (NCBI taxonomy): Eukaryota > Viridiplantae > Streptophyta > Magnoliopsida > Ericales > Theaceae > Camellia > Camellia oleifera. The sequence goes on from CM039319.1 coordinate 53,039,934, forward strand.
AGAATGACTGTTGTTCGCTGATGATGCAGGAGTCCATCCAATGGGGGCTGAATTTGCCCCTGGTGTTGTGGATCGGAACTCAGTTTTTCTTCAGCAATACTTTTTTCTTTCTCTCTCTGGGATTTCGCATTATTGCCAGTCTTCATTGATTTGCAGGATGATCCATCTTCGGCTCTTCGAGCACATCTGACATTTTTCTGCCCCTAGGTCGCGGGCTGCTTCGAATCTGGCCACACAGGCCTCGCATTGCGGTTGACCGTTGAACACTCTGAATTAAGGTCCAAGGTTTGAAAGCAAGGGGTCGAGTCTCGAGGCTGAGAGCGATCCTAGGCTGCACAATCTCAAGAGCGATTCCACACAAGTCTTCGCAGGACCGCGCAAAATATTTTTTGAAATCTTTTAAGGAAGCGACCAGTCGTTCGCGTTAAAGACAGTGTAGAACCAATCTAGATCAAGCTAGGATCCTTCCCAGTACTCACATTAACAAGCATGATTTCATTCATTAAGGGTTTAGCACGCCTCTCTTTCTCTCAGCTGATCAAATTTTTGCAAAACCCGAGGAATTCCTTCCTCTTCGTTTTCACCGCAGTGTTCAAAAGGTTTTGAAAAACTCAGGTCATTATAATGACTTCAAGGCTCAGAAAAGATAGAGTTCTTAGTCAAATACTGCTATCTCATTCAGAACTTCCGGCATAAGTGGCACAAAGCAGAAGCAAACGTGAGAGCGTGAAAATCACTGCTGTTTCATTCAAATCTTCTGGGCGTAACTGGCTCCCTGGCAGGAACAGACTCAAAACAAAATGAAAAGACAAACACGAAACAAAATGGTGACGCCCGAGGTAACACCCCCGGAATCACCCGACCTTTATACAACAGGACTGACTCGATACAACAAGACAGACCCTACTGACTCAGTATGAAAAGATTGACTCAAAACAAAAGGACAAACTCAAAACAAAACAACAAGACTGACTCAATACCCAAGTCAGAATGTAGCATTGGCCAAATGCTCAGGACGGTGCGTGCCATTCCCACGTCTGAGTTAATCGAGTGCCACCCGCAGCTGGTTCATCCCCCGATCACATGGTCACATTATCCCCCAAGTTCACCGATCCAGTGCTGATAGACTTTGCAGATCTTGGTGCGGCAATGCCCCCGTTGTCAAATAGATCCTGTACTTCATGGCAAAGACTGGAAGCAGTTGTCGGTAGTATGACCAGTTTGCTGATGGAAGGCACAGTACTAGGCGGCATCATGTGTAGCTGGAAGAGGATTTGGGAGAGGCCGAGGCTCAAGGGGTTTGAGATGGCCTTGTCCAGCAAGGATTTGGAAAGCTTTGGACAAAGGCATGTGGAGGGCATGGAAGACACTCTGACCTCGGGGTTGGTACTTCAAGGTTTATGGATTTTTGCTGGACGCACCAGTAAAGGGATTGGCAGGTGCTGGCCTAGGTTTGTTGATCTCTTCCGGGTGCAGGATTATAGCTGAAAGGAACGTTTCTGATACAACGACCCTTCTCCCGGCTTGCCCCTTGATTCAAACTGCCCCCAACTTGAGTGGCGAAAATGTCGTCCACAGTTTTTGCAACAACTGCGAGCACTCGCTCTTTGTTTAGTCCCTCGGTTTTCAACGCCTCAACAGCCAACAGAAGATGTTTATGGGGATCCATGTCCGCCCCTATCTTGTTCTTTCCACTCGCCTCCACTTTGCCAAGGGATTGGCATTCCTCAAATACAGCCCGTTCCAAGATTGGGGAGCCTTTTGTCGTGAAACTCTTGGCATGTGCTGTGGTCGATGATGGAGCCAATGTCTCAGAGGCTAGATCTGTCACAGTTCTTTGAAGATCTTCGATCATTCTCTTTAGCTCAGAAGTAGTGGGCTCACGGGTTTGAGATGATTGGGGTCCAGATGCATCCATCATGCATAAGTCTATGCTTTCTGGAATGAACACCTCAGGCTTGGGTAGATGGGCTGGGGTGATGTATATGCTGGGGTTGTAGGTGGATGGCAGTATATGGATGAGGTTGAGATGTAGAGGTGACAGGTCAGTACTAACCTGAGGTCCTTTTGGTGGAGCTAGGGTCTCTTCGTCAATAAGATCTTGAATCTTATGACGGAGGCGGATGCAACGGTTCGTATCATGACCGTGTTGTTGATGGTAGGCACAGTATTTAGCTGGGTCATATCTTGGTGGAAGATTGTTTGGAAGGGGTTGGGGTTCTAGAAGTTCTAGATGCTCTTCTTCTCGCAGCTTTTTCAAAGCTTGAGAGAGACTCATGTAAAGAGGATGGAATTTTCAGGCTTGGGGCCGAGTTGAGGTAGTTGGTTTTTGGCCATTGAGGGAAGTGGTGATAGTATCTACTTCTGAGCATTTCGCAGTTGTGCTACCATCAGCAGTAGCATTGGAACTGCGAGCAACATTCCTCTTCAAAGGCTCTTTATCTTCTGCAAAGATCCCTTGTCTGATGGCATCCTCGATTTGAACCCCTATCTCATGCAGATCTGAAAAGGTAGGGAAGGGAAGAACAATCATCTTCTGCATAAGCTTGGGCTGGAGATTGCGCACAATCATCCGAATCTGATCTTTGTCAGTGGGCCTAGTGGTCATCATTGAGGCTTTTGTTCTCCATCTCGTCACGAACTCTGAGAAACCCTCATTTGGTTCTTGGCGGGTGACTTCGAGATCACGAGTTGTGACCTCGATCTGTGTGTTGTAAGAGTATTGAGCAATAAAGCCTCAGCCAGCTCTTCCCAGTTCCGTTTCACAGAGTCTTCCAATTTCGCATACCAGATCGCAGTTATCCCAAACATGGTTCGGCCAAAGAGAGACAACTTCTGAGTTGTAGTCAAACCCATCGGCCTCAAGATATCAGAAAATAGTTGGAGGTGCACCATTGGGTCTTCAGAGCCATCGAATCGATCGACATGCGGCATTTTAAATCGCTCCGGCAATGTCACCACTGAGTCAGTATAACCATCCTCTATATCAGGAATAGAGCGGGTCCCCTGAGACTTTTTGAACAATTTCTCAAGCTCGCTCACTTTCAATGCTGTGGGGTCCGTCTCGAACTCAAAGGGGGAGTCCGGCAGGTTGGTGGGTGTTTTAGATAGCTGGGGTAGAACCGGGGGCAGAGCTGGCCTGTCTGGAATGTTCGTATCATCTTGGACGTGGGTTGCCTCCCCGAGTATGGGAACTCTTGGTAGGGGAGGAGCCTGGTGTGAAGTAGATACTCCAATTTGCTGCTCTAACCTGGCAATTGTCTCTGCCTGTTGGGCTATGACCACGGCCTGTTGCTTGGCAAATTCCGCTTGACGGACAGCGTCCTCCTGCATGAGCTTCATACTTTCTTGAAGCTGACGCATCATTTCTTCCATCCCTGCCATACTGCCCTGATCTGATTGAACCACCAGTATATCTATCTCTGCAGTAGACTCGGAAATCTTAACCTGGCTTTTTAAAGACCACTGAGGTGGTAGCTGCTGTACTGGTGGTCTGTGCCTGACCGACCTTTTCACCCTGCCTCTGATAAAGGAACACTGATTGCCCTTGAACTGAATCTCTGACCTGAAAAATTCTATCAATACAAGTTCGGTGTACCCGGGGGATATTGGAGCTTTTTGAAGCTATGGTTCCAAAACTACCTAGCAAAAGAGAAAATGGACAGCATCTCAGCCTGATTTCACGATAACCCATATGAGCAGAGCTGAATGATTGTGCCTCTACAGAATTCTGCCCGAAATTCTGCCGGTAAACTGATACCTTCAGGTAAACTGAATCCCAAAATACTGAACTGGTGCCCGCAGGCCTGATACCCAAACTTGCAAACTGATACATGCATTCCTGTAGAGACGCACTCTAAAAGCACATAACAAGCAAGTGAGAGCCAAAACACCCCTATGTTGGGGTAGGGTTTCCCTATCCTATTTTGTCAGGAGCTAGGGTTTCACTACGCACGTAGTGGTTTCAAACAACTTATATCGGGTAAGCAACCTGTCCTAGTTTGGAATGGTCACTACGGATCCGAATATGCACTAAGTTGAATGGTCAAAAAGGGTGCCCCGGTAAAACTGGGGTTTGTGTTCCCATACTGGCAGAGCCCATAACCGGTCAGCCTTATGGTCATGCCTTGACAAGACAAGCCTCTGGCAAACCGTTCAGGAATAGCAGATGGCAAACACGGTGTCTTAGGCGCACCAATGCAAATGCAATGCAAAGAAACACACAAGTGTAGTCAAAACCAGATATCATGAGTTCGAGTCAAGTTCTCTAAATCCCCAGCAGAGTCGCCAGAAACTGTAGACAGGCCCGCGGAGGACCTCGCTACAGCTCGGACTCGATTTGTGTCACGGTTCTTAATCTTGACCAAAGAGTCTAAATCCGGCAAATCGTTTTGAGAAAACAAATTTTTGAAAGAAGTGCCAAACATGGACTGCTTTGCCAGATACAGAGTCACCACCTAAATATTTTATTTTGAGAAATTTAGGAAACCCTGACTCGTTGCCTAAGGCCACGTGTCCGTCATTACCAAAGTTGCCTCGGCTTGGGAACTTGGGTACGATTGGGGAAGGTCACTTCGTGAGCACCCCCGCTCGCCCGATCAAAGATCGGCCTCTACTAACCATGATATCTATTTTTTAAAACATTGTGTGTTTTTATTCCGGTTATTAGCCTAGGTTACTATGTGATGAGCACAGCATACAAGTATAGACTGAGTCGTCTGAATTGGAACAAAACACTTTATGTTTGTTTGTGAAAATGATTTGCTACTCGCAAGTAGGCTTAAAATGCGGATTTTGCCACCCTCAGGTGGGCTTAGAAAACATGATTTTGCTACTGTCTAATGGGCTTAAAACAAACATTTGATGAATTGTTCTAATCCAAATAACCCAACCTCCACCCACAGGCATCCAAGCAGGTATATCACATAAGCAGTTAGCCTCATGGTAAGCATGCTATCATGGCAGTCACTCACACGCATGCAAGGATGCTAAAGCATAAAACTCACCGAGTACTCCAAGCCAAAACAAAAACCGATTAGAAATTCATGCATGATTCTAAGTATACAGAAATGCCTAATGCAACACATGCAAAAATGCAACACATGCAAAAATGCAACTATAGCAGGCTCGGCTATTCTAAACATGACATATGGAATGCTACAGCTAACACATATTCAACTTAGAATTGAAATACAAATGCAGTTAGTATGATGCGCCGAGCCCGGTGCATGCAAGACAGATGAATGGGTGCAAACATGCTATCATACTGTATGCTAATTGAAACATGCCCTAAACTAACCATCATAAGCGGATAAATAAAAGGGAAGAAAGACGTGGGGTTGGAAGACATACATCACACACACGCACACTTATTACAATTATGCCCTCGTACAGAGGGTCCTGAAAGAATAATATACAGTCCCTAAATAGTACAGTCCAAATAAATAATACAGTCCAAAATATGTACAAACCCCTAATTAATTTACAAATTAACTAAGAAAAATAATAAACTGGCATGCAAGCCAGGGACTGTCTTAACTTTTCTCTAGATGATAAATGATGCATGTCCGGGTTGGCTTGTGCAGAAATCCACTGCGATGCCTCAATTAGCCTGTGTGCAATTGTTTTTGGAATGCGTGCCAAGTTCCGGAAGGCTGCTGATTCTTGATTTGCTGCAACAGAGAGCAAGAAAGGGGCATGGCAATGTATTTTCACATATGTATGCATACTTCGATCCTCGTGCCACCAATCACGCATCTCGATGCATGATGGCCGAGGAGTCAAATTGCACAACTCACTATGAAATGAATGCACATATGAACACAATAAGACCTAACTCCATCATGGATAATCCGGAGTGTCGGTGACTGGGGAATTGAGACACGTTCCGTCACTCGGAGTACGAAACGCCCATCGTTTTCCGTGCTCGGACTAACTCCTATCCCGAACACAATGCAATATGCATGATATGCATGAAATGCAACTAAGATACATCTTAACATGCAACATGCTATGAAATGGCATACACGATGCACGAGGTAACATAGCATACACAATGCACTAACATACAATCCTAGCATACACAACGCTATGGAATGAAATGGTATACACAATGCGATATGGACTTACACTAACACAAGTGGATCTCAGCCACACTCACATAAGAGGCCATTAGATGAAAATGAGACACTTGAAATGCGTGCACACGTGCACGCAAACCGATGACCGATCCTAAGGCACGAATGCCACTCTAATATGACATGGCAAAGCATAGACACATGGCATACTATCATGCAAATTTCAGAGGCAATAAGTGATGCAAAACAGCCCTGAAAGTTGACAAAATGACACCCGATGCATGGAATAGGTCCCGAAACATGAAATTAAGCATACCGAATGTACCTATGACTATACAATACATGCATTATTCGAACATGGGATGTGAAGACAGAGTCAAGACAGCCCAAAAATAAGCATTTTCACAGTTCTAAGCAAGGCCAAACAACGAACGCAAATGGGGCTAAACTAGTATGCAAAAACAACCCCGAAAGCAAGATAATGAAGCAAGTGGCAGCTGCTGTCCCTAAACAGAGAAGGGCCCTTCTACAATGTTGAAGAGGGGCCCAAAATATGATGTTTTACAGTTTATGACAAACCTCAAAAATAAACACAAGTATGGCAAAATTCTCATGCAAGAAATGGGCCAAAATGGAGACAAAGAAGCAATTGATACATTCTGGCCTCAAATAGATGAAGGTCCTTCAACAAAGTTGAAGAGGGACCTAGAACATGACTTTTTATAGTTTATGATTAGACCCAAAACAGTATACAAGTATGCTCAAAATGCTATGCAAAATAAGGCCTAAAAAGAGGTTACAACACAAAGTATACAACAGATGCTCCAAACAGTAATAGACCCTTAATGAAACATGAAGAGGGGGTCAAAATAAGACCCTTTTCAGTTCGGACCAAAGTCCAAAAACAGAAGCACAAAAGGCTAATAAATCATGCAAAAATGGGACCAAAAGATGGATATCAAAGCAAGTGGTACATGGAGGATTCAAACAGTAATGAGTCCTTCTACAATGTTGAAGAAGGGTTAAAATAAGCCTATTTACAGTTTACATGATACCTCAAAACAGATTATACATAGGCCTAAAATGCTACACAAGAAATAGGCATACAAGGGAGATAATGAAGCAAGTGCCACAAGGGAGCCTCAAATAGTGAGAGGTCCTTAAACAAACATGAAATATAGCTCAAAATAAGCCTATCTCTAGTTAGGGTCGGAGCCCCAATATGCAAGCACAAGGAGCTAGAATATAGACCAAGAAAAGAGCAAAAAGAGGGAAAATGAGACTCACCCTTGAAGACTAGTCTTTCATCAACTCTTGGTTCAAAATCTGAGCTTTCAACCTCTTCAAAAGAGTCCCAAAGTGCTGGAATGGAGGATGGAGGTCTTGTGCTACGAGTTGGTGTGTAAAAATGGTGTAAGAATCAAAGGGTTTTGATGGTTAGAATGTAGAGAGAGAGAGATTTAATGTGAGAGCTCCACAACAAAATTTTCTAACCCCTAAAACACAGCTGGGGGGTCTGTTATATAGACACAAGAGGGTGGAAAAGAGGGGGAAATGAAATTCAAATTTCCCCTCAAAATGGCCAAAAAGTGAGATATAAAGGCAAGTGGTAGCTGCTGGTCCCAAACGGCTGAGAGCCCTTCAACAAAGTCGAAAAGGGGCTCAAAACAAGACACTTTATAGTTTACAACCAAGTCCGAAACAGCTCACAAGTAAGCCTAAAATGCCGTGCAAAAATAGGCCTAAAAGAGGGTTTAAACACAAAGTGTAAAAAGGGAGTTTCAAACAGAAAAAGGTCCTTAATCAAACATGAAAAGGAGCTCAAAATATGACTATTTCTAGTTTGGGTCGGAGCCCAACAATGCTTGCAAGCAAGGCTCGGGGGCCCAAACGCGCAGTCCGGGGCCCCGAAAACTGACTGTTAGGCACCGAAAGTGGTGTTCGACCACGAAGTCGGTCTCTCGGACCACAGTGTCCCTCAAAAGGGAGGAAATAAGGTATGTGCCAAAAACCGGAGCAAATGGAGGTGGTTAAGCGGTCCCGAACCGAGGCACACGGCCGTCGGCTCCGAAAAATCGGAAACCGAGCTCCAAACGGGAAAAATGGCCTACGACCACGAAACGTAGCCTACGGCCACTGAGAGATGGTCTACGAGACCTCTTCCTCCCTTCGGGAAGAGAAAACAGAGAAAATAGGGCCTGATTCGCAAACCGAGGCAAAGCACAAAAGAGTCTGGAAGTCCGGAGGCAAGGCTTGCAGCCGGGACCCCGCAACCTCAGAACGAGCACAATATGCAATATCACCGAGCACTCAATCGGTGATGTCTGCGTCTTTAGGCCTATTTTTGCACGGTATTTTAGGCTTACTTGTGAGCTGTTTCGGACTTGGTTGTAAACTATAAAGTGTCTTGTTTTGAGCCCCTCTTCAACTTTGTTGAAGGGCTCTCAGCCGTTTGGGACCAGCAGCTACCACTTGCCTTTATATCTCACTTTTTGGCCATTTTAAGGGGAAATTTGAATTTCATTTCCCCCCCATTTTTCCCCCTCTTTTCCACCCTCTTATGTCTATATAACAGACCCCCCAGCTGTGTTTTAGGGGTTAGAAAATTTTGTTGTGGAGCTCTCACATTAAATCTCTCTCTCTCTACATTCTAACCATCAAAACCCTTTGAGTCTTGCACCATTTTTACACACCAACTCGTAGCACAAGGCCTCCATCCTCCATTCCAGCACTTTGGGACTCTTTTGAAGAGGTTGAAAGCTCAGATTTTGAACCAAGAGTTGATGAAAGACTAGTCTTCAAGAGTGAGTCTCATTTTCCCTCTTTTTGCTCTTTTCTTGGTCTATATTCTAGCTCCTTGTGCTTGCATATTGGGGCTCCGACCCTAACTAAGATAGGCTTATTTTGAGCTATATTTCATGTTTGTTTAAGGGCCTCTCACTGTTTGAGGCTCCCTTGTGGCACTTGCTTCATTATCTCCCTTGTATGCCTATTTCTTGTGTAGCATTTTAGGCCTATGTATAATCTGTTTTGAGGCATCATGTAAACTGTAAATAGGCTTATTTTGAGCCCTTTTTCAACATTGTAGAAGGGCTCATCACTGTTTGAATCCTCCATGTACCACTTGCTTTGATATCCATCTTTTGGTCCCATTTTTGCATGATTTATTAGCCTTTTGTGCTTCTGTTTTTGGACTTTGGTCCGAACTGAAAAGGGTCTAATTTTGACCCCCTCTTCATGTTTCATTAAGGGAGGGGCTCAAAACAAGACACTTTATAGTTTACAACCAAGTCCGAAACAGCTCACAAGTAAGCCTAAAATACCGTGCAAAAATAGGCCTAAAAGAGGGTTTAAACACAAAGTGTAAAAAGGGAGTTTCAAACAGAAAAAGGTCCTTAATCAAACATGAAAAGGAGCTCAAAATATGACTTTTTCTAGTTTGGGTCGGAGCCCAACAATGCTTGCAAGCAAGGCTCGGGGGCCAAAACGCGCAGTCCGGGGCCCCGAAAACTGACTGTTAGGCACCAAAAGTGGTGTTCGACCACGAAGTCGGTCTCTCGGACCACAGTGTCCTCAAAAGGGAGGAAATAAGGGATGTGCCAAAAACCGGAGCAAATGGAGGTGGTTAAGCGGTCCCGAACCGAGGCACACGGTCGTCGGCTCCGAAAAACTGGAAACTGGGCTCCAAATGGGAAAAATGGCCTACGACCACGAAACGTAACCTACGACCACTGAGAGATGGTCTACGAGACCTCTCCCTCCCTTCGGGAAGAGAAAACAGAGAAAACAGGGCCTGATTCGCAAACCTGAGGCAAAGCACAAAAGAGTCCGGAAGTCCGGAGGCAAGGCTCACAGCCGGGACCCCGCAACCTCAGAACGAGCACAATATGCAATATCACCGAGCGCTCAATCGGTGATGTTTGCGTCTTAAGGTCGGTCAAAAATGGGGTGTCTACAAAAAGCAACAGTAAGAATTGTCTCGCCCCAAAACGAAGCTGGAACTGAGGTAGAGAAAAGAAGAGACCTAGTTGTCTCAAGAAGATGGCGGTGTTTACGCTCGGCTCGACCATTTTGGGCAGGTGTATCAATACAAGAAGTTCGGTGAATGGTACCCAATTTGGCCAAATACTCATAGAACTCAGTTTTAAAATATTTCTCACCCAAGTCAGATCGTAACAATTTAATGGTAGCCCCAAATTGTGTAGTGATCATAAACTGAAATGTACGATATATTTGGTAGAAATCAGATTTATGAGTCATAAGATAAACCTAAGTATAACGGGTGCAATCATCAACAAAAGACATATAGTATGCGGAACTCCCTTTAGTGAGAACAGGAGAGGGTTCCCAGACATCAGTATGCACAAGAGAAAATGGAGAAATAGAAATTGAAGTACTTTTATTAAAAGGTAAAGTCAACATTTTGGCAAGTTTACACCCCCGACATTCATCAATTTGACTAGAAGAAACTTTACCAATAATCCTGATTGAGCTAAAGACTGTAAGCGATCAACAGACAAATTACCTAGGCGAGAATGCCATAAGTAAAACTGACTCGACTGAGAATCTACTGAAATGAGAAAAAAGCAATTGGAGAGGTGGATAGGGGGAGATGTAAGCTTTCTACCACATTGTGATCTCTAACTCTACGGCTGGTCCTAATCTGCTTCTTGGACACCCGATCTTGCACACAATAGACAGAAGAGGAAAAGATAACATCAAAACCAGAAGTATCAAGTTGACTGATAGATAATAAACTGACAAATAGCTAAGGAACATAAAGAACAGAGGGAATAGTAACAATAGATATAGCAGAGGGTAAGACAGACCCAACAGATAGAACAGCCATACCAGACCCATTAGTAGTATTAACAGTAATAGGTGAGGGAGGAGGGATACAATTTTGAAGTAAGGAAAGGTGATGAGTCATATGATGAGAGGCACCAGAGTCGAAAAGCCAGACAGAAAAGGAGATACCTGAAGAGGACCCAAACAAACTTGAATAAAGAGAGGTGAGAGTAGAGACAGATGAGGATGGCTGGGAGGTAGATAGGAGATGCTGAAGTTGAGCCATCTGGGAACGCAACAAAGCCAAGTCAGGATCAGAAGCTGGAGCAGATGCAGTATAAGCAACAGGAGGCTAAAACTGTGTTTGAGGCGGTTGAGAAGATTGAGCAAACTGACGTCCCTTCTTGGGACAGTTGTACTTCCAATGGCCCTTGTAATGACAAAAAGCACTCATTAGAGGCTAGTGGCCCCTTCTTGGGCTTCGCAGTGGTCTGAAGCTGATAATGTGGTGGGATTGACAATAGAGGAGGCTGAGTAGGAGCCAAGAAGACAGATGGGGACAGAATTTGACTGGCCGTCTTAAGACAGATTTCCTTGGAGAGGAGCTCACGAACAATAGCATCTACAGAAGGGAGAGGAGACCGATAAAGGATGCTACCACGAATAGCCTCATACTAAGGCGAGAGAGTCGTTAAGAACTACACTAAACGACCTTGCTCCCGAAACTCAGCATAAGTGTTTACTGCCTTGAGGCTAGATGGTTACATGAGAGCCAACTCATGCCAGAGATCTGTCATCTCAATGTAGAAGTCCTGAATAGATTGATCCTGTTGACGAGCACTCTGAATAGCTATTTCCAACTCATATCGCTTGACGAAGTTGGACTGTTGATACACACCTAATAAATAGTCTCGCACCTCCTTGGTAGTATTGTATTTGGAAAACATCATTCCAATACAGTCATCCATAGAATTATGAAACAAGGTCAGAACTTGGGCATTATCACAATCCCAAGTGTCACAGGAAGTCAAATATTCTTCTTGTTTTGGGTTCAATGGACGAGGAATAGAATTAGAAACGTAGCCCTATTTTTTTTGACCAAAAAGAATATACTTCATAACACTAGCCCAATAAGCATAATTGGCACCAGTGAATTTACATTAGATGGCTTGTGTTTTGGTGTCCGTCATTGTAATAAACCAAAGACTTATAGGTTGAAATATAATAAATAATAACAAGTAAGTGGGCCAAACTGTAAATAAGAGGTTTTAATCCAAATAAAAGTATTGAGGGCACAGATGGTTACAGTTATGAATAGAGGGAGACAGAAAAAGAAGGAACCAGGCAGACGATGCTGATGACGACGACGAGAACTGAGAGAGACACAATGATCGATCGCGATTACGTAGCAGATGGGTTGCGACAAGGAGTTGTGCTTGAACCAAGAGGCAAAGAGCTCTGGGTCGACTTTGAACAGTCTGCGAACCAGATGAAGAGAGCTCTGGGTCGGCTGCAAAGAGTCTTCAAACTAGACGAAGCTTTTGAGTCAGACGAAAAGCCAGACGGAGCAAACCTACTACGGCTGCTAGGGTTTCAAATCTTCAAGCTAGGGTTTTACACCAAGCTCTGATGCCATGTAAGTAATTCTAAATGTTCTGTATATTTAACTTGTATATCAATTACATCAAGACTAGTTTATATAACCCTAACAACGAACCAAAAAGGAAATACAAGAATCCTAACGTCTAAACCAAAAAGGAAAATACAAGATTGACATGACAACCTTGCCTAATATATACACAATCATGCCTAATATATACGATTATATTCTCACAGTTGCGTTAGTAGCAATGGTTGCTACTAGAATGTAGATTCAACATTTTATGATTGAAGAGGACACGAGGGAACCTAATATGGGGGAGAGAATCCAAAAACTTTGTTATTGAAGTTTTGAATATTTTGAATCTGAAAAATTAATTGGGTATGGAACATCGACGTTTGATTGTGGGGAGCAAGGTTAAAGAAATGGAGGGGAAGTTCTGGTGAGACCATGGAGGCCACGGAGGTGGTCTTGATACATGACTTTGATCTAAGGGGGCATAATTGTCCTTTCATGGTTTTTATGATTAGTGAGCTGTGGAAGTGCAACACTTTTGAATATTATATAGACATAATATATCGGTATATTTGTGTATGCATGCATGCGTCGTGCAGACATGCATGCTTGGAGATGGCAAAGTTACTAGACCCAATTATATTTGACCCAACTTGATTTTAATAGAAAAGGTTTAGGAGTGCATGGATAGGGTAGGGTCGAGTATAGCGGTAAGTAGGCCAAAACTGCTAGGGTTGGGGTAAAGTATGAAATTGTATCACTAAAGTAGTTGACTTTTAAACCAACAATTCACGCACGAAACCTGAAAAAATCTAACCCGTTGCAACCCTAAAAGTTTGAATAAACCTCAATATTATAGTAGTAATTTGTTACATAGTCCCAAAACTGTAAGATTTAACTATAGAGTTTGCACCCCTAAATAACTTATACAAAAAAACTTTAAAATTAATTTTCTAATCAAGTTTACCAAATATTAGTCCCTGTTTATGTTTATTTTTGCCTTGGAACCTTTTTTGTTTAATATTTGTGCTATTGATTATATATGGGGTGTGTGTGTACTTTATCTTGATTTGCTTTTGTTCTTATATTTAAAATTGAATTCGAGATTTCAATTAAAGAACTGTTCTCACTTCAATTAACTCAATAATCTCACCTTTCCTTGGTTTAATCCATTGAAAATACTGTTATTTTAAGAAAGATATCTCATTATTCAAATAATAACCAAACCAAACCAAACCAAGCTTTAAGTCCCATCAAATGGGGTCTGCTGCATGAATCATTCTTCTTCACTCGACTCTATCTAAGGCCATTTTGTTAGTCAAAGTAAGGAGACTCATATCTCTATTTGCTACACTAGTCCACGTCAATTTAGGTTTACCCCTTCCCGTAACACTACCATCTACCGTCACTATATCGTATCTCTTCACTACTGTCTCTGTTGGTCTCCATTGTGTATGACTAAACCATCTCAATTTATTCTCTCTCAATTTATCTTCTATTGATACTACTACTCCTACTCATTCTCGAATATACTTATTCCTAACTCTGTCTTTTCTAATCTTGCCACACATCCAATTTAGCATCCTCATCTCAGCAGCATTCATCTTCTACACATGTTGTTTCTTAGTTGCCCAACATTCTATCTCATACAACATCATTGGTCTGATAGCTGTTCAATAGAACTTCCTTTCTAGTCTAATGGGTATTCATTTATCTTACAATACTTCAAACGCATTCCTCTACTTAAGTCACCCCGCCTTAATTTTGTGAACCAAATCGGCTCCAATCTCCCCAGTCGTTGTGATAATTGATCCTAAAACCAAACCAAGCCTTAAGTCCCATCAAATAGGGTCGGCTATGACAATCGATCCTAAATAACGAAAATATTCACTCTTAAGTAGTTCTTGGTTCTCAATCTTCACTTTTCCTCTGCTTCCATTGTAGTTGTTACTAAAATTACAATCTATATACTTTATCTTAGTTCTGCTTATCCTAAATCCTTTAGATTCAAGTGCTTTTCTCCAAATCTCCAACTTAGTGTTAACTCCTTCTCTAATCTTATCCACTAACACGATATCATCTGCAAAAAGCATACATCATGGCACATCATCCTGAATATTTACCGCTAACTCATCCATAACTAAATAAAAAAGATAAGGACTTAAGGTTGATCTTTGGTGTAACCCTACAAAAATTGAAAATTCACTCGTCTCTTCAGCAGGCGATCTGATAGTGGTCAATACACCTTCATACATATCCCTAATCACATCAATGTAACCTTTTGTCACCCATTTATTCTCTAACACCCACCAGATTATATCCTGAGACATTCTATAATATGCTTTCTCAAAATCGAGAAAAACCATACGAATGTCTCTTTTCTTTTCTTTTCTTTATACTTTTCTATTACTCTCCTTAAAAGATAGATCACTTTCATTGTTGACCTCTCAGAGATAAATCCAAATTGATTCTCTGACACCTCTGTTATATCTCGCAATCAACGTTCCATCACTCTCTCCCACACTTTCATTATGTGACACATTAATTTGATTCCTCCGTAGTTGTTACAATTCTAGGACATCTCCTTTATTCTTAAAGTAAACTACCAATAGGTCTTAATAGTTGGACTTAATCTTCATCAAGCCCTATTGAAAATAAGTCTTGGTAAAATTGACGTTAAAAATGATTTTTTGTGATAATTTTTTATATATGTTGCTAAAAATTGACAATTAGTGAATTTTTTTTATCATGATTTTCATAAATTATCGCTAAAACTTACAATTAGTGACTTTTTTTTGGACAAATTTTTCTCATAAGACCTATTAGACAATAAGTCTATTTATTAGGACCTACACATAAGTACCCCTTATTCTTATATATTCATTATTCAAATAATAAAAATACATTTTCATTGATAGAATTCAACAAAACATTCCTTTTAAGAAGAACATCTCGAGTAACAATTGCATTGAACAAAGGTTTGAGCTAGGTGATGGTCCGGAAGGAACTTTCTTAGTTAAGTCCCATCATTCTTGGATTGTTGGAGAGATGAGAAACCCTAATCCGTCATAGATTGTTTGGAAAACTTGGGTACTAACAAAGTGGTGTTTTTGTCTTTACAACTGTTTAGATTAGCCGACACTATTTGATGGGACTTAAGGCTTGGCTTGGTTTCGTTTGGTTTGGTTAACCGTTTAGATTCCATTCTTGTTGTATGATAATTTGATGAAAAAAGCTATGGACTCATTAATTGGTGTTGCTTGTGTCATAGAGAGAGGAGACCTGTTGCTTCATTGCAATGTTTATAAGGAACTATGAAACTTCTTGTTGACCATTTTAAGGTTCATTGGGTGATGTGAGCCTTTGTTATGAAGTTAATGGAGTGTTTGGGGTATGGGTGCAGATTGAAGAGAAAGAAAGCTTGGATGGTGGAACCATTTTGTATTATGTGATGCTTGTGGAGAGAAATGAATAGATGTACTTTGAAGACACAATGAGATGCAAATGCTTAAGATGTGTTTATTGCATAACTTTCATTTTTTTAATCTTCTTTAGTTCTTGTATGTTTTATAGAACTCAATTTTTTGTGTTGAGCTTGGCACAGTGAGATGTTTATAAGGAACTATGAAACTTCTTGTTGACCATTTTAAGGTTCATTGGGTGATGTGAGCCTTTGTTAGGAAGTTGATGGAGTGTTTGGGGTATGGGTGCAGATTGAAGAGAAAGAAAGCTTGGATGGTGGAACCATTTTGTATTATGTGATGCTTGTGGAGAGAAATGAATAGATGTACTTTGAAGACACAATGAGATGCAAATGCTTAAGATGTGTTTATTGCATAACTTTCATTTTTTTAATCTTCTTTAGTTCTTGTATATTTTATAGAACTCAATTTTTTGTGTTGAGCTTGGCACAGTGAGATGTTTATAAGGAACTATGAAACTTCTTGTTGACCATTTTAAGGTTCATTGGGTGATGTGAGCCTTTGTTATAAAGTTAATGTAGTGTTTGGGGTATGGGTGCAGATTGAAGAGAAAAAAAGCTTGGATGGTGGAACCATTTTGTATTATGTGATGCTTGTGGAGAGAAATGAATAGATGTATTTTATAGAACTCAATTTTATAGATGTATTTTGAAGACACAATGAGATGCAAATGCTTAAGATGTGTTTATTGCAATTTTTTGTGTTTCTCTCTCTCTCTCTCTCTCTCTCTCTCTTGTTGATCTTTGTATCTGGTCACAGTTCATTGATTGTGGCAAATGCTGGAGATTGCCGAGCAGTGCTCTGTCGCCGGGGTAAAGCAATTGAGATGTCAAGGGATCACAAACCAGGTTGTGCCCTAGAGAAGAAGCGCATTGAATCTTCTGGAGGGTATGTCTACGATGGTTACCTCAATGGACAACTAAACGTTGCTCGTGCTTTAGGGGACTGGCACATGGAAGGATTAAAGGGTAGTAGTAGTGGCGGCCCACTTAGTGCAGAGCCTGAATTTATGAGGACAAGACTAACAGAAGAGGATGAATTCCTTATCATTGGCTGTGATGGAATCTGGGATGTGTTTATGAGCCAAAATGCCGTAGATTTTGCTCGACGAAGGCTTCAGGAACACAATGACCCAGTCATATGTAGCAAGGACCTGGTTGATGAGGCTTTGAAGAGGAAGAGTGGCGACAATTTGGCTGTTGTCGTGGTGTGTTTCAAGCCCCAACCTCCTCCTAACTTGGTTGTTCCCCGTTCAACAGTGCACAGGAGCATTTCTGCTGAGGGTTTGAAAGAATTACAGAGCTGCTTGGATAGTGTGGAAACTTGAGATGGTGACGAATGTTATTTTTTTTTTCCCAAGAATTCCAAATTGTACTTTAGATGTAAGGAGAGAACCATTGTCTAACTGTAACATATGCGGCTGCTACACATTTCAATGTTTTGTCTGACTTTGATTTATTGTATTACAGTTTAATTTTTTTCCTTTTGAGATTTTAGTTGTTGACACTGTCGTACCTGATGATGTTGTTTTCCTCGACTTTGATTTATCTTATTCCAAAATGTCAGAATTATTGATACCATACCATTGTACTTGATGTTGTTTTCTTGATGTTCTGAATTAAAATCTTGTGCATGAACAGGCTAAATTTTATTGGTGTGTCTTCAGGGGTTATTTATTTTAGGGCTAATTTTTATAGTGAAGGGTGGGTTGCTGCTGTCATGGCAAGTATTGTTTGCTAATTTTTTACTCAAAATCATTACAATGTTATACAGACACAATGAGAGTATACAAGAAAAAGATTATATATTTTTATCTGTAACGGATATGAATATAAATAAATTTAGGACACATACGAGTCATCGATGTGTATGTGACTTAACTTTTTTTCTCTCTTCACATTTTCTCTTTGTTTCCAATGTTATACAATTTATTCTTATTCACAGATGTGTCTGATGAGTTGCTCAATATGTTATTTTAGTGGGTTTTATTCCAAATCTCAAAACTTTATTATTGCAAGTCATATCTGCAAGTAAAAGTAGTTTATGAAATCTGTATTTTTGTGTAGCTTTTCCTTTTTGAAATATCATTGCTCGGATGTGGTCTGTGTCTTTTCTTTAGTCAGTGAGAGTTTTTTGAGCTTTTGGTGTTTTGATTTATTGTCCCTTAGAATTGCTCTACTTTTTCAGCTCTTGCATTGCATTTTGCTTAACTTGTGGTGTTCTGATTGCATTCTTTGATTCACAAGAAATCAAGTATCAGAAATCAAAAGCCCAAGTTTACTTGTTCTAATTCATCATCAGTATTTTTTTCTCTCATTCTATTCATGACAATCCAAAATCAAGTATCAGAAAATCGCTATGAAAAATGTTTTAGGGCCTAAATCAGTTAATGTCGGCCTTCCTACACGCACTTGCCCGCCAGAATGTCTACTTGGTTCAGGACGAAGCCAAGCTGATACATACGATAGGCAAAGTTTCAAGGGTAGACTAGACCTTTTACATTGAACCATTTCTAATAGGAGGACCATTATATAGGTCACTCACCCAAAAGAGAAGCCATGGAACAAAAAATTTGAAGAAACTTCGAGGACACTATCAAGTTGAGAAAGATAGAGAGTGATTGGAATTTCTCTTTTTATATTGCCTCTCTGTATTAACTTCATTACCACTCATATATGGGGTACATTATATGGACTCAAGTCTCTAGCACACTTGCACAAACTCATTACATAACAGAAAACAATTAAACAAAGCCCTAAAAGTAAAAGAAGCAAAAAAGCACCGAAAAAGGAAACAAAAACAAAAATCCTTCCATAATATACATGAAACATGGACAACAACATTTAACACTAGACTTTTATCTTCAAATGTCGAAAATTATGATATTTTCATCTTTTCTGAAAGTTGAATGTCCTGATTGAATAGGCAAAGATGAACCCAAAGAGCACATCTATTCCAACTATAATGATCGCAACATATCCAACAAAGTCGTATCTAAAGCCGAAGTAACTTTTCATGAAATCTTCCACTGTTTCGCCTGTGTCAAGCCTGGTCTTTATGTCTCCAAACTGTGAAGCAACTAATCCATACATAGTCCAAGACACAGGGCAAATGTAATAATACCATCTCCACCACACCGGAATCCTCTGCCATATAAAGAAAAAAAGAAAACCCAAAAAGTTCTCATCAGTCGTGAGTTATGATCTCATTATGTATGAAAATATATAAGAATTGATCTCTAGTACTTACCGTCTTTGGAATGAGAAATCCAGAGAAAATGTTCCAAATTAGGTAGAAGGCAGATGAAACTATGGCAGCGATGTGTTCGTTGGGAGTGACAGCTGTTGTCATCATTCCATAGAATGTGAAGTATAATAAGGTGAAGTACATGAAGAATAGATACCAAAAGAACTTGGCAGCTGTCCAGTCGAATCCGATCATGGAATAAACTATTACTCCATATATGATAGTTTGAACCAAAACGTATGGGATTTCGATAACAACCTGCCAAAAAAATATATATATTTGTACTTTCAGCTTGGAATGAGCATGAAGAAATTAATGACACTTACTATTTTTTGAGTTGTTTTGGTTGATCAATCGCTCAAGATCTTTGGTCTCTACTCAGACCTGATGAAATATTTTTTTAGAAGTTTTAATTGTTAGTTCTATTTCTCAAATTATATTTTCACAATAATTTGCACTCTTCAGCCTTTGGTGATCCCTGAATGCCCTAGTTTTTCTTAAAGAAAGGCCACATCAATAACTCGATGTATGTTGTCATCATGACTTTCCATAAACGAAATAAGTAATTTACCTGTCCAAAGGCATATGGCAAAGCTGAATACATGCCAGCTGCTCTTTCTCTGTAAAAAACGGTTCTCTCTATTGCAACAACTGGCTGCACTGATGTGGCATTTTGTATACCAATAAATAGTATAGCAGCATACATAGAACCCATTGCATTGAAGAAATCTTGTTTCCTTTCCCTGCAAATCCCATAAAAATTAGACTGACTAAAAGATGAGAAGAAGAAAAAAAACTATAAAAATGCCAAGCATTAGAGCTACCTTTTGGAGCCAAGATCCCAGAATATTGTACCAAACATTAGGGCTATGAAGGTGGTAAACATGAGTCTCACTGCATTGTATGACGGGTTTCGCCAATATGACCAATGTTGTTTCCATAGACAAGCCATGCATTGTGTGTAGAAAGTTTGTGAGTATTTAGTAGGGAATTGTAGTTCTTTCGAGCCTGGAGCTGGTACACTATATTCCTTGATCAAATCTTTGTTTCTCCTGATTCATTTAAGATTATTAGTTGCCAAAATCTGAAATCTATTATATATTTATTTTAATTTCACTGCCTTCAATGTATTGAGAATTTTGAACTCTGATGAAACGGGTATTTCTTGAGAGTGTGTTATGACCCTACCTGCACAGTTCTGAGTTCCTGTACACCTCAGCAAAGTTAATCCCAAGAGCGCTTTCTTGTGCCGGTGAAGTTACCTCTAACATCCACGTTGCCGGATTATAACCATCTTTAATTTTACTAATTCCATTGATTCCCTCAAAGTACGTGATGAGATGGGAAGAATGGCGACCTAATGGACCGACATATATTTCTTCGCCTCCTCTTTTCAAAAGAAGCAGCTGCAGTTTGAAAATAATATATGCTCAGCTTTATTACAAAAATTAGAAATTAAAATGAATAATGGCTTCTTAATCTAGAGAAAGATCATCCACCTCATCGAAAGAATCAAATATGTCAATGCTTGGCTGATGGATTGTGCACACCACAGTTCGTCCTGTGTCTACTGTGTTTCTCACCGTTCTCATCACTATTGCTGCAGCCCTGGCATCAAGTCCTGAGGTTGGTTCATCCATGAATATTATGGATGGGTTGGCCACGAGCTCAACTGCAACTGTAAGCCTCTTGCGCTGTTCAGTTGAAAGACCGTTCACACCAGGCAACCCAATAAGTGCTTCCCGTAATGGGGTTAGCTCCACAAGTTCCATGACCTCATCAACGAACATCTGCAATTCATCATTCATGTTTGCTTTCAATGATTCAAGAAGCCTAATTAAGGTTGTATTTGGATCAAGGATTTGAGTTGGGATTTGTGGAGGGAAAGGAAAAAGGAAGGGAAAAGTGAAAAAAAAAATTAGCTTCTATTTCATTTACTTTTCTATTTTCTTTTCCTTTCCCTCCTCAAATCCTTGATCCAAACATAACCTATGCGTTGGAACTCAAATTCTAAGATTTGGACCTTTCTGGTTGCATGATCGACTTCAGCGGGCAACCGGAGCCATGCAGAATATTGTAAGGACTCATAGACTGTGACATGAGGAGAGTGAATATCAGTTTGTTCACAATATCCTGCTATCCGAGCAAATGTTTCTTGCTTTTTTGGGTACCCGGAGATTGTGATCCTTCCTTCAACATATCCACCAGTTTTTCTACCAGCCAAAACGTCCATCAGGGTTGTCTTGCCAGCTCCACTGACACCCATGAGAGCTGTAAGAACTCCCGGTCGAAAAGCACCCGTTACTCCTTTCAGAAGTTCTAATCGGTCTTCAGGTATACCTTGATCTTTCATTTCCTACAAGCAAATAAAAATTTTAGTATATCCAAGCTATAGTTTGGTGGCAAGAGCATAACTTTTGAACGAGCTCAAAATCCTTTCAAATTTGGTAGTCTTATTTAAACGGCAGAGAAAATAATATGAAATTCAGAAATTTACAGAAGAATGTTATGTTAACCTGTGGCGTATCTACTGCATATCTGATGTCATCGAATGTGATGGAAAGGGGTTCAAAAGGTAGAACCATTCCTCTCTTTCTTTTCTGGTCAGCTTCGGTAATGCTTCCCACTCTTGATGACATTGACCGGGATGATACACTTCTTTGCACATCATTTCCTTTTCCTGCACAATATTTGATTGAATATTTCGTCACTTGAAACATGTAAATCAGAATATATATAAAAAAAAAAAAAAAAAAAAAAACCCAAAAGAGAGCTTATTCCTACCAGAAGAGTTCTTTATTTTTGATGTCAACTCAGTTAACTCTCCTTTTTTGCTTGCAGATCTCTCAGCCAAGGTTTCTTCAGATAGAATTGCCTGAGGCTTGCCAAATGCTGCATCAAACCAACCCATTTATTAGACTGTGTTGAATTCCAGGTAACCCTGCTTAAAATTTACGGTAGTTCTATATGCACAGAAACAAATCATGGAATGGATCACCAAACACTTTCTGTCATCGATTCGACTTGTTTCTGTGCAAGTATCTTTTTCCTAAAATTTATGCTAGTGTTTAAGCTTGAAGTTATAACATTCACAATGACTATACTGGTTACTTACGGTTAAGATAGGCTAGAGCCAGAGTGAAAAGGAAATTGAATATGAAAAAGTATCCGACTGTAACTCCTACTCCGATCCAATACCAGTGCGCTTCTAGAAAAAGCCCACGAGCCTTCAAAACTTGTAGTCCTAGTGTCTCTGTAGAATTAGGAGGAATCTGCGAACAAATGTTTCCTTTAGATGATATAACTCACTTTGGCTTCTTGTTTCTTCCTTTCATTCTCTCTTTTTTCTTTTTTTTTTTTTCTTTTTTTCCCTTTTCCCTTTAGTTTGAAATCATAAAAATTGATGCTTACATGTCTCCAACTCTTGCCAAGAAATTCGTTCACTGCTAAAGCATTTTGCCCGTACATCATAGGGGAGACCCAATAACCCCATATCCACCATTTCTTTACCTCATCTGCAAGCAAACAAAATAGTTCTTACAATCAAATTCGACTTACATAAGCAAGAACACTTCCTTTCTTTCTTTCTTTTTTGTGTGTGTGTGTGTGTGTGTGCGCGCACACGTGTGTTCTATTCCGTCTGCTCTTTATTTATTTATTTTTTACCTTGTGACAAGATAAATCCGCCCAAGACAAGAACTGCAAGTAATGCAAATGATCCAAATGTGTTTGCCACAATGATGTTCCTTCCTATTGCCCCCATGAATCGGAACAGCCCAGAAGACATTGCGTTAATGCATAGGAGTAGAAAGTATTGTCTGAAAAACCTGCATTGAGAATATTCATCTGATCATGAATTTTTTTTTTTTAATTTTTTTTTTATAACCCAATTTATAGAGCTTACTTATTCATTACCTTCCAACATCTGGATCGAAGCCTATGACATAGTAAGTGAGGAAAACCCATATACCAACTTCTACAACTGTGATTGGCAACTTGAGGATCCATGTCGGTAAAGAGTATGCCCAAGCAGGGAAGAAGAGAAAGTCTCTTTGCTTGTAAAAGACGGGAAGTTTCATGATGCTCAAGGTAATTTCCGAGTACCCATTAAACATAATCATAATGAGAATGAAGAACAGGGCACCCATGAAAATCCCTCCATCGTCTAAATTGTTCCTGGGCATCCCAGTTCTTAGAAACACCGTCATTGTTATAAATGCCATAATAATAAGCTGAAACAGAGATTTATGCAACCATTAGTTCGATAAATTTTTTAATTTTTTCATATAAAATGTATGTAAGTTTTAATTATTTGATATGTCACTCACTTGCACCATTTTGAATATGAAGACAAATGAGTTCCTCTTCATGAGCAAGTATTCTCTCGACGTGCAGGCTTTTAAAAGTTCCTTCTTGTTGATGCCATACTTCTTAGTTGTCAAAGCGGCAGGGTGGCTCTTAGCTTTGTCAAATGTAACAGCAAGCTCGTCACCAAGTTTCCGGCCAACGTGGAATGACTGAAATGCTTCTGCAAATTCCTTGACGGTTACAAAATTATAAGGTTCGTCTTTGTTTGCCCAGTACTGAACTTGATCTTTCTTTGATGTCACCTATGGTTTCACAACAAAAACATTTGGGGATACAAAGTTACATTATGTTCTAAAAAGCTTAGCAACAAGAAACTGACACTCTGTTTCTTTTGACAAAAAACATTTTCTAATGAAAACCGTTTTCTACATAAATCTTTATAAGACCTCAATTCGGAAAACGTTTTTCACCTTTCAAAATAAAAAATTGTTTTTTGCCCAAATATGCTTGTTTTCGGTTGATAAAAAACATTTTCCTTTGACTTTCGTTTTTCCATTGTACCAAACACAAAAAAATGTAGAAAATATTTTTTGCCCAAACAAACGGAGTGTGTATGCCGTTCAAAGCTATACATTACCTCTTGTAAAAAGTCAGCAACTCCTTTCCTCTCCGGACATTTGAAGCCCATGGACTCGAAGAATTCAAGCACACCTTCTCGGGGGCCTTGATATACAATTTGCCCGTCTGAGAGGAGAATTAGGTCATCAAACAGATCGTAAGTTTCTGGTGCCGGTTGGAGGAGAGAGATGATCGCTGTCCCTTGAAGGATGTGGATGGAATGTCTGATTGAATTCACAATCTGGTAAGTTGTAGAACTGTCCAAACCAGTCGATATCTCATCCATGAAGAGTGCCCTAGCCGGTCCAACCAACATCTCCCCTGTATATCATATTTCATCCCAAAATTTTCAAATAATCAATTAAGAGTAGTGATAAATTCAAGATTTTGTAATAATTTTTTTGCATATTATGGAAAATGTGAAAATTTCCTTCTATATGAATACCATATGTCGCTTTTTGTATTTTTACCTGTTGTTAATCGCTTCTTCTGTCCACCAGAAATACCCCGTAGCATTGCATCACCCACCAAGGTATCCGCACAAACCTCCAGACCCAAAATCTGTAAATTTGAAAAATAAAAAAATTATTTAAATCATATTTTCATGAATATTTCTCAAAAGCATTTTCATTATTCGCTTCAATGAATTTCAAGTCAGTACCTTAAGTACATAATCTGTGACCACACTAGCCTCCTGCCCTTCTAGTAATGCAGCCTGTATGATTTAGTGGAATTAAGACACTACCAAACGAAGTGCTAAAGCAATTCAAAAAAATTATATTTGCTCGATTATGCTTTTTGGCATGAAAATTTTATTGCTACCTTCATGTAAATATCAATATCTGGATCAGGCTTAATATTTGCTTGCTTTTCTCTCCTTGACAATTCTGCTAATATTTCTGCAAATTTTTGAAAAAATATGATTAATTCCCGGAACTAAGTTTTAGTACAATTAAATCAAGTTTGAATCTAACTCACCACAATAAGGTCCAACCCCTTGACATCTAGCCGAGAATGCTAATGTTTCTCTAACAGTCAATTCTCCTAAATGAAGATCATACTGACTGATATAAGCCGATGTTCTCTGTGGAACAAACTCATCCATTCCATGGCCATTGTAAGTTACTTTTCCTGAAACCTAGTAGTCACATAAGATTTATGTAAGATCAAAAGATGAAACAAATTCCTTGAAACTTGGTTGAAAAATAGTAGTGTCTTTGCTTTTACTTTTAGATCTGAATCAAGCTTTCCAGCCAAACCAAGCAGCAATGTGGTTTTCCCAGAACTTGGAGGACCTAAAAGCAATGTCATTCTGCCCAAAAAAAAAAAAAAAAAAAATTTATCAAAGAAATGATAATTGGGATGTTAGGAGAGTTTATGTTAGACAATTTTAATTTTTGAAAATAATACTGCTAACTATCAAACACAAAATTTAAAAATGAATTTTCTTAAAACTTGGAATGTTCAACAACACATACTTGAACCTGTAAGGGCATTTCCAATACTTTTTCTCAAATCGTGACTCAAATTTAAATTTGAATAAAAGGCAATCGAAGTCAATCTCTTTTCACACTTGGACTAAAACCGGTATCAAATTGAGTTTTACCCAATTGAAAGGGACCATTTTACAAACTCAAATTGCCTAAGGCTACATTTACTGATATAAAATCCTTACCCAAATGAAAGGAGACCTAAACTTTTTTTTCTTCTCTCTATTTTGGTATTTCATGTTTCAAGTTAAAATTAAACAAAAAAATGCCATATGACATGAAATATATTATTATTTTTAACCTCTCTGACACATGGCAACCAACTTGATATTTTCTATCTAATTTTGGATAGAAGTTAGCTTTATGAGTAATTTAAGAAAAACTTGAAACATGAAGGACCCAAGTAGAAGAAAAAAAACTTTAATGGTCAAACTAAAAAAATATTTAAACATAAGCGGGCAAATTGTAATTTACCCTTTTATAATCTATTGCTAAAACTCAAACAAATTGCCTTTCTCACCTTCCAGGCTTGATGATTCCATTGACATCATGAAGGATTGGTAATGGTTTCTTTCTACTTGGAAGAATATGGAGGCAATTTAAGAACCCCTGGAGAGAGAGAGATTGCAGGGTCAGTTGAATTTAGAGATGGAATATGGAAGCAAAATTGAAGTTGATGCATGTGAAATTGTTCAAGACAATATTATACCACGAAATTAAAAAAAAAAGAAAAAAGAAAATTTGTACCTCAAGCATATTGACAGAGAAGTTGAAGATGGTAGGCAATGCTCTACTGCCAACATAAGCTTCTGCATCAACTGTTAAATGCTCAAACCTGACTTCAATTGTTGGAAGTTCTAGCCCAACTCTGCATCATCATTTTCAAAAACAAAAGCAAAACATATTTAGAAACATACTTCAACCAAAAAAAGACAGTAAAGTACAGAAATTTCAAATACCCAGATCAGTTTTCAAGCTGTTAAGGTGCAAAATTTGATTGTTTGTGTTTTCATTTTTTCAAAAAAAATAAAATAAAATTGGCAAACTGTTTCTCAAAACTATTTTCGGGAAAAAATTTAGCCCACTTTTAGGAAACAACAAAAAGTTATTTTCGAAAGGTGTTTTTGGACAAAAATGAAAATGATGACCGTTTTGCAATTTTTTTATTGCAAAAAAAGAAAAAAAGAAACAAACAAAAATGCTTCAACAACCAAAAAAAGACAGTTTAAAACAGAAATTTCTCATATCCAGATCAGCTTACAAGCTTAAGGTAAAAATTTTGGCTTGTTTTGGCTTGTTTTTTCATTTTTCGAAAAAAACACAAAACTTGTTTGACTGATTAGAAAAAAATTGGAGAACACAACCCATTCTTTTAAAAACATTAAAAAGTTGTTTTCAAAATTTTGAAAACTATAAGCACAAACATGAAAATGATGATTGTTTTTTAAACTTTTTATTGTAAAATGAGAACAAAACAAAAATATTTCAACCAAAAGAAGACAATTTAAAAGTAATGAACAGAGATTTCAAATACCCAAATCAATTTACAAGCTTAAGGTGCAAAATTTGGATTGTTTGGTAGTGTTTTTTCATTTACTTTTTTCTTTTTTCCGCTTTCATTTTTCGAAAACAATATAAAACTTAAGATAAATTACATTCACCTCCACTGAAATTTGAAAAAATACAATTAGCTCTACACTTTTACATGATTATAATTGTCTCCCTTGAAGTTTTGATTCACATTTCATGTATTTTTTCATTGGTAATTTGTGAGTCATGTAGATAAAATTTTGATATTGTTATATCTTTCCGATTAAAATGTATATTTAGTTAGTTTATTTCATCTGCAATAATTTTAATTAGTTTAACTTTATTAAAAGAGAAGTCAATATAATTATGACAAATCTTAGGGAGGTGAGTGCAATTTCCCTTCAAACTTATTTGACTAACTGTACACAAATTTATGAAAACAACCCCACTTACTTAAAAAACACTGAAAAGTTATCTTCAAAAAATATTTTCGCACAAACATGAAAACGATAGATGTTTTCAAACTTTTTAATGTAAAAAAAACAAAAATAGTAAGAATGAAAACGAAAACACAATCAAATTTTTCAGTTAAGATTACCGGTCAATGCGGTCCTTGAGCTTCAACAAGAACTTCTCATTGTCTTCCTCTGCAATCTTCAACAATCTCTCTAACAAATTCTTTTTCTCCAAAAACCCGAGGTTGTTGACATCGATTTCTCTCGCTTTACCCTCTTCATCGGTTAATATACCTCTCGTTATCCGCAAATACGTAGGCAGCTTTTCAATGGCAGCCCATTTAAGTGCTTCTTCATCATCTTCTTCTTGGGAAGACTTTGAAAAAACTTCCCTTGCACTGTTCCTCCATATGTTTGAGCTGCTTATCCTTGCACTAGTCACTCCAAATATCTCACCAGTATCCATTATCACTCCACAAAACTATAGAAACCTTTCAATGAAGACCCACAAAAGTTTTATCAAGGCTTCATGCTAAGGAACTCTTAAAGTTCTCAAGTTTTATAGCTCGCCAAAAAGAAAAAGAAAAAAAAAATGATTGAGTGCACAAGACTCCTGTTAAAACGAAGTAGAAACTGTTTCTGTGACTCAGATTCGCGTTGTTTTGTCAAATATGTTAACGACAAGCCTTACTGTTGAGCTAGACTGCTTTTGTTTTTTCTTTCTATTAGTGGAGACAAAGAGGGAAAATGTTGGGGTTTTTGGAAGGACCTTGATATCTTCCTTAGAGGAATCTGATATGAGAGAGAGAGAAAGTATGTGCGAGTGTGTATACATAGCATTTTGATGTACAAAGTGGGAGGGTCAACTTCATAAGTATATTTTATTATTGGGGTGTTGATGAGGTAAGTGTCGACGTAATGGTAGTTCATAGAAACCAATTGAATAATTGCATCAAATAATTTGGAATGGGCAGTTCATGAAAATCCTCTTTGGATCCCAACTGGTTTTTCGAAAATATTTTGACCATTTTTGTTTCATTTTCAAGTTTTTTTTTGGTATAATTAGAGTGAAAAATATAATAGAAAGTAAATTTAAATGAAAATGTATCTTTTTTAGTGCATGCACATTTGGTTAAAATAATTTTTTTTTGTGTGAAAGTTGTAACAGTCAGTTACTTTACTTTTTCAAGAAAATATATTTTCTTTTATTTTCTACAAGAAACTTAAATACATTATCATGTTAACATTAGTTGTACAAATATATATATATATATATTTGTATGTTTCACCATTCTTATAATAAACAAATGTGGGAAAAAAAAATTTCTTCTCTTTCTTGCACTTTCTACCAATTTCATCTTAAGTAAACTCAATCTAAGCAAAATGTAATTGCATGGAAATAATCTCTTTGTAATTGCATACACCTTTAAAACTATGAGATGGTTCATTGCTAACTTCATATAGTGTTTAAACAAATTGGCATGGGTTCGTTGCAATCTCCATTGCAGCATGATTATCATGGGTTCAAATTATGAAAATTAACCTCTCTATATACGGATGTAAAATTATATATTTAACTTTACTTAAATTTTGCAATGATACGAGTCTCGTATACTGAAATTATCTTTTTAAACTTAGTTAATTCATTGCCGATTTTATATACTATTTAACCAAATCTACATTAAAAAATGACATATTCCTAAAAAAATAACCAAAAACAAAATGAAAGGAAAACAGCATTGGGAAAGAAAACTCATCTTTGCTGTACTTTCCATTACATAAGGTGAGGATTAACTAATAAAAGCTGTACTGTTCTCAAATTATCAATTCCCAGGGTGTTTGGCCTTTGTGTATCCAATGCATTATTTTTCTAATCAATTGGGATTTGCTCTGTGCAAAATATCATATATTTTATTGAGTCCCAAGATTTAAACTTAAACATGAAAAATTAATTGGCGATGAGGCATGTCCAACACATTTAATGTGGTATTAGGTTGAAATTTGGTCTCATAATTTAATCAACACGAAGATTAACTGGCGAAGAGCCACATGCGATGTGTGTAATGTGGAATTAGATGGAAAATTTAGTTCCTACTTTGTATTAAAGCTTACAAAATCTTGATTTCCAAAGAGGGAATTCTTAAAAAAGTATAGTAGCTTTATCCTTGAAATTGGCCAACTCTCATCTTTAGTTGATAGCAAGAAATCATCCATCCTTGACAAGTAGGGGTGAAATGAACATTTATAAGCTCTATTTGGTGCAAATTGTGGGGTTGTTTATAGTTTTTTATTTATTTATTTTTAATTTAATAAATTTGTGCCAAAGTGTTTGGTGCACTTTTTACTTATAAATTATTAGACAGAAACACCTTACTAGTATGTAGGTATAGAAGTTGTAAAGGGGGTCTTTTTGAAAAAGAAAATGCCGATCTATTTAGCTTTCTTCCAAGATATTCGACCAAAGGTTGAAAAACAAGCAAAAAGTGACTTGAAATATATTTTCTTTTCTTAATTTATCCCTATTGCAAAATTATTGTTGTAAAAAAACGTATATCCAATACACAAGACTCCTGCTTATAATAGAGCTTGAAAGAGATGGAAGTAACTATATCTCTATTTTGTAGAGAGATTTAATTCTCATAAATCCAAAAATCAGTTTAGAATTGTGAATCCTTAACACATGATCTAATAGATATGAAATTGCAGAAAATAAAAGAATAAATGATCAATCACACAGTTCACTCATAATTTACTAAGATAGTTTATAAGAGTTGCCTATCACTACAATACATCAAGCCAGGGTTACAAGTTATAACTGTGAGAAAAATAATAATGTATCATTTGCAAACTCACACCACAAGATAGAATATGCCAGACACATAACTCGACTTATAATACTATCAGATTCCACACTACCCAACAAAATCTACACAACATTGAGGTAGGTAACAGTATACCATCACGTCACCACGTCTCCTCTAAGTACTTAGCTTTACATAAACTAATTATTTTAGAACAGGGTTAAAAATTTTAGTTTTTTTTAAAAAAAAAAAAAAAACAATATGTCATAATCTATAAAAGTTGGAAAATTACAGTCAATGTTGATGGATACAAAAAGCCTATATTATTCCAGAAATATGAAATAATAATTTGTTTTTTAGTGAGAGAGAATCCTAGTTCTCCCCCCATAAAGGAATGATTTTCCAGCTTGCCAATCAAAACCTTTAGAGGATCAGTTGTGGTCTATTTTTTGGGACAAGAATATACAGATAATCAAATTAGCAAACAAATAAAAATAAATAAAAATTAATTATTGTTAAGGGGTTCCCAAAGTCAATAGAAAAAAATGACAAGAACATACATAATGCGAATGTTTGGTGTCCTTTCTTCTTCAGCTGATTTCACTTTCTCGCATTTTCCTCCCTTTTCTTGGAAGGAAATCATGGGATACTCTTCTTGTTACGTTTGTATTTTTGTGCACAAAAATAATTCAAGTTAGGGTTAGGGCATATAATCACAGTCCATACGTCGTTGATCTTATTTGTATCATGTTATTTTGCATCTGTTTTAAACAATTTGAAACACTAACTCGATTTGTTTAACTGATAGTTTCAAGTATCTTGATATTAAATAGTTAATAGTTCGAAATTTACTGAAAAATTCAATACGTGTAGGATTTGGTTAACTAATTATATGAGAACTGATTTCGTATAGTAGAATATTATAAATAGTCATGGGACTATATATATAGGTTTTGGTGAGAGATGAATGAAGGAAAAACTAAAAATATAAATGGTAAGAGAAAAGGGCACCGGGGTAACTATTTTTGAGCATGAGTTTTGAATAGTAGTATGAGTTTTGAGTATTTTGATAATTTTACATGTATTTTTTATTTTATAATATATATATATCATGAATGTAAACGATGTGAGCCAAATCTCATAAATCTTTATGTGATTGGTTTTTTATTTAGTGTATACGTGGTACTTTCGTTCACTTGCGGAGATGTTAATAGGAAATGAGTTTACAAATGATTTTTTTTTTTTTTAAATTAATAGCAAAATGAATTTTTTTTAGTTAATAAATTAATTTTTTGGCCATAGTCAAAGGAAATCTAAATGCAAATATGATATGCATGAAAGGAACAACAAATATTGATCTATTGTGTATAGTAAATGCTTCAATCAAAGGCTTGATTAAATTAGAAAAACATATCCAATTAAAAAAAATACAAAAATAAAAATAAACGAATAATGTGTGCATTTTAACATATGTATTGAGAGAAAATAGTACACTACATGTAGTGAGATTAATATTTATATAACAATTAGATTAAATGAATTATTAAATTTGTGTTGTGAGATTAATCTCTTCTTTTTTTTTTGTCGCTTTTAAATTTGTGTGATGGATGAGACATTTTTTATGTTATAATGTTGTGTTCGACTCATGTTATTCAAGAATCATACTTATTCTGACAAAATTAACAAAAGAAAATAAAATTTCTAACTATTCTCTTATATAATAATAATAAAATTACATGAATTATTAATTAAAAGATATTTATGACATTATTAAAAATTATAAGTTGAATTGATAATTTATTAATAAAATAAGTTATTTATTATATATAATTTAATTTAAAACTTTTAGGATGAGATGTAATTATAAGTTTCCGAAAATATATTTATAATTTATCCTTAATTTTTTGTTTTTTCAAAAAAAGAAATTTTAAATGTAATTAAAGAAGACTAATTTGAAAGAAGGACAATGCAAAGTCTGAATTAGAACCTGACACAAAGTGGATTAATATGGAGAAGTTATTTGTGGTTACAAGGCATGACCACGTGATGTTTTGAGAATATTTTGATTGATGAAAAATGTAAAATTTATAATTTTATATTAAGTAATTAAAAAATAATAGAGACATAATATATGATTGTGGAGGTCAAATAAAATCAATTAAGAAGAGGCCAAGGCATTTGATCGACATTAGGCTAACGACAATTCGGCCTTGGCCAGAGGGCTCATGAAGTCGAATAAACGAATCGGCCATATAAGGAGCCAAATAGGAGCCAACACTTAACTGGAATGTCTACGTGCAAGATCAAGAGTGGGCCCAACCCTTAGGGCCAGAGGCAATATAAAAAAGGAGAAATGTCAGCAAAAGGAGATATGTGAGAATTTACAAGATAACTTGAGATAGAAATAAATTTGAGAGGATATTGACTTGTCCATCAGAGTGCTAATTCCGACACTCTCGACCGAAGTATTTATTTCTTTCTCAGGTAACAATCAGAAGATCAAGAGCGTCTAACTAGATCGAAGAGTATTTCCAAATTACTTTATCACAATAATAATTAGTGATAAGTATCACCGCGTAACACTCCACCACCAAATAATTTTTCATTAATATGAGCCACATATCATCTGTCCCATGTGTACGAAATCCCCATGGTTCCGGAGAAGATCTGTCGGTCAATTTATATTTTTAATATTTTAATATTTTTTATTTTTATTGTTTTTTTTATTTTTAATTTTGAATTTATTAATAGTAGAACGTACATACATATACGTGCACCTAAGTTGGGTTTTCAAGGCCACATAAGCTGCCTCAAACTGGTCTTCCAATAAATAAATACAAAAGCTATCTCAAACTTTTTACTTACCTCATTTGATGCTCATATGATTCATCAAATTAATTTTTTTTTTAAATGTTAACAATAATTCTAATTTTTTTATTGAAAAAGTGTAAAATGTGTATTGAAATATGTAAAATAATAGTTTTTAATCGAAATTTCATTTTATCAATGTCAATATCTTATGTTAATTGAAATGTCATTTAATAAAATTTCAATTTATCAATGATTGAAAATATTTTTTTAAATAAAAAAAATTATAAATAAAAAATTAATTAAAATTGACATAAGTAAAGTGACTCCCTAGCTTGACCTAGATATTTTTATCCAAATGTGGGCATGGTTGATATGATGGTGTGGATGGACATGGGTTCAGGTAATTCTAGATTCAAGTTAGTCTTGTCTAGTTTTGGGCCTAAACTCTTCATCTCAAGTCAAGTCTTAAGTGGTTTTTTTTAGCTCCCTAGTCAATAGATTTTAGGGTTAATTTCTCACAAGATTATTTTTATTTTTATTTTTATTTCTTTGGAGAGGAAATAAGAATATTCATTAAAATAACATAGATACAGTGGAAAGAAAAATCTGTGCACAGTAGAATCTGGACATAATTAATTCCTATCAATTTAGCATAGAGTTGTCTATTTGAAGGTAAATCCAGGTGATTAAGCCACTCAATGGTCCGAATCGGATGCTCAATCTCCTTTTGAAATACAGCCTTATTCCTGTGGATCCATATTTCCCATAAAACCTTAATTGCTTCCATTATAAAAATTAATAATTAGTGATGTTTTTCTAAATCTGTCGCTAAAAGTTAACAATTAGTGACTTTTTTTAAATTCGTCGCTAAAAAAGATAATTAGTAACTTTTTTATGACGATTTTCTAAATTTGTCAATGGACATTTTTCTATGACAAATTTTTTAAAATGTCACTGAAACTAACAATTAGTGACACTTTTTTTTTTATAAAAATGCCGCTAAAAATAAAAATAAAAAATAAATTTTTTTGGTGACAATTAAAAGTGAATAGGACTTTTTAGTGCACTAAAAAGTCAATAAAATTTATTGGTGCACCCATTTTCCTAACAGGACTTTTCAGTTATTGCACTTATATTTTGTTAGCTTGAGAACAACTAAAATATATTTACTAGCTTAAAGATACGGAGTTTTTAATGATACAGAGTTTTTTTTGGCAGTCCTCGGCCACTAGAGATCATTTTTGGACTACCATCGGTGGCCCATGACTATTTTCTAGCGTCTCTTCGACAAAGTGAAATTTTACTTATTTAGCACAGTGAAATTTCCATGCAACCATGTCCAACAACTCTCTACACAAAGTGAAATTTCACTATTTTCAAAATTTTAAAAAAAAATCAATTAATGCTACAAATTTTAAATTGGAAATCAATGAAATCTTACTATTTGAAAATAGAGAAAATTATAATTAATGGCTAAAAATTACAAAATTGAAAGTTGATTGAATTTTTGTAGTGTTAGCACTTTGAAATTTGTTTGACTTTATTGGAAATTCACTTTTAGATTAAGTCAATCAAATTTCACTGACTTTACAAAATTGAAAGTTGATAAAAAATTTCACTGTCTTAGCACAGTGAAATTGCACTGAGTTATTAAAATTGTAAAATTAAATTCCAATTGAATTTTCACTATCTTAGCAAATCAATAAAAGTTTACTGACTAAATCCAATTATATCAGATCAGATTTATTAGTGAAACAAAGTCAATGAAATTACTCTGACTAAAACTAGTGAAATTGCATAAGGCGGGTTAAATTTTTTTAACTTTGATTAGAGAAATTTCACTAATTTTTTAAGTAACTAAACCTCGCTGACTATAGCAATTTATTTTATTTTATTCAAATGAACTTTACTGTCTATGAGAGACAGTAAAAAGAGATTAAAGTGAAAGAAAATATACAAAATAAACAATAACAACCACTACAAGAAAATACGCTTTTGGCGACTAAATTTTTAGTCGCCAAAAGTCTCTTTTTAGTTGCCAAATGTCGAATTTTCAGTTTTCCCGACTAAAAATTTTGGTCGCCGGTGTTGTCGCCTATATGTGGTCGCGCATACCTTTGGCGACTAAAAAACTGTTGCTCGCCAATAGATAGGGCTTCAGCGACTACAGATTTTGTCGCCATTGCTCAATTCCATTTTTAGAAATTATACCTTTGGCGACTAACAATAGTTAATTTTTTATTATTATTTATACCTTTGGCGACAAAACTGTTTAGTCGCTGAAAGCATTTTCTGAAAAAAAAAAATTTCCCCTCTGCTGCTACCAAGTTTTTAACCCATGACCAACAACTTTCCAACATGTTCAACCTTTTACCCACAGTCTCCGCCCACTGCGCCACTATAACCTCACGCGAATAATAATGCAACATATATTACTTATAGACTATATTCGGCGGTATTAATACAAAACTATATATATAAATAATTATTTTTATTTAATGTATTTTATGTAAATAATAAAGTATTTATTAAAAAAAAATATGAGAGCACTTTTGGCGACTAAATGTGAATTTTAGTCGCCAATTTTATGCTTTTTGGCTACTAAATGCTGCTTTGTCGCTAAAAAACATTAATTTCCGCCAAAAAAACTACTTCCGGCGACTAAACTTATTTTTCATCGCCAAAAGCTCCACTTTTGCCGACTAAACTCTGTCTTAGTCACCAAATTGTCCACTTTTAGCTACGAAAAAATTGTTTGTCGGTGAAACACCTATATTCGGCAACTAAAGTATTTTTTGGTCGCCAAAACCTATAGTATTGGCTACTAAATGCTTTTAGTCGCCAAAAACTGTGCCTTTTAGCTACTAAAATTTTTGTAGTCGGTAAAAGCCCTATATTGGGCGACTAAACAGACTTTTAGTCGCTAAAAGCCCTATGTTCGGCGACCAAAGCAGTTTAGTCGGCAAAAGTCATCAGGTTTGGCGACTAAACCAATTTTAGTCGCCATTTGTACAACTTTCAGCGACGAAAATCGCTTTTTTAGTCGCCAATGGTGTTTTCTATTGTAGTGAACAACTAGATCTCTAATTAGACAACAACATATAGATCAGAGATAAAGAAATGACATTGGAGGTAAATGGCAAATTAGATATGGACGATGTGAGTCACAAAGAGATATGGGAATAAGAGTTGTTGATAAATAGAGCGCTGTTGAAAATAAAATTGTACTAAGGTTTTTACGTTCCTAAGGTTATTTTGACTATGACTTAAGTCTTTATTCATAATGAAAGATCAATGGTTAGATTATTACAATAACTTGAACAGGTTGACGAAGTTAATTATTTTTAGTATTTACAAACCAAAATGTGGTAGTTCATAATTTCATAGGGTACGTGTAAAAATATTTTAAACAATATTTATTTCTCAAAATGTTTTTATCCCATAAGATTATTGAAAATTAGAATGAAATACCTTTAAATTATCAAAATTTTTTAATGAGTCAAAAAAAAATTGTAAATGTTTATTTTTGTCAAAATTTATACTCAATGGGTCATGGTATTAACTTTAAGCATGGCTTTCTAGAATCACAACTTTATTAAAATGTAATGCTTGACGTTTGAGTTTTATTTTATTAACATACTGTTAGTTTTTTGGCTTTCGAAGGGTATTTTTGTAAATACGAGCGTGCCAGCAAGGATTAATCAGTCCTTACAGAAATTATAATTGCCAACCAATTATCAGACGATTGTGTTTTAGTTCTTTCAGCCTCAATAAAGAGGACTTTTACTGGTGGCTTGACTTAGGAGAAATTAAGTAAAATAACAGTGAAATGACGAACAACTGAAGTATTTCATTAAAATGAAAACTTACAATGATCCAAACTCAGCCTCGTAGAGGTTTACAGTGACGATCTATTTGGAACTACTCTTATGAACGAAGTACAGTGCAGGAATTTAAAGTGCAGGAATGTAAAGAACAGGTATTTGAAGTGCAGGAAATGTAAAGACTGGAAATGTAAAAATGAAAAGGAAAATATAAAGTAAATAACTGGTTTGTTAGATCTGAGTCTGGGGGGTTTTTCTGGGGGCTTCCCTACTATTTATACTTGTCAAGGATGATCTTCGAACTGCACTTCAAACCGTCGAACTGCTCCTCTATGATCGCTGATCATGCTGCCTTATAAGTAGTTCCATTACGCCATCACTTATAGTTAGGCTTCCCTCCTATATTTGAATTTGAATGTGGGTAACCGTTGAAGTCACGTCACATTGCATCTCGTTACTGATCCAATGCTACTCAGATCTTGTGAGAACCAATATTAACTGCCACGTGTACAATCAGGATCGAAGGCTTGAATAGTCTTCCTATATTACTCTTACTCTGCCACGTGTCGAATCGTGACTGGTTTTTACAAAATATGTAGCCAACACATACTCAATACCACAAGGTTAGTAGAAAACAAGACGAGATTTTTTTTAATTTTAAATTATCGACTTCTAATTTGTTAAAAATTACACCAAAACAAGCCAATGTCATATCGTTTGGCAACTTGAAATTTTAACCAAAAAGTCATTATAAGTTACAGTAAACTAACTTTAAAAGTCAGGATCGAAGGCTTGAATAGTCTTTCAATTTAAAAGTGTTTTGATATTTATCTAGATTTTCTACTACTAATAAACTAACTTTTTTATTTTCATAAATTACTAGATTGTCGTGCAGGCTTCTCATTGGGGATATATAGAAGTTGAAACAAATACTTTTTAGAAAGTGATGAGGCGCTCTTAGGAATTTTAAGAAAGAACAAGTTTGTAGATCATATTTATCTTTGTAAAGTTTGAATTGCAATGTACAGCTGGTGTGCTTAATTTTTCATTTTTTTATTTGTTATTTTTTTCCTATTGTGGAGCACTGATTGGCCTGCTTAATTTGTTATTTGTCCTTTTTTTGTATTATAGAATATTGGTTGATGTGTTTAATTTGTTATTTGGCATTTTCTTTATATTGCTGAGCACTGACTGGTGTGCTTAATTTATTGTTTATTTTTTTCTATTGCAGAGCACTGACTGGCGTATTTCGTTTGATTTTTATTATATGTTTGTGTTGTGGGACTTACATTTTATTGTTTGCTTAAAATCATAAAATCATTCCAATTACATTTTTATTCCAATAATATTTTCACCGTGCCTTCAGGCACGGGCATATCCTAGTACTCAATACCACAAGGTTAGTAGAAAACAAGAAGAGATTTTTTTTTAAATTTAAATTATCGACTTCTAATTTGTTAAAAATTACACCAAAACAAGCCAATGTCATATCGTTTGGCAACTTGAAATTTTAGCCAAAAAGTCATTATAAGTTACAGTAATGATTCATCCCCCTCTTTTTCCCCCACTCCCTTTGACCTCCTCTCTCTCTCATTGGTCCCATTTTCTTTTTCTTTTTCTTTTTTTTCCTGCTCTTCCAATCACCACCCGCCACGTGGCAAAGGGGGGTGAGGGGATGACCCCCAAAAGGGGGTCTCAAGTATTATTCTATAAGTTATCATATCATTCTTTCTACTTTTTTACATTATTTTTTATAAAAAGTTACTAAAATAGCCTGTTTAATTTGTTAAAAATTACACCACAGCAAGCCAAAAATGTCATACTATTAACTTTATTGTGTCTTTCTAAAATATCAACTTTATTAAAATATAATGTTGACATTGAGTTTTATTTTATTATCATACTCCACTCATACATTCGAATTAATTTATTATATTTTGCTTTATGTAGTATTATATAGTTTGTTTGTAGTATGTGTGACAAATAATATTAAAGCAATTTTAAAGATAGAAAATAATTATAGTCAAGGACAGGTGTCCTATAGTTTCTGTGACTGTCCATCAACTGTATTATTCTAATTTTTGTTTAACAAATCTTTTATTTATTTATTTATTGGCATGGTTTATAATTATTAATATAAAAAAATTAATTGGATCATATCATTGTGAGTTGAAGATATGACAAAGCTTGCAAATCAGAATATTGTTAGGCTAGTGGCAAATGACTCTCAAAGAATCTTTTATAAAATAATCTCTGGTGTTTTGGCAAAATGCTCAAGTTAAATATCAAAATTCTACTAATGGATCCTATTGCAATATGCTTCACAAACTGTAAAGTTTAGTACAAAGATGGAGCATAATTCAAGATCCTAATTGGAATCTCTCTAGCTTTAGGGTTCAAGCAATTATTTTATTTATTTATTTATTTGACAAAATTGAGCTCATTTCGCAATAGTAATTTTATGAAAAAATTACAAAAAATAAAAAAATACTTAAGTTTTAAATCCCAACTTTTAGTTATTTCAATTTATACTTTGAAATTTTAAAATGATATCAATTCTAACCATCCGTTTGTATCTGTTAATTATAACTAGTTTAACCACTTTTTTTTTTTTTTTTTTCGTTAGTATTGACTATCACTTCCTATCCTTACCGTCATCCATCACTACTCCTCATCTTTCCCAATCACTCTCATCCCTTCATTCATTTTTCCCATCCACCGCTACTCCTCCTCTTTTCCAACTTACTACCCCCTTCCCCTTCCTTTCCCAATTTACATCCATTCTCGCCGTCTAGCTCCACCAACAAAAAAGTGACTAAATTGTCTAAATTGTCACTATTTCATTAGTTAATTGATACCACTTTAAAAATTAAGAGTTTAAATTAAAACAATTAAAAGGTTCTAATTTTATAATGCACCTTTCTTTCTATTTTTTCCTAGCAATTAAAATAAATAAATAAAAAACATGGTCCAGGGAATATACCAATCCAAATGTCATTTTCACTAAAATGTCTTTGTACAATGGTTATGGTTCATCATTGAGTAGGAATCATCTGTCTAATGACTTCACTATTTATAGTAATCTTAATGAATCGTAAGAAATGACTTCATTTTTCATTTTTTTTGTTTTTGTTTATTCCTTCAATTTAAAAGACAATTTATGTTAATATAAACTCTTTTGTCTGCAGCAAAGACAATATCTATGTTAGTTTCACTCCTTTCAATATTTCGTCATAAATACTTCTTATCAATGTAAGTAAAAATTTCTCTAAAATTATTACATCTGTATTATTTTATCATCTGAATTATTAATTTTAAACAATTGTCTTCTTAAATTATTGATATTAATTCATATTAATCCAAACTGTTAATGATGTTAATATTTTTTGTTAATATACAATATACATATAATATGTTATAATGTTAATATGTAATATGTAATAATATATTAATATATATACAACTACAGCTGCTAATAGATAGTATATTAATGCAGCTGCTAGTCTAGCCCATATAGATGCCCAGATAGATGAGTTCCCTTCCTTTTGCTTTCGGTTGCTTTCGGTGGCTTTTCATTTTTATATTTCCTTGTATCATCATTCTGTCTTTGTAAACACCTCCTATATAATGGAGGTTCCATTTGATTGCAATACACATTCAAACACAGAGCTAATTTGCTCTTTCAATCTCTCTCAATTTCTTTCATGGTATCAGAGCACAGGTCTTCTGCCTAGCCTCTTCTCCCAACATATTTTTTTTTGTTTGCAGATTGCATCTTATCTGCATCCCATTCTCGTCCATCTCTCAAAATACGGTTTTCACCACACCAGAGCCTTCGTCTCCTCCGGACGATTCCAACGCCACCAATTTCATCATCTTCCGACGTCACACGCGCTCTCACGCGCCGTTTTGTGACTAGCGTCTCGCCTGCTTCCGCCTTCCGCATCACACGCGCTCCACGCGTCATCTTCCACTGTCCCGTGCTTTCGTGCGCCGCGGCATCCTCTGCTAACATACGCCGCGTGTTTCTGACGTTAGCCCACGTCAGCCCTGTCTGCTACCGTGCACTGCTTGGCCTCTTCTGTTAACGTGCACCGCGCCACACCTTGCTAACGTGCGCTGCGCCCCTGTGACATCAGCCCCGCAGCCTTGACATCATCTCCCTTGACCACATTTGTTGACCAAAACGGTCAACTCCCTTTGACTGCTCAATTTCGTGCCTCTGTGGTCATATTTTGGGTCCTTTCCCTACTTTTCCAACTAATTTCGGCCTTCTGCATTCACCGGTAACCTCAGTTTTTTCAGATTCTACCTCGATTGTGCTATTTTTCCTTTATGGATCGCCCGGATTCCTCTAATCACCCTATTTTCGTTATTCTTGACGGGACTAATTATGTCCTTTGGGCACAAGCCATGTCTGGCTTCCTCAAAGGCAAGAAACTTTGGCGTATCATCACTAGGGATGTGTGCAAACCAGTCCAAGCCACCACGAAATCCGCTGCCACGGACTTCACTGCCAAATATGTCGACCGACTGGAAGATTGGGATAGTAAAAACTATCAGATCATCACCTGGCTTCGCAATACTTCTATTACATCCATAAGCCTTCAGTTTGGTAGGTTCCAACTTGACTCTGCTTCCTCTCCAGCCAAGGCCATCTGGGATTTTTTACAAGAACGCTATCAGACTACTGGTCTTGCTCACTAATATCAGCTTCTGAGTCATCTTCACCGTATGCGCCAAGATACAACTCAGACCATTAATGATTTCTTCTTCCAAATGTATTCTGTTTGGGATCAGCTCGCTCTTTCTGAGCCTCCATGGCTTCATATTGAGGATGCTGCCTTGTTTACTACCTACCGTGACCAACAGCGCTTGGTTCAGTTTCTCATGGCTCTCACTCCTCGTTTTGAGCCCGTACGCGCATCTCTCCTACATCGCACTCCTTTACCCATTCTTGAGCAAGCCATTTCTGAACTCCTGTCAGAGGAAACCAGGTTTGGTACTCTCCATCTGCACCCTGTGGACTCTGTTCTTGCTACTCCCCAGATTCGGAGTTCTCCTTCACCACAGCGGTCCACTGCCTGTAACTACTGTCACAACCGCAATCTTCCATCGACTCATCTTCTGGTTTATTGTCCCGTTCGTCTTTGTCGATTTTGCAACAAGACTGGCCCCGGTCATCTCCAACAAGATTGCTTCCGCAATCCTACCCGTGCCTCTCGCCATGGTCCTTCCATCGGGAATTTTTCCCGTAATAACTCTCACCGTTCTAGGACTCCATTTAGGCCTAGTTTGGGAAGACTAAATAAGTGCACTTTTTGACTTTTTATGAAATATGGGTTGGGTTTGAAGTGATGTGTTAGAGAGGTGATGTGACTTAAATAAGATGATGTGACTTAAATAAGATAGTGACTTTTTGACTTTTTGTTTTTTTTTCAATCATGCCAAACTTGGCCTTAAAACCATGCCTGCTCCACGCACTGCTGCTGCCGCCTCCGAAGATTCACCTTCTTCTGTCCCTGTAGATCCTTCCACTCCGGTCTTCTCTCACACCAATGTTGAAGCCATGTTTCAACACTTTTGGCAGCATTCCGGTACTCCTCCATCTACTGCTTTGTCTACAACCGTAGGTAACACTTCCTGGTACTTTGACTCCGCTTGTTGTAATCACATGACCTTTGATCCTACTATTTTTAATCCTCTCTCTTCGACTCGTCATGTTCCTTCTATCCATACTGCTGATGGGTCTCTTCTGTTTGTAAGTCATGTTGGGTCTGTTTCCACCTCTCACTTATCTTTATCCCATGTATATCTTATGCCTGCTCTCACTTTAAATCTTATCTCCATTAGTCAATTATGTGAGCATGGTCTAACTGTTACCTTTTCCCATACTGGTTGTTTGGTGCAGGACCCTCGGAACGGGCAAACTCTTGGGATAGGCCGTAAGTGTGGACGTCTCTACGAACTTATCCATCTTCATATTCCGGATTCCTCTCAAATCACTGCTCCTACCACTGCTACCACTGCTCCTCCTTTATCTCTTTTCCAGCTTTGGCACTATCGTTTAGGCCATCTTTCTGTTGATCGTTTGAAGTCTTTAATTTCTAGTGGTCATTTGAGTACTGTAAGTTCTGATGCTTTCAATTGTGTGTCCTGTCAACTTGCAAAACAACCTGCTTTGTCGTTTAATAAAAGTGACTATGTTTCTCTTGCGCCCTTTGATCTCATCCATTCTGATATTTGGGGACCCTCTCCTACTCCTACTATGGGAAGCGCACGTTATTTTGTTGTTTTTATAGATGATTTTTCTCGTTTTACATGGTTGTTTCTTATGAAAAATCGCTCTGAACTCAAACAACTTTATTACAATTTTGCTGCAATGGTTAAAACCCAATTTTCTAAAACTATTAAGATTTTTCGCTCCGACAATGCCATGGAATATAAAGATTTTGACTTTCTTTCCTTCCTTCAGAGTCATGGTACTCAACCTCATCGTTCTTGTCCAGGTACATCCCAACAAAATAGCCGTGCTGAACGAAAACATCGGCATCTACTTGACACTACTCGAGCCCTCCTTCTCTCTTCCTCTTGTCCGGAAAATTTTTGGGGTGAAGCCGCTCTCACTGCTGCTTACACTATCAATTGTATCCCTACACCGGTCATTCATAATCACACTCCATATGAGCGTTTACATGGCACCCGTCCCCCTTACT
Organism: Camellia oleifera; assembly: GCA_022316695.1. Taxonomy (NCBI): domain Eukaryota; kingdom Viridiplantae; phylum Streptophyta; class Magnoliopsida; order Ericales; family Theaceae; genus Camellia; species Camellia oleifera. The sequence goes on from CM039319.1 coordinate 53,083,695, forward strand.
CCCTTAGGGTTTTTGGCTCTGCCTGTTTTGTTCTTCTCCAACCTCATGAACGTACCAAACTTGAACCTCGTTCCCGCCTTTGTTGCTTCTTAGGGTATGGTATTGAACATAAAGGGTATCGCTGTTGGGATCCTCTCTCCCAGCGTCTTCGTATCTCTCGTCATGTGGTCTTTTGGGAACACACAATGTTTTCCTCTCTCTCTCAATTTCGTTTATCCGTTCCCTCACCCTCTCTGTGTTTTACTAACCCTTCTGCAGATCTGTTTTCTGATGAGCTTACTCCACTGCCCATGCCTGACTCTCTTGGGACTGCCTTGCCTATTGGTCTTTCTCCAGCACCTGCCCGCTCTGACGGTCCTGATCTTGCTCCCTCGGACTCCTCACCTCCTGTTGAGTCTCTTCCTCTGGCTCCTCCTCCTCCTGCTCGACCACACCGGGTAATCCAACCTTCTACTCGTCTTCGTGACTTTATTGTTGGTTCTACTGCTTTTTCTACTTATGAACCCACTTCCTATCGAGAGGCTCGCTCTAATCCTCTTTGGCAGCAAGCTATGACTGATGAATTACAGGCTTTAGACAAAACTCACACTTGGGACATTGTTGATCTTCCTCCTGACAAGACTGCCATTGGCTGTAAATGGGTATACAAAATCAAAACTTGTTCTGATGGATCTATTGAGTGCTATAAAGCTCGCCTTGTTGCTAAAGGCTTCAACCAAGAATATGGTATTGACTATGAGGAGACCTTTGCTCCTGTTGCTCGTCTCACCTCTGTTCGCAGCCTCATTGCAGTTGCTACTACCCGACACTGGGATCTTTATCAAATGGATGTGAAAAATGCCTTTCTTAATGGTGTTCTTCTTGAGGAGGTCTACATGCAACCTCCCCCTGGGTCTACTCATCCACCTCATAAAGTCTGCAAACTTCAGCATGCTTTATATGGTCTCAAACAAGCTCCCCGCGCTTGGTTTGCCAAGTTCAGCTCTACTATTCATGACTGTGGTTTCACCTCCAGCTCTTATGATACTGCACTTTTTATCCGCAAAACTGCTCAAGGGACCACCTTGCTTCTTCTTTATGTGGATGATATGATTATCACAGGTGATGATATCAATGGTATTCTTTATCTTAAACAATTTCTTAGCCATCATTTCGAGATGAAAGACCTTGGTCCTCTCAGTTATTTCTTGGGTCTTGAAATCTTCTATGATTTCACGGGTTCTTTTCTCTCTCAGGCTAAGTACACATCTGATCTTCTCACCCGTGCTGGTCTTACGGATTGCAAGACTGCCTCCACTCCCCTGGAGCCTCAGAGTCGTCTTACACCTCTTGATAGCACTTTTCTCTCTGATGCTACTCTATATCGTCAGCTGGTTGGCAGTCTTGTTTATCTCACTGTTACTCGTCCTGATATTGCCTATGCCGTCCATATTGTCAGCTAGTTTATGTCGGCTCCTCGTACCACACATTATGCTGCATTAGTTCGTATCATTCGCTATCTCAAAGGCACCATGTTTCATGGTCTTCATTATTCTGCATGCTCCTCTCTCCAACTTCGTGCTTTCTCTGATGCTGATTGGGCTGGCGATCCTACTGACCGCCGCTCTACTACTGGGTTTTGCTTTTTTCAGGGTGATTCTCTTATTTCTTGGCGCAGTAAGAAACAATCTCTTACTGCTCGTTCTAGTACCGAGGCCGAATACCGTGCCCTTGTTGATACTACTCAAGAGCTTCTCTGGCTTCGTTGGCTTCTTGCTGACATGGGTGTTACTCCCTCTGGCGCTACTGCCCTCTTTTGTGACAATCACAGTGCTCTTCAAATTGCTCACAATGATGTTTTTCATGATCGCACCAAGCACATTGAGATTGACTGCCATTTTATTCGGCAACACGTTACTCGTGGTACTGTCCATCTCCATCTGATCTCTTCTGTTGATCAACCTGCTGATATCTTCACCAAAGCTCATTCTTCTGGCCGCTTCGTTGACCTTGTCTCCAAACTCAAGTTGGTTGATGTTTGTCTTCCTTGAGTTTGAGGGGGGCTGTTAATATACAATATACATATAATATGTTATAATGTTAATATGTAATATGTAATAATATATTAATATATATACAGCTACAGCTGCTAATAGATAGTATATTAATGTATAGATAGTATATTAATGCAGCTGCTAGCCTAGCCCAGATAGATGCCCAGATAGATAAATTCCCTTTTTTTTGCTTTCGGCTGCTTTCGGTGGCTTTCCATTTTTATATTTCCTTGTATCATCATTCTGTCTTTGTAAACACCTCCTATATAATAGAGGTTCCATTTGATTGCAATACACATTCAAACACAGAGCTAATTTGCTCTTTCAATCTCTCTCAATTTCTTTCATTTTTGATGAATTATCATACCACACGGGATTAATTAGGGTATTGATTCATTTTGTCTCACGGCAAGGAAATAAGGAAGCAAATATCTAGATACCGTGCTACAAAACATAATCAATTATTCCAAAAATATTTAATAAAACACAACATACAACCAATTTTGGAAACTACTACTTTTGAATGCAACCAAATTAAGCAAATTACTTGCATAAATATTTTCGTGTACTGACAGGTGTGATATTTCATCAAAAACATAGATAAAATGAGGTAATGTTAATAATTTAAGAACTTAAAAGTAATACAAGTGTAATAGTTTGTTGAAGCGCACAAAGTTTATTTTTTAACAATAATAACCTGCACCAATTCTCTAATGTTGTGTTTGTTGAATAAAATATTAGATATATACTGGAAAGAGACGAAATGGAATAAAATGGTTATTCCTTAACCATCCCATAAATGATCATTTTTTTATAATAGTAAATGATAATTCCGATTACAATGCATTTTTGCCTGCTTTTTTTTTTTTTTTTAAAACAAAATTTCTTTTATCAAAAAAGTAATTTGATTGATGAAATCAATGAATGTTTTACAGAGATTTCTCTACAAGGAGGCAAGCCATTCTATCTGCTCCATGAACATAAACTAAAATTAAAAGTGATTACAAAATATCAATTAACACATATGTACATGAATGTTAATGAACAATTCACTTCAATAAAGCCTAAATAGTTCACTCTAAAAATATAAATATATTTTTTTTCCCTCTCTCAAAATTCATCAAAAGAATGATTATAATAAAAGTAAGAAGAATAATGGAGAGAGTACAAGTGAGAGCCATTGTTTGTCTTCACTAGAAGATGGGAATAACCAAGAATCCAGGTTCCTCTAAAGAAAAGTTTGTTACAAAAAATTCCCCATTCGACACATTTTATATTTTCTTACTACAACAAAATTGGATTTTTACAACTTCACATCACCGATACGTTGGAAAATAATAGTTTTCAACAATTAGAAGCTTAGCGATACTAGAAGGGTATAGTGACGCTAATTGGATATTTGATATAAAGGACTCCAAATCCACTAGTAATTATGTGTTTACCCTTGGAGAGGCAGTCGTGTCTTGGAAGTCTTCCAAGCAAACGTGTATATTGAGATTAATGATGGAATCTAAGTTTGTTACTTTGGAAAAAGTAACTAAAGAAGCTAAATGGCTTTGCCAGTTCGTTGAGGATATTTCACGTTGGCTGAAACATGTGCCTGCTATCTGTATTCATTGTGATAGCCAATCGGTGATTGAACGGGTACAAAATCATATGTATAATGGAAAGTCTAGACATATCCATCGTAGACATAATTCCATATGACAACTACTCTCTAATGGAGTTGTCTCTCCAGATTATGTAAAGTCTAAGGACAACATTGCGGATCCGCTAACCAAAGAATTAATTCGAGAGTTAGTAGAAACGTGGTCAAGAGAAATGAGGTTAAAGCCTTTAGCGAATGTTACCGAAACGAAAAACCCAACCTAGTTGACTGGAGATCGCAAGATCTAGGTTCAAAGGGACAACTTAATTGTGTGTAACGGATAAGTCACTGTGGAGGGAAATCCTCTTATCCATTCTTTTATACAGTGATACCCTGTGGGGTGAAAGGTTAAACTGATGCTTCTAATGACTTAAGTGTTGTGAATAGTTAACCGTGGTACAGCGAGATACCTTATGTACGTCACCTATGTGAGTGCGAAGTGGGGCCGCTTCTTTAAGAATTGACAAGGTTGAATTCTTTAAAATCACTCATTGAACCAAGCTAGTGTTCCAAGGCCAAACCAGGCACACTAGTAAGAACAAGAATAATGGTTGGAGTAACTCCTATTTGAGGCCTATTGTCTTGATTTACACAAACGGAAGAACAGTTCAATACATTACGTTCATTAGTTAGCCAGTAAATCCGATAGGCATTCACTACGAAAGGTTCAAGGCCAACAACTACATTTTCTGATGCAGGGTTATTCTATATGTTCTTTCTCCGAGTCTTTGTTGTCAAGCGTTGTCCGTTTTTCTTTATTAGGCCAATTTTATTCATGTGGGGATTGTTGGAAAATAATGATTTTTGGTAACTTTAATTCGAAATTAAAGTGGGATCCAACCGCCGGTTGAGGTAGATCTGATTGGTTTTGTATTCTCTCAAGTGAGAAGATTTCAATATAAAAATGATGGGCCGAAACCATTAAGTTGTAAATAAGAATTGTCTCATAAAGTAGACATCAATAGAAGTTGGGCTTAGGCCTAGGCTTGGATTTGGACTTAATTTTAGTTTTGGTCTGGACTGGCCTAGGCTTATGTATGTGCATGTGTTGGACTTAATCTTAGGCATGGGCTATGTGGTATGTTGGACTGGGCTTGTCTTGTGCATATGTTTTAGACTAGGTGTGGATCGGGTTGTGACTCAATACCCGTATCCATTTTGCGACCCATCTAGTTTGATTATTTAAATAGCATTATATATTTATATATATTTTATTTATTTATTCAACCTTTGTAACTCTCAATCTTTTGATGATAAAGTTGATGATCATCATGCACATGGGAATTTTGCACCATTGTAACTTTAGCCCTAAAGGCTAGAGTTGATGGCCACTGATACTAGATTTTATGATAGCCTTCATGGTTAAGATCTCTTCCCTACAAATATAAAAAAGGCCTTTCTCCTCCAACTTAGAAAAAGAGTTTAAGAGAGATTTTTAATGGAAATAGAGATGTTGTTTTGAGATAAAAAAAAGTTTGAGATGTTTTTTACACCAAAGAAAATTTTCTATCTTCTTTTGCTAGTCTCTTCTTTGGTTCTTGTTAGAAAGAGTGCAACCATTATCAATTTCGCCAAAACTATTCAAAAGGTGATTGTGCATTGACCGGTTTCGACCGTCGTATCTTGAGAGACAGACGCCGGCATACCTTCAGTATCCATCAGAAGGCGGTGAATCTGTTTTAAGGAAATTGTGGTATCACTTAGGTTTCGGTTTGCTTCCTTTTACTAATTTTATTTTATTATGAATTTCTATAAATTCCAACATGTTCTTGTTCTAAAATTTAAAGTGATTGTTTAATATGAATCTATTTATTTTGTTTGATTTACACAATTTGTACAACATGACATACAGTAAATGTAAATCATATTTTCTTATTTTATGACTTACTTTTTTTGCATGTCGTAAACGATTTTCCAATCACGATGTGTCTATTGCGTAGGTCGTGAATGCTAATAACGATAATTTTTTTACTGCTTGCAATATTAGCCGTAAATAATAAAATTTTCTATAACGTGCATATGAAATGTTGTTAATACATCAACTATACACAACACGTGTATACCAGCTATTAAAAATATTAATATTTCACGGCGCACAAAAGCCAACTGTTAAAAATTACACTTTACACATCGTACAAAAAACTAGCCGTTTAAAATGTTGCACTTTCAAATTATCTTTGTTTTCTAGTATAAATATATGATATGTATTTTTAAATTTGGCTTCTAACTAATTAGAATCATTACATAATTGTATTAGAGTGGCAGAGCCCTAATAGTCTGTTTGCAACTTTGGTTAAAATAAATAAATAATACGTATTTTCTCACCTGAGAAAAGAAAAATATTAGGGCAAAAGGGGTGATGTTCAATTGTCTAGATCACTAAGAAAAGAATGATTAATCTCAAACATCTCATTTTCATCAATATCAAAATATATGAAATAATTGTTTCCATTACTATCCCTAACTAAAAAAGTGGTACCGGAGATGAATTTTTGAATGTTTTTTATGCTAAATAAATGATCAACATTATTGTAATTAAAATTGTCGCTATTATTCTAACTATGAATGTTGTTATCCCTATTATTTTTATTCGGATCTTCACTTTCACTGTATTTTGAATAGGGCCAAGACTATCCATTGATTTACTTAACCTACACGTGTTTTATTAATTTGTTTCCTTCGATAGTTATAAATTGAATCTATTTACTAACAATTATTTGAACTTAGACTATTAATTTGTAAAATAAATTTGATATTTTTAACAAATGTTTGAAAATTGGCTATTTCAACAAATGTTTAAACTTAAAAAGTTCTAAAACAAAAATACATATATATGTACTTTTTTTTAATCTATTCTTTTTTTTTCTTTATTATGTAATTAAATAATATAAAAATAAAATAAAATAAATATTTAGTGAAAATTACAAAACAAAAAAAAAAAAATCCTAGAGTTTGACATTTATAACAAAATAAACTCTGAATTTTTTATTTTGTCAATTTAAACCCTAATTTTTTAATTTGTTTCAAATCTGAACTATTAACCTATTTTCGTTAAGTAAAATCAATAAAAAAAAATGACATTTTAGATTACATATTAATATTTATATATTAGTGGAGCAATATTAGACAAGTGTTGAGTACAATTCCTCATTTAAAGCCCAACTTAAAGTTTAAAAATAATGTTATATGTACTAATTATTAGATCAATTTAGTATATTAAAAGATGATATGACATAATTTTAAAAATTTTAAATATTTATAATTTATATAATGAGTAATAATATCATAATATATGTTGGTATACAAATTGGTATACCAATTGATGCATACCGAAAATTTAAACAAGCTAAAAACTTGAGCCCAAGGTAATCTAATAAGCTAAGCCTTATTGGGCTGGGCTAAAATGGGCTGAGCGACCGGCGAGCCCATTACCAATGGACTCTCTCTCTCTCTCTCTCTCTCTCTCTCTCTCTATATATATATATGTATGTATGTATGCAAAACCCTAGATCCCCTATAGATCTACCGAAGCGTTTGGGGAGCGATCGACTTGAATGAGAAGTGGAGAGCTTGAATCTACTGAAGTCGGTTCAGATCTCCTGCCGATGCTCCTTCGATCTTCACCGTCCATCGTTTTCTGTCGCAGATGATTTTGGCATCGTCACCGAAGTCCTTCTAAATCCTCCGTTTGGTTTCCGAGAAACCCGATGGAAATGGAAAAAAAAAAATTTCGACAACCAAACCGCATGGTTGGAGAAAGATATAGATTTTGGGGATGATGCCAACATTTGCGACAGGTGGTGATGGAGAAATGGAGATCAGAGGCGTTTCGGGAAAATCAAATTTTGAATTTGACTTCATCAGGTTCTTCCTCTTCCTCTTCCTCTTCTGTTTTTCTCACTTGATGGATTAGCAGGTAATTTTGATATCTTTTGATTTTTTTTATGTATGTTAATTTCTAGAAGTACTATATTTGATTGATTTTGGTTCAACGGAATGCAAACAATTTATATTTATATTTCTGAATCGATTGTCTATGAATTTTGAAATCTATATGTCTATTTGGTAGTGAACTTGTAGATTGTATGCAACAAAGTGTCAAAACTCTGTTTAGGGTTCTTAAGTGAGTGTTGTTTACAGGACAATGCACATATACATGTACATATATAGAGAACAATCAACAATGTTGGGGGCTTTTAACGCTATGTTTGGTAACTTAGGGGAGAAAAGAAAAGAAATGATTACTTAAGTAATAAGAGAAAAGAAAAGAAAAGAAATGATTGTAATTTCTCTCCTTTTTGTTTGGATAAGAAATAAAAGAAAAGAAATGATTGTGATTTCTTTCCTTTTTGTTTGGTTAGATTTTATTAAAAGAAAAGAAAAGAAATTATTTTATGTTATATTACCAAAATAACCTTTTTATATTTTCAATCATTTTATTTCTTTTATTTTTATAGGGGTAAAATTGGTATTATGAAAATATAAACATTTGTGGATTTCTTTTCTCTCCCAATCTCTCCACTTTTGGGAAGATTGAAAATAAGGGTTATGAGAGAAATGAGTTTCTCTCCATTTCTTTCTATTTCTCTCCATTTCTCTCCACTTAAGATAACCAAACAAGGAAGAGAAATACATTTCTCTCTATTTCTTTTCTTTTCTCTCCAAATCCCTCCATCCAAACACAGTGTAAAAGTGTACTTCTATTTGTATCGAACCAGACACGAGGATTTAACCCACCAACCTTATGTCTGGTTTGCTACAAATGGGTGTTGTGCAGGGATGGACCCAGTGGGGCTTGCAGGGTCGACCTCCGCCCCAAAAATTTGAGAAAATCCCCCCTCAAATATAGTAGTATTAGTAATGATTTTTTTTTTTTTATAATTTATATAGGTTTGTTTTTTCTTTTTTTAATGAAAATTTAAGATTATTTGACCTTTTATTTTTAAGTAACATTTGGTTAGACGCTTTGACTTTGCCTTGTTTCGGAAGAAACACAGAACATATACCACTCAAATAAATAAGTGGCTTATTGTTCATGTCTCATCAACATTTCGTTGAACCTCCACTTTAGCTATAAATTGAAGAATTGAACAAGTGGCACTTCTTCATTGGTTCTTTAAGAATTGAAGATATTTGTAGAATTGAACAATAGAATGCAATTGAGTTACTTGTTATTAGCTCTAGGCTCTGCTTTAGATACTAGGGATGGTTGTAAGTCTTTAAAAATTGAAAATATTTGCAAGTTTGCAAATAAATTTTATCTCAATGACTTCACTGAGCAAGAAAATTGAATTTGAAATTTCAATTGCAAAATTACGAGATTGGTGTGCTTAAACATTGCTAGGGGTGGCAATACTAGCCCATTCCCATGAAACTGACCATTAATAACCATTGTCAAATCGTCCAAACCTGCCAAAATTGTTTAGTGGATTGTAATTTGGTTACACAAATGAGCTCTCGCTTAATGTGTGTGTTGGAAATGGGTGCTTGTAAGTTGTTGGCTTGGTCAAGGGTTGGAACAAAAATTGTGACCTCGAAACCAATTTGTTTTAGCTATACGATGCTAACCACTAAACCACGGCTTGTATTGTTTTTATAAGATATTTTTCTTATACACACCATTTGAGTAGAATTTCAAGTTTTTACAAGATATCTCTTCTTCTTTTTTTTTTTTTCTTTTCTAATTATGTGGGCTTTTTCTTTTTGTGTTTCTTTGTCATTTGGAAATTCTTGATATTAAAAAGAAAGCTAAAATATTATTTTTGTGTTTCAACTATTTTTTGTACATGCTTGTTTCGACAATGCAATCCTTATTGCTTGCTTTCTATTTATGTTAAACTCTTTTGATAACAGAGATCTATCTCAAGATACAGGCCTTGTTTGGTTTGTGTTTCCCAAAAAATTTTGGGAAAAATTCTCTACAAATAAGTTTTCAAAAGTAATCAAACTAAACAAATTTTTCTAAAAAAATTTCCCAAAACTTGTTTGGTTTACAAGTTTTCCAAACAAATCTCTCTCTCATACACATCAAATCAATCACTTTTTCCAAAACTCTCTCTCAAAATAATTTTCCAAAACATCTTTTGAAAAAAACCAAACCAAACAACTTTTCGTACTTTTTATCTTTAAAACTCATCTCCCAAACTCAAACCAAACATACCCACAATTTTTGAAAAAAAATTCAAAATTTTGTTTGGTTCAAATTTTTTGAAAAAAATTCAAAAATCATTCTCTCTTACACATAAATTAATCACTTTTTCTCTCTCTTCTCTCTCCTTCTCAATCACTTTTTTTTTTTCACACACATCTACTCAACTATAACAAAATATCAAATTATCCCAAACTCTCAAATTCCAAAACTATTTTCAAAATATACAACTAAACAAACCAAAAAAATTTTAAACTCTCCCCCGAATTTTTTTTTAAAATTTATTTCAAAATACAAACCAAAAACACCCCTAATATCACTTTTTCTTTTTTACTTGATTTTTTTGTCTTTCTTTTGCTTCTTATATACACCGTTTGAGTATATAATTTTTTTAGTTTTTCAAGTTTTTACACGATATCTCTTCTTGTTTTCTAATTATTTGGGCCTTTTCTTTTTTCTTTTATTTTCTTTTGCAAATTCCTGATATTAAGGCCTTGTTTGGGAAGACTAAATAAGTGCACTTTTTGTCTTTTTTGACTAAAAAATTGAGGTTGAAAATATGGATGTTTGGGTTAACTTTTTGACTTTTTATGGAAAAATGTGTAATAAAAAATTGTGAAAATTAGTTTTTAGAGAAAAATTTGAATTGGGAATTGTTGACTTTTGGTGAATAGTGTTAACTTTTTAACTTTTTGAGTAACTTTTTGGCTTTTTGGCTTTTTTCAAAGATCCCAAACAAGGCCTTTATTTCTTTTGATATCAAAGATATCTAAGACCTCTTTATCTTTTTCTTTTTCTTTTTCCCTCTATTTTTCTTGTTATATATACCCTTGGAGTATAGAATTTCTAGTTTTTCAAGTTTTTATAAGATATCACTTCTTTTTGTCTTCTTTTCTTATGATATGGGCCTTTTTTTATTTCCTTTTCTTTTGGAAATTCTTGACATTAAAAAGAAAGCTAACATATTATTCTTTGTGTTTCATCTATTTGTTTCTTGTACATGAGTGTTTCAATTATGAAATCCTTATTGTTTCCTTCAATTTATGTTAAATTCCTTTGATATTAGGGCATCTCCAACGATGCATTATTTTTTTCACCAAATTTGAGTAAAAATTCTCTTTGATATTGTCTGCTCCAACGGAGGGATTTGACTTTTCATCAAACCACCAGTCGATCGGGAGGACGACCAAGTGATCGACCGGCCAATCGACTGACCAATGTAAAATTTTCACCAATTGAGAGGTCATCTAGGGGCTCCACTACCCAGTGCAAAATTTTCACAAAATTTTGCCTTGAGGTGGGCATCCGGGAGGACCACCGGGGGGGACATCTGGTGGTGAAAATACAACAGTAATGAACAATGATTTGATGAAAGGCACAAAGCATCCTCAGTTTGGTGAAACATTTTTTATATTCTCAATTTGATATATGTTTGATGATATCATTGGAGTACAAAAAAAAAAAACTTTTTCACCAAATTTAAATTTGGTGATGGATTTGATGTAGCGTTGGAGATCGCCTTCGAGATCTAAGATTTCTTTTTCCTTTTGACTTTATTTGTGTCTTTCTTTTTCCTCTATTTTTCTTCTTATATATACCATTTGAGTGTAGAATTTCATGTTGTTACAAGATATCTTTTCTTATTTTCTAATTAAATAATCCTTTTCTTCTTTATTTCTGTCTTTCGGAAATTCTTGATATTATGAAATCCTTATTGTTTCCTTCCAATTTACTTTAAATTATTTTGATTTCACAGATCTAAGATCTCTTTTGCTTTTTGAATTTGTTTTTGTTTATATTTTTCCTTTTTCTTTTTATTTACTCAAAATATAAAATGCATGTGTAATACATGTACATTATATGTAAAAATGTATGTATATTTATGATAATAAATCCTAGCTTCTTTTTTTCTCCCTTCTTGTAGGAATACATGACCATTTATGTATATATAATGTATACAAATCACATGTAAAAGATTGTTCAAAAAAAAAAAACATATGTAAAAGAAAGATGCCTAGACAGTTAAAATAGAGTTCAAAAGTTGAATGGGTAAGCCTGGGTTGTGTTTGATTGACCACTTAACTTGTTGACATAAATTGAACCCAATCCGATCCTCCCAAAACATTGCTCCCCCCAAAAAATCACCAGAAGATATAGTAACTGTTTCCTTGTATCATCTTCTTTAGGAGAGTGGGCCAAAGCCATCTCCTATTATATCTAATAATTACTCTATGAATACCAAACCTACAACGACAAAACCCTTGGGGGAAAAAAAGTTGTTTTCCTCAAATATTAGTTCCCCCAAGCAACTCGTCAATGTGGTGATTCATGGGTAATAATAATAGGGTGTTTAAGAAATTTTAGTGTTGTTTCTTTCACTGAAACCAAGAAAAAAGTGAGTAGGAGAAACACAATTACAAGAGAGAGATTTTATTTATGATCTTGCCATACAAGTATTTTGTTTATTATGATCTTGAATTTTTTTTAATGCCTGTATTTGTTTGGTAGTGTAGCAAGTGTCATAATTTTTTTATATAGTAATTTCACTCAAATATTAACCCTGAGGTTCTTTAAAACATGCAACCATAGTTCACACGCACAAACTCCAAATTTTATAATTTATAATAGAGATTAACTTACTGTTATGGTAACAAGTCAAGTGTATAGATGGAAATCAATTGTGTTGTTGGGATACAAACTTGACCAGCCTTATTATTATTATTATTTTATGGTTTTCATGCTTGGAGTTTACATGGACATAGCACCTTATCATTCCAGCTGTTGACTTGTTTTTTGATGGACTAGTCCATTGAAAAAATGTTATTCCCTATATTTTGCAAGCGATAGTGCTCTTTAAATTCTCAATTGAGTTTGGTGTTCAATTATGTATGATATGATTGTCATTATGATTTCATCATCTATTGCTAAGAAGCATGGACACGGACATGTGACACGACACGGATACGACACGGACACGCTGACACGTTAATTTTCAAAAAATGAAAGACACGACACGTGGGGAACACGCATGAAATATGTAATTTTATATATTTATTATATGTTATATATATTAATATATCATTCAAAGATAATAAAAAAATACAATATAATACTAATTCCTATAAATTTATATGGTTTTTGTTTTATTATTGTATCTTAAGTTATTTTGTTTAAACTTATAATTAGTTTCACATGTGTTCAATCGATAGATACGTGTGTTTATGTGATTGACATGTGTGCCCTCCAAGTGTCCAAAGAGTGTCCGGGTCTTTAAAAAAATTTAAAAATTAGGACACGTTTTGAAGAGTGTGCAAAGAGTGTCGGTGTCCGACACGGACAAGACGTAGATACGTCACCTTCTTAAAAGTGTCTGTGCTTCTTAGATCTATTGTTTCATATAAGATGTCCATCAATAGTATATTAGTCATAACAAGTCATATTATGAGTGTATCCTAAACTTTTTCCGCTAGTTCGTGTGGATGGTACGAATTAATTCATTTGTGTTTTTATATATTAGTAAGTTTGGTTGATAATTGCTTTCATAATGTGTGATTTATTTTTGACTGATTGGGTGGTTGAGGCTTGTTTTTAATAGCTGGAAAAAAGAAAGATGAGAAAAAGTGGTCTTATATACAAAAGCTAGTAAAAACAAAAGAATAAAGGTGTTATAACGACTTTGTAATGGTGGTTACATAACATTAGCTGCCATTACGGTTGTGAATTTGTCACACTGCTATAGCCACGGCCATGGCAGGTGACTTAACCACTGAAACTATTATGTAAATGCGTTGTTATAACAGTTGCTGTGAATTTTTAATACCTCGAATAGAAGTGACAGTATACCTATCATGTTTGCAAAATTGCCTCCCTAAATATGTAGTTTACCAGACTTGAAATCTCAAGAAATTTTCCTAAAAAATTTACTCCCATGAAAAATTAAGGCCTTGTTTGGTTTGGATTTGGGAAAAAAATTTTGAAGAAAATTTTTGAAAATTTTGCTTGGTTTGTAATTTTTCTCAAAAAATTTTCAAAATCACTTTCTCTTTCCTACACATCAATCAATAACTTTTTCTCTCTCCTCTTTCATTTTCAATAACTTTTTCTCTTACATATATCTACTCAATTACAACAAAATATCAAATCATCTCAAACTTTAAAATTATTTTCAAAATATACAACCAAATAAACTACAAAAATTTCTAAACTCACTTCCCAAAATATTTTTTTGAAGACTTATGTCCCAAAGTCAAACCAAACAAGGCCCAAGTCTTGTAGCAGAGAGAGAGCTTTTGTTATGGATCTAAATGAACTTTTTTCCAACCAATTTTGCTATCCTCCTACTTTGGATCCACTATTGGTTTCATTGTAACTGTTGTTTTATTTCTATCATGTTCTCTTGGCACTACTCTCTCTCTCTCTCTCTCTCTCTCTCTCTCCACCTTGTGTAACTACTGTTGTTTTATTTCTATTTTCTTTTCGTAGCACATTCTAACATTCATCTCTCTTCTATCTGAATAACTGAATTATGCTGGGATTGGTCCGATAATTTGTAGAATTGTCAGTCTCATCTCCTTTTGCATGTTCATGCTCTATGCTTAATGATGGGAAATGGGCACCATTGTAACAGATAAGTGAAACAACCTTGATTTGTGTATGTATCAAAACCTTTGCTATGCTTTGGTAGTGTCTCCCCTCTATGCTTTGGTAGTGTCCCCCCCCCAAAACAAAAAAAAAAATTAGAATGCTTGTTCCATAAACAAGAAGAGAAAGAACAAGAAAATGAGAAGCCGGTTAAATTATGTTACTTTGTACTAATTAGTGTACTAATTAGTATACTAACTAGTGTACCAATTGATAATATGACATAATTTAAGAAATTTTTGATATTTGTAATGTGATTAATGAGGAGGGTTAATAATAATATCATAATTAGTGTTAATACACTAGTTAGTACACTAATTAATACAAGTAGCACCTACCGTTTTCTACTATGCTGCCAACTACACCTAACGTGCCACATTATTTAGTATCATCAATATGAACCTTTGAAAAAGAATTTAAGATGGTAGATAGGCCATTGAAAATGAACTCAAAATTTGGTACGACATATTGGTGGTTTAACCATCATTCAGTGTCTCCAGTCTAAAATGTAGAAAATGATCAGACTCTGCAGACCCATAATAGCACCATTTGCATTTGAAACTTATTTCAAATTTGTTTTATTTATTTATTGGAACGGATGATCTAGGGTTCATGATGGTTCACATTCTTGCCTTTTCTTGATTGATGGTTTTTAAATGTACATCTTTTTGCCATTCTTTTGATAATTTGTATTTGCATGAAATATCAGTCCTGACTTCTGTTGCTATCATTTTTCCTTGAAACTTATTGTTGAGTGTCGCCATTGCCTACTTGTGAAAAACAAGGACAAATTTACATTAAGGTCTCATTTGGTAATATCATTTTTGGCTTAAAAATCAAAAAGTCACTAAAAAAATAAAAAAGTCAATAATTTCTACCAAAAAGTCAAAATTTTTCTTTTTTCTTTACTTTTTGCATATCTGTTCATAAAAAATTAAAAAATTATCTTAAACATACTAGTTGTTTTTATCTCATATTTTAGTCAAAAAATTACTAAAATAACCTATTTTCAAAAGAGGCCTAAAAAAAGGTAAAAACAAAAAATCAAAATCCATGATTTCCTACTATTTGTTTGTATATGGCCTTTTGTTTTTCAAAATGTAGAAGAGATGGATTCCTTGAAAGCTACACAGCTCGGTTCTCATGTTCAAGCTTGTATTATTAGGACGTGAAAATTAGATTTGCTCTTATTGTCAACTCAGGTAAACAATTCAAGAGAGGGTGAATTGAATTTCCAAATAAATTATTAAATTAAAATTTAACATAAATAATAAATAAATAAAAATGCTCAACACTATAAAATAGAGTAATGAAATAAAGTGAGTAAAGGGAAGAGAAAATAAACTCAGCGATTTATAGTGGTTTGGCATAATAGGATTTACGTCCACTTATCAAGTTCTTCTTTCAAAATTCTCCACTATTCTTCAAATAGTAACTACACCATTAGTTTCATGGGTGCTAGTGAATTTTTACAATAAGTGACCAACTTCATTCACTCCAACCAACAAGTTTAGAATCCGATATCTAGTCACACCTCATTAAGTGATTTTATTTCAAAAATCACTCACAAAAACTCTCTTTTTTACAAAATAATAAGAGGATAGAAAATCTTTTTACAATTTTATTCAAACTCCCAACAAATTTTCTCTCAAAAAAAATAATAAAGCATTAAAAACGTACAACACAATATTTGAGAATACTTCAATATCATAGATTTTTCTCTTCTCCACTTTTTTTTTTAATTTTTTATTTTTTTTATTTCAAGCAAAATATTTCTTTTATAGCTAAAAAATATATTAATTGGAGAAGGAGCCGCTCCTCTTCTGACTTTTGCACGCTGCTTAGATCACGGGGAGGCGATTGAACGTTCCACCTACTTCAACTTTTTCTATTTCAAATTGCGGGAGAAGTTTCAAATTACAGACAAAAAGTCGCTTTCGATGAGTAGTAAAATTTGAAATTACAACTCAAAAGTCACTTTCGATGATTAATGAAATACTATTTGCACAGTAATTTTTCTATTACAATTTATATGATGCACAGTAAACTTACTATTCTTATTTCAAATTATGCACAATAACTTACAATATATTCAAAGAATGAGTAGTGCTCAATTTATCATAAATAGTAATTTATCTGATTTAATGACTATATACTCTTATATGCATCACGGTAATATGCTATAGACAAAAACATATCTTTGCAAATAATTATATCTAATTTTGTATCAAAGATATAAAGAGTAAATATTAAATAAATTCATAATTTGTCCAAAATAGTTTAGACATCATCAAAATCAAATCATTGGAATAACAATCTCTCCTTTTTTGATGATGGCAATACATGTATAAATTTGACACAAGATCAAAATCATCCATTAATATCTTTTGAATTTTTGCAACATCAAATATTTGATAATTAAAGTTCAAACTCATATTTTTCTTCCCCTTTGACATTATCAAAGCATTATAGATAATGACAAGTTTTTGTGTCCAAAACAAAAATCATATGAACACATTTGATCAATTTTTCAGAGATATATCAAATAATGTGATTTGACAAAAAAAAATGTACACTTTTCTAAAAATAGTTTTCAGAAAATTCTACTTTCTTATTTTTCGTGTTTTTTTGTTTTTACTGAATTTTTTTAAAATTTTATGCAAATTTTTTACTTTTTAGACACACCTAACATAAATACACCTAAAAAGTAAAAAAATTATAAAAAAAATCTTTTAAAAATTCACTAAATACCAAAAATATAAAAAAAATACAAGAATTCAGTATATTTTTTTGTATTTTTATGTATTTCTTAATTTTTTAAAATATTTTTTCACAATTTTTTTACTTTTTAGATATATCTAAGTAAGGTGTATCTAAAAAAGTAAAAAAAATGTTTAAAATTTTAAAAATATTCACTAAAAACAAAAAAACACGAAAACCAAACAATTCAGTTTTCAAAAAACTTAATTCAGAAAACTCAAACCAAACACACTGAATAGTATTTCTTATTTCTCTCCTGTGATCATTGTTGAGATTTGTTATCATTGGCAGTAAAAAAAATTGTGCAGTGACACCTAAGATGTTGACTAACAAAAGATTTGAGCAGATATGTATCGATTATTGTATCTGTGGTCTGTATAAAAAGTGACATGGATGATGCGCAGAGATACGAATCCTTCAAGTGTTTTTAGTAAAAAAAAATTTCTTTACAATCTATGTAATCATGTCATTCCTTACCTTGTTCATCAATGGTTCTGACTTAAATGAGGTGCCTAAGATTCAAGCAAATAAAAGGTTACCCATAGAGCATTCACATGCTATTTCAGTAATTGAAAGTCCTAGTGTATTTGGTAATCGTAATGATACTGAGGCTATTCACAATGCTATGACTCTTAATACTCAAGCAATAACTGCGGTTTCCAATATGGCTCATTGACTTCAAGCAAGAATGTAAGAGAATCAACGATTAAAAGAAGAGGTAATCTATTTAAAGCTGAAACTTGTCAGACGAAGATAAATCTAGATAGAAAAAATTCACAGTTGGAGAATGCAGTGCAATATTATGCAACCATTATAATGTCAAGATTTACAGAGATCGAAAATTGGGAGGTTCAAGTTCAAGAGGCTTAAGTTCGAGAGGCTCATGAAAAGCTATTGAGAGAAATTAAGTGCAAAAAATCTTTGAAACCTTCTTAGGACTCACATATAACTTAGAATAAAAATGCAAGCATTTATTTATTTTTTCTTTGTCAAAATTTTCCCCTTCAACATAAAAAGAATTTTTTGGTGCAAATACAGAATAAGAAAAAAAAAATTCCTTTGATAATTTTATAAAACTCTCCCTGAAATCATGTATATAATCAAAATGTAAAAACTCTCGCTAAGAGTGTGCTTCCTTGTCTGTTTCATTCTCAAAATATCACATAATTGGAGTCTCCTCCTAAAGTAATGCGGAAAAAAAAAATTATACATATGACATAAATTTGAAGAAATATATTATCAATTTATAATACCAAGAACCATTAAGATCCTCCCTAACACAACTACAGAGAGTGGATTAGCATAAAAAGAGAAGACACATAAAACCAATTACTTCATACCAGGTACAAGCAATTGATATAAAAAAAAAAAAGAGTTTGTAGCAAATATAACTATAAAAGAAATATTACACATTGTAAAAATAAATTTAGTATTTTGATAGGGAAATGATGTTGATGAATGTAAGGGTCGATGATGAAGATAAAGATTAGCGACGATGGTGAAGATCTGTGGCGATGTTGAGAATCGAAGATGATAGTGAAGATCTGTCATGGATTTTGTGTGGATCGAAGATGATTTGGGTGGATAATGGTTCTGATGGAGGCGGTATCGAAGAATGGGAGAGAGCAAGAGCGAGCAAGAGAGAAAAACACACACACACAGAGAGAGAGAGAGAGAGAGAGAGAGAAAGAGAAACGAAGAGTGGGTGAGAAAGAGAGAGAAAGAATTTATAAAGAAAATGATTACATAAAAATGTTAGAGTTTATTTTTACTTTAAGATTACTACTACTCCATTTCTATTGTGACTTTAAAAAAGATATCAATCATAGGACACATTATTCATGTTTATACATTTTATAAGATGTAATCATATCAAATGATACATTTGACAAGAGGTGCACAATCAAATTTTTAGATTTTTCAAAATATAGCAAAGAGCAACATGTATGTGAGACTCTATATAGTGTAAAATAAAAATATGGCCAAAATCAACAAGATAGCCGGTGGAAATGGCCCAGAGAAGAGAGAGAGAGAGAGAGAGAGAGAGAGAGAGTTAGGGCTTTGATATTGGTCCTATAGGTCTGTAAAGCCATAGAAAGTATTTTTAAAATAATAATAAAAAATAAAAAAACCCACAGAATAAACATCGCATGGAAGTATTCATCATATCAAGTTCAATTATAATATAACAAAATTGTTCTTCATTAACAGACTTGGTAAATATGTCAGCTAATTGACGATGTGTAGGCACAAATTTGAGTTCAATGTCACATTTAAGTACATGATCTCTTTAAAAATGATGTCTTACTTCAATGTGTTTAGTGTGTGAGTACTGAATAGGATTTTTAGAATGGTTAATGGCACTTGTATCGTCACATTTTATAGGAATATGGTCAAAATGAATTTCAAATCTTAAAAGTTGTTGCTTCATCAAAAGCAATTGTACACAACAACTAGGGGCGACAGTGTATTTTGCTTCAAGAAAATGACAAGTGTCATTAGTGTTTTTATGATCAAGTCATCTCGCAAAGTCAGCATTCAAGTAACCGAAAAGTTTAAAAGTGGTTCCCTCAAGATACTATAAACCCAAATTTGGAGTGCCAACAAGATATCTGAAAATACGTTTGACTGCAATGATGTGTAACTCTTTAGGTGCATATTGAAAATGTATACATATACATACACTAAACATTATGTCAAGTCTACTTACAGTAAGATAAAATAAGGAACCGATCATACCTTGATATTTCTTTTCATCTATCGATTTACTTTGCTCATCTTTGTCTATTTTGATTGATGTGCTCATTGGATTTGTTGCAGGCTTTGATAATTCCATTTCAAACCTTTTGAGTAAATCCTTGATGTATTTCACTTGATTTAAATGTATCTTATCCTTAGTTTGTTTGATTTGTAGTCCAAGAAAGTAATTTAACTCCCCCATTGAGAGGGAGATTTATGATCTAGAATTGGGCCGAGGTAACAACCGAGCAGGTTAGAAGCCCAATGTGGCATTGGACCGAGATGATCTGCGATCCGCTCAGAATTAGGCTACTAGGACTTGGGCCGGGCAGGTGTTAGGCCGAGTATGCGCCGTCCAGTCCGGAAAGAATTTGCTCGGTTAAGGCAACGCGGCCAGTCAGGTTGACTGAACGGCGCCCGGAAAGGCTTCGTCAGCCGTGCTACCTGTCTGCTCGGTAGGAGGGCCGTCCAGTTAGTTAAATGACCGGCGCCCGGAAAGGCGCGGTCGGCCGAGATACTTGTTTGCTCGACAGGAAGGCCGACCACTGGTGAGCACGAGATGTCCCAGGCACGACTTTACCGAGATGCTGCCTAGCCCGGTTCTCTTGAGCTCGGCCAGTGAAGTGCTTGGGCAGGCAGCACAGCCCTGCCACGGATAGAGCAGCTCGACTGCCGAGCTCCAGCAGAGAAGGCTGGCAATTGAGATTAGGTGATGTTCAGCAAGGTTTACGCTGACAGATGGGATAGCAGAGCCACGTGTCAGGAGATGACTGGGAGTGGATATGGGGCGCAGAGGGTATATAGGCATGTCTGCGCCTCCCATACGCGGACGGACGAACACTTTGTAAGAAACTGCTTACGCTCGAACACTTCTCCCCCTCTCTCTCTCTCTCTATCCCTAGGTGTGTGCTAATTTGATCGTCGAAGGGGTTTTCCGGCCACAGACCACCGGGTAGCTCACCGCCGTTGTGCTTTCAGGTGATCGGACAGAAATGGAGCTTGGAAGAAAGGAGTACGGGCTTGCCGGAATATTTACTCCCCGTACAATTGGCGCCGTCTGTGGGAAGTTCTTGCAGATAAAACCATGTCTTCCACGCTCGTCCGATCGCCGACTATGGCGAACAACGAAGAGTTCCCGTTGTCCGCCATCGATGGAGTCACGTCGGAGTCCAGCAAGCGGAGGGAGGGTCATCCCGACGTCATTCCGATGTCTAACCTGGAGACATTCCCAAGAGGACAGTCGGGTGACGCGCGCGATAAGCGCGGCAGGAGTCATGGCCATTCACGGAGTCCAGACGGACATCGGCGGCGGAGAGACTCACACGCCAGGCGCCTGGAGAACAAACTAAAGGACCAGGATGCCGTCATCCGACGCATGGTGGCAGAGATAGAGGAGCTAAAGCGGCATGTTAAAGGGAAGGGTGTAGCTGGAGTGGAAGACCACAGTGAGCGCACCCAACCCCGCCGTTCAGGCAGTCAGAGTCAGCGACACACTCCGTCCATCTCCATTACCAGAAGTTACAAGGTTGGCGATTCTGATGTGCGCGCAGAGAAGTCCAGCGCGCAAGATAGTACTTACCAACCCTCACGTCCGGTGACGATGTCGAGGTACTCCTATTCCGCTTGCACAGAAGACTTGCGGGCAGTTTTAAAGGAGCAAGCTCGCCAGCGGGAGGCTCAAAGAATACCGGCGTTCCAGCGGTTATCCTATGGGGTTCACGCTAGCGAGGAGGTCGGAATGCCTCCGCCCCGCCAAGCAGCACCGCTCCTGGTGGATTCCGACTTGGCAAGATTGAGCGCCACCCCTTTCTCCCTGGAAATAGAGACAACACCTCTTCCGTCGGGTTTCCACCAGCCAAAGTTCACATTGTACGACGAAAAGACGGATCCTTACATGCACGTAAGCCATTTCCGACAGGTCATGGCCAGACATAGGCGGAATGACGTTTTTATGTGCCTCATCTTTCCGTCAAGTCTGGGCGAACTGGGTTTGAAGTGGTTCGAAAGGCTGCCGGAGGGAAGTATAGAGAGGTGGCATCAATTGGCCGAAGCCTTTGTGACGCGCTTCAAAACCAACACCAAGACACCCAAGGAAGTGGATCAACTACTGAGTGTCCAGATAGAACCGAGCGACACATTGAAGGCATACAACTCCAGATATTGGGAGACCTTCAATGAGATCTTGGATTGCCCGGTCAACCTAGCAATCACTCAGTACAAGCGTGGTCTCCCGGTCGGACATAGACTGCGGGACTCGCTTACCATGCATCAACCGACGTCCATGGGCCAGCTCATGCAGCGCATCAATGAGCACATCCGGGTTGAGGATGATGCTTCGGCATCTACCGCGAAGACAACTCCGGTAGCAACAGACAAGAAGACAGCAAGCAAGGTGCACGTAGTTGGACAGGAGTCCAGCCGCTCAAGTGACAGAGCAGAGGAATCAGACTGTGGTTCGAATCGTAAGAACCGGGGTAGAGGACGTCGGAACGACCGGGATGATTACACCAGAGACGACGTTGCGGATGCCAACAGAAGGTTGAAGGCAAGGACTGGGATCACCACGGTCTTCAAGATTCCAATCTATCGCATACTTAATGAAATCCGAGACGAGGAGTATGTCCGGTTTCTTGCTAAGTTGGGCGATGGACAGAAGGGCTACAATCTGCGGTATCGTTGCACATTCCACCGGGAGAGAGGCCACCAGACTGAGGATTGTTTGCCTTTAAGGCAACACTTAGAAGAGCTGGTCGCGGCCGGGCACCTAGACCTTTACATTGATGGTGGCGTAAAGCCGAATCATGCTCCGGTTGATCCCAGGGGACAGGATGACCGAGATGCGCCGCCACAAGGAGTTATTAATGTCATCCACGGCATAGTGGAACCGGAGCGTGTTTGCGAACTCCGGGGTATGATCAAGAAAGTAGAGCATATGAGGGAAGTTTTGTCAGTACAGCCCGCCATCAAGAGGGGGAAGACCGAAGAGAAAGATGTGATAAGTTTCACTTCAAGGGATCTAGAGCGTATCCAGACGCCGCACAACGATGCCCTAGTAGTGACACTTCGCGTCAAAGAATTTGATGTCAAACGGATCTTGATCGATCAGGGAAGCTTGGTCGAGATCATGTATTACGACGCGTTCAAGCAACTCAAGCTCCGAGAGACAGACTTGGCTCTAGCAACTTCACCACTTGTTGGTTTCAACTCATAGCCAGAGTGGCCCTTGGGAAAGATTATCCTGCCGGTCAAAGCGGGATCCGTCGTCAAGCAGGTGGAGTTTTGGGTGCTACAAGTGCCTTCGACTTACAACCTCATCCTTGGAAGGGGATGGCTTCACGCCATGCAAGCTGTAGCATCGACCTACCACCAGGTAATGAGATTCCCCTCAGCTATGGGGGCAATCGAGGAGATCTGGGGGGATCAAGTCATGTCCAAACAGTGCTTCGTGGCGGTGAACGGAAGCCGGGCTACCAAAGGCTTCGTGCAAATGATAGAAGGACCGAAAGACCAAGGAGTTCTGGAGGATGTGGGCACCAAGGCAGAAGACAAAGCTGTGGAGGACTTGGTGCAGGTGCGAATCGACGTAGAGCAACCGGATAAGTTCTTCCTGCTCGGTTCCAGCCTTACTACCCAGGAGAGGACCGAGATGGTTGACTTCTTGATGGCCAACATTGAAGTCTTCGCGTGGTCGCCCTACGACATGCCCGGTCTCGATCCAAGTTTTATCTGCCATCACCTCAACGTCTTTCCTGGAGCAAAGCCAGTCATCCAGCGAACAAGGAGATCGGCGTTGCATCACGCCGAGGTAGTAGCAGAGGAAGTCAAAAACTTGCTTGAGGCACGAGCAATTCAGGAAGTGCACTACCCTCGGTGGATCTCCAACACAGTAGTGGTTCCCAAGAAGAACAGAAAGTGGCGAGTATGTGTTGACTACAAGACAGTCAACCGAGCTTGTCCCAAAGATAGCTTCCCCTTACCACGAATTGACCAGCTCGTGGACTTGACGGCTGGACATAATAGACTCAGTTTCTTGGACGCCTATCGCGGCTACCATCAGATCGCCATGCATGGGCCCGACCGTGAGATCACCTCTTTCACGACTCCAAGGGGACTTTTCTGCTATCGAGTCATGCCTTTTGGTTTGAAGAACGTCGGGGCAACCTTTTAGAGGATGGTGACCAAAATGTTTGCTCCTTTGCTTGGCCGGACAATGGAGGCTTACATCGATGATATGGTGGTAAAAAGCCGACGTGAGGCAAACCATTTGTCCGACCTAGCCGATATGTTTTCCATCCTAAAGAAGCACAAGCTGCGCTTGAATGCGTCAAAATGTGCCTTTGGCGTGGAGTCCGGTAAATTTTTGGGATTCCTAGTCACGAACCGAGGCATCGAAGCAGACCCTAGTCAGATCAGAGCCATGCAAGAGTTGAAGCAGCCCAGCTCAGCTAAGGACGTTCAGCATCTGGCCGGGATGGCCGCCGCGCTTAATCGATTTATAAGCCGGTCATCAGATCGCTGTCGCCCTTTCTTTCAAGCATTGAAGTCCAAGTTCTCATGGGACGAAGAGTGTGACCAAGCTTTGGCCGAGCTCAAGGAATATCTGTCTTCTCCACCACTGTTGGTTACACCTAAGCCGGGTGAGGAACTCTATCTTTACCTTGCTGTCTCACAGCACGCAGTCAGTGCGGTGCTCGTCCGAGCTGAAGGAATCAAGCACCTCCCAATCTTTTATGTCAGTAAAACCTTGCTGCCAGCAGAAACAAGGTACTTGCCGTTGGAAAAGCTTGCGTTGGCATTGATGATGGCTTCAAGGAAGTTGGCGCATTATTTTCACGCCCACACCATCATCGTTCTGACCGAATTTCCCCTTAAGGCCTTGTTTGAACGGGCGGACTTCTCTGGCCGAATCCTCAAGTGGGCGGTCGAATTGGGACAATTTGATGTAAAGTTCCAGCCGCGCACAGCTATAAAGGCCCAGACTTTGGCCGATTTCGTTGCGGAATTCTCACTAGGTACCCATCCGGTATGCTCGGTCGATATTGCCGCGGCGGAAGAAGAAGAGAATGCAAGCCTGACCGAGATACAAAAACTTGGTGGAGTTGGCGACGCGGAATTTGCGCGCCCCACCGAAGTGCCCTCAGCTTGTACAATTCCGTCAACCGGTGACGCGATGACCGAGTCGGGTGTTGTTGTCCCACCCACTCTGTCCGGTACCGCATCGCCAGGGGGGAAGTAATAGAACTACTCAGCACAGAGCCCGCGGCCGGCATAATACCGCAGCCTGGTGATTCGCCTACGGACTTAGGCATTCTAGACCGACTTGCGGAGTCCGGTGCCGAATCAACAAGGGGGGCTGGAGTAGAACCAGTCAACGCGGAACCTGAAAATGGACAGCCGAGCAACCGTGATCCCATCACCCTTCGCAACTCTCAAGACCCATCAGACTGTTGGAAGCTTTTTGTGGGGGAAATGTGGAAGCTTTTTGTTGATGGAGCATCCAACCGTCACGGTGCCGAGCTAGGTATCGTTCTTATCTCCCCAGATGGCCTAACCATTGAACATTCCATCACCCTTGGCTTCCCAGCATCTAACAACGAGGTTGAGTACGAGGCCCTTCTGGCCGGGCTCAAGAGCGCTATTCAGATGAAGGCTGCCGAGCTAATGGTGTACAGTGATTCCCAGCTTGTGGTTAACCAAGTCTCTGGGATTTACGAGGCAAAGGATGACAGAATGGCGAAGTACCAAGCTCTGGTCAGGGAACACATCAAGCAGTTTCAGGCAATCAGAGTCCAACAGATTGGCCGTGAAGAAAACAGCTGAGCTGATGAACTGGCCGGCCTCGCTTCGATGGCAGATAGTACGTCTCCAAACCCCCTGTTAATTGACTTTCTTCCCCGGCTAAGCATTGAACACGCCGGGTAGACGGATGTACTCTGCGCCGCGCTAGGTCCCTCTTGGATGGACCCTATAATCTTGTTCCTCAGAGATCGGACTCTACCAACCGACAAGAAGGAAGCACACAAAGTCCGAGTAAAGTCAGAGCGGTTTTGGCTCTCTCCATTTGGCGCGTTATATAAAAAGTCCTTCATTGGTCCTTATCTGAAGTGCGTACACCCAAGTAGTGTGGAGGCGTTCTTGTACGAAATTCACAAAGGTATCTGCGGCAGTCATATAGGAGGCCGGTCCTTGGCCTACCGAGCTATTTCGCAGGGATACTGGTGGCCGTGCATGCAGGCCGACACACAGAAATATGTCCGCAAGTGCGAAAAATGCCAGAAATTCGCCCATCAGATCCATCAGCCTGCCAGGGAACTTCTCCCTCTCACCAGTCCTTGGCCCTTTGCCATGTGGGGGCTAGATATAGTGGGGCCACTGCCAACAGCACCGGGTAACCGGAAATTCTTCATTGCGGCCATAGATTACTTCACGAAATGGGTTGAAGCTGAGCCCTTGGCAACAATCAAAGAGAAAGACATGAAGCGATTTGTGTGGCAGAACGTGGTCACGCGGTTTGGCGTCCCAAAGATTTTAATCTCTGATAATGGCACCCAGTTTGACGGTCGCCTATTCAGAGGATTTTGTGAAGATCTGAAGATTGAATTTTACAACTCCACTCCGGCTTACCCACAGTCCAATGGTTAAGCCGAGGCATCAAACAAGACTATTCTTGATGGGTTGAAGAAACGGCTGGAGAAGGCAAAGGAAAAATGGGCTGAGGAATTACCCAGCGTCCTTTGGGCATACCGAACAACCCCGCGGCGATCTACCGGGGAGACTCCATTCGTTTTGGCTTATGGCATGGAGGCGGTCATACCTTTGGAAGTTGGCATGCCCACCCTAAGAAGCGAAAGTTTTGAGCCAGAACTGAACGCCGAGGCAATTGCCTTGGAGCTGGACCTAGTGGAAGAGCGTCGGGAGAAGGCTCTCATCCACGTGGCCGCCTACCAACAAGAGCTCTCAAAGAAGTACAACAAGATGGTGCACCCCAGACCGTTCAAAGTTGGTGATTGGGTTTTGAGGAAAGTTATGGGCAACACCCTGGTGCCAGGTGAAGGCAAACCAAGGGCAAATTGGGAAGGACCCTACAAGATCACCGGTCTGGCGGGCAAGGGGGCTTACCACTTGGAGGATCTGGATGGTAGAGCAATAACCCGGCCATGGAATGCGGCCAACCTCAAACTGTATTATTTCTAGCTTTAGTTTTCTCTTCTTGTGCAAAGGAATTTTTTGGCTTGCACTTCAAAATGTAATTCTTTTTGTCAATATATAGAAGTGATTTTGCTTTAGATTGTTGTCTTAAATGTAAAAACCGAGATGTTTTGCTCCGATTGGAAGAGTTGGTGTTTTGTCCAACTAAGGGCTCCCAACCGAGATGTTTTGCTCCAGTTGGAAGAGTTGGTGTTTTGTCCAACTAAGGGCTCCCAACCGAGATGTTTTGCTCCGGTTGGAAGAGTTGGTGTCGGAAGAGTTGGTGTTTTGTCCAACTAAGGGCTCCCAACCGAGATGTTTTGCTCCTATTGGAAGAGTTGGTGTTTTGTCCAACTCAGGACTCCCAACTGAGATGTTTTGCTCCAGTTGGAAGAGTTGGTGTTTTGTCCAACTTAAGACTCCCAACCGAGATGGCTTGTTCCGATTGGAGGGGTTGATGTTTTGTTCAACTTAGATATTTCTTGCCGAGATGCTTTGCTCCGGCTCGAAGAGTCGGTGTCTTGCCCAACTTAGGCCATCCTAACCGAGATGGGTATTCCGGTTTATGAATTTGCTGTTTTGTTATGCTCAAGAACTTCAACCGAGTTATGTATTCCGGTTGACGAGGTGTTCAAATTTATGATTTATACCGGGATGTTTTGCTGAAGACGGAATTGATGATAACCGTGCAAACACTTTAGCAAAATTAAAGTTTTCAATTGATAGAAAGTCAATACAAAAGGAGGGGACAGAGCCCGGTTACATCAGAAGCGCAGAAAGCAAACACACAAAAAGGAAAGAAAACTAAACTAACGGAGAGAGATTGGTAAACTCGTCCTCGGCGGCCTCAAGGTTGATGGTTGGACTTTTATCTTGGGCATCGGGCTCATCATGGCCGGACTGCTCCTGCACCTCGGCATCCTCCGCCTCTGTATCTGTCTTGGCGTTTCCGTCTTCAAGCCCTTCCTCGGCCTTAGCTTGTAATACGCTGAAGACGTCGTTTGCATAAGGCACGAGGTAGACCGGTAGGGAAGCAGCAGGAGGATTGGCGAATACGGCGGTGCTAGAGCCCTGGCCGAGATGCTCACAGGCAGACTTCCAGCCGGCTTTGAAGTAGATGTCTTGTGTTGCAAAGACCTGGTTCTTGTAGCTCTCCTCGGCTTCGTTGAAGCCGGCATTGTTAGCATCCCGGCAGTCTTTCTTCTGCGACTTCTTGAGCGCGTCTAGCTCGGCCTGGAGCTCATCTCGTTTTTTCTCGGCCGCATCCAGCTGACCGAGCAGTCTGTTGTTGTCTGCATTGGCATTCTCGAGTGAAGTTTTTGCCCAGCCGAGCTCGGTTTGGAGGCTCTGGACTTGGCTGGCTGTGTCATTGGCCTTTTGTCGAAGTCTATGGATGCGCTCCATTACTAAGTGTTGTTTTTGAAATGGCCTGCAAGAAGCAAAGTTCGTTAGAGAAGGAACCGGGCAAACACTTGTGGAAATTTCAAATTTCAGAGGAAGACTGACTTACCCTTGCCATGGACTTCACAGATAATTTTACCAACCGAGTGTCAGGGATGTGGTCGCTGCTGACCACGTCGCTCGGTAGTAGTAGTGCTTTGGAGAGATCGAAGGCTAGCAGGTGCTCTTTATCAGCCTTGATCGAAGCCGTTGCCGGGATGTCTTGACCCCGGTGTTTCAACAGCGAACGCCAGGCCGGTATGGGGTTAATTGTGGCAGTTGGTTGCTCGGTAGTGAGCTCGGCCACCAGCTCGGCAGACGGATCCGCGCGAGCTCTTTTGCTAGCCCGGCGTTGAGTTGGTTGCTTGCTGGATTGCCCGGCTGCTGGGGAAGAAAGAGCGATCACGGCGTCGCTTGCTTGTCCAGTGGCTAGAGAGCGGATGACCACGCTCGGTGTCTCGGCTGATGTGGCAGTTAGCAGGTTCTTGATTCTGCTTCGCTTGGCCATCTCTTGCTCCTCGGTCAGGCGGATGAGGGGAACGTCTGGCAAGGTTGGATCTGGTGGAGGTGATGGAGCGCGGAGGAAGTTTGTAACTTTACTCCGGTGGGGAGCGGAGTATCTGTAGGAGGGAGTGTAGCCGAGCAGTTGGTTGCAATCTCGGTTGCGGTAGCGAAGCGCGGTCCTGATTTCCTCAACGTTGGGAAAGTGATAGTTGGCTTGAAAGGCTTGGATTGCTGCAAAACAAAACAAAAAAAAAGACAAGAGAAAATGATTTAAGTACAAAAACATGAAGAAAGTAGATTAACCGAGCTAATTTGCGCGGCTTACATGTGCTACCAAAATTCTTGCTGATCATCCAGCCCGGTACGCGGCCGTCTCGTAATTGTCCGACACCCAGAAGAAATCATCGTCGTGAAGATCCTTGTCTGGTGTGCCGGTCACAATTTTCTCTCTGCCCGGTCTAATTTTAAGATAATAGGCGAGGCCGTCGCCGGTGTGGCCTAAAGTGTATTGGCGCAGGATCTCGGCTAAACCTAGGCTTATGCCTAGCCGGTTGTTTAGCTCGTGCACGCCGTTTATTATTCAGTAGGTGTTAGTGGACACTTGAGTTGGTGCTAGCCCGGTCCGGCGCAAGAACTCGGTCATGAAGGGATTGACTGGGAAGCAGAGGCCACCTTCTACTATTGACAGCACGGTGAAGGGGCATTGGTCAAGTCTGTCCCAGGGGGTTGTCTTCTCTTCCGCCAGTTCGAGATGGACGTCGGCCAGGATGCCGTACTCCTCTCTGAACACATCCAGCGGGGCCGGAGTGTCCACTAAGAAGCAGAATTTTCTCATGTGGCCGGCCTAGGATATCTCGGCTGAGGGGTTTGGCACTGTGCTAATTGAAAGTTGCTCGGTCTTGAGAGCCTTAATAGTGGTCAATAGTCCCCTTGGACTCTGTAGGAAAAGGATGGCAAGTGTGAGTGTGAGCGCGGTCGCGCAAAGTGAGCTTGACTTTAGCTCGGTCATCAAGAGTGCCAAACCACCTCGGTTGCCTAAGCTTACCAAGGAGCCCGGTCGCCCAAGCGGACCAGATATTAGCCCGGTTGAACGACCAGCTCCTTTTTGCTAGCTCGATTTTTGCTAGGTTTGGGACAAACATGTTCTTTGCTCGGTTGTAGAGGTTTTTTGGATCAAATAAAGACCAGGAGCCCGGTCCGCCCCAGTTCTTCAGTGTTCTTCAGGAAAGATGAAGAACACCATGAACGTTTGGAGGTTTAGGATGGTTTTTGGTGCCTAAATCCTAAAAGCTATGTTTTTCTACCCTAATGTGTGAAATATCAGAGGAAATAATAATAAAAGGATAGTTGGAGGACTTACCAAGCTGGGGCAGTGCATTCTTCACCTTCGAGCTCGAATACAGGAATGGCAGAGGAAGGGCAAGAAGTTTGGAAAGCTTGGAATAGCAGAGGATCAGTAGGAATGAGAGGAAGGTGGGAGATGCATGTTTATAGGCGTCGTAATGCCGCCAAAAATTTGAATTTATTTCGACGGCTGGTTGGCCGCTCGAGGACCAATGGGAGGGCGCCACCTGTCACCATTAATGGCAGCATCAGAGTTGAAGAGATGGGGGACAGGTGAGGCGTCAGCCGAGCGAACGAAAAGACAGCCAGATCAGAATGGGTGTTGACCGGGGCAGAGACCGGTCTAGTCTGAAGGCAGGCATGCTAACTAGCCCGGTTGACACTAAGTAAGCTATGGACCGAGGAGGTGCTACCCCGGTCAAAACAGGTAATCCCAGTCACGCTTCAGCGGACAGAATTAAGGGGCAATTGAGAGGGAGATTTATGATCTGGAATTGGGCCGAGGTAACAACTGAGCAGGTTGGAAGCCCAATGTGGCATTGGACCGAGATGATCTGCGATTCGCCCAGAATTGGGCTACTAGGACTTGGGCCGGGCAGGTGTTGGGCCGAGTATGCGCCGCCCAGTCCGGAAAGAATTTGCTTGGTTAAGGCAACGCGGCCAGTCAGGTTGACTGAACGGCGCCCGGAAAGGCTTCGTCAGCCGTGCTACCTGTCTGCTCGGCAGGAGGGCTGTCCAGTCAGTTAAATGACCGGCGCCTGGAAAGGCGCAGTCGGCCGAGACACTTGTTTGCTCGGCAGAAAGACCGACCACTGGTGAGCACGAGATGTCCCGAGCACGGCTTTACCGAGATGCTGCCTAGCTCGGTTCTCTTGAGCTCGGTCAGTGAAGTGCTTGGGCAGGCAACACAGCCCGGCCACGGATAGAGCAGCTCGGCTGCCGAGCTCCAGCAGAGAAGGCTGGCAGTTGAGATTAGGTGATGTTCAGCAAGGTTTACGTTGACAGATGGGATAGCAGAGCCATGTGTCACGAGATGACTGGGAGTGGATATGGGGCGCAGAGGGTATATAGGCATGTCTGCGCCCTCCATACGCGGACGGATGAACACTTTGTAAGAAACTACTTACGCTCGAACACTCCTCCCTCTCTCTTTCTCTCTCTATCCCTAGGTGTGTTCTAATTTGATCGTCGGAGGGGTTTTTCGGCCACACACCACCAGGTAGCTCACCGCCGTTGTGCTTTCAGGTGATCGGACAGAAACGGAGCTTGGAAGAAAGGAGTACGAGCTTGCCGGAATATTTACTCCCCGTACACCCATCATACTGATTTCGAATTCACCCTACATATTCTTGGCAAACTCTTTGCACATATTTTCATTAGTAGCACTGAATATAATATTGTCAACATAAATTTGAACAATAAGCATATCTTCCTTTTTGGTTTTTATAAAAAGAGTTGTATCAATCTTTTCTCGAGAAAAACCTTTATCAAGTAAAAATTACTCAATCTTTCATACCATACTCTAGGGGCTTGTTTTAAACCATATAAAGTTTTTGAAAGTTTGAAACCATGGTCCGCATATTTATGATTTTCAAAATCAGAATGTTGTTCAACATAAACTTCCTCCGAAATATACCCATTTAAAAAACCACTTTTAACATTCATTTAATATAATTTATAATCTTTAAAACATGCAAAATCAAATAACATTCTAATAATTTTAAGTCTAGCAACCGGTGCAAAAGTTTCATCAAAATCAATGCTCGTCTTGATTATAACATAGGGCTACCAATCTAGCTTTGTTTCTAGTAATAACTTCGGATTCATCTATTTTATTTCGAAAAAACTCATTTTGTACCAATAACAAAATGATCCTTAGGCCGAAGGATCAAAAACCAAATTTCATTTCTTTCAAACTGATTTAATTCTTCGTGCATTGCTAAAATCCAGTTTTCATCATTTTTAACTTCTAAAAACGATTTTGGTTCTATTTGCAAAACAAAGGCTGAGTTACCACAAATATTTCTAATAAAGGAATGAGTTTTTATATCTTCTACTACATCACCTATGATAAGGTCTTTAGAGTGGCCATGGGCATACTTCCATTCCTTTAGTAGATTTGATTCGTTTTCTAGATAGGCATATTCTTCTTAAAGATTCTCCATTGTGATTTCTTCTTTATATTTAGGAGATGGGTTTTGTTCATTTTCTGTTATGTAAGTGTTCTCCGTTTTTTGTTATGTTTCTGTAGTATCATCACTTATAGGATTCTTGGAAACAATGTTGCTAGATTCATCAAAAGCAACGTGTACAGATTCTTCAACAGTAAAGTTCTTTTATTGAATATTCTATAAGCTTTACTAGAATTCGAATAACTAAGAAATACAGTTTTATTCGATTTAGCATCAAATTTTCCTAAGTTGTTTTATTGTTATTCAATATAAAGCATTTATAATCAAAAACACACAAGTGGCTAACATATGGGGTTTTCTTAATAATAGATCTAATCTTAGCACAGTTTACAATATAACATGCATTCTTAACGGTTTCAATCCAAAAATATTTAGGTAAATTATTCTCACAAGCATAATACATGCTATTTTTTCAAGAGTTCTATTTTTTCTTTCAACGATAATATTTTGTTGAAGAGTTTTAGGTGCATAGCTACAAAAAAAAAAATTGATTTTTCAACCATACCATCCGTTACTGTTGGATTTTGTCTTGAAACATACCTATAAAAATTTGATTTTCCATTGGTACTCATGCTTTTTTGGGTCCGTAAAAGTTAGAATTTGACACACTTGAAATGTCTTTAGGAATCCATATCTTTTTAATTTTAGCAAAATACTTTCTTTTAACAGGACATAAAAATGAAATATGACATTTTTTACCACAAAAATGACATATGATATGAGAGTGTCTAGAAGATACATGAACAAAATCATTTTTGAAAGATTTTCCTTTTGAAAAAAGGTTTATACCCAATTCTGACTCTACCAAATATACAATTTTGACTTTTAAGAAATTTATCTAAAGTATCTCTTTCTTGAGTAAATTTTGAAAGAATATTTTTCAAATCTTCTATATTTTTGTTCAAAACAACTTTCTTCTTTTTTATAGAATCATTTTCGATTTTCAAATCATTTAGTTCCTTTTTTCAAAATAGGAGATTCTTTCGATTTTAAAATGTCATTTTCTTCTTTTATCTTTGAAAAATCTTTTTATAACATTTCAATTTTATTAGATAAAGATTCATTTTCCTTTGTTGAACTTGAAAGCATCTTTTTAAGAGCAATATTTTTAATATCAAGTTTTCTAAGTTCATCATGAAAATCTTCAAACGCGACTTGTAATTCATCGAAAAAATAAGATTCATTGTTTACTTTATCATTATCTCCAATTGTCGTTAGGCATAGATTAGCAATTTCATTATTGTTGTCATTGTTTTTTGAGTCACTTTCATCGCTATCTCCCCATGCAGTAACTATGACTCTTCTTTCGTCTTTCTTGTATTGTTTTTTGATTTCCCAACAATCAACATTGATGTGACCAGGATTATTGCATTCATAACAAGTGATTTAAGTTTTCTTGTTATTTTTTCCTTTTACAAAATATTTTCTACTATGTTTTCCTTTGTTAAAATTTCTTTTGAAAAATCTTCTTCCTCCTTGTTTCTTTTTCATATATTTTTGAAACTTTTTTGTTAAGAAGGCCATTTCTTCATCATCATATTTTGAATTATCTTCATCCACTTCTTCACGAGTAGCAATGGATTTGAAAGCTATTCCATTCTTTTTTTTGTTGTCTCATTCTTCATCCCTTTCTTGCATGATAACTCATATGTGAGAAAAGATCCCATTAGTTCGTCTAGACTTAGCTTTGATAAATCCTTGGCTTTTATGATGGCGATGACTTTTATCTCCTAACTTTTAGGCAATAACCTAAGCACTTTTCTTACAATTTCAACATTAGTATATATTTTACCAAGAGATTTTAAACCATTTAGAATATCTGTAAAATGAGTAAACATTTTAGTGATAGTTTCATCAGATTTCATCTTAAAGAGCTCATAGTTATGGACTAACAAACTTACTTTAGACTCTTTAACTTGGTCTGTTCTCTCATGAGTCACTATGAGTTTATCACAAATTTCTTTTGTTGTCTCACATGTGCAAATTCTATTGAACTCGTTGGCATCTAAGGTATAATACAACATATTTATGGCTTTAACATTGGCTTGAGCAATTTTCGTATTAGTTTCCGTCCACTCACTCTCTGTTGTTGGTATCTTTTGGCCATCTACAGTTTTGGTAGGAAATTTTGGACTATTACAAATGATTTTCCAACTCTCATAATCGGTAGATTGTATGTGTATGGTCATCTTGATTTTCAATAGCTAAAGTTTGTGCTACTAAACAATGGTAGTTTATTGGATGCTTGTTCCTCAGGTAATGAGTAATTAGGAGTTGTCATAATCTACTCTAAGGCGGTTAAATCACTAAAATTAGAATCTTCGTTCTGATACCAATTATAAATCTAAGTAGGCAACCTAAGAGGGGAGGTTAATTGGGTTTCTAAATAAATTGCTAAATTAAAATTTAACCCAAATAATAAATAAATAAAAATGCTCAATAATATAAAATAGAGTAATGAAATAAAATAAGTAAAGGGAAGAGAAAGCAAATTCAGCGATTTATAATGATTCGGCACAACCGGGTCTACGTCCACTCTTTAAGTTCCTCCTTGAGAATTCTTTACTATTCTTCAAATAGTAACTATATTACTAACTTCACCAGTGCTAGTGAAACTTTACAACCAATGATCAACTCTAATTACTCCAATCAACTAGTTTAGAATCCGATGCTTAATCACACCTTATCAAGTGATTTTATCTTAAAAATCACTCACAAAAACTCTTTTTTTGACAAGAATAATAAGAGGATAGAAAATCATTTTACAATTTTGCTCAAACTCTTAACAAATTTTCTCTTAAAAGAAATAATAAATCACTAAAAGTATACAACACAATATTTGAGAATACTTCTGAAAATCCTAAGTGATTCGTGATTAGATCAAGATTAAAATATTCCAAATCCCAATAATCCAAAACACACAATCTAAATCAACAAGCACTTACGAAAGTGATTTAGATTGTTTGTTTTTCGGAATACACAATAAATCGACACAAACGATTTTTTACGTGGAAAAAACCACAATTGAAGAACTTTCAATTGTAATAAAAAACCACGGGCAAAACGCCACTAATCAATCCACTATTGAAGGAAGAAAGATTACAAAGATAATACACAAATTACCCAACTCAGTCAATTTGCCTTCGAATCTTCTGTAACTCTTTCACCACGCCTTCGTCTCAGAACTGATCCACTTGAAGTTGAATCCACAACTTCACTTGTCGAATTAACGACTACGTACAGAATCAAACGCCTTTTGAAACTCTACGTTTTAATCTTCGGAATCCACTGAAGAGAACTCTCTCGAATTATGAAGTAACAAACTCCTTGATGTATGAATCTTAGATCATGAGTGAAGAACTCTCTCAAAACATCAAGGAAAACTCTTAAAAATCTCCAAAAGAAGACCTCAAACAAAACCTTAGAAAAACCTCAAAATAGATCTGGAAAAGTAATCCTAAAGTTTGGATTAAACCAACTACTTATAGAAATCCGAACTCTGAAGCTCGCTCGAGCGAAGCTTCTCTCGCTCGAGCGAGAAGCTTATCTCGCGTGATTTCCATAAGTGCCTTCGCTCGAGCGAGAAATAAACTCCTTCAGGTTTTAATGTAAACGCAGATCTTCGCTCGAGCCACCAATGCTATGCTCGAGCGCACAATGACCTCTTTCAGGTTTTAAGCTAGACGCTGTTCTTCACTCGAGCGAGGACTTCTTCGCTCGAGCGAGCAAAATAAAACAGCACAGAAATTTACAACTCGATTACACAAGTTTGTTTGCGGGTTTGACAAGACTTAGGGACCTAACAATCTCCCTCTTTGTCAATACCCGGACAAAACTTTCTAACACAATTTCCTAAACCAATGAACTAGCTAAAATTATTACAACTCAAATCAAAACAACTATGTAACCAATCTCAAAACACACTTGAATGACATCTTGAAACAATAAACCAAACTTGAGGAAAACTTGGACTCAAATGTAAGTCCATCAAACCTGAAATGTAACAAACCAAACCATCAAGACATTAAAGAAAAAACATAGAGCCCAATATCCATATCATCCATATCATTAATATTCACATCATTAGCAAAGATAACAATGTAACATATAAACTGATATATACTTGTCCAAAATGCCCATCTGTAAAAAAAAACATGAGTACTCCAAAAAGAACATATAGACACCAAACCACTACTCCCCCTTTTTGTCCGGGAGTTACCCAAAAACAGCTAGATACAAGATGAATAAAACTATCCAAGGCAACAAAAAAATTGTCCAGATAAAAAAAAAAAAAAACTGTGCACAGACAACCAGAGTCCAAAACTAGGTAGGAGGGGGCTGCTGCAGCTGAAGAAACGAGAGGATCTGGGAGAGCATGGTACTCTGCTCATCAAGTCGGCTGTCTAGGGCATCAAGGCGGCCGTCCATAAAATCAAGGCGACGAGTAACAGCCTGCTCAAAGTGCTGCAGCTGGCCACGGAATAAGCGAGAGCGCATCTCAGGAGCACCAGCAGTGGCTGCCTCAAACTCCTCCTCCTCGGCAATGGGATCAGTATCACCTGCACCAGAACTCCCAACCCCTGACACACTCCCTCTCACATGGGCCTGACTCTGGGAAACAATAAGCTTGGTAATGGGTTTGATAGGGTGAGCAAACTCATCATCATTAGAAAAAGGAACATCAAGAGAAGTGAGAAAACGGGTAAGGAAACACCCGTAAGGAAGCCCTAAAGACTTTCTACCCTCAAAGACCCCAATCATCTTTGAAACAATCATTTCGGGAAGATCAATAGGAAGACGGTGATGAATACAATACAAAACATAACCTTGGTCCTGAGTAATATGTGAGGAATGGGTGGTGACATAGATATTAGCACATACAATGAGGTTAAGAAGACGGAACCGAGGAAGCAACTCATTCTGCTGAATGAGGGCCCCGGCAGGCCAAGTCCGGTCAACACCACATAACTCAGAGGCAACCCTATCAAAATCAACACCGGACGGGGTAAGAAACGGAAAATGACAATTACTAACTTCAGGAAGATCAAGAAAAACCCGAAACACATCGCAAGTGATAGCAAGTGACTTGTGCCTAACCCAAGTTTTAAAGGAAGCCGGAAGTTCTTTCTGAATAGAGTGAATATTGCAATAGAATTCCCTGATGAGACTCAAATTTTGGGGACCCGAAAAATGCAACACTTGATCCCCGCCTAAGGAATCAAATAAGGACCGAATCGAAAGAAACTCAAAGGCATTGGGGAGGACATTGCGCTCTAAATGGACTTTACGAGCTACAAAAGACTCCCTAAATGACTTAACTTTTTCTTTAGATGGGAATTTTTCAGTGTTGAATAATGGACGGGAAACAATAGTCTTGCGGCGTTTAGATGACTCAGTCATGACTAGACAACCCAAACAGAGTAATACAGACACAAAGCCCAGACAGACATAGAACACCCAATAAACATCATGAGAAAACCCCCAAATCCAAACCAAACCCCATAGAAAAACACCATTAGTCCATTAGTCCAAGAAACAGATAATCAATAAGCAATATGGGAAAGCCAGTAATGAAAACAGAGCACAAAGACAACAAGATATGAAAATAAAGCATCAATGTATGGAACAAGATAGAGAAAACAGAGTTCAATGGCAGTATATGGATATGGATATGAAATCCCCAATTGTTAAACTCTAACAAAACATTCCAAACACATAATGGCAATAGATGTATAGGAAGTGAAATCCCCAATGTGCAATGCTAACAAACAAATCGAATGTGAAACCCCAAAAAAAATGATTCGAAACCATGAACCCTAGATGCAAGATAGACTTGAAAACATGAGGAAAGAACCAAAAATAACAAAAATAAAACCTAGAGTCTAACAGAGCAGCCTTACAACCACATCTCAACCCAAGCACCACACGAACCAAAAACATAATGAAATAATCGGAAAAAAACTTACCAGAAGCGGAGAAAGCAGAGCAATGTACGGAAAGCCTCAGAAAACAGAGAAAAATCACAAAAGATACCAGCAATGGACACTTAGAAACCCTAGGGGAGAGAGAGAGAGAAGAAACACGAAGAAAAGGGGAAAAAATGAACTCAAGAGACACCCCTGCAGAATTTAAATCGCAACAGGTTGCTCGAGCGAAGACTTTTTCACTCGAGCCAGGTAGGGGTTCGCTCGAGCCAAAAACTGTTCGATCGAGCCAAAAACACATGCTCTCAGGTCTACTGCAGAAGCAGAAGCTCGCTCAAGCGTGGAACTCGTCGCCCGAGCCAAGAAGAAAAAAAACAAACCAAAAAAAACTTTTTTTTAAAAAAAATAAAATAAAAACAAGATACTCAATATCTAGAAGAGAGACCTGGAACAAAAGTAGATGATCACATTTGGCCATAAAGAATACTAAGAGGAAATAATCCGCAATTCATGAAATCTGTAAACTTGCAATGTTTAAAAAATAAGAACACTAGAAATCATGAGCAAATCAGATATAATATAATCAGTGATCATAAACTTCATGAGAATGTACAACTCAAAATCCAACATGAGAGCTCACAAAAGAAAGTGTGTGTGTGCAATCCATGAGAGTCCACTGAGCTAGAGTTAATCCTAGTAGTGATCGGATGGTTGGACCTCCGACAAGAGTAACTGAACATCACAGTGAAAAGTCAAATC
This sequence comes from Camellia oleifera, assembly GCA_022316695.1. Classification (NCBI taxonomy): domain Eukaryota; kingdom Viridiplantae; phylum Streptophyta; class Magnoliopsida; order Ericales; family Theaceae; genus Camellia; species Camellia oleifera. Next base: position 53,123,015 of record CM039319.1, read on the forward strand.
ACTAGGAATCACAGGGTATTTGTTGAGTAAATGCGAAGGCTCCCCCTCAATCAATGAGTCCTTTTTTTTTCTTTTTCTTTTTTAATTTTTCTTTCTTGTGGGCACTGACTGGTGGCATTCACGCTCAAGAGTATAGAAACCAAACCAAAGAAAATGAATCATAAAGGATAGCCTGATTGGTGCCTCTGAGATAGCCTTTTCCTAAAGCCCGGACTTCAAGGAACTGAGGGAGAAAATGTGGAAGTGAAAACAGATGGTAGATGGTTAAGAGACTCAACATCATCCATGATATACTAGTATCGGTCAATTCCACTGTAAGTACAAGAAACACTGTTAGTGGTCCATAGAGAACTTTGATCACTTATGCAGAAACCCCTGCAGCAATTTATCTTAAGGATGTGTACAGAATGAGATCATGAGGTTAATGAGCATGGGCATTCAAAATGAGTTATGAACAATGAACAATGAGATCTTGTAAGCAGCATGAGTAGTGTACATAAAAAGTTGGATGCAAGAAAACCAGATAACAATGATAATGAGATTATAGCAACCAAGCACTCATACAGCCAAACACTTACACCTACTCAGAAACAAGTAACACTCTAGTGATCGAGCATGACACCCAAGGTCTTTCTAAGGAACTCAAACCGAAGAAGATCAAGGGGTTTTGTAAAAATATTAGCTTTTTGATGCTCAGTGGAAACATGCTCAAGAATAACAAGGCCTTCTTCCACTAACTCTCGAATAAAACGATGACGAATGTCAATGTGTTTTGTGCGAGAGTGTTGGATAGGATTTTTTGAAATGTTTAAGAGTGAGAGTGTTTTGTTCTATCCCATAATCATGAAGCATTTGCTTCATCCACAACATTTGTGCACAGCAACTCCCTACAGCAATGTACTCAGCCTCAGCAGTGGAAAGCGAGATGGAATTTTGCTTTTTACTATGCCAGGAGACCAGATTATTTCCAAGGTAAAAATACCCCCCGGATGTACTTTTCCTATCATCAGCACACCCTGCCCAGTTGGCATCAGAAAAACCAGTAGTTTCAGCTGTAGTATCAGTGGAAAACCACACCCCATACCCCAAGGTCCCATTAACATATTTGATGATACGTTTGACCGCAAGAAGGTGAGACTCTTTAGGACTGGCTTGGTAACGGGCACAAACACCGACACTGAAAGAAATATCAGGACGACTGGCTGTCAGATACAAAAGACTCCCTATCATACTCCTGTAGAGGGTAGGATCAACATCAATGCCAGAGGAATCTTTGGAGAGGTGAAGACTGGTGCTCATGGGAGTACGTGAGTGTTTGGCAAACTCAAGACCAAACTTGGACACAAGATTTTTGGCATACTTAGACTAAGAAACAAACATACCCGAAGGAGACTGTTTAATTTGAAGACCCAAGAAATAAGACAACTCCCCCATCATGCTCATCTCAAACTCATGTGTCATGCAATCCGAAAAATATTTCACAAGATGTTCAGCAGTAGATCCAAACACAATATCATCAACATAAATCTGAGCAACAAGAATATGAGACTTAGTATGTTTCACAAATAAGGTCTTATCCACACTACCCCTTTGAAAATCATTATCAAGAAGAAAGGTAGTCAGTCTATCATACCAAGCCCGAGGGGCTTGTTTCAACCCATACAAAGCCTTGTCTAACTTGTAGACATGATTAGGACATTTAGGGTCCTCAAACCCTTTTGGTTGCTCAACATATGCCTCTTCTTTCAAGTACCTATTCAGAAAGGCACTTTTCACATTCATTTGAAACAATTTAAAGCCAAGAAAACAAGCAACACCAAGCAAAATACGAATAGATTCGAGACGTATAACTGGGGCAAACGTCTCATCATAGTCAACACCTTCTACTTGTGTGTAGCCTTGAACAACCAACCTAGCTTTATTCCTAACAACAGTACCATTCTCATCAGATTTATTTTTAAAGATCCACTTGGTACCTATCACATTCATGTCTCTAGGTCTGGGAACTAGAGTCCAAACTTTGTTCCATTCAAATTGACCTAATTCTTCATGCATAGCATTGACCCAACTATCATCTAGCAAGGCCTCTTTAAAATTCTTAGGTTCAATTAATGAAACATAACACATATGTGATACCTCATCCCGAATCTGTCTTCGGGTTTTCATATGATCTGAAACACTTCCAATCACCTGTTGAGCTAGATGATTCAGTTTCACCGTTGCTGATGGTTTAAGCTCAGGACTTGCGGTGACAGAAGCAACAAGAGTGATGTCCCTTTGAGCACTCTTTAGACTTGAACTTACCTGTGAGGATGGTGCTGTATCAATTTCTTGTGATTAGACCGTAGCTTCTCCTTGATTTTGTGGTTCAGTAACCAAGATTGGAGACTCACCATTGTCATCCTCATTTGTTGCTGGAGTAGGTGTACATGTGTCATCTATAACCACATTGATAGATTCCATTAAAGATGAAGTTCGCAGGTTATAGACTCGAAAAGCCCTACTGTTGGTTGAATACCCTAGAAAAATACCTTCATCACTTCGGAAGTCAAATTTGCCCAAAGGCTCCATATCTTTGAAGATGTAACATTTACTCCCAAAAGTTTTGAAGTATTTTACATTAGGTTTCAATCCCTTCCACAATTCATATGGAGTTAAATACACACGATTTATGACATAAACTGCAGTATTTAGGACTTCAGCCAAAAACTTTGGAGGAAGTTGCTTACTAAAGAGCATGACCCTAGTGTCACGACCCAAACCCAGCCCTATGGGTTTAGCACCGTAACTGGCCAATAATCCGAGATTACCGAAGGCCTGCTGAACAGTAATACAGTTAAACAGAGTACAGGGCCTGGCGGAAGCCAATTAAGTAAATAACTAGTGTCCATTGAGCTGTGAAAATCTGCATGCCAAAAACATTTTTCATGCATTCAAACAGTTTAGAACAATACAGTCTATATACAGTCTATGCAATCATATACAAACATTCGGTACGGGGACCTAATCCCTCGATAACAGTACAGTAAAACAGTGGGCAGTCTATACAGTAGTACAAAACAGTAAGGGGACCGATGGGGACACAAAAACACCCCAAGCCATAGCATGGCAACTCGAAACCTCGCAGTGAGGCACATAGGCTGGCTTGACAAAACTGGGGACCAACCCACGCTCCTAGCTCCGGTCTGGTTGCTGAGAACCTACATATATATATAAACAGTGAGCTAAAGCCTAGTGAATAACATAATGCGTAAAGAGGTTATGAATGAATGCCCTTACAGTAATGAAACCAGTTCATTAAACAGTATTTCAGTCAATCAGTCATATGTGGTACACCCATTAGCCTATAAACAGTAGGTCTAAAAGGACCGGGTCTTAACAGACCCAACAGTAATGATGGCCATCAATCAGTAAACAGTATGGTTCCACAAGGGAACCGACAGAGCTCTGTAACAGTAACAGTAAGTGCTAAGGATGCCACAGTACAGTTCAGAATACAGGACATACATTCATTCAGTAAACAATATTAGTTCAATAAACAGTTCAGTTCAGTATTCAAAAGATAACCATTTTGAACATATCTTTACACAATCGTTACTCACAGAGATTGGGCTAATAGCAGCTAGAGCGCGTCCTCGAGAGCCAACCCTAAACAGTTAACAAATAGAATACACACTAAGTTCCACAGTCGGGAAGGATGATAATTCAATCCCTAAATTTCCTCGGTGTGGTCCTATGTCTAAATCCTCATTAAGATGCCTTAAACTAGGCCTAAGAATGCCTAGGATGGGATGAGGATGCAAAAATACAGTTTGAAGGCATTTTTCAAAAGTTGCTGAAAACAGGGGTCTCGCTCGAGCGAGCCTTCCTTCGCTCGAGCGAGTTTGCAAAATCAAAGGCTTCGCTCGAGCGAACAATCCTTCGCTCGAGCGGTCTGATGAAACAGTAAAAGTACTGGATGCTCGATTTTTACGCTCGAGCCACCAATCCTTCGCTCGAGCGTGGCTCAGAGGAAACGTTGGTCGCTCGAGCGAGGAATCCTTCGCTCGAGCGAAGAAGCCAAATCCGGAATTTCCAGATTTGCCTTCCAAGCTCAAACCAAGCATTCTCAACTCAATTCTCGACCTCTTGGGCCCAAATTCTGGAAAATACATCCCAAAACAATGTATAACAAGTTTCAAAAGCCAATTTATGAATTCAAGCCCCAAAGGTGAGTCAATTAAATCCAAAATCAAACCCATTTTCATGAACAATCTTCAACCATGCCATGCATGAGTTTTTGTAACAACCCTCGTACTGATTACCGTTAAACCACTGAATTATATACTGATTACCATTAAACTGAACTGCTAATGACTGATAAGTGAACTGGATGAACTACTAAACAGACTGAATGGAACTGAAAACGAAATTGAATGAGTTAACCTATTGAATTGCATTTCTATCTGTTTAATTGATTTATTATATGTTTGTGTTTATGTGTTTAAACTGGTAATTGAAGGCCTTATCGGCGGCCGATTTAGAAACCGTTTGATGTTTTGTAATCAGCATAATATTTGTGATTTAATGATATTTTTATCTGAAAATTGATTAGGAATGATTAAAGTAGATTGGATTGAGCTAATTGAGAACTTAGGCTTATTTACTATAATGCCCTTGAGTGGACCATTTGTTCATTGAACCTTATACACTAAGGAGTCACATTTTGATCAGCCAATTCTTTCCCCTAATCGACCAAACAAGAGAGCATAGAGAGAGAGAGAGTTCATCTTGGAGAATTAAGCTCAAATTGTTAAAATTGCTAGAAGAACTTGAAGATTTGAGGCATGGATTGCTAGATTGAGCTCCTAGACTTGTAATTGAGACTTAGGTGAGTGAATTCATCTTCTCCTTGTTGAGTTTAAACTTCATTCTTGCATGATTCATGCATCATTGTAGAGCTAAGTTATGGAATTGTTCATATATGTTGGATTGAAGTCAAATTCATGCATGCATGTATATATTGGTGAGTTTGAAGTTGAGTTCATGGCAATTTGTCGCATGCATGTTCATGGTATTGTTATAGTCCATGTTTTCAACTTGCTTTTCAAAGAATCGAGCTCATTTGAGCATGATTGGAAGCTTAAAATTGGCTTAAAGATCATGCATGTCATGTTTTGAAAGTGTTCTTGAAAATGGTTTGAAATTGAGTTTAATTGAAACACCCTTGGGCCTTGATTTCTTAAATTGAGTTTTAGAACTTGTTATTCTATGTGTTTGAAAGAGTTTTCCAGGAAATGGGCCCAAGAGGATCGAATTTGGAGCATCAAAACTTGGTTTGAAACTCAGAGGTTAAATCTGGATTTTCCAGAATTTGGACGTCCGCTCGAGCGGGGGAAGTGCCGCTCGAGCGGGGAATGCATGCTCCCAGTATTTTCTCGCATTGTTTTACAGTCCGCTCGAGCGGGGATTTTAACGCTCAAGCGGGAAAATCGCGCATCCAGCATTTTTGTATCTTTCATCAGTCCGCTCGAGCGGCGGAATGTACGCTCGAGCGTGGGCCTTTGTGTGCTTGTCCGCTCGAGCAGGGAAACCTGCGCTCGAGCGGAGGCCCTGTTCACTGAAAATTCTGGAATTTGCTTCCTTAGTGCATTTTTGCATCCTCATCGCATCCTAGGCATTCTTAGGCCTAGTTTAGAGCATCTTAATGAGGATGTAGACATAGAACCACACCGAGGAATTTAGGGATTTAATTATCATCCTTTCCAACTGTAAACTTAGTGTGTGTTCTATTTGATTGACTGTTTAGGGTTGGCTCTCGGGGACGCGCTCTAGCTACTGATAGCCCAATCACTGTGAGTAACAGATGTGTAAAGATATGTTCAAAATGGTTATCTTTTGAATACTGTTTACCGAACTGTTTACTGAACTGATATTATTTACTGAATGAATGTATGTCCTATTTCCTGAACTGTATTGTGGCATCCTTAGCACCTACTGTTATTGACTGTTACAGAGCTCTGTCGGTTTCCTTGTGGAACCATACTGATTGATGGCCATCGTTATTGTTGGGTCTGTTAAGGCCCGGTCCTGTTGGACCTACTGTTTATAGGCTAATGGATGTACCACATATGACTGATTGATTGAAATACTGAAAGATTGAAATACTGTACAATGAATTGATTTCATTACTGTAAGGACATTCATTCATAACCTCTTTACACTGTATGTTATTCACTGGGCTTTAGCTCACTGTTTATATATATATGTAGGTGCTCAGCCACCAGACCGGAGCTAGGAGCGTGGGATTGGTCCCCAGTTTTGTCAGCCAGCCTGTGTGCCTCACTGTGAGGTTCCGAGACGCCATGCCATGGCTTGGGGTGTTTTTGTGTCCCCACTAGTCTCCTACTGTTTTGTACTGTTGTACTTTTTGTATAGACTGTTTTACTGCATTGTTATCGAGGGATTAAGTCCCCGTACTGAATGTCTGTAATGATTGTGTATACTGTACTGGTCGTGAATGCATAAATGTATGAAAAATGTTTTTGGCATACAGATTAACACAGCTCTATGGACACTAGTTTTTACTGTTTTGGCTTCCGCCAGGCCCTGAACTCTGTATTTACTGTATTACTGATTGGCAGGCCTTTGGTAATCTCGGATTACTGGCCAGTTACGGTGCTAAACCCATAGGGCCGGGTTTGGGTCGTGACAGATTGGTATCAGAGCGATACTTAAGCACGAGTTATACCGCACACACGTGTCCAAACGAGCTATAGGGTGTCCTAGAAAAGCAATTAGGGCATCTCATGAATTTGAAAAGTGTGTGCTTATGACTGACTGATTATATGTTAAAGTGTTAAACTGTTTAATTGTACAACTGTTTATAATGATAACTGTTATAACTGCTATAGTGAAATGGATAATGCAAATGAAACTGAAGCATCATCCTCTGAGGCCAGAATGGCCAGACTTGAACAAATGATGGGACTGATAATGGAAAGACTAGAACAACAACCGAACCAACAGCCCCCACCTCCTCCTCCTCCGGTACAACCGGAATAGAATGTACAGAATGTGAATGTTAATGAGGTGGATATTATTGCGCTGACTCAGAAATTCAGCAAAATGAAACCGCCGTCCTTTCAGGGAGGCTTAAAACCATTAAAGGCTGAAGCTTGGGTTCTTGAGACCGAAAAGTTGTTTGAGGTTTTTCCGTGCTCTGAAGCAAACAAAGTTTTGTTAGCAACCTTCACCCTTCAGGAAGAAGCCAGAAGATGGTGGATGTTGACCCGTGATGCAAATACCATTGTGACTTGGGCTCAGTTCAAGGAGTCCTTCTTTGAGAAGTATTTTCCCCAGTGCATCAGGGACAGAAAAGTGACTGAGTTTGAACAGCTGAGACAGGGCAAAACATCTGTTGCCGAGTATGAGAAGAATTTTACCGAACTTGCTAGGTATGCACCACATATGGTGGATACCGATTATAAGAAGGCCAGGAGATTTGAAGGAGGCCTTAATGCTAATATACAAGACAGAATTAATGTTTTGAAAATGCCAACTTATGTAGGTGTTCTCGACCGGGCATTGATGGCCGAGACAAACATTGCAGCAGTGAAACAATCTGAAACACCGACAAGTGAGTGGCAAGGGAAAAGACAGGGTTTTAAGTTTAAGAAGGGTAAGCATAACCCAGCGAACAAGAAACAGAATACAGGGTCGACTACTAGCCCCAGCCAAGGGAGTGGATTTACTCCACCGTGCTCTATATGTGGCAACAAGCACAAAGGGGTTTGCTACCAGGTTTCTGGAGCTTGTTTCAGATGTGGCAAAGTGGGCCACAGGATTAAAGACTGCCCTTCAGCTCCACCAGTTAGTAGTAAAGCTGCACCGAGCGCAGCAGCATCGAATGTAGCACCAAAGCCTAACCCCAAAGCTACCGGGAAAGAGCCTATGAGGCAGGGCCGAGTGTTTGCCCTAGTACCGGGAGACGTGCAAAACACTGAGACCGTTGTGTCAGGTATCCTCTCTATCTGTGCTCAGAATGCTTATGTATTGATTGATTCGGGGTCTACACATTCTTATGTGTCGCATGCTTTTTCGCGTAAATTGAATAGGCCCTTAGAACCCATGAACTATTTGTTAGCTGTATCATCACCTGTTGGGGGATCCATGACATGTGCATATATGTATCCTGCTTGTGAGATTATTGTTGGGGATATGCATCTGTTTATTGATTTACTACCATTGAACATAGACCACTTCGATGTAATATTGGGGATGGATTGGCTACATAAATATCATGCCACTATAGACTGTGTAACGAAACAAGTAGTTTTCCGTCTACCGGGTTTGCCCGAATTTGTGTTTAGTGGGAGTGGAGTAGTACCTTCTCCATATCTGATTTCTTCTGTAAAGGCTGTCAAATTGATTAGAAAGGGGTGCAAAGGATATCTGTGTTCTGTATTGACTGTACCTGCTAATGATAATGTTAAAACTAATGTGAATTGTATTCCTATAGTCAGAGAATTCCCAGATGTATTTCCAGATGAATTGCCAGGGGATTTGATCGACAGGGAAATTGAATTTATTGTGGATGTGGTTCCGGGTACCCAGCCGACATCTAAAGCCCCCTATAGAATGGCTCCAACTGAACTGAAAGAATTGAAGGTACAATTGCAGGAACTGTTTGACAAGAAGTTTATCAGACCCAGTACTTCACCGTGGGGTGCACCTGTTTTGTTTGTAAAGAAGAAAGACGGCTCACTGAGACTGTGCATTGATTACCGTGAACTGAACAAGGTAACTGTAAAGAATAAATATCCATTACCGCGTATTGATGATTTATTTGACCAGTTACAGGGTGCACAAGTGTTTTCCAAGATTGATCTTAGATCGGGGTACCATCAACTGAAAGTCAAACCGGAAGATATTGATAAAACTGCTTTCAGAACGAGGTATGGCCACTTTGAATTTTTAGTTATGCCGTTCGGAGTTACGAATGCCCCTGCCGCATTTATGGACCTCATGAACAGAATTTTTAAACCATACCTTGATGATTTTATTGTGGTATTTATTGATGACATATTGATCTATTCTAAGACTGTAGAAGAACATGAACACCATCTGAGACTTGCCCTGCAAACCTTAAGAGAACAGAAACTGTATGCTAAACTGTCTAAATGTGAATTTTGGCTTGATCAGATAATGTTTTTGGGGCATGTTGTTAGCAAAGATGGAATTTCTGTTGACCCGCAGAAAATTGAAGCTGTAGTGAACTGGCCTAGACCAACAAATGTGACTGAAGTCCGAAGCTTTTTGGGACTGGCTGGATATTACAGAAGGTTTGTCAAAGATTTCTCCAAAATTGCCCTACCACTGACTCAGTTGACGCAGAAAGGGATATCATTTGACTGGACTGACCAAAGAGAATCAGCATTTCAAGAATTGAAAACCCGACTTGTGACTGCACCGATTTTGACTCTACCTTCAGGTACGGATGGTTACACTGTTTTTAGTGATGCTTCTCATAAGGGTTTGGGGTGTGTTTTAATGCAGAACGGGAGAGTTATTGCTTATGCTTCCCGACAGTTGAGACCGCATGAAAAGAACTACCCTACCCATGACTTAGAACTTGCTGCAGTAGTGTTTGCACTGAAAATTTGGCGTCACTATTTGTACGGAGCAACCTGTGAAGTGTATACTGACCACAAGAGCCTGAAGTACTTTTTCACTCAGAAAGAACTGAATATGAGACAGCGGAGATGGCTTGAACTGATAAAAGATTATGACCTACAGATTTTGTACCATCCGGGAAAAGCCAACACCGTTGCCGATGCATTGAGCTGAAAATCGATTGGGAACTTAGCCTGTTTGTTGACTGGACAGAAAGAGTTGCTTCTTGATCTGGAAAGGTCCGAAATTGAAATTATTTTGAAAGAACAAGGTGGAACCTTAGCTGCTATTTCTGCTCAACCAGTATTGATTGAGGAAATTAAAGAAAAACAACAACTAGATGATTTCTTAAAAAAGGTTATTGAAGAAAGAGATTCAAAACCGAGACCGGGGTTCAAATTTGAGAACAATATACTGAAATTTCAAGACAGACTGTGTGTACCGAATGACACTGAATTGAAAAGAAGAGTTCTACAAGAAGGCCACAGTTCGAAGTTTTCGATTCACCCAGGGAATACGAAAATGTACCAAGATTTGAAACAGAATTTCTGGTGGCCAGGAATGAAGAAAGAAATTGCCGACTTTGTGTCTAAATGTCTTCATTGCCAGCAGGTCAAAGCTGAACATCAACGACCTGCAGGCTTACTGCAACCCTTGCCCATACCAGAGTGGAAATGGGAGCATATCACGATGGATTTTATCGTTGGATTACCTCGCTCCAGGAAAGGTATGGACTCTATTTGGGTTATTGTTGATAGACTGACTAAATCTGCACACTTCTTACCTGTCAAGACAATCTATAATGCGGACAAATTGGCTGTTATTTATATTGATGAAATTGTTAGACTGCACGGAGTGCCTGTATCTATTGTTTCTGACAGGGATTCGAAGTTTACATCGAGGTTCTGGCAGAGCCTACAGACTGCATTGGGTACTGAATTGAGGCTGAGTAGTGCCTATCATCCTCAGACAGATGGACAGTCAGAAAGGACCATCCAGACTCTAGAGGACCTACTGAGAATGTGTGTACTGGACTTTCAGGGAAATTGGGAAAGTCATTTGCCGTTGGCTGAATTCGCCTACAACAACAGCTACCATTCGAGTATTGGAATGGCGCCTTTCGAGGCATTGTATGGCAGAAAATGTAGATCTCCAATCTGCTGGGCAGAAGTTGGAGATGGGCCGTTGCTTGGGCCCGAGATTGTATATGAAACGACTGAGAAAGTGAAATTGATACAGCAGAGACTGAAAACTGCACAGAGTAGACAGAAAAGTTACGCAGATGTCAGAAGACGGGATAGAGAATATGAAGTGGGTGATCACGTGTTTGTGAAAGTGACACCAATGAAAGGCCAGACTCGCTTTGGAGTCAAAGGCAAGTTAGCACCGAGATATGTCGGACCGTATCAGATTATTGAGAAAATCAATCCGGTGGCGTATCAAGTTGTCTCCCTTCTGAAATGGAGCATATGCATAACGTCTTCCACATTTCGATGTTGAGAGACTATCTTCGAGATCCGTTTCATGTGATTGAGCCTACCCGTATCGTGTTGAGTGATGACTACACTTACGAGGAACGGCCTATACAGATTGTAAACCGACGGATCAAGAAACTGAGAAACAAAGAGATTCCGCTAGTGAAAGTCGACTGGCAGAACCATGGTGGTGTGTATGCCACTTAGGAAAGGGAAGATGACATGGCTAGGCGATATCCGGATTTGTTCCCGCTGAACCCTGTTTTCTTCCAGACTGAAGGTAACTCGAGTTTAGAGGACTAAACTCCTTATAAGGAGGGGAGACTGTAACAACCCTCGTACTGATTACCGTTAAACCACTGAATTATATACTGATTACCATTAAACTGAACTGCTAATGACTGATAAGTGAACTGGATGAACTACTGAACAGACTGAATGGAACTGAAAACGAAATTGAATGAGTTAACCTATTGAATTGCATTTCTATCTGTTTAATTGATTTATTATCTGTTTGTGTTTATGTGTTTAAATTGGTAATTAAAGGCCTTATCGGCGGCCGATTTAGAAACCGTTTGATGTTTTGTAATCAGCATAATATTTGTGATTTAATGATATTTTTATCTGAAAATTGATTAGGAATGATTAAAGTAGATTGGATTGAGCTAATTGAGAACTTAGGCTTATTTACTATAATGCCCTTGAGTGGACCATTTGTTCATTGAACCTTATACACTAAGGAGTCACATTTTGATCAGCCAATTCTTTCCCCTAACCGACCAAACAAGAGAGCATAGAGAGAGAGAGAGTTCATCTTGGAGAATTAAGCTCAAATTGTTAAAATTGCTAGAAGAACTTGAAGATTTGAGGCATGGATTGCTAGATTGAGCTCCTAGACTTGTAATTGAGACTTAGGTGAGTGAATTCATCTTCTCCTTGTTGAGTTTAAACTTCATTCTTGCATGATTCATACATCATTGTAGAGCTAAGTTATGGAATTGTTCATATATGTTGGATTGAAGTCAAATTCATGCATGCATGTATATATTGGTGAGTTTGAAGTTGAGTTCATGGCAATTTGTCGCATACATGTTCATGGTATTGTTATAGTCCATGTTTTCAACTTGCTTTTCAAAGAATCGAGCTCATTTGAGCATGATTGGAAGCTTAAAATTGGCTTAAAGATCATGCATGTCATGTTTTGAAAGTGTTCTTGAAAATGGTTTGAAATTGAGTTTAATTGAAACACCCTTGAGCCTTGATTTCTTAAATTGAGTTTTAGAACTTGTTATTTTATGTGTTTGAAAGAGTTTTCCAGGAAATGTGCCCAAGAGGATCGAATTTGGAGCATCAAAACTTGGTTTGAAACTCAGAGGTTGAATCTGGATTTTCCAGAATTTGGACGTCCGCTCGAGCGGGGGAAGTGCCGCTCGAGCGGGGAATGCATGCTCCCAGTATTTTCTCGCATTGTTTTACAGTCCGCTCGAGCGGGGATTTTAACGCTCGAGCGGGAAAATCGCGCATCCAGCATTTTTGCATCTTTCATCAGTCCGCTCGAGCGGCGGAATGTACGCTCGAGCGTGGGCCTTTGTGTGCTTGTCCGCTCGAGCGGGGAAACCTGCGCTCGAGCGGAGGCCCTATTCACTGAAAATTCTGGAATTTGCTTCCTTAGTGCATTTTTGCATCCTCATCGCATCCTAGGCATTCTTAGGCCTAGTTTAGAGCATCTTAATGAGGATGTAGACATAGAACCACACCGAGGAATTTAGGGATTTAATTATCATCATTTCCAACTGTAAACTTAGTGTGTGTTCTATTTGATTGACTGTTTAGGGTTGGCTCTCGGGGACGCGCTCTAGCTACTGATAGCCCAATCACTGTGAGTAACAGATGTGTAAAGATATGTTCAAAATGGTTATCTTTTGAATACTGTTTACCGAACTGTTTACTGAACTGATATTATTTACTGAATGAATGTATGTCCTATTTCCTGAACTGTATTGTGGCATCCTTAGCACCTACTGTTATTGACTGTTACAGAGCTCTGTCGGTTTCCTTGCGGAACCATACTGATTGATGGCCATCGTTATTGTTGGGTCTGTTAAGGCCCGGTCCTGTTGGACCTACTGTTTATAGGCTAATGGATGTACCACATATGACTGATTGATTGAAATACTGATTGACTGAAATACTGAAAGATTGAAATACTGTACAATGAATTGATTTCATTACTGTAAGGACATTCATTCATAACCTCTTTACACTGTATGTTATTCACTGGGCTTTAGCTCACTGTTTATATATATATGTAGGTGCTCAGCCACCAGACCGGAGCTAGGAGCGTGGGATTGGTCCCCAGTTTTGTCAGCCAGCCTGTGTGCCTCACTGTGAGGTTCCGAGACGCCATGCCATGGCTTGGGGTGTTTTTGTGTCCCCACTAGTCTCCTACTGTTTTATACTGTTGTACTTTTTGTATAGACTGTTTTACTGCACTGTTATCGAGGGATTAAGTCCCCGTACTGAATGTCTGTAATGATTGTGTATACTGTACAGGTCGTGAATGCATAAATGTATGAAAAATGTTTTTGGCATACAGATTAACACAGCTCTATGGACACTAGTTTTTACTGTTTTGGCTTCCGCCAGGCCCTGAACTCTGTATTTACTGTATTACTGATTGGCAGGCCTTTGGTAATCTCGGATTACTGGCCAGTTACGGTGCTAAACCCATAGGGCCGGGTTTGGGTCGTGACAGTTTTAAAACCAATTGAAGCTTCAAAGCTTGCTTAAATGAGCTCATTCCTTTCAAAACAAGATGGATTCATGGACTACTTTCAAAATATGGACATGCATGTAATGAAATCATGAACTATGACCTCAAAACTTAACAATATTAACATGCATGCAACAATTAAGCTCCAATACAACATGTTAAGCTTACAACATGGCTTAGCTCATAAATTGAATGCAAAATCAACTCAAATATACAATGAAGAAGGTCAATGATCTACCTTAGGTCTTGAGTATAAGAAGGGAAGCTTAAATTTGCAATCTTTCTTCAAAATCCACTAAATCTCCAAGACAATTCCCAATTGAAGCCAAATCTCCTCACTCTCTCTCTAATTCGGTTGTAAGCTCAAAATGAGCTGATGAAAATGTTGCTTCAAGGTGTAATAAGCCTCAACATAATAATAAACAAAGGCCCCACTAGATGGCAATTCCGTAAATAAGGCAACTCTATTCATTTGGCTTAAATTAATCTAGTTTAATCATACTAAATCGATTTTCAGATGATTATGCCATAAAATCCCATTAATTCTAGTGATCATGAGACATTAATCAATTTCCGATTCGGCCGCCGATAAGGCCTTCAATTAGCAGTTTAAACACATAAACATGAACAGATAGTTAAACAGTTAAACGGATAGGCAATGCAAGTCAAACAAACACAGTCAATTAATCAGTTCCAGTTTTTCGGTCAGTCAGTTCAGTAATTTAGTCGGTTCAATTACCAATCATATTCAGTCTCCATTTAACAGAAATCAGTGGTTAATTCAGTAATAATCAGTAATTAATCGATAATCAGTACGATGGTTATTACGCCTAGCCATTTCTTGAACAACTCTGTTCTTCCTCTCAACCACTCTATTTTGTTGTGGAGTAATAGGTGCAGAAAATTCATGCTTAATTCCATGCATATCACAGAAATCCGAAAACGAACTATTTTCAAATTCACGACCATGATCAGTTCGGATTCTTATGATACGCCCAATGGAAACACCCTATTCATTTTGGATTTTAAGGACTAAAGCCTGGAAAGCATCAAACGTATCAGATTTTTCCCTTAAAAAATTTACCCAAGAAAACCGAGTAAAATCATCAACAGTTAGAAAAATGTATCTTTTACCTCCAATACTTTCAGTGCGAGTAGGACCCATTAAATCCATGTGAACCAATTCAAGTGGACGTTTGGTTGTAAAGCTGTTCACCTTTTTATGAGGAGCACGGGTTTGCTTTCCAAGTTGACATGGTCCACACACATGGCTCAAATTCTTACCCAGTTTAGGTACTCCTCTCACAAGCTCTTTGTTGGCTATCTTAGTTAGGTCTTTGAAATTCATGTGACCTAATCTTTGATGCCACAAATCAATGTTACTTATGATGGCAGAGTGACAAATGAGATCATCAGTAGTAACAATCCCATCGCAATTATCAGATATGCGAACCCCATGTAAGACAATATTTTCCTTTTTATCCAAAATTTCACATTTATTTTTTGAAAACAATACTTCATGATGGAAATCACACATTTGACTAATGCTTAAAAGATTTGCTTTAAGACTATCAACAAGTAGAGCATTATCCAATTTGGGAAGACCAGCAACACTTATAGAGCCCTTACCAATGATTCTAGAAGTGCTGCCATCTCCAAAGGTAACAATTCCTCCTTCATATTTTTCAAGAGAAGTGAAGTAGGATTTGTTACCGAACATGTGACGAGAGCAGCCATTATCAAGATACCACATGTGTGAGTCACGTGCTTTTAAGGCAGTGTGAATAACTAAACAAGTCAAATCATCTTTCCTAACCCAAATCCTTTTGGTCTTGGTCAATGTCTTGGCGTTGTGAACACCCTCATGAATCTTGGTATTCCGCCTAGACATGTAAGGTTGTCTCCTAACCCAAAAAGTATTCGAATTTCTACCCTTTTGAGACACCTTACCAAATAGTTCATAACAATAAGGACGAATGTGGCCATACCTACCACAATGATGACAAATAAAAACAGGTTTTACCTTCTTTTTGTTGATCTTACCCACTTTCAGTAGATGAAGAGAGGAATCATCCTGGTCTACCTTCAGCTTTCCTTTTGCTTGAGTCTTCAGGTTATGTGAGGTAGAGGCCTGTCCCTTGTGAGCTGTTGCACCATAGCCTAGCCCACTTTTGTCACAACCCATTTGTTGAGACTCGAGGATGTCTTCTAGAGATTTGGAACCTTTGTTCCACATGGAGATTGTTGCTCTAGCAATACGAAGTTCTTCATCTTTCTGACAGACTATCTCTTCCAATGCAGCTTGTGACATCTCAAAGCTTTCAAACTTTTCTTCATATATGGAATACACTTTCAGAAGTTCATTCCTTTCAGTTTCACAGGATGGTAGTTTTCCACATAAGTCTTGCCTGTCACTCGAGATCTTGATGATATTCTGTTTTGCTGCTACAAGTTCTCCTTTCAGCCTGATATTCTTACTCTCACATGTTTTGAGCTTGAGAGAGAGTTTGTCGTTGGTTTTGGACAAATTCAGAGATTCCTCGTACAATTTTTCGTAAGCTTGTTGTAATTCTTCGCCATTTACCTCATCATTGTCTTCAGATGTTTCATCATCCTCTTTTTACTCTTCATTCTGCTTAACTTCATCCAATCTAGCAACTAAGACAGGGAAGTTGCTGGATGATGGGGAAGGTGAATCTCCTCTTTTATAGAATTGGCTCAGAATTTCCCCGCGTCTTTAGCCTTTGTGCAATGAGCGACTCGTTGCTGTTCATCATAGGAAATTGCTCCATGAATAGTAATCAGGGATCTCTGGTTGCCCGGATTGTCTGCACTTTCTGTATCTTCTTCAATGGCTTGCCAACCTTCTAGTTCAAAAGCTCTCAGAAAAGCTCTCATTCTAATTTTCCAATACAAGTAGTTAGTCCCATCAAAGGTGGAAGCATGATGCAAGTTCTGACCACGAGCTAAATCCGATGGCTTTGGAAGAGGTTGAGCGAAAGAGGACCAAAAAGCCATGAAAGCACTATCCCCATCTTCACTAGATTCAGGTTCTTCGGGTTCTTGTTCCGACCCGCTTTCATCATCCCAAGTCACAGTGTAAATTTTCTTTCGATTCTTTTTCGAAGGGCAGTCAAGGGCAATATGACCAAACCTTTGACATTCAAAGCACTTTACCCCTTGTCCCTTTACAATCTTCTTTTCAGTTTTTTGAGCAAATTTTGGTGGAAAAGTTTTGGGTTTTTCATTACTCTTGTCTTTTGAAATAGGGTCTCTGAAATTAGGCTTCTTTTTCTTCAAAAAATTTTTAAACTGTTTTGTAAGCATAGCCGTCATCTCAGACTCTAAATCAAATTCAATCTCCGGAGTTTTTGCAGTCTCATGAGCACTAGTGAAAGCCACACTTTCTTTTTTTTTTTCTTTGAAATCTGGTGGGCTTCATAAGTCTGCAAGTTTCTAACCAATTGATCAAGCTTGAGGGTATCAACATTCTGAGCCTCCTCAATGGCTGTCACTTTTGATTGGAACCTCTCGGGTAAAGACCTCAAAATTTTTCCAACCACTTTAGCTTCTGGGATTTTTTCACCGAGTGTGAAACAGGAATTAACAATATCACTGAGTTTTGCATAGAAATCATCAAACGTCTCATCATCCCGCATAAAAAGGATTTCAAAGGTGGATGTGAGACGTTGAAGTTTTGACCTTTTGACCAAGGTAGTACCTTCATGAATCGTTTCAAGAATATCCCAAGCCTCTTTTGCTACCTCACACGTGCAGATTCAACGAAATCTTCAGGTGTGACGGAGCAAAACAGGGAATTGAGGAGCCTTACTGTTCCAACTCGTGTTTTGGTAATCAGTTGTGTCCCATTTATCAAGGGGTTTAGGAATATCTACACCATCAATGGTGACAATAGGTTCACTCCATCCATAGATCACGCAGTGCCAAACTTTCTCATCGATGGATTTTAAAAACGCTCTCATACGAGCTTTCCAATAAGAATAGTTTGTACCGTCAAGTAAAGGAGATCTATGAGTCGAGTTACCTTCACGAATAGAATCCATAATACTAGTCACACAAAATCACACTCCTATAGTTTTGATAAAACAAAGAGTGACCTGCTCTGATACTAATTGAAAATCCTAAGTGATTCGTGATTAGATCAAGATTAAAATATTCCAAATCCCAATAATCCAAAACACACAATCTAAATCAACAAGCACTTACGAAAGTGATTTAGATTGTTTGTTTTTCGGAATACACAATAAATCGACACAAATGATTTTTTACGTGGAAAAAACCACAATTGAAGAACCTTCAATTGTAATCAAAAACCACGGGCGAAATGCCACTAATCAATCCACTACTGAAGGAAGAAAGATTACAAAGATAATACACAAATTACCCAACTCAATCAATTTGCCTTCGAATCTTCTGTAACTCTTTCACCACGCCTTCGTCTCGGAACTGATCCACTTGAAGTTGAATCCACAACTTCACTTGTCGAATTAACGACTACGTACAGAATCAAACGCCTTTTGAAACTCTACGTTTTAATCTTCAGAATCCACCGAAGAGAACTCTCTTAAATTATGAAGTAACAAACTCCTTGATGTATGAATCTTAGATCATGAGTGAAGAACTCTCTCAAAACATCAAGGAAAACTCTTAAAAATCTCCAAAAGAAGACCTCAAACAAAACCTTAGAAAAACCTCAAAATAGATCTGGAAAAGTAATCCTAAAGTTTGGAGAAAACCAACTACTTATAGAAATCCGGACTCTGAAGCTCGCTCAAGCGAAGCTTCTCTCGCTCGAGCGAGAAGCTTATCTCGCGTGATTTCCATAAGTGCCTTCGCTCGAGCCACGAAGTCTTCGCTTGAGCGAGAAATAAACTCCTTCAGGTTTTAATGTAAACGCAGATCTTCGCTCGAGCCACCAATGCTATGCTCGAGCGCACAATGACCTCTTTCAGGTTTTAAGCTAAACGCAGTCCTTCGCTCGAGCAAGAAAGATAAAACAGCACAGAAATTTACAACTCGATTACACAAGTTTATTCGCGGGTTTGACAAGACTTAGGGACCTAACAACTTCAATATCACAGATTTTTCTCTTCTTCACTTCTTATTTTTCTCCAAGCAAAATACTTCTTTTATAGCCAAAAAATATATTCATTAGAGAAGGGAGACGCTCCTCTTCTGACTTTTGCACCCTGCTCAGATCAAGAGGAGACAGCTGAAAGTTCCACGCGGCTTCAGCTTTTTATCTTTCAAATTGCAACGAAAGTTTGAAATTATAAGCAATCACTTTCAATAAATAGTAAAATTTGAAATTATAGGTCAAAGGTTGCTTTCGATAAATAATGATATACTATTTGCACAATAATTTTTTTATTACAAATTATATGATACACAGTAAACTTTACTATTCATATCTCAAATTATGCATAGTAACTTACAATATATTCAAAGAATGAATAGTGCTCAATTTATCATGAATAGTAATTTATCTGATATGATGACTAGTACTCTTATATGCATCACATTAATATGTTATAACAAAAACATACATTTGCAAATAATTATATATAAGTTTGTGTCAAAGATAAAAAGAGTAAATATTAAATAAATTCATAATTTGTCCAAATAAATTTAAACATTATCAAAATTAAAATCAAAATCAAATCAAAATCAAATCATAGGAATAACACTTATCTATCTATTTTTATTATATAAAACGTAGATTCCATTTTTTTGCCCTTTAGTGTAAAGATGTTAAAGTTATTTTAGAAATTTTAGGATAATTTCTGCATAATTTCACTTTTAAAAGGGAAAAAGACGAGAGAGCTGTGTGGAGAGATGACTAAGTTGACAAACAAGTAGAACAAATGATTTAAGAGATACTATTGCTACTATAAAGCAAGAGGCAAGAATGTGGGCTTCCCAACATTTCCTCCACCCATATAAGAAGACTTAAAAAGTAGTCCTGAAAGTTCATGGAAATAACGTCAGCCCTCCATATACTCATAGGACTTTCTTTTGACTATTTATCATATGATTTGAAGAACTGATTAGTTTAAGATAGTGAAATCACTTTTTATGTATGCAGTGCCATCCTCATAGTCTCTCTTTTTATTTTTTTAGATTTATTAGACTTAGGGAAACTTTTTACCAATGTCATGCCTAAACACCAGATATTCCTAAATCTAGATTTTAGACTCAAAAGTTCAATAAGTGTGTGGGACACCTCTTAAACACCCATATATATTGCATATTGGATAATATTTTTTGATAAAATATTGTCAATTATTTAGGAATATACTTCAATTTATATCTTCTATTCGTTCAGGAAGAAATGTTTAGTTGCTAATGTAATTGTCTTCTTCTTCAAACATTATATAAAATTAGAGAATTTAATTGAATTTTTACACCCTTAATCTTGTCATATCTAGTGGATACAAGTATAAATGGAAAGAAGTAGAAGAGTTCATATAACACATTTGTTAACCTAATGTCTATTTTAGTGCTTCAAATTGCAATATACAATTCTTATATTGAATGCACTCATGCCAATTGACAAAGAAGCCAGCCCACCACCCCTCACTATCCTATACAGGTACCTTCATTGGATCTTTAGAAAAGTATTTAAAGATAGTTGCTTTCACTAGTATTATAATATATCATGAAAACAGTGACATTTGAAGAAATTTTTAGTATGTAGGACATAGTAGCAGAAGTGATGAATGTGTGTTGTCACTACCACTATTGCTATGAATCAAAAAAAACAAATAAAGTTGTCTCCATTAACTTGGGAGTTTGCTCCATAGTGTTCACTCTGAAAGTTCCGTGAAAGCTCTTCTAAATCTTTCATTTTCATGGACAGCCTTGTTCTTGGTAATATAAACTAGTTTTATGAGTGAAGAGATGATATACGATCAGTATCTTCTACAACGATGTAGAGACGTGGACATAGGACATAAATTTTGAAAAAAATTAGGATGCCTACATGGCGAGCAAATTTTTTAAATATTTTTATTGTTTATGTATATGAATATAAATTTAGGACATAGAAATACACGAGGCATCAATATATATGTAGATGTATTTTTTTTGTTTTTTAACTTCTACCCTTCTTTGTTTTGTATAGTTTAAAATAGAGAAAAACACCAAGTTGCCAAATGTGACCGTAATATAAATATGAGGTTCAACTACAAGTTCTTTCATAGGATTCCACACACAAGCACACAGTGCACCAAAATCTACGAGTTCTTTCATAGGATTCCACACACAAGCACACAGTGCACCAAAATCTACAATGGGAGCTAGGCTAACTGCTTTTGAGAATAAGTCTACAGTGGAGATGGAAATTAGAGTTTTTGTTCCCCCGGCCCGACCTGACCGGTATCGAGAAATCATTAGAATTAAATCAGGTGAAACCAAGAAAGTGAAGACCACGACTTTATGCTGCAAAGACACAAATCCTGAGAATCCAACCTTCTTAATGGTTTTCATGGATGGTACTTACACTGGGGTTTCTTTACTGGCGTTCCAAGTGGTGAACTACGCAAAAATCATTGGCTATCTTGATGAAAATGGACTTCTCGTTTTGAAAGGCCTTAGAATCGGATTACCTACTTTCTGCAAATTCAAGTTCTCTCTCCCTCTCTCTCTCATACACACACCCCCAAAATTCTCATACAAAAATGTTTTAGACCTTTAAAATAGGAGCTCTAAAAAAGCTCTAATTTGTCTCTTTTTCCCATTATGATTTGTCTTTTTCTGTGTGTGTGTGTGTTTTTTTTTTTTTTTTTTTTTTTTTTGTGGTCTTTACCCCTGCCAGTTGTGTAGAGCTCAATTTAGAACTCTACGCTTAGGGCTCTATATCACAGCTCATTCTCATATGTGATTTACTTGTATAACAACATTTATACTGTATTAGTTTGGAGTGATGTTAGCTAGGGTGACCATAGTTGGGTGCTATCTGATGTCGGGTTACTAATCACATCATCAACAGTAAAATCAACGTAAAATGTGAGATTCATCGGATAATGTGATTAGTGTCAAATGGCATATCTTATAAAACTTAGATAGGATAACCTAATGGATTGAACCCTTTTTTTTATTATTATTATTGACACCAAGGTGTGTCCGGATCAAAGCAATAGATGGAACTTTTTTTTATCATCATTATGTATTGCATCTATAATATCTCAGCCTTGTTTAATTTGATATTGATGAATTTTTATTTTGTTGAATTGTTTAGTGGCTGTGGCTTATCTCTGAAGAAATAGAATGGAGGGGCAAAGAAGAAATCTATGAATTGATTACCGGTAATTGGTACTTCTTTCTTATCTTTTCTTTTCCTTACTCTTCTTTTTCCACTTTTTCTAGCAAGTCAATTCTATTGGTCAAAGTTAGTTGAGCCTAATTGATTCCATAAATACTTTGTGAGATTATCAGGAATTGATTAGATCAAAGATTAATGTTAAATATATATAAACGGATTGTTTGGTTAAGATGTTTACTCAGGATTAATTTACAGTGTGTACCAACTTATTTGGGATGCATCTTTATTTTTGAAGTTTTCTCCTTAATCTTTATTGACTTTTGCGTTGAGTTAATTATGTTTTCTTCTATTAATCAGTATCTATAAAGTAAGAGTTCTTACCATTAGTTACAAATGTTGTTGGGCTTACATTAATAGATACATATGGAAATTATTACGAAATCCTAGAATCTACTTAGGCCCTAGAAGGGGGGGGAGGGGGGTGGAGTTCATTATGTCAGTACCCAAATAATCGTAAAAAATAGTTGTCACCATACAGTTTTAAGAAAAGTAAATTCGAATCATTGGTTTTGAAATATGACCAAAGACCATTTTTATCAAAAAGAGAGTCACTATAATGAATCGTGATCAACACCACGTTGAGTTATAACTAAATATCACAATGGGTTGTGATCTACTTTGATTTGACGATTTGTTAGCTTGCACTCCAATGACCCAAATATTACAATATTTTATGACAAACACTAATTTTACAGTAATAACTTGCATGTGATGTCTATATCTATACTATCCATACAATTCATTTGGTATGAACTCATGTATTTTCATTACTAGATCGTCCCTATGCAACTGCCCGAGATTTTGATTTCAAATTTTAAAAGCACTCCAATGACCCAAATATTACAATATTTTATGACAAACACTAATTTTACAGTAATAACTTGCATGTGATGTCTATATCTATACTATCCATACTATTATATAAAATCACACAATTCATTTGGTATGAACTCATGTATTTTCATTACTAGATCGTCCCTATGCAACTGCCCGAGATTTCGATTTCAAATTTTAAAAGTTGATAACTTCTTCCAATTTTTTCCCCCCCACATCTACATTCAACTGTTCATAGCACACTCATCGAATATATACATTTTTTGTGTGTGTATATATATTCCATATTCTTATCAATAATCGTTTTCGATATTCATGTTTTGACAGGAGAACAACTTTACTACCTTCCTCTAGGGTGCTTTGCTATATGAAGGCAGTGCATTAATCTTCCTTGATAAGGCCGTGTTTGGACTCTAAATTAACACTTTGGAATGTCTAAATAACTACTTGTGGTTTATCTACTCATCTACAGTTTAATGAACAATAATTTCAAGTCTGTGTTGTTAGTTTGTGAGCAGAACTCCTTTATGGAAATGTTTTAGCCCTAGTGGTTTGTAACCATGTAAACTAAAATTACTTGTTTTTGAATTTACAAACAATACAACTTTTGGAGGATGACCTCACAGAGTTAAAAAAAATTCTGGCAAGTCGTGACACGGATTATTTCTTTCACTCTGTTTTATCATTTGTCACATGTCTTTCTTCTTTGTCTCTGTACCAAAATCAAACTTTAACAAAGCATAGAATCGAAGATGGTTTACAAGAAAAGGGGCAGAAGATCTTCAACCCACTATGCAAATAGTGTATAGGATATGAATTTGTTTGATTTTTTTCCCCATTAAACCTAAAACTGGTTTCCAATTTCAAACAAAAATTGGGAAACCCAATTAATATTTCAAATATTATACCTTAGGTCTTCATTGTCTGAGAAGACCAACATATTTTCCTCGAGAGACAAGTACATGAAAATGAAGTTTAATATACTCGATGGTGCAATTAATATTTTAAGTGTGTTTTTATCAAAGTAGTGTAGAACAATAGTGAAAACATAAAGTTCGGTTTGGTTTGGCTTGATATATCTAACCTAAAATGAAAGGGAAAGTATACAAATCACGGGTTCTATTTTGATGATCCGAATGTTAAATGTGTAGATTTCGTCGAACGATTTATCCCTACAAAAAATCATATTTATCGGATGTCGATAGTCTCTTGATCAAAACACATTTTTGTCAATGGTAAATATGATTTTAAAAATAAAAATTTATTCCGATCAAGGGACTATCGATATCCAATCAATATGATTCTTTGCAATGATAAAGTACTCGACGAGTTTTACATATTAATGATTTGAATCATCGAAACGGAACCTATGGTGTACCTCATAAGCCCAACAGTATGTTCTAGTATACAAAGTCGACTGGAGAGAAGTCTCAACCTAAAACAACCAAAGGGCACCACAAACCGTTTATTTTGTGAAGCTCTCTCATCTTTCATTAGAAAAAAAATTTATTCATCTGATAATCATAGGAGTAACATTTTTATCGCATTTGATTCCAAAAAATATATGATAAGTACATGTTTGGTTCTAGAAAATTGAATCCACTTTTTAAAAAATTAAATTTTTTTCCGTATTTTTTGTTTTAGTGATTTTTTCTAACACTTAAAAATTATAATATTTGTGGGGGAAAAAAAACTTAAAAAAATTCACCAAATATTAAAAAATTTAAAAATTCAATATATTTTCGTATTTTCTTGTATTCAATAAATTTTTTAAAGACTTTTGTATCATTTTTTTTTTTACTTTTTAAGTATATTAATTGATCTAAAATTTTTTTAAAAAAATGATTAAAATATTTTTAAAAATCATTAAAAATATAAAATACGAATTAAAAACTTAAAAAAATATTTTTTAAAATTCAAAATCAAACAAAATATATTTTTTAAAATATACCATTTATTTTTTTTAAAACAAATAAATAAAATAAAATAAAATACAATTATTAAAATTACCTACAAAATTTATAAATAATATATAGAATAAAGGTTGAGACCCCCTTTGGGGGTCACCCCTTTGTCACATGGCGGATGGTGATTAGAGGAGCAGGAAAAAAAAGAAAAAGAAAAAGAAAATGTAACCAATGAGAAAGAGAGGGAATCAAAGAAGGTGAGGGAAAAAGAAAAGATGAATCATTACTGTAATATATATTTTAAAAATTATAAAATAAATAATTTAAATTATTGAGAGAGCATCCCCATTTGGACCTCGAGCTTCGAATTCTTAAAACTTGCATAGGATTCGAATCCAACCCGACCCATTTCCTCGTCGTTATAAACCCTATGGCATAAGCCCTCTGCACACAATCAATGAATCAATGGAGTCGCCGCCCTGAGAAACGGAGAGAACTTGAATCTGTAGAAGTTGGTCCAGATCGTCCCGGCTCCTCCCATCTTCCTCGCTCGTTTTCGGCTGTAGCCAAGGATTTTTGCGTAATCATTTTCCTTTCTTTCACTTTCTCGCCAACCAAACAGAATATCCGAGTTTTTCTTTTTTCCTTTTTTTTTTTTTTTTGTTTGGCGGGGACGTTGTGTGTACTACGCGAGAGTCCTTGGCTAACAGAAGATCGATGAATGAAGATGAGAAGTGTTTTAGGCGCGAACTGAATTGACTTCTTCAGCCACATGTTCTCTCACTTCTCTTACATATATACCCTTTCGATTCTCTGAATATCGAACTGTCAGGTAAATTTTAGTTTTTTTTTTTCTTTTTTTTCTTTTTTTTTTTAAATCTTGCCATGAATTGAGTGTTTTTTGCAGCTGAAGATTTGATTCTGATCTATGGTAATGGCACTTTATATTGTTTTGCTTTGATTTGATTTTAGAATTGGATGACCAAGAGTATGCAATTCAAGAGAAAATCATGTATGTTGCTAAATTGTTTGAAGCTTATTAATGAATCAAGACAGTGTGTCATCATGCAGGTTCTACTTCATTGTGCCTTGAAGGTGTTTGTCGAACTCTTTGGTAAAACCTCGATTCTTTATGTGGATGCGGTGACTGGGTTAAAATGGCGACCTTATATCACAAATATAATTTTTAGATTCAAAGGTGAAAAACAGTTCTCTAGACAAAAAAAAGGATCTAATAAAAGGAAAGCACAATATTTTCTTCTATAAGGCCATTGGCCAATGTTGAAACATATAGCACTATGATTAATGCATGTTTTCTTGCATTTGTTTATGACTCAATGAGTACTTGGCCTATAAAGGGAGACTGACTATAGTCAGATTATCAGATCTGATCCCAATCCCCAATGAGTGTGTTAAATGTGTTGTCAGTTGTGTCTGTAGTAAAAGGTTTGCTAACACACAAATTTGGAGAGCTCATTGGAGATGCTCTTAGATGATTCATAGTTGTGGGAATATTTGGTTTGCATCAAGACTTTGAGCTTATACCAAAATTTCTGGTGGGCTATTTAGCGGATCAGGAACATGGTATTTTTTTTAAGTTGAGTTTTTCTTGCCATCAAGAGTTATTGAAGAAGTTGAATGTCACCTAAATTGGTCTAGGCACATGGACTAAGCCCTTATTTGCGATAGTGAGTGCACTGAGTGGAACCTGAAGGAACAAATTGTGTATTGAATCCCACTACAAATATGGATAGCAATCTAATCAAATTGGGTTTTGTTTTTTTATGATGGAACTCATGATAATTACTATTACTATGTGACTTATTATGGATGGTGCATCTAAACCAACTGGGGCTAACTCAACACACTCGTTAGGGGGCTATATCTTCAAAGTTATTTATTTCTTTGCCATTACGGATCTCTTTCTTATATTGATGTGGTGGTTGGTGTTGGGTTTGTGGGTACTTCTTGTTGAACTTTCTTACATAATTGATTATCCAGTTTGTTGTAATTCTCATGATATTTGTGTAAGTGCTAAGACTGAATTCTTGCTTTGTGTTTATGCGATGACATTGGCCAATAATGGATTCCTAAAACAGCTGCACTCATTTATATACTTGCTCTATTATCTCCTTATTTTATCCTTATGAGCAAATAATATCTCTCTCAGTATTAATAGCTTCCAAAAATTGTGTACAATTGTTGTTGCGTAGAATAAAGATACTGAATTTCAGCTGTAGTGCTTATCAAATATAGTTGTGTTTACTTGATTTCACCAAGTTTTATTTGTAGAGAAATCATAGGCATAACAACAAGTACAGATCTCGATTCATACAATTCTGAGACAAAGATGCATTATTTAGAGAATTATTATGCACATATCTAGACATGCAAATGCTGAGAGGCAGAGACTCCTCCCATCATGATCACACACCCTGGTTGTTAGTTTTTTCATCCCATTCTATAATGCCTCTTTATTATGGTATGTAATCACAATTATCATAGTGCTGTATTTTTGAAGCATTTGCTTAACTATATAACGAATGTAGCCAGATGTCATGATAGATGTAAAATGTTTTGGTTTGCTATAGTTATGTATTTCGATCTAAGCTTGTGCCTCTACCGCTGTAACTACGCAAGGTAACTTTTCAGCCTGAGCTTTGTAATTATAATTTTTGTGTGGTGATTAATTTCAATTTGCGTGTTAATAGGGCTCCGTTGTGGTGGCCGCAAAGGCTATAGGAAACTGACAAATTGAGCAAGTTGTTGAAGTGAAGTGTTTGCTAAATATGATAAACAAGAAGTTGATTTTTTTTGAATATGCGCTTGAAGTTTTGTACGATTCTGTATCATAACCGAGGAGTTTTTGGACCTTTGATGAGCTTTGTAATTTGTTGGAGATGTTGCTTTGTACAGTAAATAAAGAGCTTACCATTTTTATTTCATGCAACAAAAGACACTGCTGTTGGTGGTTTTTAGCTCCTAACAGTAAATGATGCTTCTGTAATAGCTGCATTTTTCATTAGCTATTTTACCTCAAGAATTACAAAATATTTGGATTGCTTTAAAAATATCTGTAAAGCCATGAACTCTTCAAGGGGGTGGATTGCTTTAATATTTTGTAATTTCTTGTGGCATAACTCAATGTTTTAAAAATCATACGTATCTGCCAGTTCAACTGATTAACCCTTCGATGAGTCTAGATTTCTATCTGTGTAAATCACCAAATCCATTAGCAAGGTTGACAGAATTTGTCATTTGAGTTATACATTATGTTTTTCCTGCCCAATTATTAACCTTGAATTTTTATCAAAATTTCACATTAATCATTGCACTATGTCATTAAAATCTCAATTTGATTTTTCCATTTACAATTTTCATCAATAAATAGACGGAAATGTGATATTGTAATTTGATTTAAAATATAAAAGATTGATTATCACAATTGAAATAGAAAGATCAAATCTTAAGAATAACTAAACTTATATAAGTCATATTTTTTACATTTTATTTTATATTTTTATTTGTATTAAATTTTACTTTATTATTATTATTATTTTATCAATCTCATTATTAATAATAATTTGAATGAAATTGCAATATTATAATTTGACTTAAAAGTGAAGGGCTAAGTTAAAAAATTAAAAAAAAAAATTAAAGGGAGAAAATTACAAATAAAATTCGAGAGTTTGACTCTCATAATAAAATTAATTTTTAAATTTTAATTTTATCAATTTAAATTTTGATTTTTTAATTTATTTTTAATCAAATCATTAATTAATTTTCATTAAGTAAAATCAACTGATAAAGAGTATTATGATTATCAAACGGAAAATTTACTTATAAATCTCATCTTGAAGGATGGTGATCCATTTAGTCCTAAGGATTTTCTTGTAGACCAATTAGTCTCATTGATTTTGGAAATATAGATTTAATATATTATGTGAAAATTAAATTTATGTTTATACCCTTATTTATATTATGTTTCATTCTCTTCTTCTTCTTCTTTTTTGTGCTAAAAAGGTAAGATACACAATCTATGGGAATCAAATTTGAGATGAATTTTTATATGAAAATCTTTTTTTATTTGGAAAACATTTCAAAAGAAGTACAAAAATTACTTGAAATATGAGAAGACGTTGGGATTCTTCAAACATTTCAAAAAGAGTACAAAAACTCCTTAGTAAGTTTTAGACAAATGTATAATTTCAAACTATAACATTCCAATGTAACACTTAAATGCAACACTCCAAAAAAATTTCTTT
Organism: Camellia oleifera; assembly: GCA_022316695.1. Taxonomy (NCBI): domain Eukaryota; kingdom Viridiplantae; phylum Streptophyta; class Magnoliopsida; order Ericales; family Theaceae; genus Camellia; species Camellia oleifera. The sequence goes on from CM039319.1 coordinate 53,152,267, forward strand.
GTGTACTTTTTTCAAACGTAGCACTCCAATATAACATTTTAAAAAAATTTCTTAGTGTAAAACTTTAATATAACACACAAAAAAAATTCCCTAATATATTTTTTCTAAACATAACAATCCAATGTAACACTCCAAAAAAAAGATGTGAAATTCTTCAAAACATTCCAAAATGAGTATAAAAATTCCTTAGTAACCTTTAGGCAAATGTATAATTTCAAACTGTGAGTATTATGTTTAGAAAAAGTACACTAAAAAGTTTTTTAGTGTTTTTGTGTGTGTTACATTATTGTATGTTACATTGAAGTGTTACGTTTGGGATTACATTGATTGGAGTGTTACATTTGAAAAAAGTACACTAAGAAGTTTTTTTGTGCATTATATTAAAGTGTTACGTTTGAAAAAAGTACACTAAGGAGTTTTTTTGAAGTATTACATTGCTACGTTTACAAAAAGTACAACAATAAATTTTTTAGTGTGTTACATTGAAGTGCTATGTTGTTCAAGTGTTATATTGGAGTGTTATGTTTTTTTGGTAATGTAGGAGTTGTTCCAGAAGGAGAGAAAATTTAAAACTTCTTTAGTGCGGACAAATGTGTAATTTTATATTTGGAGAAACCCACTTTTATGGGTGCCCCTATTTACATACCACATTTCATCTCAAGGCATACCTTTATTAATTTGATAAATACAAAATTTGCTCAATACACGCCACAATCTTCCATCTTTACACTTACTCACACACCCTACCTATATCTTCCATCTTCACCCTTACTCACTCACACACCATACCCACAATCTTCCTCTCTCCCTCCATTCTCTGTTTCATTAAAGACGGCAGTGATAAAGACCCATTCTCCTCCATTCTCTATTTCATCAAAGATGCCAATGGAAACAACTCCACATTGGAGATAAAGTAGATGAGAATTCTCATTTTCCTTAGATTTGAGGATTTTATGTACGTTTTTCCATTACCATGAGCATTGCATATGAATGTTTGATTTTGCGAACCAATGGCATTGTATATGGTAGTCTGATTTTGCGAACATTAACCTTTTGACCGTTCGACATTGGTTTATTGAACATTAACCTTTTGTCCGAATTGTTTCTGTCGAACAACTTCAATATGTTCGACATTTTAGTATCGAACTTAAGTATACTATTCAAACTTAGTATGTCGAACAATTTCAATGTGTTCGAAAATTGAGTGTCGAACAAAATTGAATAGTCTTGCTCTATACTTAGTTAGCAACCATAGTTCACGCACTCAAAATTTGGAGACACTAACTGTATGGTGAAAGGTTTAAAATATTCACTGATCACAAAAGTTTGAAGTATTTGTTCACCCAAAAGGACCTGAACATGCGTTAGAAACGCTAGATGAAGTATCTTGAGGATTACCAATTTACCCTATCCTATCATCCCGGCAAGGCTAACGTGGTGGCAGATGCGCTAAGTCACAAGAATAGAAGAATTGTTGCTAATTTAGCACTTAGGGAATAAAGTATAGTTGGAATGCTCAATGAGTTTGGGGTACAAATGGACGTTCAAGATGAAAAGGCTTACTTTGGTGCTTAGATTGCTACGCCTAAAATTTTGAGCGAGACATTAGAATCACAAAAGTATGATCAGGAGGTAGCATTCATCAAGGCACGAATGGAATCTAGTGAAACCATGCCTAGTTGGGAAATTCACACTGATCGGAGTTTAAAATATCAAGGTCGAATGTTCGTGCCAAGCGACAACTCACTAGGGGAAAATGTACTTAAGGAATTCCACCATTCAGTATTCACAATATATCCCGGAGGTACTAAGATGTACCAAGACTTAAAACACCAATATTGGTGGGGTGAAATGAAAAAGGATGTAATAAAGTTTGTGTCACAATGCCTGACATGTCAACAAGTAAAGGCTGAACACCAAAGACCGGTAGGGACACTTCAACTCTTACCAATCCCGGAGTAGAAATAGGAACACATAACCATGGATTTCGTAACGGGTTTGCCTCGATCACCACAGGGACATAACGGTGTGTGGGTAGTGGTGGATCGACTAACTAAGACAACCCGATTCTTACCTGTCGAGTCATCATATACGTTAGATTCACTCAGTAGATTGTTCATCAAAGAAGTGATCAGATTACACGGAGTACCAGTTAGCATCGTGTCTGATCGTGATCCTCGATTCACTTTTCAATTTCAGCAGAGCTTGTAGAAAGCAATGGGAATGAACCTATGCTTTAGCACAACATTTCATCCACAAACAAATGAGAAATCTGAAAGAACAATACAAACGTTGGAGGATTTGCTTCGAGCTTGCGTTAAGGATTTTAAGGGAAGTTGGGAGAAAGACCTACCTCTCGTTGAGTTCACTTACAACAATAGTTTCCAAGCCAGTATTGGAATGGCACCGTATAAAGCACTTTATGGACGACCTTGTCGATCACCAATCTGTTGGACTGAAGTAGGGGAAGCAACCTTGTTAGGACCAGACTTGGTTTAGAAGACCACTGAGAAGATAAAACTGATCAGACAACAACTACTCACAGCCCAAAGTCGACAAAAAAGCTATGCGGATGAAATGAGACGACCCTTAACGTTTGAGGTAAGGGATCATGTCTTTCTCAAAGTTCGTCCTCGTCGAGGTACTGCACGATTCAGGAAGAAACAAAAACTTGCACCTCGTTATGTAGGACCCTTTGAAATTCTGAGCAAAATAGGAGAGGTGACATACCGTTTAGCACTACCACCACAACTCGCAGTAGTGCATAACGTTTTTCACATCTCAATGTTACGGAAGTATAAGCCACACCCTTCCCATGTTATCAACTGGGGAGAGATTGATCTCAATGAAGATGCAACTGGGGAGAGATTGATCTCAATGAAGATGCAAGCTTTGAGGAAAGGCCTATAAATATTATGGATCAACAAGAAAAGAACCTGAGAGGCAAAGTGATCCACTTGGTACGAGTGTATGGTAGCACCAAGGAGTGGAGGAGTTTACTTGGGAAAAAAAGGATGCAACACGAGCCAACTACCCTCAATTGTTTGAAGATAAAGACATGCGTTAAAATTTCGGGAACGAAATTATTTTAAGGCGGATAGGTTGTGAGAACCCGTATTTTTGCATATTAAATTATTTTGGTAATTATATTTAGCTACTTAAATTTTGTAACCAACATCTATAATCCAATTCCATAACAACATTTTGTGACGAAATTCTATAATTAACTTTTAATTATTTAAGTAGTGCAATTTTTATCTTCATAGTATTATTATTATTATTGTTGTCATTGTCGTCGTCGTTGTCGTCACTTTTATGACTACACAAATCTAATTCTTAATATATATTATTTTGTATAAAGTTTTGAATTAATAATTTGTATACAAAAAAATTAACCCATGGAAATTAATTGGTTCAATCTCAAGTCTTTTAGTTACATATAATAATATTATAATATTAAGTTAATTAATAGTGATTATTAAATTATAATGTTAATAGCACCATAATTAATACCAATATTAAATTCCTTTAAATAAATTTATTTTTGTGATTAAATTTTTGTATCTAAATACAGTTGTGGAAACTAAATTATTTAAACAAATAATAACTAAGTTAGTTAGAGGATAGTAGAAAGCAAAACATCTAGTGACTATGTTATATATATACATTGATTTTCATAATGTAAAAAAAAAAAAAAAATGAAATCAGAATTTCTTGGGCAGGGAAATTCGGGCCCTCCTTTCCAAGAAGGCTGCTGTAGGACTGCTGGAGGCATGCCAATGCATGCTAAGGCATGCATACATCTACACACTCTAGGCCTACCTTGTAGGTAATATTTCCTAAGGCAAGAGGAATAAAAAATAAAAATAAAAGTAGGCCTCCAAACTCCTACAAATAGAACACCATTTCAGCCCAGCCATTCTACTTCTTCGGCTGAGCAAGGGAAAAAGAGAGAGAGAGAGAGAGAGAGAGAGAGAGAGAGAGAGTAGAAAAGAAAAGAAAAAGAGAGGAAGAGAAGAGGGTGCTTGGTGGTCACCATTTCAAAACTAATCTTGAGAATAGTTTGTAAAAGCTCTTAAGGTAAGAATACTCAACCTCTATTCTCCCTTAGATTTTTTTTAACTGAATCTATATATTAAAAATATGCAAGAGTGTGCATTGTTAATATACACATAGTAAGAATAGCTCAATGCATGTTTACATTTTGATGGAATGATAATCTTGTGATTATATGATTTCTATTCTTCTTGCAAACATAGATTAGATGGTTTAGCTACTGATTTTATCTTCTTATGTGCTCAAATATTCTCCATTGTTTGAAATAATTTTGCATGGGGGTAAAATGAGATAGGGTTAATTCATTTTTACTCAAAACTTATATTTTCTTCACTGTTTCAAATTTTATCGGACGAAAAAATGCTTTAATAAATTGAAAATAACTTGTGTCAAAAATCTGTTGGTACTGGGAGTATATATAGGTGTTCTATACACGTGTAAATTTTTATAAAATCATTGGACACCATTTTCTTACCAAAATAAATATTTGACCTAAGTGTTGTTCATAACACAGTAGAAACAGTGACTTCAAACAAGTCCTATTTTCTCTGAAAATAGTGTTTTTCTACACGACCACTTGGGATAGTTAGATATAAGAGTTATCTTTCATTTGCCACTGATTTCATAAAAAATGGAAAAGTCTAAAAGGAGAAATTTTAGTTTTACTAAAATGCGACAGAATCTGTCCAGTTTTCTTAGAAAAATTATTTGACCATCTTACATTGGTTTTCAGTCTTCAAACTTTTCTGGAAAAAATGTTCTAAACTTAAATATCTAGCAATCCGTGCTAACCATACCTCTTTTTGACACCGTTTGAGGCCGTTTTTTATTTTTCAAACACAGATCACCTGTACTGGAAGTTACTGTAACTCACTATCTCAGAAAAACCAATTTTCTTCCAGATTTTATTTCCCCATTTTAAAATCATTTTTAGCCTTGGTATTCTTCTTGAAATATTTTCCTAACTTGATGAACTAGCACCATTTAAAATATTGTAATGGTTGAATTTCGTTTGCTATGGATTTGTTATTTTTTTGTCTGACCATACAGTGCTGAAAGAAGAAGTGTGTGAATTCCTAAGAAACTTTGTGATGAGTCCTAAGACATTCTATCATATTTATTTTGGTTGCCAAACATGATTGTGTTGTGCTATATAAATATTATGACACTATGGTTTTCAAACTAAAGCTCGCGCATGCATCAAAATGTGAATTCAACGAAGTAAAGAAACACGAAATTGAATAGATGCATTAAAGTTTACAAGTGATGGGGTAAGCCCAGTTTAGAATCTTGCGCAAGTGAGTTGTGAACCCTAACATGGCACGGGAAGGTATTTCGACTCTTATCGGTGTAGGCGATATAAGGTTGGTGGTGTAGGTGTCACAACATAGACCGTTCCCGTAGGGCAGACCGTGATATCACGACTCGGGTACGTAACCCTGGTGCGTGGGCATCATTGGTAGTTACAGCAAGTAACATTTGAATATTTGACCAAGGAGGAGTCAGAATTGCCTGTGGCCATTGTTTGGCAGTTGAGTGGAAATACTGCTCCGCGGGGAGTTACTTAAACTTATCTGATAAACTAAATGTATGTGAATTTAAAAGAAAAGTTGGCATTTTTCCTTATGATGAAATACTGCTTCCGCTTGCCATTGTTCTTATTATCTATTGTTATTACTTCAACTGATAGCATTCCTGTTATGCTTATTAAATGTTGCTTGTTATTTTTTTAACCACACAGTATTCATTAATTGTGAGTATTATTATCGGGGTGGGTATTTTCGAGTTGTAGTATCTTATTGAGCTCATCGCTCATTGGCATTCTCGTTGCCCTGGCGTTTTATGCCAGGTACCGAAGAAACCGAATGAAACACCGAGGTGTTGGAAGGCAACATTCAACCCTAGCTTGAAGCGTGCCAAAATTTCATAAACCATTTTTTTTGAGTTTTCTAGTTTTTCTCTAGTTTCTTTTTATATTTGTGTACTAAGACAAAGTTTTAAGTTTGATTGGAGTTGTAATTTAAGAACTTTTAGTTTCCGTGTTGTTAATTAATAGATGATGGTAAATTTGGTAGCAACATTGATAAGGATTCTTAATTAAGAAAATTGATTTTAAGTTTTAAACCTTATTATAATGTCCTCAAATTTTGGAACATCACAAGTCAAGCTTATCTTTTTTGGTCCATTGTACATATCGGTTCATGAATAGGATTATCATATCTGCATTTGTTAAACGATGGCAACCAAAGACAAATACTTTCCATTTGACAGTTGGTGAGATGATAATGACATTGGATGATGCGGGTACCATCTTGGAGATCCCTATCATGGGTAGATCAGTTAATGCTGCAAGTTTGACAGATCAACATGCACATGCACTTGTGGTAGCTGCCTTGGTGTGGACACCCCATTTTGATCGGCCCTAAGACTTGGGTGCTTTCTTTTGATTACCCGATGATGACAATTAGAATGTGTTTCTCGCAGAATTCTCAGTAAAAGAGATGGAATTTGAACTTAATCCCAATCTTCACCATTATGGCCAAATTATTTTAAAATACTGAATATTTCATTAATTTAGTATTTTTGTAATTTTTCATAATTTTATGTGTTTGTTCATATTTTTGGTGTATTTTATATAAAAGAAAATAATAAAACAAATTATATTATGTGTTTAAAATTATTATATTATATGTTTAGTATTTTATATAAATTTATATTAGTATATTATAGGTTTAGTATTTTGGTATAAATTATATATTTTATAGATTATTATAATTATATTATTATAAAATAAAAATAATAAAAAAATGATTTGATGTCGGCATGTCGACATTCAAATCCACCTGATTGTATATATATATACTATTATATTTATTATATTATTATTATTATTATATCATTTGCCTATATAAGGCAATGATTCTGGAGGAGTTTGGGGGGCATTCAGGGGGAGGCATTCTGGAGAAGGAATTTTGGGGAAAGAAAGGCTAGCAGGGGAGAAAAAAATAAAAAGAGGAAGCAAGTTTGGAGAGTCTGAAGAAAAAAAAGAAAGGAAATGGGGCGAGAGAGTTTGAGAAGAGTGAGAGAGAAAATAAAATATTTTCTTTGATATTTTTATTTCCATACACCAACCAATCACTAAAGTTGTAATTCCAAATTTTGGACTGAGAATTGAGAACATATTCCACAGACTTGAGAGTAGTCAAAAGAAAGTTTGTGACTCAGAAAATTCATCATTTCCCCAAAAGGTGAGTTTTCGCAAATTTTCATTTAATTTAAAAATGTGATATAATTTGTTTAAATATTTCATTTACTTATTTTCATAACTGTTTTTTTTTTTTATCGCTTTAATGGGATGGCTGCACCACCCACATATCTGCTGTAATTTAAATATTATATATAAATTGTTGTAATTTATTACTTTAAATAATCTACCCTACCGGATGCTGTAATTTAAATATTGTATATAAACTGTTGTAATTTATTATTTTAAATAATTAACCTCCGGCAGTGAATAGTAACCACAACGATGAATAGTAACTCCGGCGGTGAATAGTACCTCCGGCTATTAATTTTGCTCGCTTTCTATAGTTTAATTTCAGGATTATTATATGCTTAGGGGGCTGTTTAATTTATTTCAATGATTTATGTTTTAAATATCAAGTTTGTTTGTACTAACCAATTAATCAATTTCGCATAATCATTTCTGCAACCTCCCTCCATTCTTTGCTTATTTCGATTAAAAAGTTGTGAAAAATTAAGATTGTGATTCAAGTATAAGAAAGGAACTCTTCTATGCTTAATGGTTTAATCTCTTCGGAGGTTTATTATCAAAAGTATAAAATGCTCTATGTTTAATGGTTTAATCTCTTTGGAGATTCACTATCAACGGTATAAAACGTTTTATGCTTAAGAGGTTCATTACCAAAAGTATACAACGTTCTATGCTTACTGATTTTATCTCTTAGGGGATTTACCACCAAAAGCATAAAACGTTCTATACTTAACGGTTTAAATTCTTTGGAGGTTCACTACCCCAAATGTATACATGTTCTTATACTAAAGCACAATATTTTATTTTTCATTTCTCTTTATTCATCAGTGTGTTTACTTTTAAGGGACTAATTGACCCTTGGAAATCACCAAGGAAAATGTCATTATCACTTATTATCAAGTTTGGATTTCAAGTCATTATCACTCAAGTTTGGGTTTTCCTAAGTCATTATCACTCTTTTGAGTTTGACTAGTCCTTGTTGCACATCTTGAGTTTGACTTGGAATCCTTTATCGCTTGTAAATAAGTTTGACTCTTCTTTTGTAATTTCCCCCGAAGAAAATTTTCTCGGGTTAAGTTGATGCTTGTTTCTCTTTATTGCATTTTGGACTTAGCGGACGTAAATATCACTTTTGCACAAACAGGAGAAAAGATAAAAAAATGGACAGGTAATAAAAAAGGCAAATAAAATTGATTAAAATTGGATTACAACCAACATAAAGAACCAATATGATTAATTGAATTCGGTCAGACGTTATACCGAGTTTATTGAGTCAAGGCTTGCCTTACATCAATTATTGTAATAAATTAGACAGCCCCTTTCATTTATTATTCATTCGGTTTTGTAATAATTATTTATTCGAACACTTGGACATTCGGACCCTCCTTCGCGAGGACAAATATGTAATAAGTTGTATGTCTTCCAACCCCTATTCTTTCTCCCTTTTATTTCACTGCTTATGATGGTTAGATTAGAGACATCATGTTTAATTAGCATTTTCTATGATTTGCATCCATTCGTTTGCATGCATAAAAGTTCGGCTCATCATATTATTCAAATGTCAAATTCAAACTCTTTACTTGAATATATGCTCTATCACATGCCTTGAATTGACTCGCATGCCATGCTAGTAGCCGAGCTTATTAATTGCATGTTGTATGTGTTGCATTAGCCATATCGCATTAATTAGGATCATGCATTTTTTCTAACTATTTACTTCCTTTTGACTCGCCTTCGGACATAAGGTAAGTTTTTATGCTTTAGCATATTGCATAAGTGTGATTGCTGTCATATCAAACATACTACCATGAGGCTAACTACTTATTTGATATACCTGTTTGAATGCCTGTGGATGAAGGCTAATCACTTGAATTGGGATACTTTGATTCATGTATATATGAGATCACCATTTTCAGTGATACATATTCAAAACATTTTTTTTAAAACAAACATGGAATCAAACATTCCAACTTTTTGTGAAATTAGTCTATACTTGTATGTTACATATAGAACAAAAGCATATATTGTACATAAAAACCACATCATGATTAGTAGAGGCCGATCTTTGATCGGGTGAGTGGGGTGTTCAATTATTGACCTTCCCCTCTCATACCTAAGTTCCCGAACCAAGACACTTTGATAACGACGGACTAATGGCCTTTGGCACGAGTCATGGGTTTCCTAAATTTCCCAAAATAAATATTTAGGTGGCGACTCTGATATCTAGCAAAGCAGTCCATTTTTGGCATTTGATTCAAACATCGATTTTTCAAACGAATTTGCCGGATTTGGACTCTTTTTGTTTTTCCACTGTTTCACATTGCACTTGTGAAATCAGAATCAGAACCAACATACAAGTGGAGTCTGAACTGTAAGGACTATTTCATTCTTCCGAAAGGGAACGCGAAAAGCCAAGCTACACTTGGAAGTTATGATAATGAAGCAACTGATGAGTTATCATCTACTAGGGGACAATCAGTAAAGTTGGAGTGGTTGCGGAGCAAATTCAGTGATTCCAAGGATTCAAACAACTGAAGAATCTATAGCTTGTGCCGCCAGAGCGTATTTGTTGTTTTTATTGAGATGTACACTGTTCAGCGACAAGAGTGGGGCAAGAGTTCCTGTTGTGTACTTGCATCTGTTGATGGATTTGACTGATATTCATACATATGCTTGGATGCAGCTGCATTGGCATATTTATACCGACAATTGGGATTTGCCATGAAATCAATTGTTCAACAGATGGCTGGTTACATGACATTGTTGGAAGCATGGATTTATGAGCATTTCTGGCCATTTAGACCTCACCAAAACATGGAATACACTCAACAATTGCCTCACGTGCATCGATAGACTCCTCATCAGGAAGCTAGTTCAACGGTATCACACTTATAGGCGTTACGGAAGGAGCTTGACAAATTGGCATTTGATGAGGTATAACAATTAATATTAGCTGAATTAAGTGTTCTAAATACATGTAACTTATCAAGATTTCATTTGTGTTTCTCTCTTAGGTTACTTGGGATCCATATCGAGATTGTCGTCAACATCACCTATGTCATAATATCACATTCTCTAGCGGCTGTTTGAAGTGTTTGGATATAGTTAAACCCTATCATCTTGAAAGGGTTCTTAGACAGTTTGGTAGAGTTCAAACCATCTCACATGCGCCACTTGACCCTATTCGTGTTGTTAAAGGTGTCACAGTAGGCCGATATAGAGTCATGTATCATTATCTTGATCAGATATAAGAGAGTTGGGATAATCATGTTTTATCTGCTCGGATGAGGAGTACTCTAGTCAGACGTCTGGTTGATTGTGTTGATCGTTACATGCAGTGGTATACAAGTATCACACACTTGTATATCCAGAACCCCACACATCGGTCTGGTTTTGACCCACGTGCACAAGAGAGTCGATATGCTATGCACAATGCTAAGGTATGACAATATTGCTCACACATTGTTTACATCTTTTTAAAGACATTTAGCTAATTACAATTGTATTTGTTCTTGATCCAGCGTATTGATGACACACTACGAATTGTGCATCCTATTATCGAAGCAAGCCATGATGCCAGTGTTCATGATCCAGATAGGTTATATGAGGCCATTGAGAGGATGACACATGTTCTTCAGGGTCAACCGATCGATGAGGGTGGACCTAGTTCTGTTCCATTTAGAACATATAGTCGTAGGAGACGAGTAAATGATAGGCAATAGGTTTTGTGGTAATGTTGTTTTGTTATTTTGTAATGGAAGAGAAGTACTCTTTTGATGTTTTTGTCGTTTTTTAATGAACAAGTACTCATAGTTTGTATATTTGGCAATGAACAAGAAGTATTAGAGAAATGTTTTTGATACAGTGCAATGAACAAGTAGTACCATGTGCATTAAATGAACTCAAAATGCTAACCCACAAAAAATGTATTAGTAACTATTTCAATTACATAACTACAACTCAACTCAAAATACATCATTACTCATCAAGGTTAATACAATCAAATGTCACTCTAGTAGCTACCCTTAAATGAAAATTTTCTTTAAAATGCTTAATTCGGCGACTATATGCATTATCTCATCCAGCTGCACAAGAATGATGAAACTTGCACCAATTGGTAGCTATCGGTGGAACTGGATGCTCGGTAACATGAACACCTACATTGATAAAAATTTAAGTATGAGATCCATGTAGTACAAAATGATAAATATATTAAACAAATCATAATGCTGTACTTAGACAAAATGATTCCCATTAACAAACCCAATAACAATCTCACGCCATTGAACTTATGATATTGGCACTGATCGTAGGGGAATAAATGTAAGGCATTGTTGTGTAGATAAGTGGTACAATACCACATTATAACATAATGCAATAAGATGACCCATGTCAGGCATAGTCATCCAACGGTCATATCCTGGATTGGGCTCAAAGTATGATAGAATATGAGTCAGCTTTTCAATCCTGTCATGTGAACCATATAGCTGAGTGTAATGGACTTTGTGTGTATGCAATTCTTTTAGGAGATCACGCCTGACTTGACCCCATTCAGCCTCTGTAAGCCCATCAAGCCAGCAATGGCCCTACACAATTGTCATCGGCATCTACATCCTTGATAAGATATATGTACGACTTCAATCCAACTGGGAGGGCATCAACATATGAATAAATAGTAGCTGTACAAGTCCAATATACCTATTCAACAAGGAGGGCATCAACATATGAACAACAAAACACGTAATTTATCATCAACAAAAATGTAAGTAAAAAATGATTACATGTAGCTTCTATTTGGTGGGCCATTTTATATGTACTTTGACAGAATCCTATGTAGGGATCTGTGTGCCCATAGGTGAGTGGCTATCATGTCCAGACTGAACCAACTCAAACACACATGGGTCTCAACGTGTAGATACATCAATCTTCTTATGTCTCTTACCTCGAGGGTTGGGCTTTACATCCAGCTCAATGAGAAAAACACTTTATGAATTTGCAATCTCTTTTAACTCATGTAGAATTTCCAACTTCTGAGTATAATCAGATACATTCAATCGCTTAAGTATGAGATCAAACTCTAGTTCACAACTAAAATCCACTTTATCATTCTTCAACTTTTGTACTATCTCAAGAGTCTTCCAGTGCGGATTAATGCTATCAAGTGGTATTGGACGACCTTGTCGGATGTAATCCGCAATCTCATGGGAACAAGGTAACCCGTGTGTTCGTCGAATGACACATCCACATACTGAAACACCAATGCCAACATCATTCACTCGTTTACTCTCCACAAAGACATGCTTTAATACAGTAATAAAGATATTGCCTCGAAGCTCTCTAAAATGGGATGGTTAAAACTAGTGTTGTACAATGGTTAAACTATTCTCAAATGATGCCTTAATATCAGTGTGTTGCAACTTAAGCAAGTTATCGATCTTGGTCTAAGAACACTTAAAATTGACTCGGTTAGAATCAAGTTGTCATTTAAGTTTTGCATGTGCACTTTCAGCCCTGTGTACAATGGAAACAGTTAACATAATTAAGTTTAAACAAGCAAAATCATAATGATTAATAGTGTAAGTGTAGACACTTCTTTTTTGACCGCCCATAAGACTTGGGCACCTCAGGTCGAACACTCAATGATGAATTTGTACGTTGTGCAAACATTCGATTTCTTCAGCGAGAAGCCTTGGTTTTGAGTTTCAGAGCCTAAAAACCTTGCACCTCCTTTTAGCCAAAACTTGATTTTTCCAAACCTGACCACTTAGAGGCATGTTGGCCAACAGGTGGCCGGCTGGCCAAAAAACAGTAACCGGCCGTCCCCCACCTAGCCGGCCAGCCAAGTTTCGCGGCAGAACAAATATTTGTTGCCAGTTGTCTCCCTATGTACATACACTACACCAACTAGCTCAATACAGATATTTCTAAGATAACAACCTGTTTTTCTTTATATACTTGACCATCCCTTATGGTTTTAGGTTAGAAAAAATTACCAAAGCTCAAAATCTTATAAAACACTCTCTCTATCTTGCAACACACATACACTATATATATACTTCCTAAACCAAAAATTTGAGGCTCCTTGCTGAGGTTCTTAAGCTAAAATCTCAGCTCTTGAGAGTGAAGGCCTTGTAGTTTGTAAACAAAGTAGTAACTCCTCTTCAAGAGGTATAACTTTGGTCATCTTTACACTACTTCTACCATCTCTTTTCTTGCTATTTTCACACTATTTTTAGACTATTTTGATGGGTTGAAACTTATGATTTAAAGCTACCAAAAGTGGAGGGGTTAACTACCCTTCTTTGAACCTTATTCCATAAGCTTTTATCCTTATGTTTCCCATTTGTTTCTCAACTTTTGGCCACTGATTTTCAGATTTTTAAGAGGCTAAAATATGTGGTTTTGACGTCCAAAAATGGAGGGGTTAGCCACCTTTCCTTAGGCTTTCTTACTAACTTTAATTCTCTCTCATTTTTGCTCACTTTTCTTAGCTTTTCAAACTAATTTCCAGCACTGTTTTGTGAGGTTTAAGACTGTTTTAGTGTGTTTATTTAGTGTTTGCTTTGAATATCATGCTTGTGTTTTTGTAATATCTTATAGGTTTGGTGGTTTAAGCCTTAGACACCAACCTATTTGAGTTGATAGCTTTTATTTCATAGTTTTCATACATATGCTCACACTTGTAATAATCATTTTTGCAACCTTTCTCCTTTGTTGGTTTTCTTTCTTTTTTCTTAAGAGTTGTTTCAAACAATTGATGGTTGTTTAAGGCATGAGAAAGAGACCTTCCATACTTAATGGTTTAATCTCTTCAAAGGTTCATTACCAAGGCATTATATCTCTCTTATGCCAAAAATAACTTCTTATTTGACACTTCTCTTCATTAGTGGATATAATTATCACTTTTGGACAAGATGATTAAAGAATGGAAAGGTAATAAAAAAAAGGCTAATAAAATTGGACTAAAAGTGGTAAAACAAGATAATAAAATCAAGTTGGGTTCAATCAGACATTAATTGAATCTATTAAGCCTTGAATCATTACATACTCTTAGTGATGTTAATGGTTCAAGGAGCAATGTCCACCCCATTTTTTTGAGGTATCCATGATAAGAAATATGTGTTGTTGGTCTTTTATGTTCATTCATTGAGCCTTTGTCCCATCGATTCATAGATCATTATGCAATAACCTTGCGACTAGTGATGATTTTTGGATCGATTTTACTCATCCCTTGACCAATTTCATGATAGGGAAAGGCAGAGAGGATAAACATCCTCTGGAAACACTCTATTTTTGCTCTGTTACCATTCTGTTGCAGCAAGGCAGTACCAAAATTAGTGGCTGGCCGACCAACTCTTGAATCCGGCCAACCACTTTCCTTGGCTGGCGGACCACTTCATTTTAGCCAAGCAATGGCATTTTCCTTACAAAACAGAACAGAAGCTGAGGCAAAAACAAATTAATTTTCTGACTGCGGACAGAACAGAATCAAGCAGCAGAATAGAGGCGTTTTAGGGAGGATATTCTCGCTTATGCGCGTGCGACTCCTCGCTTCCCATTCCTTTGATTTAATGCTTTAATAGTAATGTGTTGTAATTAATTAATTAGATTCATTCTAATTTGTAATTAGCTAATTTAGCTTAGTTAATTAATTCGGTGTGGTGATAATTAGTTAAGTAAGACATTCATTCGAACCCTCATGCGCAATGGCAAAATTGTAATATTGTGTATGTCTTTCAACCCCCATTTCTTCTTCCATTTTATTTACTCGCTTATGATGGATAGCGTATAACATCATGTTTTCCTCAGCATCTTCCATAACTTGCATCCATTCATTTTGCATACATAAGGGTTCGGCTCATCATACTAATCAATGTCATCATACTAATCTTCTATAAATCACGTATTTCTTACTCAAATACGTGCTTTATCGCATGTCTTGAATTGACTCACATGCTATTCTAATAGCCGAGCCTATTAATTGCATGTTGTATATGTTGCATTAGTCATGTTGCATTGTTTAGGATCATGCATTCTTTCTAACTATTTTATTTCTTTTGGTTCGCCTCAAATATTTGGGGTAAGCATTTTTTTTTGCTTTAGCATATTGCATGCGTGTGGTTGTTTCCATATCAAGCATATTTACTATGAGGCTAAGTACTTAGTTGATATACCTGTTTGAATGCCTGTAGATAAAGTCTTTTTCACTCAAGTAAGGATGATTTGATTAAATGTACATATGAGATCACTTTTTCAAACGGTACATATTCAAAATGCTTCTCAAAACAAATATGAAATCAAAGCGTTCCAAATTGGGCGAATTAGCCTATACTTGTGTGCATCACATAGTCAAGATAGCATAATAATCGAAACAATGGCATGTACTGCATATAAGAATCACATCATGATTAGTAAAGGCCGATCTTTGATTGGGTGAGTGGGGTGCTTAATTTATGACATTTCCCTCTTATACCTAAGTTCTCGAACCGAGACACTTTGGTGATGAAGGACAAGTGGCCTTTGGCACGAGTCACGGGTTTCCTAAATTTCTAAAAAATATTTAGGTGGAGAATCTGAAATTTGGAAAAAGCGATCAATTTTTGGCATTTTTAATTAAAAATTGATTTTTCAAAAGATTTACCGAATTTAGGCTCTTTTGTGCTTTCACTATTTCACATTGCATTTGTAAAACTAAATTCAGAACCACGAGAGTCTGAACTGTAGAGTTATTGTATTTAAAGAGACTAAACCCCTCCGAGAAGCACAAAAAGCAAGCTGCAGTAAGGTAGACAAGTATATATTACCAGTTGGTTGTAACATTCCCGAAGTGCATAGAACTATCGGTCCATACGGCAACAAACCTTTCCTTATATAGAATTAACCAACTTTGTGACAAATATTGCACTGCCTCAAGATATGTATCAAAATCTGTAAGTAGCATAGTAAGGCGTTCATTGTATTCAAGTTCAATCGATGAGAGTACTAAGAAATTCCATAAAAAGATAAACTTGTCCCATTTCTTCTTACTCTCAAACATCTTCTTGCATTTTGCTAGTACATTTCTACTAATATGCCATCGACATAATAAATGTCGAGATGTAGAAAATACCGTGTCAATAGCATCATCAAAGCAAGCTCCCTATCTGTGACAATCACCTCAGGAATAGCAATGTCATCCAATAGACTACGCAACGTAGTTAACACCTATACGTAGTTTTCAATCCGCTCAAATTGGAGATATGCAAGGGCTACAAAAAATAACATAGCAGTGGATGTCACACTAACTATCTCAAGAAGAAGAAGACGATATCGATTTATCTTATATGTGTAGTCCATGATCAACACCTTTGGAAATAAATGAAGCAAATCTAAACTGACAGGATGTGCCCAAAACAAATCTGTGATAGTCATCGTATTGTTGACACACCTATGTCGCTCAATGTAATTATGCTTTTCTAATTCACCCAAGAACTGTTGTATCTGTGATCTCCCAACTTTCTCAATAACATTATTCCTATGACATACATTGTAAATGGTTTTCATAGTGGTTACATTCAAAGCATACTTTTGTTTCAAGATAACCAAAATCTCTTTTAGTCTGACCATGCTTTTTGACATATTCACTAATAATGATGTTTCCTCCTCAGATAATCGGCCTGCAAATAAATGTCCTTCAAAATGTTTAGCACGAGCATGGTTATGCATTTCACATGCTACATCTAGCATCCAATCATCATCTGTCATCAAATTATGAGCCCTCAATTCAAAGGGACACCCGCATTTCTTTATACCCGTTAACTTTACAATTTTTTTGTTTGAATCATCTCCTTTTAATTTCTTATGAGCTCTGTATTGACCACTTCTCTCACAGGCAAGATATATCCTTGGTGTCTTATGACCACCACCATAGTCCGATATCTTGATGACAATCACAAAACCATTTTTCTTTCCAACGTCCCATACCCAACTGACCAATTCTTCTTTGCTCTTGAAAACCTACATGTCAAATTCACCAAAGTAATTAAACATGCCAAAAATAAAATAAAAAAATACTAATTTTCAACATGAGACTACCTCTTTAATAATAAATTGATTTGTGTAGTCAACAAGACACTCAAATCTAACATTACTACATTCCATGGATGCACAGTTCTAGAAAAACCAAAAAAAAAAAATTCTTATAAGTGTTCGGAAATACAGAGTCGAGCTATATACACAAGTTCGACTGTTGAATACCGAACAAATGCTATAAGTTCGAAACTTATTAACCAAACATGTGGTCTAAGTTCAACACTATAAAATCAAATAGACATAATTTGTTCGGTTGTAGATAATCGAACATGGGTATATTGTTCGACTCTGGATAACCAAATGAATATAAACGGTTTATCACTTAGCAAGTAAACGAAAATGAAAAAAAAAAATGGAAAACCAACATTTTCCTTGCTCCATTGTTCCAAACCAATATTGCCAGATGCATCCATCATTCAGTCCAATCACAATCTTCAATAATATGTATATTTTTGGTTATTTGTTTAAGGGTTTTTGGTTTTTGTCTCAGGGTTTTTGGATTCTTGAGAGAAAATACGTAAGTAACGTTTCAGATACTTGGTGTGTATTGTATTCATTATAGTCCTTTATGGTAATTTTACAAAAGATGTGTATCATGGCCCTTTGTCCTTTGTAATCATTTTACATAAGGTTAATATTGTAAATGAAAGATGGTGTGTAAATAGAGGCTCCCCACTTTTATCTCTAAAAAATTAAATTCAAACATATAAGTGACTATTCTTAATGTATAATTTTCACTTTAATGGAACATTTAGGTTCATAAGAAAAAAAGGATTAAAGAGTTTATAAGATCATATTTTTGGATTTATTGGTGCTTCACTCTTATTAAACTCAATTGAATACAAAATGTCTAAAATAATTTTTTTTTTCCCTTCAATTTTACTTAATTGAAGTAGATTGAAAATTAAAAATTAAAAATTTAATGTTTAGAATGGCAAAATAATAAAATACAAAAAAATCATAATTTATTCATTTTTTTGTGTAACAAAATCATAATTTATTTTGTTAGAGCGTCTCCAATCCTTCATCAGATCTTTCATCAAATTTAAATTTGATAAAAAAATTGATGAAAACAGTGCTCTAACATTTCATCAGTTTGGTATGAAATTGAAGAAGTCTTAAACTTTTTATCAAATTGAGTATACTTGTAATTTTTCATTAAATTACTATAGATAACCTCCCAGTTGATCGATTGATCAAACATCCTCTTGGTTGTCCTCTTGATCGATCAATGATTTGATAAAAATTTAAAATTTTCTATTAAAAAGTTTGAAATCAAATTTTTATTCAAATTTAATGAGGAAAAAAAAAAAAAAAAAAAAAAGAGAAGAAACATTAGAGTTGTTGTCATATGAGTCTATGAAATTTTATTTGTAATTTAAAAAATAATAAATAAATAAATAAATAAAAAAGAAAAGGTAAAAGTTGGAAGGGAGAGTTAAATGAGCTTTTTCTCCACAAACAGCAACCCCAGGCCCTTCTCCTTAGCCATTAGTCCCGTAAGCAAGCTCTCTCTCTCTCTCTGTGGATTGAGGACTTGTTGCTGTTCCTGTGCCCTTGTCCCTGCAGCCAACACCAATCGAATCATAGAAAGAGAAACCAAAAAAAAAAAGAAGAAAAAACTGTTCGATTCCAGTTTCTTCGACGATGGTGGTTGCTTCGAGCTCCTCCTGGGCTCGCGCCATGCTTCAGATCTCACCTTACACCTTCTCCGCTCTCGGCATCGCCATCGCCATCGGCGTCTCCGTTCTCGGCGCTGCTTGGTACATACATACATATATATATATATATATATATGAATTTGTATATATGTATCTTCGGAATTCGGTTTTGATTTCTGAGGCCTTGATGTGTTTTCTTTTATGTTGTGTTCAGGGGGATTTACATAACAGGAAGTAGTTTGATCGGTGCAGCAATCAAAGCTCCGCGAATCACTTCGAAGAATCTCATTAGGTAAAAACCCTAGCTCTTACTGACTCTTTTTTCCAGATTTCAATTATCTGTTTTATTGTTCTATCAATGCTTGTGTGTATATTATTGACTTGCTTTGATTTGATTGATCTTCGCTAGTTCTAACCATTGGATTGAATGTGATTTAAGTTAATTCCGAAAAGGATTTTGATGATAAAATTTGAAATATGCAATGTTGTGATGCATAAAGATAAATCCACTGAACCAGTTTTGACTTTTGTTCTGAATGAAGTAAAACTAAAATTTGATGATGAACCCTAGATTTGTTTTCAAGTGGCTGTTTTTTACTCTATTGTTTTGGAATCGTGGCTGTGGCTGTTGATCTGTGTTTATTCACGTCATGAACGATTTGTGCAAGTCCTGCTACCACTTGTTACAATGAAAGCACCTATTTTTTTGGCCTGGTTGTCTGCTTTCACTATTTACTTTTAAGTACCCGATATAACTTATTATAAAAATAGTGGCCAATTGAAAATATTTAGTTTCTTGGCTCACTGAAGTCCATGATTTTCGGCTAGAATACACCCACGGAAGTTGGAGTTAAATAAATAGAAACTTACCCAAATCATGGCATTGAGGAGGAGGGATTTGTTTAACGTTCTTATTAATTGGTTATTTGAAATGGTCTTAGGGAGTAATCGAGTCAATTGATGGATCATTCATCACCAGCTAATTGATTCCCTGTATGTCAATCCAGGGTTAAGCTTAGTTATAAAGTGCCTAGGTATTTATTGGCTGCTTAACTTTTACTCTAACAACCCATATGCACATTACAATTGGTGGTTGTGCTGAGTTAGAGTGAGGACCATGTACAAGAACCTGACTGGACAATCCGGGTTTAAACTGTCCAACAAAACAGTTCAATCTCATAGGTAGGCACTTGGTTCCTGCTCAAAAAAGTCAGGCCTAGGTAATGCTTCAACATAAATTCTGCATAAATAGAAAATTTCCATGAAAGGGTATCTAGAGCTATGTTACTAAAAAACGCTAATACCCTAACGAATTACGTATTGGTACACACCTTCCGAAATATGGTATACTTTTGTTTGGTAAATTTAGTAATCCAAAACGATCTCAAAAGTTTTTTTCAATATATTTCTTTAAATGTTACCTTAGGAGAAAAAAAAAAATCAAATATATGAATAAAATCTACGGTGAGTTAAGTTCTGATAAGATAAAAATATAAAAAAATGAGTCATAATTTTCATAGAAATGATCTACTACATGATAATATATATATATATTGGATACTGTGAGGGAGATTTATAATTTAGCTTTGGGCCGTGGTAGAAGCCGAGCAGAGAGAGGTCCAAGCATGTTTAGGCCGAGCTAACGTGGGCTTCTCCAGAGTTGGTTTCCTTGGTCGAGGCCCAGGTCTCACGTTTGGGCCGAGCTAACTTAGGCTGTCTAGGTTAGGTTTGCTCGGTCGAGTCCCAGCTTCCAAGTTTGGGCCGAGCTAACTTGGCCAAGGTGATTGTCGGCCAACCCGGGTTACGTGGTTCACACATTTAGCTCGGCGGGAAGGGTCTTTTGAATACCGGTTTAATCTGTCTGGAGCTCAATCGTACCGGAATACTACTGAGCTCGGTTGTGATGGAGCTCGGCGAGTGATGCTGTCGAGCTCGTTACATAGCACGGTCATAGGAGGCCGAGGTGAGGTCGCCGAGCTGCCCCATTCCCGCTAACGTTGTTTGGTGGTTTGATTAGATGGTGTTTAGCTGGATTTGCGCTGACAGATGGGAGAGCAGCTCCACGTGTCAATAGACGAGTGGGTGCAGAGATGAACACAGAAAGTATATAAGCATGACTGCGCCCCCCATGCCAGGGATGGAACATCATTTGGTGAGAAAAAACCTAACTCTGATTGATCTCTCCTCTCTCTGTCCCTGAGTGTATTCTAACTTGACCGTCGGAGGGATTTTCCGGCAACACACCGCCGGGTAGCTCACTGCCGTTGTGTTCGCAGGTTGATCAGATAAACACGGAGCTTGAACGAAACGAGTACGGACAGCGACGAATATTTCCTCCATATATAGATACCTAATAGTTAAAAGAAAATTATTCTAGAAATACCTTAAATTCGTAAGTGTTATATATATATATATATATAAGTCTACTCCTATCGTATCACATTTTAGAGCATGTTGCGTATCACGTTTCCTTTCCCGTTCCATGTACTAAAACGATCCACGTTCTAAGTAACATAGATCTAGAGTACACTTAAATGGCTGAAATTCATTTTCTCCAAGTTGATTTGAAGCGTACAGTGTATTCCCCTGCCATGCCAACATTTCATTGCTATCTAGGGGGAGGAAGAGGAACTATTGGTTAGGCAGAACAAATGATAACAGTGCAACGATTGCTATGCCAAAAAGGTGGCTTAAGGTTAGTTTTAGTCCAACTCACTGCTTAACATTTTGAGCCTTTTGGGGCAAGATTGAGATGGATGCGGAATTCAAGGGGTTTAACTTATGGAGGAGGGCATGCTTAAAAAGGTGATGCCTTCAGTTCAGATGGGCATAATTAAATACTCTTTTTGGATCTGTCATTTTTTTTTTCAATTATTTTTTTTTTCAATTAAATTTTTTTTTCAATTATTTTTTTAATTAATTTTTTTTTCAATTATAATGTGTGTATCCCATTGTCATAAATAATAAAAATAAATATAAATATTTTAGACCTGAACAAACATATTTTTTAATTTATGTTTTTAAAATTTTTTAAATATTTTATTCAAATCAAACGCGTTTATAATTTATTTTTTTCTAAAAATAAACAAAAACCAATTTATAAATTTTTTGTAAATATAAATCAAAAATGTAAACGTTACCAAACGCTACCTTAGCTTTTCTCAACTTACATTAACTAGACTCTTGTCGGTTTCTACTCCCCGTTTAAGGGGATTCCACCATTCTTTTTCTTTTTTTCTTTTTTCTTTTTTTTCAAATTTCTAGGGATTGGAGGGTGGTGCGTCATTAGTAGGTGGCATTTTTTAAAATTATGTACTTGTCTTTTTCTCTTGTTCTTTCCTTGCCAGACTCCTTGTCCCCCTTTTCCTTGTACTTTTTCCTTTCTTTAATAAAATTTCTTCTGTTGTGATCCCAAAAAAAAAAAAAACTATGTAGATCTCCAGTTGAAGTTATTCTTTACTAAAGGTGGAACATAATTGTTGTTTTTTGTAAAACGTACAAATTTTTACTGCTTTTGCGAATGTGTAGTTGTCTAAGGAAAACAATATGTTTGAGAGAGAAAGAGTCCTACAGTGTTTTTAATAATCTTCATATCAATAAATATATGAACATTTAAAATATGAAATCAGGAACTCAAAGTTTGTGGTAATTGTGAATCATTTTGTTTAAGGAAACAGGATAGACTTTCTTGCTTTTTATTATTATTTGTTATTTATTATTTTTTGAGTGATAGATCAAACTCCTTTGCCTTTCGAGAAGAGCTGTTTTTAAAGCCTCTTTTTGTTGACCTCACTGGACTTCCCTTGTGTTGTAATGATGTGCTTTCTAATATTTAATAGGCAACGTATGTACACAAACAAGAATGATATGGGAAAATTTTTATATTCTCTTGTTCATGCGTTGCTTGAGGTGGATACTCAAAGCCCCGACAGTGTTGTAGGGATTAACTGCCTAGTTGGAGTCTTCCATATTTTTAATATAATCTAAATTGTCTACAAAAGTGGAACTATTTGAATTTTCTGTTTAAACAGTCTTCCTTCGTAACCTTGGATTTCTTTTTATATTATAAAAGTGTAGTCATCAACTAGTGACAGAGCCGGAAATGTTTTTTAAGATTTTCTTCATTTTGTTTTCTGCATCTTCTGGAAAAGTGGGCAGATGTTGTGTTAACAATACCAGTATGCATTAAGCGACTTTCAAGTGGATCCTGCAATTTCTATACCCATTGTAGCAACTTTGTGCAAAAGGGTAGTTGTCAACTGAAGCACCTAAAACCTTGCCTTTGCCCTGTGGTGAGTGTGTTGGAATGAAGGGAAGTGAGAGGTGAAAGAGAGCTAGGGAGAGAACCTGAACTGAATGGGGAATCTAGATATACTTATATTAAGAAATAGTTCTCGTTGTTTGGGTCTGTACTTGACTTGCAAAACACTTATTTATCAATTTTTTAAAATATTCCTTTCTTTTCTTTTCTTTTCTCTTGCACTAAGAAGCATGGACATGTGACACGGCACGGACACATCGACATAGCAATTTTTTTAAAATGTAGGATATGGCACATGAGGGACATACATAAAATATTTAGTTTATCTATTTATTACATGTCATTTATATGAATATATCATTCAAAGATAACAAAAAATGTAATATCACACTAATTTTTATAAATTTACATTGTTTTCCTTTCATCATTATATCTTAAGTTATTTTGTTCAAACATATAATTAATTTCATGTGTGTCTTATCGATGTACATGCCTGTTTAAATGATAGTCTAATTTTTTTTTAAAAATAGGACATGTTTTGACGAGTGTCGGACACGTGTCAGGAAGTGTCCAATGAGTGTCAGTGTCGGTGTCCGACACGGGCACACCGCCTTTTAAGAAGTGTTCGTGCTTCTTAGCTCTTAAAATGTCATTGAATGATTCCCATGTTCCATCTGCATGCACTGGCATGTTTACTCAAATCTTATTGAAACTTTCAATGATAAACCATCTTTTATTCACAATTTGGCAACAGAAAGTTTAATTTGTTTGGAGCAGACATATGTTCTAGTACTTTGACATCTGCTGTGAACCAATTTTCGATAAAGAGTGGTTAGTGCACTAGCATTAGGTGCCAATGTGTTCCTGTAGGTGATAAATGGATGTTATGCATACCACAAAATCAAAACTAGTTGGTTTAGAAGTTCTTCTTGAGGGGTTGATTATTCATTTTGTCTTTGTAGTTCATCTCCTCAAAGTGCTCCCTTTTTTTTATGATAGGATGCTTTCAATTTCCCTTTTACTTTGTTAATTGTTCATCATTTGTACTTTCAAGCAATGAGGAAAGTTGTGACAGTCGGGTCTTGCCATCTTGGAGGATGTTTTTCTTGTTCATAAGACTGTTATACCAAAAACTGGGCCCATGTCTTACTTTCTATTCCAGAAGAAAGTTATGTCTTTGAGAAGTGAGGGTATTAATCTCCATTTTCATCAAATATAATACTCCATCCCTATGTTATCAGAAAACGCTAATACCCTAGCAAATTACGCATTGGTACGCACGTTCCAAAACATGGTACACTTTCGTTTCAAAACGATAAATTTAGTGGTCCGAAGCGATTTCAAAAGTTTCTTTCAATATATTTCCTTAAATGTTTTCTTAAGAGGAAAAAAATAAAATATAATGAACTAAAATCTAAGTTGAATTAAGTTTTGACAAGATAAAACATCAAAAATGGTCATAATGCTAATAGAAATGTGTTGCTACATGAAAAAAAAAAATACATTTTATTATATTTCTAATAGTTAAAAGAAAATTACCCAAGAAGTATGTTAAATTCTTGAGTGTAATATATGCAAGTCTACCCCATCGTACCACATTTTAGAGCATGTGGTGTACCATGTTTCCGTTCCCATTCCACGTACCAGAACGATCAACGTTCCAGGTAACATAGTTCCATCCTTCCCATATCATGAGACTTTTACTTTTTTCGAAGTCTGTTTTCATAGTTTTGAAATTCAAATGTTTAATAATGACTTTCCCGTATTATCCTCTCATCAACCTGTGTAAGGTTTAGCATGGAGGCTCATTTTCTTGTAATTTCCGGAGAATCAGCTGAAACAAGAGATGAACACATGCATACACGTGTACAGATCAAACAGCATCACCTATTGAGATCGCCTCCTGACCCAACCAAAAAAAAAAAAACTGGTTGTCTTCTCATATGCAACTCCTTTGCAAAGAAACCAAAATTCCCATGGCACTTATTGATTATAACTGGGATGAATTATTAAGGTTTCTATGATGTCTCCCTTCCCAAAGTTTAGTCAAAAGACGTTACATGCTTACATATGGTGTGAGTTACAATTTCCAAGCAAGTATTCAGAACCATGTAGCTACAAAGAGTTAGTACATCTCCCAAGAAATATGCTCTTTTTTTCGGAAGTGCTTTGGCCACCATGACAATGCCTTGCATTTCCTTTTTCCTTCATTTGAATTTCTTTCTGCATTCTTGTGACCAATTTTATGCTTTCTAGGAGAGTAATGTTTCTCAATTTTTTATGTGCTGCCAGTGTGATATTCTGTGAAGCGGTTACTACTAATGCGTAATTGTGATTTGACTCAGTTTCTTAAATTATATGTTCTTAGTGTGATCTTCTGTGAAGCTGTTGCTATATATGGTGTTATCGTGGCAATTATTCTACAAACAAAGTTGGAGAGTGTTCCACAGTCACAAATATATGCACCCGAATCTCTTAGAGCCGGTTATGCTATCTTTGCCTCTGGGATTATTGTGGGCTTTGCCAACCTTGTCTGCGGGTTTGTCCAACCAAAATTTCCTCACAAACATATAATGGTCTTTTTTCTTCTTCTTTTTTCCACCTCCATGACTTGCACAATCTAAATTTATCAACTTTTGTTTTGGTTCAGGCTATGTGTAGGAATTATTGGAAGCAGCTGTGCGTTATCTGATGCACAGAACTCATCACTTTTTGTGAAGATTCTTGTGATTGAAATCTTTGGCAGCGCACTCGGTTTGTTTGGAGTGATAGTCGGAATAATCATGTCGGCACAAGCAACATGGCCTTCTAAACCAGTTTAGTCTGCTATTTTTGTCGGTGTCTGGCAATTCTCTGTCGGTGGTACGTACAAATGAATGTACCCCAAACTATGTATCTTTGTTTTTTTCTCTCAATTATTTCAGTAGTAGGTGGGTAAGCTCTCGTTGTTGCCTCTTTCTAATATTAAGCTGCCTTTGTTGTGATTTGGAGGATGAGATTATGATATATTTTTTGATTTGTATTTAACTTTCTTTTGTTTTTAATCTGACCTGTTTGTAAGTTGAACCATATGATGCATGATGAATAAGGGCAGTTAGGCCTCGTTTGGGAACAGGCTAATTTAGTAATTTTTTGAATATTTGACTAAAAAGGTAGCTAAAATAAACTTGTATGTTTGGGATGACTTTTTGGCTAATTATGAAAAGCTGTGAAAAAAGTAGAGAGAAGCCGTAATCTTTGATTTTTTGGTATGGGTTGTTGATTTTTTGGTTAATTTAGTAACTTTTTGACTAATTGGCTAACACAGTTAGTCTCCAAACGGGGCCTTAGTCATGAATGGCCTGCAGTATTTTGTCTTATATAGGCACAACGAAGTTTTTTAGTGGTTTTATTCTCTCATTTCTGGCTGATGCTTTTCATCTTAGACTTTTCAATTGTGTATTTTTTATTTTATTTTTTAAATTTTGTGTGGCTTTTTAGGTTGGGTTAGACCAGACAAATTTAAATTTTAAAAAAAAAAAATCAGAAAAAATCCACTAAATAGGATAAAGAGTTGATTTCATAATTTTTTTTATTTATTTTCGGAGTCATCTAGTCTCTTAAGACTGCAAAAGTAAATTTATTTAGCTCAAAATTGAATTTTTTTACCAAATTTAGAAAATGAAGGGAAAAAAAAAGAAAAATTAATGAAACATTCCTCTCTAATTATGTAGTGGGAGAGATTTAAGATGTTTTTTTTATTAGCTAAGATTTCTTACCTCATTCAAATATTCTAATGTAAAGTATATAAGCATGAAATTTTTATATTGAGCATATTCTTGATATCACAAATGTAGAATTTAAAATATAGATAGTATATATTTCAAAAATATGCTATAACATCAAAATTGATTCTACAAAGATGACTCAAAAAGGAATTAATATATCAGTATAAAGTCATATATAAGATATGAAAAGTATACTCACAAAAAAAAAATTGTCACTTTTTATCTCTTTTTCATAGCAATAGATGACATGATATAAAATGTTAATGAATACATGAATCATTCATATTCTAATAGGTATTCATCAAAATAATATAATTCTCATTTTTTAGTTTAATGAATGTTTGAAAGAAACTAGCAGAACATGACTTAGCAAACTTAGTACAATTAGGTTAAATGAAAGCAATGATTAGACATAACCTATTGTACACAAATCACACCTTAAAAAATATAGAACTTTAAGCTTAAAGGTGTGTTAGGAGTTATACATTTATTTACCTCTTTGGATCTTCACCCATACATTACCTCTATTGTTCATCTTGGTGATTTTCATTTCATCATTCTTCTTCTTGTAGGAGCTGATTTTACTTATTAGATTGAACACTTTTGTTGTGCATTTCCTATCGAAGTCCTTGATGTTCTTTGAGATTTTACCTACAAAATATCTTGATTTCTTTCTTGGTACTTATACTTTCTTGGGTCTATAGGGATTAGAATCAAGAACATTTAATCTCATAAAAGGTTTAGGAGGATCAAAACCAATGACTACTTTGTCAAAAACATATTTTTTATTTCCAAGAAGCTTGTCGAGGTTTTCTTTTCTTTTTACAAAATTTTGAAGAGTTTTGTTTAAATCCTCAATATTGTTTTTCAAAATATTTTTCTCATTGGCAATAAACATAAAGTCATTTTTCAAAATAGTATTTTCCATTTTTAAAACATCCACATCATTTGAAAGAGAAGTAACTAATTTTTTTAATTTAGAATTCTCAACATAAATATTTCTAAATATGTCATGTAATTCATTGAAAGCACTTTCAAGTTCTATATAATTAGAAATTATCTCATCTTGAGTGAATTCTTCTTCTCCAAGAGCCATGAGACACAGGTTGGCTACTCCATCATTTTCTCCCCAAATGACTTCCTTTTTGCTGTCGTCCATCATTGAAAGTTCATGAGCCATGAGTGAGCTTAGGAGTTCTTCAATGCCTAATTTTGTTAGGTCTTTTGCTTCTTAGATAACTGTAACCTTAGCTTCCCATTCATTTGGCAAAGACCTAAGTATTTTTCTCACAAGCTCACCATTAGTATAACATTTACCAAGGGATTTTAAAGCATTAATAATATTGGTAAATTTATAAAACATCTCAAAAATATATTCAAATGATTCCATTGTAAAGAGTTCATAATCATGAATAAGCATGTCAATCCAAGGCTCTTTTATTTGACTAGTTCCTTTATAGGTGATTTCAAGTTTATTCTAAATCTCTTTAGCAGTAATACACTCAGAAATTTTATTGTATTCATTTGCATCTAATCCACACACAAGAATAAACTTAGCTTTAGCATTAGCTTGAAGGAGTTTATAATTACGCTTATCAAATTCATCCTCAAGTTTAGGCACACTGATATGATCTACTACCTTGGTAGGGATTTTAGGACCTTTGGTGATAATGAGCCACAAAGCATAATTGGTAGCCTGAAGATACAAAGTCATTTTTTCTTTCTAATGAATGTAATTACTACCATCAAAGAGAGATGACCTATTGCTAGCTTGTCCTACAACAGAGTAAGTAGAATACATGGTTGCTATGGATAAAAAACTCAAGATTGTTAAATCTAAACAAGAGCCCTAGGCTCTGATACCAATTGTTACCCAAAAAACAACCTAAGAGAGTGGGTGAATTAGGTTTCTACAATTAAAATTAATAATACCCCAATACAATTAACTACTAGTACAACAAATTATTAACAAGCACAATGATGAACTTAGCAGTAAATGATCAAGCAAAATAACAATGAAGTATAACTAACATACATGGTAAATCAAATGATTAACACATGAATATTAGATAGCTATAGCAGTAGTAGGAAAGTAAAGAGATTAAGGAAGATGAGACAAACAGATTTATAATGGTTCGGCTTCAACCAAGCTTACATCCACTCTTCAAGCTTCACTTGAGATTTTCTACTATCTTCTAGCTTCACAGGGGTGCTAGCAACCTCTTTACAAATAGAGCAATCCTCCACGGATTTTATATAGACTTCACAAGCCCAAACCCTTGCAAATCTTAAATGATTCACAATCACTCTCAAGATTTCAAGAACACAGTGTTTGTAACACTTTTACAATATGAAATGGTATTTTTGCTTTCAAAGAAAGCTTACAATAAATATCGCTCAAAGATATATGTATATATAAAATGAAACTTTGATTTTTCTGTAAATCTCACACAAGAAAGATGAGCTTAATGCTATAAGGCTTAGTGTATAATTTCTGAGAAAAGATGTGAGTGATTATAGATCAAAGAATATTTTCAGGTTTTTTGTGACTTGTTTACATTAGAGGCTTTGGTATATATAATGAAAATTATAGCCGTTTATAGCCGTTGTATTTATTTGAATTTATAGCCGTTTATAGCTGTTGTAGTCATTTGAATTTATAGCCGTTTATAGCCGTTGTACTTCCATCATTACCAATTTGAATATTTTCCACTCTATCATTACAAATTTGAATATCTTCCACTTGAACCTTTTGAATCTTTTAGCCTTTTGAACCTTTATAGCCGTTTATAGTTGTTGTACTTCCATCATTACTAATTTGAATATCTTCCACCTGAACCTTTTGAACCTTTTGGCCTGTTGTTGTGCTAGGCTGTTTAAATATTTGTTTTTGGCTGTTTGAACTCCTCATTTAATCAAATATTAAATACATTCTAACAACATTTAGGATAAAGGTTTAGGTGAGAAATAATGGAACAAAATAAATTTTGATTCTATTTTTCTCTTCCAAATAAATTAAAACATAATTAAATAAATCATCAAAATAAATAAGTCTAACAATTTCAAAACCCTATAGCTAGATCCTCTCTCTCTAAAACTCACCTTCAATCTCCAAATACTTTTAATCTATAGATCTCTATACCCTAGTCCCTTTGTTAAAAAAGTAAAGCTCACCTAGAACTTTATTCTAATTGCAAAGATCGTTTTCGGCTTTGTCAAGTTTCAACTCTTGTTCATCTTGGCCCTTGTCTTTGAGGTAAGGATTTCTCCACACTTTAGTATGGTTTTCAACTTAGTTATTTGTCTTTTCAAAGAAATCATGGGATTTAGGGATTTTGATAAAAAGCTAGGGTTTTGATTTGAAATCAAAAAAGTGGCTTTCAAAATGCATTCTTAAATATGAATATGGGTTTGTATATGTTGTTGAGTTGTGATGAAATGGTAGGTAGCGTTTGGTAGAGTTTTGTAAATGTGATTTGAGAGTATGAGTTGTATTTTGCGTTTGTGTGTTGTGGAATTATGATTTGAGTGTAGAAAATTTGTTTGGTTATGATTTTTAAATAGAGTGTTGAAATATGTTTTGAAGATATATTTTGAATTATATTTTGAAAGTTTGATGTGACATGTGAAATAAGAAAATTTGTTTGGTAATGTGTTTTCAAAATTTAATTCAATCAATAATTTATAATCAAACACACAACTCTTATATCGATATCCGTATTTTTTATCAACAGTAATAACCAAACTATTTTTAAAATACTGAAATTAAAAATTGATTTTTTTTGAATTAATTTTTTTTCAGTAATTTTTGTTGAATAAATTTTTTTTTCAAATTATTTTTTCATTTTAAAATAAATCTATGTCAATTATTTTGTGTCAATTAACTTTTTCTATCAATTCATTTTTTACACCTGTACAAACATCTTGTACAATACATTTTTTATTTTTTTTTAAATTTTGTTAAAGTCAACAACTTTTGAAAATACATATTAATAAAAATTAACATAAATACACTAAGTTTAACAGATTAAAATACAAATCATACCGTAAACTTTACAAAATATTATTAATTTTTTTTTCTCATTTATTACACGTTATTAATTTACTAGGAAATGAGTAAAAACCAGACTATGCATTATTGAAGGACCATTATTGTACTAAGATATACAGCACGCTCATATAATTGGGATGAATTGACCTGTAAATTTACTATTTTGTCCCTCTCCATTTATATGGGAAGTGAACAAAATATAAAGGGTAATTTAGTAACTTCATCAACCTACTACCTATATACTGAGCCAAAGGAAAAGGAACACGATGTACATCATAGCTGTGTATATCAGTGTTCATATGCACTATTATTAAAACATTACTAATATTATAAAAAAATAATAGATAAAAAATTAAAATATAAAAAATAAAATAAAAAACAAGCTGAACCTTCTGAACCTCAGCCTTCCTATAAAATCTGATTTCTCATTCCTTTAACTACACCATCTTCACCATCTCAGCTCCATCAAAGCTCCATCAAGAACATTAATTAAATTCCTTTGATCCTGCTGAAGGAAGATTTCAAGTTAGTTTCGTATTACCTTCGCATCTCATATTTTATTCAGACTACCTTCAGATCAAAATTAAGAGCAGTAGTTTTCGAAGAAGAAGAAGAGTGTGGCCGGCAAGGACAACCGGCTGGTCATCCGGCCGGTCATCCCATCCCAATGCCGATCAGTTTTGTAGCTGCCGATCTGTTCATGTTTTTCATATCTGTTTTTCATATTTGTCCCATCATATCCGTTCCATTTTTTTACACTAACATTATATTATTTTTGATATATTTTCTATACATTTTTGTACATCATACTATTTTCGATATATTTTCCATACATTTTTCTTAACTCATGTTTTAATATATATTTTTTATACATTTTTCTTTCACTGTTGCAGCTATCATGCCAAGAACAAAACGAACTAGACCCGAACGTGTTGAATCCTCAAACCCTGTACAACATCAACCATAGCAACAACATCATGACAATTTAAATAATGATTTTTAACATATCATCATGAACAAGCCTATTCACATTTTATTCATCGACCAATTGTTACGGGGAGAAATGTAAGACTACCTTCTCAATATGACCACTCTTAGTTGGTAAATTAGATACAATGGGATGTCTACTTTTAACTAATTTACCAAATAAGGTATATCCCCGTATTGTACGATTATTTTATGTTCACTTGATAGTTGGTGACCAACAAAATGAACCGTTCAGTCTGACCTCCTATGTGAAAGGGAAAATAATCACACTCAGTCTCCGTGCTTTCGCACAAATTATTGGAGTTAAAACAGGAAATTTACAATGCTATTTTCAAATAAGTCTGCCTTAGAACAAATTTTTGGTGATGTCACTAAGATTTATACCACAATTTGTGACAACAGATTCAGCGGCACTAATTTACTAGCCAGACATTTAAAACCCCACCTTCGTATTCTTTATCGATGGATAGTTGAAAATGTCACTCCAAAAAAAGGCCATTATGATACTGTTTCATGTTTTAATGTTTATTTGTTATATTGTTTTGAAACTAGACAAAAATTAGATTTATGCTTCATATTACTCAAAGAAATGATGTTTGCAAAACTCGATACTCTATCTGGCCGGTCACTACCTTTTGGAGCTTTGTTAACCACAATTTTCAAAGCGCATGATGTCAACCTTGAAGGGGAAGAATATGTCAGAATCACTTCATCAATTTCTGAGTACATACTGACCCGAGGTGGTGGTGCTGACATATTGATGGGCTCTATTAATATTGAAAATGAACCAATATCCGATGAGGAAGAACCCAATGACAATGCCATGCCACCAAATGAACAAACCCATTACTGGACTGATTATTTAGCCGTGGAACAAGAACGGTACAATCAGCGCCTACAATGGGAACAACAAATGGCTAATCAGCTCAATACATTGGGTACACGGTTCGATGAATTTGCCGCTGCTCAAAACTCACTAATTCAACAATTTAGCGAGTTTCGTATAGACTCAGGGAGACATGATGAAGTGACAAGGAACCGCATTGATCAGATTGACCATCGAGTCACTCAGCTGTACCATCACTATTACCCTCCACCTCTAACACCACCTGATAATGATGCTTAATTTGTTAAAAAATCAGTTTAAATAGTAAAAGAGATGTAGTGGCTACATGTTTTTTTTTTTCAATTTTTTTTTTTTAGTTATTTATTTTCTTATTTTGTTGTACTTCTTTTATTTTGTTAAGTTGTTTTAAACTTCTGTATTCATGTCATGAATAACAAGTTTTTTTTTTTTTTTAGCATTTTAAAACAAGTTACAATGTTATGAATCGCATTGGAAAAATTATGGGCGTACAAAAATTAATATATGTGAACAAAATAAATATCTAACAAATCCTTTATTTCAATGAAATGAATAAAAATTAAACAATTAAAAAATAATTTGTCTGTATCAATTAATACAAAAAATTAAATTAATGTTCTAAATTGAAATAAAACAAGTTACAAATAAATAATAAACATTCTTTTTTTTTAATGAAAAGGAAAAATAAATAAATATGAACAAAAATTTTAAAAAATAAGGTGTAAAAAGAAAAAATAAATAAATTGATAAACCAAATTAATAACAAAACTTTCAAATTGTTTACAATTTAACAAAAAGTCAAAAACACAAATATGTCATGTACAAATATTTTTTCACAAAATTGAAAATAATAAATTGTAATTATTTTATTAATTTCAGTCATTATGAAACCTTTATTACATTACTTCACCCACCACCCACCCACCACCCAGGACCCACCACCACCCACCCGCCACCCACCTGTCACCACCACCCACCATCCATCCACCACCACCCACCGCCACCTACTACCCACCACCACTCACCACCCACCACCCACTTGCCGCTACCACCACTCACTACCCACCACCCACCTGCCATCCACCATCCACCCACCACCACCCACTTGCCAGCACCCACCACCACCTACCACCCACCACTCACCTGCCACCCACCACCACCCACCTGCCACCACCCACCACCACCTACTACCCACCACCACTCACCACCCACCATCCACCACCACCCACCACCCACCTGCCACCCACCATCCACCCACCACCACCCATCCACCAACCACCTGCACTACCACCCACCACCACCACCCACTATCCACCCATCACCCACCACCTCCCACCCACCACCACTCATCCCCCACCACCCATCTGCCACCCAATGCCACTCACCACCACCCAATACGAAGACATTTAAGTTAATAAGAACATAAAATTGCATATTGCACATTACATAATAGCTGAAATTAATAAAATAATTACACATTTAAAACCATTACTCAGTACGATATTGAGTTGCCTTGTTGATATCCCTTTTCTATCCGTGGCCAACATGATTTTACCACATAGCAATAGCAATTGCATCCTGAACGTTCGATTGATACGTTAACCCATGTTGTGACATGTCAACATAGTCAGCTTGGTTTCCAACAAGCCCGTCTGCTTCTGCTTCTGCGGCCATTTCATTATCAGCTTCCATAAATAATGGGTCCATAGCTGCATGCAAACGGATCTAATTGTGCACTACACAACATGCAATCACGAGAGGCCCTTGTCTTGTAGACTTGTAATTTGGCATGAACCGCATTATTGGGAAGCACTTCTTTAGAACACCAAATGTTCTTTCTATGACATTGCGTAACGACGAATGTTGATGGTTAAACAATTCCTTTGGTCCTGAATAATTATGGCCATGAAACTCTTGCAAGTGATATCGTTGAGACTGAAATGGGACAAGAAATCCAGGCATGTTTGTGAAACCAGCATCAACTAAATAGTACTTACCTACATGTAAATAATGAATATATAGTTCTGTCAATTGATATGTGCAAAAAAAAAAAAAAAGTGTACCGTATGTTATTTGTGGACAGTCACCATTGGGTGGGTGTGGGAACTGTAGATCAGTTCGTGTAATAGAGTCAATCAAAATAGCGTTGTCGTGAGCTGTCACGACCCAAACCCGGCCATATGGGTTTAGCACCGTAACTGGCCAGTAATCCGAGATTACCAAAGGCCTGCCAATCAGTAATACAGTAATACAGAGTTCAGGGCCTGGCGGAAGCCAAAACAGTAAAAACTAGTGTCCATAGAGCTGTGTTAATCTGTATGCCAAAAACATTTTTCATACATTTATGCATTCAAACCAGTACAGTATACACAATCATTACAGACATTCAGTACGGGGACTTGATTCCTCGCTTACAGTGCAGTAAAACAGTCTATACAGTAACGTACAACAGTACAAAGCAGTAGGAGACTAGTGGGGACACAAAAACACCCCAAGCCATGGCATGGCGTCTCGGAACCTCACAGTGAGGCACATAGGCTGGCTGACAAGACTGGGGACCAATCCCACGCTCCTAGCTTCGGTCTGGCGGCTGAGCACCTACATATATATAAACAGTGAGCTAAAGCCCAGTGAATAACATAACGTGTAAAGAGGTTATGAATGAATGTCCTTACAGTAATGAAATCAATTCATTATACGGTATTTCAATCTTTCAGTATTTCAGTCAATCAATATTTCAATCAATCAGTCATATGTGGTACATCCATTAGCCTATATACAGTAGGTCCAAAAGGACCGGGCCTTTGCAGACCCAACAATAATGATGGCCATCAATCAGTATGGTTCCACAAGGAAACCGACAGAGCTCTATAACAGTCAATAACAGTGGGTGCTAAGGATGCCACAATACAGTTCGAAATACGGGACATACATTCATTCAATAAACAATATCAATTTAATAAACAGTTCAGTTCAGTAATCAAAATATAACCATTTTGAACATATCTTTACACAATCTGTTACTCACAGTGATTGGGCTATCAGTAGCTAGAGCGCGTCCCCGAGAGTCAACCCTAAACAGTAAACAGAATAGAACACACACTAAGTCTACAGTTGGAAAGGATGATAATTAAAACCCTAAATTCCCTCGGTGTGGTTCTATGTCTAAATCCTCATTAAGATGCTTTAAACTAGGCCTAAGAATGCCTAGGATGCGATGAGGATGCAAAAATACAATTAGAAGGCACTTTTCAAAAGTTGCTGAAAACAGGGGTCTCGCTCGAGCGAGCCTTCCTTCGCTCGAGCGAGGTTGCAAAATCAAAGGCTTCGCTCGAGCGAACAATCCTTCACTCGAGCGGTCTGATGGAACAGTAAAAATACTGGATGCTCAATTTTTACGCGCGATGCTCGCTCGATGCTCGCTCGAGCGAGCTTCCAAAATCAAAGGGTTCGCTCGAGCGAGACTTCCTTCGCTCGAGCGGTCTGATGAAACAGTAAAAGTACTGGATGTTCGATTTTTACGCTCGAGCCACCAATCCTTCGCTCGAGCGGGGCTCAGAGGAAAACGTTGGTCGCTCGAGCGAGGAATCCTTCGCTCGAGCGAAGAAGCCAAATCTGGAATTTCCAGATTTGCCTTCCTAGCTCAAACCAAGCATTCTCAACTCAATTCTCGACCTCTTGGGCTCAAATTCTGGAGAATACATCCCAAAACAATGTATAACAAGTTTCAAAAGCCAATTTATGAATTCAAGCCCCAAAGGTGAGTCAATTAAATCCATTTCCAAAACCCATTTTCAAGAACAAGTTTAAAACATGCAATGCATGAGCTTTAAACCAAATTCAAGTTTCAATCTTGCTCTTATTGAGCTCCAATCTTTGAAAACAATGTGGAAAACATGGATTATGATAAAAACATGGACATGCATGTATGATTCTCCAAGAATTCAACTTCAAAATGTGCCAAAAGACCATGCATGCAACATTCAAGCTTCAATTCACCTTTTTATGAGCAAATTCATGCCTTGACTTCTCTATAACCATGATTCATGCAAGATTAAGCTCAAACACTAAAATAAGAAGATGAATTCCTTACCTAGAGTGTCAATTTCTTGCCTAGAAGTTCACTTTAGCAATTTATCCTACCAATCTCCAAGTTCTTGAGCAATTTCAACAAATAGGCTTAATTCTCCCACTCTCCCTCTATTTCTCTCTCTAATTTCGGCTAGAAACAAGAATAAAGGGGCTGATCAATGTTTTCTAAGTGTATAAGGCACACATGATGGAAGTAGACAAAGTCCACTCAAAATGGCAATTCGGTAATTAAGCCTAACTTTCAATTAATCAATTTTTAATCTAATTTAATCATTCCTAATCAATTTTCAGATAAATATACTATAAAGTCAGAAATATTTTACTGAGTATAAAACACAAAACGGTTCCTAAATCGGCCGCCGATAAGGCCTTCAATTAACAGTTTAAACACATAACTCAAACAGATAATCATACACTCAAACAGATGCAACACGCAATTCAATAGACAAACTCATTCAGTTTCAGTTTCAGTTTCATTCAGTTTGTTCAGTAGTTCATCCAGTTCACTTATCAGTCATTAGGAGTTCAGTTTAATGGTAATCAGTATATAATTCGGTGGTTTAACGGTAATCAGTACGAGGGTCGTTACATGAGCGCTACCTTCCCATCCAGAATTAATAAATGTGAACAACATATCGAAGTCGCAAGCTGCGAGTACGTTTTGCGATACCGTTGATTTCCGACCGCGGAATGTATTTTGTCTTGAAGTAAGAACCCATGCATCGACCAATATGCCATCAATAGCACCGACACAATCCTAATTGACAGATATTTGTTTGACATTAAAAGCGAAACAAACTTGGATATTACTTTTATAATTAAAAAGAAAATAATATTTATTTCACTTACGTTATTGATATGTACAACTTACAGGACAGTCATATTGTTCATACCTTGAACCAAGGAAAAAACCTCCTGTCATTTAAAATTTTTGCCGGTATGTCGTCTTGGTTACGTGGCCTGATAACCGTTGATGCAAGCTTGCACAATGCTCGCATGATAATTTTTATATGCCGACAAATTGTTTCCGTGGAGTGCTGAAATCTATCTGCCAATAGTCGATAGCGATCATTTTGTGCAAAAGTGTATAACAAAAATTCCAAGCGATTCCTCGACACTTATATGCATATGCTCAATATCGATAAAGCCATTGTGGAGTAAAGTGTCTTTCAATAAAATGAATGTTTGTGCATCCATTCGCATAATGTTCATCATTGTTTCTGGATGGCCAGTTAATAGGTCGAAGATGTAATCATCACCTTTGAATGGACATGTTCGCTGCAGTCGGCGAGTACTTAACGCGTTGATTTGGTCATGCATGCAAGCAATCATCAAAAAATCCATAAAATCATCAATAACCTCATCCTCCTTTGATGAGATCTCCATTGAATTATTTTCTCTGTCAGATGACATATGGTTTTGTCTACATCACAGTAAAAGCATAATTATAAAATATGCTATTCATGCTGTAACACGTACCATTAATGGTGAAATAGAATTAAAATGGAAGTATATGAATCGAAGCCGTAGTTATTTTTCAGTGTACACTAAAATTCATAGAAAAACAAAATTTATTTAATACGTGCTCATATTGTAATAACACAACATAATAGATAAGAAAACATAAATTACTTAAAAGTTCAACAAAAAAAAAAAAAAAACATACGAAGATAGGAAAGGAAAGAGGATATCATGGAAGGAAAAAAAAAATAAAAACCAATTAAGGAATAATGAAATCATCAAACAATTCAGACGGGGAGATTTGATAACACAAGCAAAACAGAACTTCTGACTTCACTGCAAAGCGAGGATCATGGCTAGGCGCAAATGGGTAGGAGTGCGCATAAAAAACCTTCGTTATCCTTGAACAGTGTCAGTGCCCTAATGTACTGCACTGGTGGTATGTCCCCAAGCTCTAGTAATGCATCTTGACATGCATCAAGAGAGTAATCATCACCACCTGCACTTACAGCCTCTGTCTCATTTTCTCGTGCACGTGAATGTCCTACTTTTGCTTGTACATAGGATGTGAAAGCTCCGCACACATCATCAAACCCACTTGACCGTGACTTTTTGGAACGACCACTGTAAGTCTGGCTGGTTGTAGGGCCCCTCTTGTGACTTTTGCCCTTTGCTGGATCCATGTACTCATCCCCGAATAAGTCAATAGGAATTGCCTCAGCAGCGTTACTCCCACCAACATCAAGGTTCCAAAATTTATTTAACATGTCATCTTCTTCTTCTAAGTCAAGGGCTCCTTGTGTGGATGCACGAGATAAGGCCCCTGTGGCACAACAATTTTCAACAATTTCTGTCATTTCTTGAAAATATTCAAATCCTTTTGTCCTAAACTTCTTCACATTTCTGTTGGCCTATGACAAATACAAATAAAGAATTAAGCACTGTATGTATCATGAAATCTTTAAATTAAAATTATTTAATAGTACAGATTAACGAAAAACCTTATCCCAAAATTCATCAGGTGCAACAACAGTGCCTACAATTGGATCCTATCCCAGACCAGTCTGTGCCTGGTCGCTGATATTTTTGGCGCACCTGCGTTGCTGTATACCGAAATCCATACATATTGTGCAACTGATTTGCATAATGATTCCAATGCCTAATTGTCCACGAAGTAGTACGGCCAGTTGTTTGATTTTTTCTAACCTCATCTCTCAACATATTTATTAATTTCGTTTCAATTCTAGGCGTCCACATTTTTGTTTCTTGGTTGTCATCAGAATTATTTTCATCCATCTATAAACATACAAATTAGATTTAAACTAGTCTGGGGTAGATATACAAGACAAACAGAGCATAACAGAGCAAAATGAGCATAACAGAGCAAAATGGTTTCAAAGAGAACACAGATTAAAAAAAAAAAAAAAAACAGATGATATTATTTTAAGGAAAAAAATAGTGTAACAGATTACTTGAATTTAAATAGCAGAAATATAACCACAACTAATAAAAAAAAATCAGGTAAAAAAATCAGGTAACATTATCTTTGAATGCTAGGAAAAAAACCAGTAAAAAAGATGTAAGGAAAACCATTCAAAAAACCAGTAAAAGAAGGGTGAAGAAAGAGAAAACGGGGACGGGTAGGTCGACTGGTCGGATGACCCCGGAGACGACCAGCCGGGTGTCCAGGTACTGCCGACTCAAGTTGTTCACAAGTTCTTTTCATGCAAAAGGTTCAAACAGTTCAGAATTGAAAACACCAACCGATCTGAAATGAGAAATAAGCGTCTACAAATTCTGAGAAACCATTTGGGAACTGATTTTAACTTCTCAAAAATTATTTATACATAACAGATTCAGATTGATTCACTAGCTTACTGCTATTTGTAAACACCCCATTTTTGACCGTCCTCAAGACTTGGATGTCACCGTTGGGACACTCGGTGATTATCCATGTTTGTGTTCGTTTGAAGTTCTCGGAGTTCTCGGTTACGCGCCTTGCCTCAGGACCTCCGAACTTGACCTTTTTGTGTTTGGTTTTGCACCAAACACTTCTGTTTTGCCTTGGAGGGGCAGGTAATGCCTTCTGGGGCATCCCCACACACCACCGGCAGTGGCTAGAGGCCACCGGCCGGTTGATGTGTCCATCGGCACTATTTTGTGCCGGTCGGCACTCTTTTTGGCAAAATGACCATTTTGCCCTGCCGACCACTTTACAGCTGTGTTTGGAAATATTTTCAGACAGCTTTCTTGCACTTGTTTCCCCTCCATACACGTATATGGAGGGATGAGCCCCTTTATTAGCTTACCTTGTAAGCTTTACAAGATTGCCTCATCTATAAGAGGAGGCCTTGTCTTCTTGGCTCAAGGTTGGCCATTTGAGAGACTCAAAAACCAGAGCTCACATATCTCTCTCTCTATATTTTCCCTCTCTCTCCTCTTGTGTGTGTGTTCTTGGGCCTAAAAGTGTGATTTCACCTTACTTTTGCACCATTACACACACTACTACACCTTAATCCGAGATTGGGAGGCTTGGAGGTTTGTTTTGTGTGGTCTTGGACTGGTTTTGATCACTAGAGGAGGGCTGCTCCACCTGTTCTTCATTGGATCTTCAAGGGTAAACTTTTTGCTTTAGTTTCCCCATTCTTGCACTAGCTTTCTACCCCTTTTGCTTTGTGTTTTTGGATTTGTGTTTAACATAAAAAAGACTTGTTTTTCCTTACTTAAGAACATTCATCAAGATTGTTTTGTGGTTTGGGTAGAATCTCACCCTCTTAGGCCTTGTTTTGGCTATTTTTGAGCCTTTTCTTGAGGCCTTGTTTACTTGGTGCTTTTGGCCTTCCCACCACTGAAAACCAGTGAGTTTTCAGTGGTGAGGAAGATGGTTTTAAGTCTCATATAGGGGAGGGACACCCCTCTCCCCTTTTGTCCCTTGTTTGCTTTGTTATTTGACCTAAAAAGTAGCATGTGTGCATGCTTGCATTTAGCTTTATTTCAGAATTTTTTTGAGCGTTTTGGAGCATGTTTAACCTCTATTTTTGGTCGGATTTATGACCCTTAGCATGTCCCTCATACTTGCTTTGAAATGCTCCCTTTATGCTTAAAAGCATACCATGCATCTAGGCCATTTTCTTTACATGTTTTAACTTGGTTCCATGAGAGTATTAGCATCATTTTGTTATGTATAGGGGCTGTTAGCTACTGTTTTTATCATATTTGGCATGCTTGGTATTGTTGTCTTGTTTGTTGGCTTGTAAGCCTTGGATGTGTGAGCCCCTAGCATGTTTAGCCTACCTTGATCTCATGATTTGGCATCATTTTAGATCACATTTCAGCCCTTATTCTATGCCTATATGTCTTTATTTATCACCTCTTCCATGTCTTAAAGTGTTGGTCTCTTATGCTTTAAAGAGGGTTTTGTGTATGCTTGCATGATTAATACATTTTGGGGCTGCCATATGTGGGTTTTTGGGTGTCATTTTGCATGATAAAAGTCTGTTTTGGGTTGTTAGATGCATGCCACGAGTGGCCTTGATAATGGTTGAAAGGTACTCT
This sequence comes from Camellia oleifera, assembly GCA_022316695.1. Lineage (NCBI taxonomy): Eukaryota > Viridiplantae > Streptophyta > Magnoliopsida > Ericales > Theaceae > Camellia > Camellia oleifera. The sequence goes on from CM039319.1 coordinate 53,194,368, forward strand.
CTTTGATGCCCTTGGTTTTGGGCCTATTGCCTTGCATGCTTGCATGAGTTTTGGTCATCATTTTGGGCATTTTTTGCCACTGTTTTGGGGAAGCTTGAGGGCTGCCCCATTGTGGCTAAGTCCCTCATTACATGGTTGTTATATGCTTGTTGCATGTTTGCCCCATTAGATGTTATAGCATGGTGGTCTTGTGCTTGATTGGTCCATATTGGCATGATGGTAGCATCTTGTATACGCTAGCATTTTGCATGACTAATGTGTTAGTGGTGTGATACTTAGTGTGCTAGCATCCTAATTTCCATAATGCATGTTTGCATGTTTGCATGTTTACATGAGTTGCATCTCATTACTTGGTTTGGGGTGTCAAACCAAGTGTGGGAAATGAGGGGTGTTTGTACTCCAAGTGACAAAACACACCTCAATTCCCATGTCACTAAGGCCCTTGACTTTGGCGTGATAGGGACTTAGTTACCATTGTTGTGTTGCATGCATTTTTACATTGAAATGCAACCTTGGTATCTTAGGCTATCATGCACCAAGATGCGCAATTGATAGCCCTAGAACCAAGAGCCATGTTCCCTTGAGTCCCATTCATGATAGGAAGCATTGGCCATGCATAAATATGCTCAAAAATCCAATACCATGCACTGTTGCCTGCTGTTGCTGTCAAACTGTCTTCTGCAGGAATTTTGTGCCGACCGGCAGGAAAGAGTGCCGACCGGCACTATATTTCTGGCTGATAGGCTATTTTGCAGCCGGTGGCCACCACAAGTAGCCGGTGGTAGTTTCCTCCAGCCGGCGGCACTCAGCAGAACACAAGGAAGGTTTCCTGGGGCTTTGGCAAATTTTGGAGAAGCAGGGCAGTAAAAACAGAGGCAGCAGTGGCACGGTGTAGGCTTTCCGGGCAAGTCAGATCGAGCATACGTCATTCGCGCATCCCGAGGCCGGGCTGAGGCCCCATTTATTTTATTTATTTGATTTAATTTTAATATTTAGAATTCTGTAATAATTTATTCATTTATTTTGGGACTGTATTATTATTTTGGTCCCTCCGAGTGAGGGCGCAGTGTGTATGAGTGGGTGTATGTCTTCCAACCCCCATTTCTTTCTCCCTTTTATTTACCTGCTTATGATGGTAAATTAGGGCACGTTTATTTTAGCATACCTTATGCTATGCATGCGTGCATCCATGCATTTGTTTACATGCACCGGGCTCGGTACATCATACAAACCGCATTGTATTTTCAATTCTAACTTGAAATACGTGCATCGAATAAAGTGCATTTCACATGCCATCTTTAGGGTTAGCCGAGCCTACTCTAAATTGCATCCTTGCCTGTGTTGCATTAGCCATCTTACATGAACTAGGACATGCATGTTTGCTAACTAGTTTCTTGTTTTGGCACGGAGTACGATGTAAGTATTTATGCTTTAGCATATCGCATGCGTGTGAATGTTGCCATGACAGTATGTTTACCATGCGGCTAAGTGCTTATGTGAGATAAACTGTTTGAATGCCTGTGGGTGGAGGTTGGATTGCGTGAGTTGAAACAACTCATTGAAATTCGTATTTTAGCCTACTTGCAAGTAGTAAAAAGCAACACGTTTTTCGAGACAAAACGGATATGCAATGTTTATTTCCAAATTAGGCAATCTAGTCTATACTTTTGTGCTGTGCGCATAACATAGTAATTCTAGACTAATAATTGGAATAAGAGCATGTAATGTTTTCAAAAACGGATATCACGGTTAGTAGAGGCCGGTCTTCGGACCGGGCGAAAGGGGGTGCTCATAGCTGACCTTCCCCGATCGTACCCAAGCTCCCGAGCCAAGACCACTTTGGTGATGACGGACACGTGGCCTTCGGCACCGAGTCAGGGTTTCCTAAATTTCCCATTTTTAAATATTTAGGTGGCGACTCTGTAATCTGGCAAAGCAGTCCATGTTTGGCACTACTTTTTCAAAAAGATTTGCCAGAGTTGGACTCTTTGGTTCAGATTGAGAACCGTAACACAAATTGAGTCCGAACTGTAGCGAGGTCCCTCCGCCGGACGTGCTACACTATTCTTCTTCGCAAAAGGGTGAAACAGTTCAGGAAAATAGAAAACATCGTAAAATAAAAAATAGTCGCCTACACTTCTCAAAAAAGATTTGAGAACTGATTTCAACTCGTCTAAAATCATTTGCACATCAGAGTTGAAGGATATATTTACCAGATTAGTAGGAATTGAATAATTATCGCCGGTGATGGAATGTGTATACTGACTTAATGTGGCACTCTTTCTTCGTTGGATTCGACAATAAATTTCATAAATTTGACCTGAAAGAAAAATAAAATAAAATTAGGGATGAATTTTTCAAATCATTTCTGTATAACAAAATATGTAAATAAATTTGTGAGTTATTTTACCTCGCAGTCGTCGTTGTTTGGTTGCCCGTAATAAGAATCTTCCACAACGCACAAATCGCAAGTCAGTTGATTTGTGAAAGATGATACCAGTACAGAGCGGGTTGGGTGGATTCATTATTTATAAAATCAGTCTTCTCTGTGAAGCCCACCCGTGATGAATCTGAAGTACCCGTGATGAATCTGAAGTATCTGAAGTACTGATGTTTGATAAAGAAGCCTACCCGTGATCAATATGAAGTACTGATGTTTGATACAGAGATGAAGTTCACGTGAATATTTCAGAGACGATGGAGAAGACATAGAACGACATGGAAGCTTTTCAAATCAAAACAGAAAGAATGCAGAAGCGTTGAAAGTAGAGATACAAGCTGCCAAATAGGTTTTCAAACTAGAATTTGAATTCACACGCGGAAATCTATTTTGAGTGTCCTATCCAAACGTGAAGCGCGAGTTCACCTGTTGAAAGCTAATTTGAAAATACAAACAAACAGAGCCGTAGATTTTTATCCTTGGAGTTGATTTTTGAAGAAAATGGATTTTGCCCTAAACTATAAATATTTGATTTTGTAAAGAGAAAATGAAATTGATGTTGGTTTTATGAAATTAGAACGATGGTGATAATGGCGGTGAAGTTGGATATGAATTATCACTCTTATTCTTGAAATGTTGGAAAGTATATTTTTATTGGAGATTAATTATCTATAAAGAGATATCTGTTTGGGCTATTGGTGGATGATAATTATGATTGTTGTTGAAATTGCATGAGAATTAGGTAAATTGATATTAATTTCTCATCCATTTGCATTGAGTATTGTAACATATCTAACACATTGAAAAGAGTTATTGTTTTGAGAAAAAATGGTGAATACCTTAGTGAATCTGGGTAGGAAGTGTAGTTGTAGTATTATGTTGGCCTATGTATTTTTGGTGAAAGTCCAAAAACCCGCGCGAATAGATACCGAGCCTTCCGATTAGTACCGGTAAAAATGGCAATTGGTAGTTCTTGTAGCCTACTTGCAGACAAATCCTAGAGATTCCCAGTGTTGTATCCATTGCTCTGTTTTCTATTGTAAAGCTAATGATTTCTTGAATTGTGATGTAAATTTGAAATGCATGGTTTTGGAAAGAGATGTAAAATGTTTTGGCATGAGTATTGCATATGCATTCACCTTATAACTTTGTTAAGATTCATACACTGTGTTAGAGTTTCTCTACTAGGCTTCGGCTCACCCTATATGGAAAATTATTTTCAAGTACTGATGATATGCCTCCGCCAAGATAGTAGCTTGGAAGGACTAAGAGCCAAGAGCTTCATTTTTGTTATTGTTATATCAATTTTTGTACAAGCCTATGGCTTTATATGTATTGAGTTTAAACTTACTTTTGTTGTAACCAAGCACTATCTTGGAGAGTTGTAGCCATTAGGGTATTAATTTATCTGTTTTAACTTTTATTTCATATCTCTCGCTTATGACACATGCTATAGATTCAGGGTTAGAACTTGTGAATGTATAGTTGCATTTGTAATCTTTTGTAACCATTGATTCATATGAATGTAAAGATATCTTATTCTGAAACGTATTGTTAATTGACAAAGATTGTGAGACAGTCTTATTGTTATATTTTTGGGGAATTACATTAACTTTCTAACCCTAATTTTTCAAACCCTAACCCACCAACCTTTCACCACCATCTGCACCGGCAACCACCACTACCACTGCCACTGCCACTGCCACTGTCACTGCTATTGGCGACCTCTCTTTCCATCTCTAGTGATTTCGCCACCACTGCGTCTCTCTCTCTCTGTCTTTTTTTTCTCTTCCTTTCTTTGTTTTTATTGCTCTATATCTTCTCGACATCACATCACTCTCCTCTAATGGTGAGGAACCTTGAAACGAAGATCACCTATTAAACTAGACCCAATATAGAGTTGGTTGTATCTACTTGGTTCTCATTTTGGGTTCTTTTCTCTATCAATCGTGGTGAAAAAGGCAAAGAATACTGTTAGACTTATTTATTTTGATGATTTATTTAATTATGTTTTAATTTATTTGGAAGAGAAAAATAGAATCAAAATTGATTTTGATGATTTATTTGAAAGAGAAAAATATAATCAAAATTTATTTTGATGATTTATTTGAAAGAAAAAAATAGAATCAACATTTATTTTGATGATTTTATATTTTAATAAAATCAAATTTTATTTTGTCCCATTATTTCTCACATAAACCTTTATCCTAAATGTTGTTAGAATGTATTTAATATTTGATTAAATCAGGAGTTCAAACAGCTCAAAACAAAGGTTCAAACAGCCCAACACAGCAAAAAGTTCAAAAGGTTCAAGTGGAAGATATTCAAATTTGTAATGATGGAGTGGAAGAAATTTAAATTAGTAATAATAGAGTACAACAGCTATAAACGGCTATAAATTCAAATGACTACAACGGTTATAAATGGCTATAATTTTTATTATATATATCAAAGCCTCTAATGTAAATAAGTTACAAAAACCTAAAAATATTCTTTGATTTATAATTTCTCACATCTATTCTCAAAAATTATACACTGAACCTTATAATTTTAAGCCCATCTTTCCTATGTGAGGTTTACATAAAAACCAGAATTTTATTTTTATATCTATCTTTGAGAGATAATTCTTGTAACTTTCTGTGAAAGCAAAAATACCTTCTTTTCAAACTTGTAAGAGTGTAGTACACTCAATGTTCTTGACTTAAAAAGTCAATGTAAAATACGTGGAGGATTGCTCCATCTGTGAAAAGGTTGCTAGCACCTTGTGAAGCTAGAGTATAGTGGAAAATCTCAAGTGAAACTTGAGGAGTGGACGTATGCCGAGTTGAAGCCGAACCACTATAAATTTGTTAGCCTCTCTCTCTCTTATCTCTTTATTTTATTTTAAATTGCCATAGCTATATTTCACATTTTTACTGTGCTAAAATAATTACTAAAATAGTTGTTAAGACACTTGTTTTAATTATTTTTATTTCATTAATTATATTTATCTATTGTGCTAGTCATAATTTTCATTAAGATATTATTAATTTTAATTATAAAAATCTAATTCACCCCCCTCTTAGGTTGCATTTTGGGTAACAATTGGTATCAGAACCTAGGCTCTTGCTTTAGATTTAACCATCTAAGAATTTCAATTCATGGCAACCTTAGCTAGCACTAGCACTAGCACTAGCACTACTGAAGGACAACCACCAATAGGCCACATTATTTGATGGAAACAACTATAGTCATTGAAAAGATAAGATGACCCTATACCTACAAGCCACTGATTATGCTATGTGGATTATTGTTACCAAAGGTCCAAAAATTCCTACCAAATTAGTAGACAATATTAGTATACCTAAAACTGAAGATGAATGTGATGAGAGGGACCACAAATTATTGGAAGCCAATGCTAAAGCCAAACTCACCCTTGTTTGTGGATTAGACTCTAAGGAGTATAATAGAATTTCAAGTTGTGATTCGGCAAAAGAAATTTGGGACAAACTTGAAGTAACTTATGAAGGTACAAACCAAGTAAAGGAATCTCGTATTGATATGCTTGTTCATAGTTATGAATTATTTAAAATAAACTCTGATGAATCTATTTCAAGTATGTTTACTAGATTTACTGAAATTGTAAATTTTTTGAAATCTCTTGGCAAAACTTACACTAATAGTGAGTTTGTAAGAAAAATTCTTAGGTGTTCACCAAAGAATTGGGAAGCAAAGGTCATCGTCATTATAGAAGCCAAAGATCTCTCCACACTTGGATTGGATAAGCTTATGGGTTCCCTTATGACTCATGAGATCACCATGAAAGGACATGAGGATGTTGCAAACAAAGAGAAAAGTGAAACTGCATTCAAAACCTCATCAAATGAAGAAGAACATGAAAACTCCAGTGAGAATGAAAACTATGCCATGTTTAGTAGATATCTCAAAAAGCACTTCAAGAAAAACAATTATGGAGGAAGAAGACCTTTCAAGAAAGAGTACAACAAAGATAACAAAAAAGAGCCTATTATTTGCTATAAGTGTAAAAATCCTGGAGATATGAAAATGGATTGTCCAAAATTGAAGAATCATGGAAAAGACTACAAAACAAACAAAAAGGCCATGGTAGCAGCTTAGGGAAAAAGTGAAGATGAAAGCTCAAGTGATGAAATTGAAAATGAAGTAGCTAACTTATGTCTCATGACTCTTGAAGATGAAGACTCTACTTAAGATGAGGTAACTACTCTTTATGAAGAGCTTGAAAGTGCATTCCATGAACTATCAAATGAATTTAGAAAAGTTTGTGCCAAAAATAATGTGTTAAAGAAATCTGTTGCATCTTTATCTATTAATGTAGAAGAATTAAAGAAAGAAAAAATTATTTTGAAAAATGATTTTGATACTATCTCTAATGAGAAAACTACTTTAAAAAAACAATATTGATGATTTAACAAAAACACTTGAAATTTTGTAAAAGGTAGAGATAATCTCAACATGCTTATTGGAAATCAAATATGTGTTTTCAATAAGGCGGACATTGGATATGACCCTATTAAAAAATAAAAGAATCTCAATACAATTTTTGAAAAGGCACCTCTCATGACTCACCCTCATATTACTTGTCATTATTGTAGAAAGAAAGGCCATTATATATCTTCTTGTCCATTCAAAAATAATATAAACATGGGAATTAAAAAGATTTGGATTGTTAAGGGATCTAACAAAACTAACCAAGAAGGACCCAAGAAACTATGGGTACAAAAAACTAACACTTGATTGTCATCTTGTAGGTTTGTTTTAAGTCCAAAGCTAAAGAAGGGAAGTAGTACCTTGATAGTGGATGTTTCAGACACATGACCAGAGATAAATCATTCTTTACTAAACTATCATCGAAAGATGGAGGATTTGTTACTTTTGGAGACAATAAAAAGGAAAAACCATTGGTATTGGTAGTATCGGTATTTCTCCTAACCCTTCTATTGACAATGTTTTACTTGTTGAGGTTTGGCCTCCTTCGTTCAGTTTTTTTTTTTTTTTTGTCTCTCGATGAGGAAGAAGAACAGAAGAGAGTGGTGAAGAAGAGATAAAAGAGAGTGAGGTGAAGAAGAAGAAGCAGACGAGTATGATTAAAAAAAAGGTTGAAGAGAAGAGGCTTAAGAGAAGAAGCCAATGAGGGAGAAATAGCCGAGGCGAGCGGCAATCGAGGAAAGCTACTTTTGTCGGTCAGCTGATGCAAAAGTGTGGCTGCGTGTTCGACGCGATTTTCAACGAAAAAGAGAGGCGCGAGCGATTCATATATATATATGTTTTGATTATCTATTTTTTGATGCCATTTATCACTATTATTTTTCTTTTCCTCCTCCAGATTCTAACCCATGATTTCTTTTTGATAATGTCACAGGGGGAGAAATTATATGATGTTATGTATTATGGTATTATTTTCAAATTATGGTATTATTTGAAAATTAATCTGATGATTATGTATTTATAATTTGATATCTTAGTCTCATATCATGTCTCTAATTAAAGCTTATTTATTACACATGTGCTAATATATGTATTTAGAAATGAATTCAGGGAGCATGACTTGAGTGAGAGTTTTTCTTACTCCCAAATCAAATCAAAATATCATTGTGTGCCATCATCAAAAATGGGGAGATTGTTAAACTTATTTATTTTGATGATTTATTTAATTATGTTTTAATTTATTTGGAAGAGAAAAATAGAATCAAAATTTATTTTGATGATTTATTTGAAAGAAAAAAATAAAATCAACATTTATTTTGATGATTTTATGTTTTAATAAAATCAAATTTTATTTTGTCCCATTATTTCTCACTTAAACCTTTATCCTAAATGTTATTGGAATGTATTTAATATTTGATTAAATCACGAGCTCAAACAGGCCAAAACAAAGGTTCAAATAGTCTAATACAGCAGCAGGCCAAAAGGTTCAAAAGGTTTAAGTGAAAGATATTCAAATTTGTAATGATGGAGTGGAAGAAATTCAAATTAGTAATGATGGAGTACAACGGCTATAAATTCAAATGACTATAACGGCTATAAACGGCTATAATTTTCATTATATATACCAAAGCCTCTAATGTAAACAAGTTACAAAAATCTGGAAATATTCTTTGATCTATAATCACTCACATTTATTCTCAGAAATTATACACTGAGCCTTATAGCTTTAAGTCCATCTTTCCTGTGTGAGGTTTACAGAAAAATCAGAGTTTCATTTTTATATCTATCTTTGAGAGATAATTCTTGTAGTTTTCTGTGAAAACAAAAATACCTTCTTTTCAACCTTGTAAGAGTGTAGTACACTCAGTATTCTTGACTTAGAAAGTCAGTGTAAAATCTGTGGAGGATTGCTCCATCTGTGAAAAGGTTGCTAGCACCCTGTGAAGAAGTTAGAGTATAGTGAAAAATCTCAAGTGAAGCTTGAGGAGTGAACGTAAGCCGAGTTGAAGCCGAACCACTATAAATTTGTTTGCTACTCTCTCCCATATCTCTTTATTTTATTTTAAATTGCCATAGCTATACTTCATATTTTTACTGTGCTAAAATAATTAACTAACATAGTTGTTAAGACACTTGTTTTAATTATTTTTAATTCATTAATTATATTTATCTATTGTGCTAGTCATAATTTTTATTAAGGTATTATTAATTTTAATTATAAAAATCTAATTCATCCCCTTTTAGGTTGTCTTTTGGGTAACAAATACCAAAGTGAAAGAAGGAGAGAGAGACATACCAAAGAGTTGTCTTTTGAGATTCTCTTACATGGTATTGTTTTTGCAAACGAATATATATCCACTAACGATTTCATTTCTGGGCAAAGACTCAAATGGTGGAAGAGTCTTGAACCTCTTATCCATGCTATTCTTATTCCTCATCGAGCATCTTCGAAGAAGCATATGAATTGCTCCAAATAGAATTGAAATATGATTCGTTGATCTGCTTCGAATTGCTCGATGAGTTTATCGAATTGAGTTCTCCACCAACTTTTGATATCGAAGTTCCGTCTCTCTTTAGGCCTTTTGGGGGCATGGGTATTGCTCCAAATCGAGTCATTAAGAAAGAGATTGGCCAAGGTATTGGTCTGAATCCTAACACCAACAACAATAACAATGTTAATGTTGCTGTGAATTCGAAGAAGAATGGTAATAGAAAGAGTGTAGATGATCATCATCATCATCATTGTTGAAGTCTTCGTGTAAGAAGAAAAAGAAGAGAGAGAGAGAGAGAGAGAGAGAGAGAGAGAGAAATTAGTTCTTAAAAAAAAAAGAAAAAGGAAGGGGGTTGCGGTGGTCGGAGGTTATGGAATGGTGGTCGCCAGTAGGTGAGGTGCTGGGAGGTCGCCGAAGGGGTGAGACTGCCGGTGGTAGGAAAATTGCAAAAAAAAAAAAAAAAAAATTGGGGTCGAAAAGATGAGGGATATGGTTAGTATTAAGGTGATGATTCAAAAAGAAAAGGGATATGATTCATTTTGCTAGGTGGGGATTCAAATAAAGGGGGGGGCTAAAGTAAAGAGGTAGGTGCTAATAACAATCCTCTTTTTAAAATATATTTTGAAAATAATTAGCTTTCTCAAGAAAATGTATTAGCATTAAGGAATATTTGAGGATAAAATTTGAACTTTAGACACTATTACAAAATATTTAATCGTTTTAGCAGCACAATGCTCTTTCTAATTAAAATAACCTCTTAAAGGGATGCCTTATTGTTTAATTTATAATTAAATAAAAAGTTATCAAAAGTTAAAACAAGATAACTCCATTATTATAATTATGAACTACATTATTATATTTTTCCCATAATTATTAACTACATTATTATATAATTAGTCATTCACAATTAAGTAATTAGATGTTTTGGATATAAAAACAAGATGACTCCCAACATAAAAATAATCAAATTAAATTAATCTTGGAAATTTTAAATATTATCATTTTTTTTTTCAAAAAAAAAATTACCTAATTTAAAAATTAAGTTTGTTCAATACTATAGAAATTTGAATGAACTTATTTCAAATCTACATATTTCAAATTTCCTATTCATTGACAATTTGCATAACTTAATAGGCACTAATTGTTTTAATTTTATTTTTTCTTTGTGAATATGAATTCGAAAGATTTTAAATATGGTAAAATTCTTAACAATATCCCAAAAAGAAACAAAACAAAAATTGTTGTAAAATATATGAATGACCATCATTATCAAAATGGAAGTGAGAATTATTACTTCATCTCTAATTTACTAAAATTGTGAATGGCACTGTAAATCACAAAGTGATGAAAACCTCAAAAGCAATTTAAGCTTTCGGCGTCGCACCCAAACCTGATTGTGTATCTCATCGAAGGAGAAATTATGCACTGTTCTCATAATATTATATATTCGTATTCCTTAATTAATTATTATTTATTTTGTCTTTTTATATTTTTCAATCATTCAACACAATATCTCACTTATTTACATTCTTCATTAATCACAATATTAAATGTTACGAGTTTATATTCAAGAATTATTGAATAATTAAGATCTCATAGTAGGTTTGCCAATAAATACAAACCCACCCAATGTAAGAAGGATTACAATGAATAGAAGAACATATTCTTCTAAATCATATCGTATAAAAATATTATATCTTCTTAATTCATCACTCTTAAATTATTTCTAATGATGTAGTATTGAAATTAGACCTCATGTGATGAAATATCTAACAAATCAAAATTTAAAACTTACTGTCATTTAAAATTTTTGCCGGTATGTCGTCATATTGTTCATACCTTGAACAAAGGAAAAAACCTCCTGTCATTTAAAATTTTTGCCGGTATGTCGTCTTGGTTACGTGGCCTGATAACCGTTGATGCAAGCTTGCACAATGCCTGCATAATAATTTTTATATGCCGACAAATTGTTTCCGTGGAGTGCTGAAATCTATCTACCAATAGTCGATAGCGATCATTTTGTGCAAAAGTGTATAAAAAAATTCCAAGCGATTCCTCGACACTTATATGCATATGCTCAATATCGATAAAGCCATTGTGGAATAAAGTGTCTTTCAATAAAATGAATGTTTGTGCATCCATTCGCACAATGTTCATCATTGTTTCTGGATGGCCAGTTAATAGGTCGAAGATGTAATCATCACCTTTAAATGGACATGTTCGCTGCGGTCGGCGAGTACTTAACGCATTGATTTGGTCATGCATGCAAGCAATCATCAAAAAATCCATAAAATCATCAATAACCTCATCCTCCTCTGATGAGATCTCCATTGAATTATTTTCTCTGTCGGATGACATATGGTTTTGTCTACATCACAGTAAAAGCATAATTATAAAATATGTTATTCATGCTGTAACACATACCATTAATGGTGAAATAGAATTAAAACGGAAGTATATGAATCGAAGCCGTAGTTATTTTTCAGTGTACACTAAAATTCATAGAAGGACAAAATTTATTTAATACGTGCTCATTTTGTAATAACACAACATAATAGATAAGAAAACATAAATTACTTAAAAGTTCAAAAAAAAAAAAAAAACATACGAAGATAGAAAAGGAAAGAGGATATCATGGAAGGAAAAAAAAAATAAAAACCAATTAAGGAATAATGAAATCATCAAACAGTTCAGACGGGGAGATTTGATAACACAAGCAAAACAGAACTTCTGACTTCACTGCAAAGCGAGGATCATGGCTAGGCGCAAATGGGTAGGAGTGCGCATAAAAAACCTTCGTCATTCCTTATCCTTGAACAGTGTCAGTGCCCTAATGTACTGCACTGGTGGTATGTCCCCAAGCTCTAGTAATGCATCTTGACATGCATCAAGGGAGTAATCAACACCACCTGCACTTACAGCCTCTGTCTCATTTTCTCGTGCACGTGAATGTCCTGCTTTTGCTTGTACATAGGATGTGAAAGCTCTGCACACATCATCAAACCCACTTGACCGTGACTTTTTGGAACGACCACTGTAAGTCTGGCTAGTTGTAGGGCCCCTCTTGTGACTTTTGCCCTTTGCTGGATCCATGTACTCATCCCCGAATAAGTCAATAGGAATTGCCTCAGCAGCATTACTCCTACCAACATCAGGGTTCCAAAATTTATTTAACATGTCATCTTCTTCTTCTGAGTCAAGGGCTCCTTGTGTGGATGCACGAGATAAGGCCCCTGTGGCACAACAATTTTCAACAATTTCTGTCATTTCTTGAAAATATTCAAATCCTTTTGTCCTAAACTTCTTCACATTTCTGTTGGCCTATGACAAATACAAATAAAGAATTAAGCACTGTATGTATCATGAAATCTTTAAATTAAAATTATTTAATAGTACAGATTAATGAAAAACCTTATCCCAAAATTCATCAGGTGCAACAACAGTGCCTACAATTGGATCCCATCCCAGACCAGTCTGTGCCTGGTCGCTGATATTTTTGGCGCACCTGCGTTGCTGTATACCGAAATCCATACATATTGTGCAACTGATTTGCATAATGATTCCAATACCTAATTGTCCACGAAGTAGTACGGCCAGTTGTTTGATTTTTTCTAACCTCATCTCTCAACATATTTATTAATTTCGCTTCAATTCTAGGCGTCCACATTTTTGTTTCTTGGTTGTCATCAGAATTATTTTCATCCATCTATAAACATACAAATTAGATTTAAACTAGTCTGGGGTAGATATACAAGACAAACAGAGCATAACAGAGCAAAATGGTTTCAAAGAGAACACAGATTAAAAAAAAAAAGCAGATGATATTATTTTAAGGAAAAAAATAGTGTAACAGATTACTTGAATTTAAATAGCAGAAATATAACCATAACTAATAAAAAAAAATCAGATAAAAAAATCAGGTAACATTATCTTTGAATGCTAGGAAAAAAACCAGTAAAAAAGATGTAAAGAAAACCATTCAAAAAACCAGTAAAAGAAGGGTGAAGAAAGAGAAAATGGGGACGGGTAGGTCGACTGGTCGGATGACCCCGGGGACGACCGGCCGGGTGTCCAGGTACTGCCGACTCAAGTTGTTCACAAGTTCTTTTCATGCAAAAGGTTCAAACAGTTCAGAATTGAAAACACCAACCGATCTGAAATGAGAAATAAGCGTCTACAAATTCTGAGAAACCATTTGGGAACTGATTTTAACTTCTCAAAAATTATTTATACATAATAGATTTAGATTGATTTACTAGCTTACTGCTATTCTTCTTCGCAAAAGGGTGAAACAGTTCAGGAAAATAGAAAACATCGTAAAATAAAAAATAGTCGCCTACACTTCTCAAAAAAGATTTGAGAAGTGATTTCAACTCGTCTAAAATCATTTGCACATCAGAGTTGAAGGATATATTTACCAGATTAGTAGGAATTGAATAATTATCGCCGGTGATGGAATGTCTATACTGACTTAATGTAGCACTCTTTCTTCGTCGAATTCGACAATAAATTTCATAAATTTGACCTGAAAGAAAAATAAAATAAAATTAGGGATGAATTTTTCAAATCATTTCCGTATAACAAAATATGTAAATAAATTTGTGAGTTATTTTACCTCGCAGTCGTCGTTGTTTGGTTGCCCGTAATAAGAATCTTCCACAACGCACAAATCGCAAGTCAGTTGATTTGTGAAAGATGATACCAGTACAGAGCGGGTTGGGTGGATTCATTATTTATAAAATCAGTCTTCTCTGTGAAGCCCACCCGTGATGAATCTGAAGTACCCGTGATGAATCTGAAGTATCTGAAGTACTGATGTTTGATAGAGAAGCCTACCCGTGATCAATATGAAGTACTGATGTTTGATACAGAGATGAGGTTCACGTGAATATTTCAGAGACGATGGAGAAGACAAAGAACGACATGGAAGCTTTTCAAATCAAAACAGAAAGAATACAGAAGCGTTGAAAGTAGAGATACAAGCTGCCAAACAGGTTTTCAAACTAGAATTTGAATTCACACGCGGAAATCTATTTTGAGTGTCCTATCCAAATGTGAAGCGCGAGTTCACCTGTTGAAAGCTAATTTGAAAATACAAACAAACAGAGCCGTAGATTTTTATCCTTGGAGTTGATTTTTGAAGAAAAGGGATTTTGCCCTAAACTATAAATATTTGACTTTGTAAAGAGAAAATGAAATTGATGTTGGTTTTATGAAATTAGAACGATGGTGATAATGGTGGTGGAGTTGGATATGAATTATTGTTCCTATTCTTGAAATGTTGGAAAGTATATTTTTATTGGAGATTAATTATCTATAAAGAGATATCTGTTTGGGCTATCGGTGGAGGATAATTATGATTGCTGTTGAAATTGCATGAGAATTAGGTAAATTGATACTAATTTCTCATCCATTTGCATTGAGTATTGTAACATATTTAACACATTGAAAAGAGTTATTGTTTTGAGAAAAAATTGTGAATACCTTAGTGAATCTGGGTAGGAAGTGTAGTTGTAGTATTATGTTGGCCTATGTATTTTTGGTGAAAGTCCAAAAACCCGCGCGAATAGATGCCGAGCCTTCCGATTAGTACCGGTAAAAATGGCAATTGGTAGTTCTTGTAGCCTACTTGCAGACAAATCCTAGAGATTCCCAGTGTTGTATCCATTGCTCTATTTTCTATTGTAAAGCTAATGATTTCTTGAATTGTGATGTAAATTTGAAATGCATGGTTTTGGAAAGAGATGTAAAATGTTTTGGCATGAGTATTGCATATGCATTCACCTTATAACTTTGTTAAGATTCATACACTGTGTTAGAGTTTCTCTACTAGGCTTCGGCTCACCATATATGGAAAATCATTTTCAAGTACTGATGATATGCCTCTGCCAAGATAGTAGCTTGGAAGGACTAAGAGCCAAGAGCTTCATTTTTGTTATTGTTGTATCAATTTTTGTACAAGCCTAGGGCTTTATATGTATTGAGTTTAAACTTACTTTTGTTGTAACCAAGCACCATCTTTGAGAGTTGTAGCCATTAGGGTATTAATTTATCTGTTTTAACTTTTATTTCATATCTCTCGCTTATGACACATGCTATATATTCAGGGTTAGAACGTGTGAATATATAGTTGCATTTGTAATCTTTTGTAACCATTGATTCATATGAATGTAAAGATATCTTATTCTGAAACGTATTGTTAATTGACAAAGATTGTGAGATAGTCTTATTGTTATATTTTTTGGGAATTACATTAACATTCTAACCCTAATTTTTCAAACCCTAACCCACCAACCTTTCACCACCATCTGCACCGGCAACCACCACTACCACTGCCACTGCCACTGCCACTGTCACTGCTATTGGCTACCTCTCTTTCCATCTCTAGTGATTTCGCCACCACTGCGTCTCTCTCTCTCTGTCTTTTTTTTCTCTTCCTTTCTTTGTTTTTATTGCTCTGTATCTTCTTGACATCACATCACTCTCCTCTAATGGTGAGGAACCTTGAAACGAAGATCACCTATTAAACTAGACCCAACATAGAGTTGGTTGTATCTACTTGGTTCTCATTTTGGGTTCTTTTCTCTATCAATCGTGGTGAAAAAGGCAAAGAATACTGTTAGACTTATTTATTTTGATGATTTATTTAATTATGTTTTAATTTATTTGGAAGAGAAAAATAGAATCAAAATTGATTTTGATGATTTATTTGAAAGAGAAAAATATAATCAAAATTTATTTTGATGATTTATTTGAAAGAAAAAAATAGAATCAACATTTATTTTGATGATTTTATATTTTAATAAAATCAAATTTTATTTTGTCCCATTATTTCTCACATAAACCTTTATCCTAAATGTTGTTAGAATGTATATATTTGATTAAATCAGGAGTTCAAACAGCCTAAAACAAAGTTCAAACAGCCCAACACAGCAAAAGGTTCAAAAGGTTCATGTGGAAGATATTCAAATTTGTAATGATGGAGTGGAAGAAATTCAAATTAGTAATAATAGAGTACAACAGCTATAAACGGCTATAAATTCAAATGACTACAACGGTTATAAATGGCTATAATTTTTATTATATATATCAAAGCCTCTAATGTAAATAAGTTACAAAAACTTGAAAATATTCTTTGATTTATAATTACTCACATCTATTCTCAAAAATTATACACTGAACCTTATAATTTTAAGCCCATCTTTCCTATGTGAGGTTTACATAAAAACCAGAGTTTCATTTTTATATCTATCTTTGAGAGATAATTCTTGTAACTTTCTGTGAAAGCAAAAATACTTTCTTTTCAACCTTGTAAGAGTGTAGTACACTCAGTGTTCTTGACTTAAAAAGTCAATGTAAAATATGTGGAGGATTGCTCCATCTGTGAAAAGGTTGCTAGCACCTTGTGAAGCTAGAGTATATTGGAAAATCTCAAGTGAAGCTTGAGGAGTGGACGTATGCCGAGTTGAAGCCGAACCACTATAAATTTGTTAGCCTCTCTCTCTCTTATCTCTTTATTTTATTTTAAATTGCCATAGCTATATTTCACATTTTTACTGTGCTAAAATAATTAACAAACATAGTTGTTAAGACACTTGTTTTAATTATTTTTATTTCATTAATTATATTTATCTATTGTGCTAGTCATAATTTTTATTAAGATATTATTAATTTTAATTATAAAAATCTAATTCACCCCCCTCTTAGGTTGTATTTTGGGTAACAATTGGTATCAGAGCCTAAGCTCTTGCTTTAGATTTAACCATCTAAGAGTTTCAATTCATGGCAACCTTAGCTAGCACTAGCACTAGCACTAGCACTACTGAAGGACAACCACCAATAGGCCACATTATTTGATGGAAACAACTATAGTCATTGAAAAAATAAGATGACCCTATACCAACAAGCCACTGATTATGCTATGTGAATTATTGTTACCAAAGGTCCAAAAATTCCTACCAAATTAGTAGAAAATATTAGTATACCTAAAACTGAAGATGAATGTGATGAGAGGGACCACAAATTATTGGAAGCCAATGCTAAAGCCAAACTCACCCTTGTTTGTGGATTAGACTCTAAGGAGTATAATAGAATTTCAAGTTGTGATTCGGCAAAAGAAATTTGGGACAAACTTGAAGTAACTTATGAATGTACAAACCAAGTAAAGGAATCTCGTATTAATATGCTTGTTCATAGTTATGAATTATTTAAAATAAACTCTGATGAATCTATTTCAAGTATGTTTACTAGATTTACTGAAATTGTAAATTCTTTGAAATCTCTTGGCAAAACTTACACTAATAGTGAGTTTGTAAGAAAAATTCTTAGGTGTTCACCAAAGAATTGGGAAGCAAAGGTCATCGTCATTATAGAAGCCAAATATCTCTCTACACTTGGATTGGATAAGCTTATGGGTTCCCTTATGACTCATGAGATCACCATGAAAGGACATGAGGATGTTGCAAACAAAAAGAAAAGTGAAACTGCATTCAAAGCCTCATCAAATGAAGAAGAACATGAAAACTCCAGTGAGAATGAAAACTATGCCATTTTTAGTAGATATCTCAAAAAGCACTTCAAGAAAAACAATTATGGAGGAAGAAGACCTTTCAAGAAAGAGTACAACAAAGATAACAAGAAAGAGCCTATTATTTGCTATGAGTGTAAAAATCCTGGAGATATGAAAATGGATTGTCCAAAATTGAAGAATCATGGAAAAGACTACAAAACAAACAAAAAGGCCATGGTAGCAGCTTAGGGAAAAAGTGAAGATGAAAGCTCAAGTGATGAAATTGAAAATGAAGTAGCCAACTTATGTCTCATGACTCTTGAAGATGAAGACTCTACTTAAGATGAGGTAACTACTCTTTATGAAGAGCTTGAAAGTGCATTCCATGAACTATCAAATGAATTTAGAAAAGTTTGTGCCAAAAATAATGTGTTGAAAAAATCTGTTGCATCTTTATCTATTAATATAGAAGAATTAAAGAAAGAAAAAATTATTTTGAAAAATGATTTTGATACTATCTCTAATGAGAAAACTACTTTAAAAAAACAATATTGATGATTTAACAAAAACACTTGAAATTTTGTAAAAGGTAGAGATAATCTCAACATGCTTATTGGAAATCAAAGATGTGTTTTCAATAAGGCGGGCATTGGATATGAACCTATTAAAAAATAAAAAATCTCAATACAATTTTTGAAAAGGCACCTCTCATGACTCACCCTCATATTACTTGTCATTATTGTAGAAAAAAATGCCATTATATATCTTCTTGTCCATTCAAAAATAATATAAACATGAAAATTAAAAAGATTTGGATTGTTAAGGGATCTAACAAAACTAACCAAGAAGGACCCAAGAAACTATAGGTACCAAAAACTAACACTTGATTGTTATCTTGTAGGTTTGTTTTAAGTCCAAAGTTAAAGAAAGGAAGTAGTACCTTGATAGTGGATGTTTCAGACACATGACCAGAGATAAATCATTCTTTACTAAACTATCATCGAAAGATAGAGGATTTGTTACTTTTGGAGACAATAAGAAAGGAAAAACCATTGGTATTGGTAGCATCGGTATTTCTCCTAACCCTTCTATTGACAATGTTTTACTTGTTGAGGTTTGGCCTCCTTCGTTCAGTTTTTTTTTTTTTTTTGTCTCTCGATGAGGAAGAAGAACAAAAGAGAGTGGTGAAGAAGAGATAGAAGAGAGTGAGGTGAAGAAGAAGAAGCAGACGAGTATGATTGAAAAAAAGGTTGCAGAGAAGAGGCTTAAGAGAAGAAGCCAATGAGGGAGAAATAGCCGAGGCGAGTGGCAATCGAGGAAAGCTGCTTTTGTCGGTCAGCTGACGCAAAAGCGTGGCTGCGTGTTCGACGCGATTTTCAACGAAAAAGAGAGGCGCGGGCGATTCATATATATATATGTTTTGATTATCTATTTTTTGATGCCATTTATCACTATTATTTTTCTTTTCCTCCTTCAGATTCTAACCCATGATTTCTTTTTGATAATGTCACAGGGGGAGAAATTATATGATGTTATGTATTATGGTATTATTTTCAAATTATGGTATTATTTGAAAATTAATCTGATGATTATGTATTTATAATTTGATATCTTAGTCTCATATCATGCCTCTAATTAAAGCTTATTTATTACACACGTGCTAACATATGTATTTAGAAATGAATTCAGGGAGCATGACTTGAGTGAGAGTTTTTCTTACTCCCAAATCAAATCAAAATATCATTGTGTGCCATCATCAAAAATGGGGAGATTGTTAAACTTATTTATTTTGATGATTTATTTAATTATGTTTTAATTTATTTGGAAGAGAAAAATAGAATCAAAATTTATTTTGATGATTTATTTGAAAGAGAAAAATAAAATCAACATTTATTTTGATGATTTTATGTTTTAATAAAATCAAAATTTATTTTGTCCCATTATTTCTTACTTAAACCTTTATCCTAAATGTTGTTAGAATGTATTTAATATTTGATTAAATCACGAGTTCAAACAGCCCAAAACAAAAGTTCAAACAGTCTAATACAGCAGCATGCCAAAAGGTTCAAAAGGTTTAAGTGAAAGATATTCAAATTTGTAATGATGGAGTGGAAGAAATTCAATTAGTAATGATGGAGTACAACGGCTATAAACGGCTATAAATTCAAATGACTACAACGGCTATAAACGGCTATAATTTTCATTATATATACCAAAGCCTCTAATGTAAACAAGTTACAAAAATATGAAAATATTCTTTGATCTATAATCACTCACATTTATTCTCAGAAATTATACACTAAGCCTTATAGCTTTAAGCCCATCTTTCCTGTGTGAGGTTTACAGAAAAATCAGAGTTTCATTTTTATATCTATCTTTGAGAGATAATTCTTGTAGTTTTCTGTGAAAACAAAAATACCTTCTTTTCAACCTTGTAAGAGTGTAGTATACTCAGTATTCTTGACTTAGAAAGTCAGTGTAAAATCTGTGGAGGATTGCTTCATCTGTGAAAGGTTGCTAGCACCCTGTGAAGAAGGTAGAGTATAGTGAAAAATCTCAAGTGAAGCTTGAGGAGTGGACGTAAGCCAAGTTGAAGCCGAACCACTATAAATTTGTTTGCTACTCTCTCCCTTATCTTTTTATTTTATTTTAAATTGCCATAGCTATACTTCATATTTTTACTGTGCTAAAATAATTAACTAACATAGTTGTTAAGACACTTGTTTTAATTATTTTTATTTTATTAATTATATTTATCTATTGTGCTAGTCATAATTTTTATTAAGGTATTATTAATTTTAATTATAAAAATCTAATTCATCCCCTTTTATGTTGTCTTTTGGGTAACAAATACCAAAGTGAAAGAAGGAGAGAGAGACATACCAAAGAGTTGTCTTTTGAGATTCTCTTACATGGTATTGTTTTTGCAAACGAATATATATCCACTAACGACTTCATTTCTGGGCAAAGACTCAAATGGTGGAAGAGTCTTGAACCTCTTATCCATGCTATTCTTATTCCTCCTCGGGCATCTTCGAAGAAGCATATGAATTGCTCCAAATCGAATTGAAATATGATTCGTTGATCTGCTTCGAATTGCTCGATGGATTTATCGAATTGTGTTCTCCACCAACTTTGATATTGAAGTTCCGTCTCCCTTTAGGCCTTTTGGAGGCATGGGTATTGCTCCAAATCGAGTCATTAAGAAAGAGATTGGCCAAGGTATTGGTCTGAATCCTAACACCAACAACAATAACAATGTTAATGTTGCTGTGAATTCGAAGAAGAATGGTAATAGAAAGAGTGTAGATGATGATGATGATCATCATCATTGTTGAAGTCTTCGTGTAAGAAGAAAAAGAAGAGAGAGAGAGAGAAATTAGTTCTTAAAAAAAAAAAAAAAGGAAGGGGGTTGCGGTGGTCGGAGGTTATGGAATGGTGGTCGCCAGTAGGTGAGGTGCTGGGAGGTCGCCGAAGGGGTGAGACTGCCGGTGGTAGGAAAATTGCAAAAAAAAAAAAAAAAATTGGGGTCGAAAAGATAAGGGATATGATTAGTATTAAGGTGATGATTCAAAAAGAAAAGGGATATGATTCATTTTGCTAGGTGGGGATTCAAATAAATGGGGGGCTAAAGTAAAGAGGTAGGTGCTAATAACAATCCTCTTTTTAAAATATATTTTGAAAATAATTAGCTTTCTCAAGAAAATGTATTAGCATTAAGGCATATTTGAGGATAAAATCTGAACTTTAGACACTATTACAAAATATTTAATCGTTTTAGCAGCACAATGCTCTTTCTAATTAAAATAACCACCGAAAGGTATGCCTTATTGTTTAATTTATAATTAAATAAAAAGTTATCAAAAGTTAAAACAAGAGGACTCCATTATTATAATTATGAACTACATTATTATATTTTTCCCATAATTATTAACTACATTATTATATAATTAGTCATTCACAATTAAGTAATTAGATGTTTTGGATATAAAAACAAGATAACTCCCAACATAAAAAATAATTAAATTAAAATAATCTTGGAAATTTTAAATATTATCATTTTTTTTTCAAAAACAAAATTACCTAATTTAAAAATTAAGTTTGTTCAATACTATAGAAATTTGAATGAACTTATTTCAAATCTACATATTTCAAATTTCCTATTCATTGACAATTTGCATAACTTAATAGGCACTAATTGTTTTAATTTTATTTTTTCTTTGTGAATATGAATTCGAAAGATTTTAAATATGGTAAAATTCTTAACAATATCCCAAAAAGAAACAAAACAAAAATTGTTGTAAAATATATGAATGACCATCATTATCAAAATGGAAGTGAGAATTATTACTTCATCTCTAATTTACTAAAATTGTGAATGGCACTGTAAATCACAAAGTGATGAAAACCTCAAAAGCAATTTAAGCTTTCGGCGTCGCACTCAAACCTGATTGTGTATCTCATTGAAGGAGAAATTATGCACTGTTCTCATAATATTATATATTCGTACTCCTTAATTAATTATTATTTATTTTGTCTTTTTATATTTTTCAATCATTCAACACAATATCTCACTTATTTACATTCTTCATTAATCACAATATTAAATGTTACGAGTTTATATTCAAGAATTATTGAATAATTAAGATCTCATAGTAGGTTTGCCAATAAATACAAACCCACCCAATGTAAGAAGGATTACAATGAATAGAAGAACATATTCTTCTAAATCATATCGTATAAAAATATTATATCTTCTTAATTCATCACTCTTAAATTATTTCTAATGATGTAGTATTGAAATTAGACCTCATGTGATGAAAGATCTAACAAATCAAAATTTAAAACTTATCAAACATATCATTAAAAATAATTTTTAAGAGTGAGAAATTAGATCTCTCAAGTATTTTTTTTATATTTTATACCAAAAGTTATTTCATGTAGTTTTCAAATTTTTTTTTTTTTAAAAAAAAGAAAAAAAAAAAAAAGACATATAAACAAACAAACAAATTTCGTTTCAGTTCAAAAAAACAATTCCTTCCAAAAACAAACAAACAACTAGTGGTGATGGTGGGCCGGGTCAACTCCAATGGGCCCAACCCGAAACAACTTGGTCCTTGGCCGCCTCCATATATATAACACCTCAAGCTGTCTCTGTGTTCACAATCCAGAGCTCTCAGCTTTCTCTGTAAGAACACCTCTCTCTCTCTCTCTCTCTCTCTCTCTCTCTCTCTCTCTCTCTCTCTATATATATATATATATAAGTATGTATATGGAAATTTGCTATTGAGTTTGATTGATATATTTTTTTGTGTGTAGAGAGAGAGAGAGATTGATGAAATGGGGGTTGGTCGAGAAGTCCCAATCTCATTGGACGGAGTGAGAGACAAGAACTTGATGCAGCTAAAGAAGCTCAACACTGCCCTGTTCCCTGTTCGCTACAACGATAAATACTACGCCGATGCTCTCGCCTCCGGCGAATTCACAAAGCTAGGTCTCTTTCTAAACCCTGGGTTTTGCTTATTCTCCTTTAATCTTTGATGGGTCTTCTTGTTTTTTACTTGAATCAATCGCTATTCTCTGTTTGTGTGGCTTTTTTTTTTTTTTATGAATTCTGGAGTTATTGGTTTATTGAGCAATGGTAATTAATTGATTATTGGCTTGGCTTGAAGTAATTTTTTTTTTTTGGCTTTGGATTTGTTTAGTGGTTTTAGGGTTAATATGATGCAATGTTGAATTTATTAGCTGGGTTTTGGGTTTTTTTTATTGTTGCGTTTTGTTCACTGGGTTTTTCTTGCTGTTGGTTTGGAAATGTTGGTTTCTTTGCTCGAATAGCAATGCAGGAGACTTTTCCCATATTAAGCCTCTTTTGCATCCTATTTCCCAAACTAGGCCTAGTTTGGACAGATTTCCCAAACTAGACTAAAGCGCTATTACAAATCGCGCTTTCACTGTTTGGAGCCCAAAACTTGATGAATAGTGAAGGTGCTATTGTGAATCGCGATTTTAATTAAGAAAACGCTGTTTGAAATAGCGATTTTAAGGTAAATTTTTTTTTTTTCTGAATAAAACACTATTCTAAATAGCGCTTTATTTGTGGATTCGTTTTGTAAAGAAAACGCTATTTCGAATAGTGAGTTTACTATGCATTTGTTTTGTGAAGAAAACGCTATTTGTAATAGCGTTTTCACTGTTAATTAATGAAAACGCTAATTGAAAGAACGCTTTTAACACTGCTATAAAACACGGGTATGGCCTCATTTGCAATCACGTTTTTGACACTTAGGTTTTTCGTCTCTTACTCGATCTCTCTCATTTCTCACTCTCTAGCTCGACTTAGGTTTTTCGTCTCTTACTCGATCTCTCTCATTTCTCACTCTCTAGCTCTCACTCTCCATCTCCCTCTGCTCTCAGACTCAGTCGCTTTCGATCTCGCTCTGCTTCGGCTCTCACTGTCGCTCTCGCTCTCCCTCTGCTCTCACTCTCTGTCTCTGTCTCTCTCTCTCTCTCTCTCTCTCTCCGTGGTATGACATCTAGCTCTGTCTGTATCATTTGAATTTTATGTATTTATTTATTGTGTTTGTGAAAAATGTGAATGTGTTTGTGAAACTGTGGATGTTAGGGTTTGAAATGTGAATTATTAAATGTGTTAGGGTTCTAATGTGTTAGGATTTTATCAGTGTGGTTATGAAATTAGGGTTTGGAATTTTTTGAAATCAAAAATTAGGGTTTGAATTTGTGCTTTTGAATTTGTGGGATTTTTTATGCTTTTGAATTTTTGGATGTTGCTTGTGAATTGAATATTTGGGTTTGGATTTTTTATGCTTTATCAGTGTGGTTATGAAATTAGGGTTCTAAAGATAATTGTTCAAATTGTTCACACATCCTTTTAAGATGACATTTTAGGGTTCAAAAAATTAAGGGTTTTGAATCATAAATCAGGTTTGGAATATTTTGAATTTTTTAAATAAATCATAAATATGAGAATTGAGAATTGAAAATTGAAAATTGGAATTATGAAATTCATAAATCATAAATTCATATAATTGATAAATTGTTAATGTGATATTATGAAATTCATATAATTGAGAATTGAGAATTGAAATTATGAAATGTTTATATTATGAAATTCATGTAATTGAGAATTGTCAATTATTGAGAATGACATTAACAATTATCAATTATATGAATTTCAATTTTTTGATTTTTATTCTTCATTAAAAAAAATTACTTTTAAAACCCTAATTTCAAACCCTAATTCCAAACCCTAATTTCCTTTTAATTCCTCTTAACAAGCAAAAAAAATAATTTTCAATTCAACAAATATAGGTTGGTTTATTCTCAATTCAAAATTCAAAATATAGACATTTTGATTCACAAGCATAATTTCAAAATTCCAATTTCTGATTTCAAATTTCAAAATATAGACATTTTATAATTTCAATTCAACATTTCTCAATTACATGAATTTCATAATATGACATTAACAATTATCAATTATATGAATTTCAAATTTTTTAATTTTATTCTTAATTAAAAAAAATTTAATTTTAAAACCCTAATTTCAAACCCTAATGTCCTTTTAATTCCTCTTAACAAGCAAAAAAAAAATAATTTCCAATTCAACAAATATAGGTTGGTTTATTCACAATTCAAAATATAGACATTTTGATTCACAAGTATAATTTCAAAATTCCAATTTCTGATTTCAAATTTCAAAATATAAATATTTCATAATTTCAATTCTCAATTCTCAATTATATGAATTTCATAATATCACATTAACAATTATCAATTATATGAATTTATGATTTATGAATTTCATAATTCCAATTTTCAATTCTCAATTCTCATATTTATGATTTATTTAAAAAAATTCAAAATATTCCAAACTTGATTTATGATTCAAAACCCTTGATTTTTTGAACCCTAAAATGTCATCCTAAAAGGATGTGTGAACAATCTGAACAATTATCTTTAGAACCCTAATTTCATAACCACACTGATAAAGCATAAAAAATCCAAATCCAAATATTCAATTCACAAGCAACATCCAAAAATTCAAAAGCATAAAAAATCTCACAAATTCAAAAGCACAAATTCAAACCTTGATTTCTGATTTGAAAAAATTCCAAACCCTAATTTCATAACCACACTGATAAAACCCTAACACATTAGAACCCTAACACATTTAATAATTCACATTTCAAACCCTCACATCCACAGTTTCACAAACACATTCACATTTTTCACAAACACAATAAATAAATACATAAAATTCAAATGATACAGACAGAGCTAGATGTCATACCACGGAGAAAGAGAGAGAGAAAGCGGAGAGTGAGAGCAAAGGGAGAGCGAAAGTGACAGTGAGAGCTTCGAACCCTAACACATTTAATAATTTACATTTCAAACCCTCACATCCACAGTTTCACAAACACATTCACATTTTTCACAAACACAATAAATAAATACATAAAATTCAAATGATACAGACAGAGCTAGATGTCATACCACGGAGAGAGAGAAAGCAGAGACAGAGAGTGAGAGCAAAGGGAGAGCGAAAGTGACAGTGAGAGCTTCGAACCCTAACACATTTAATAATTCACATTTCAAACCCTCACATCCACAGTTTCACAAACACATTCACATTTTTCACAAACACAATAAATAAATACATAAAATTCAAATGATACAGACAGAGCTAGATGTCATACCACGGAGAAAGAGAGAGAGAAAGCAGAGACAGAGAGTGAGAGCAAAGGGAGAGCGAAAGTGACAGTGAGAGCCGAAGCAGAGCGAGATCGAGAGCGACTGAGTCTGAGAGCAAAGGGAGATGGAGAGTGAGAGCTAGAGAGCCTGAGAAATGAGAGAGATCGAGCAAGAGACGAAAAACCTAAGTGTCAAAAACGTGATTGTAAATGAGGCCATACCCGTGCTTTATAACAGTGTTAAAAACGTTCTTTCAATTAGCGTTCTCATTAATTAACAGTGAAAACGCTATTACGAATAGCGTTTTCTTCACAAAACAAATGCACAGTAAACTTGCTATTCGGAATAGCATTTTCTTTACAAAACGAATCCACAAATAAAGCGCTATTTAGAATAGCGTTTTATTCAGGAAAAAAAATTTACCTTAAAATCGCTATTTCAAACAACGTTTTCTTAATTAAAATCGCGATTCACAATAGCACCTTCATATTCATCAAGTTTTGGGCTCCAAACGGTGAAAGCACAATTTGTAATAGCGCTTTAGCCTAGTTTGGGAAATAGGATGCAAAAGAGGCTTAATATGGGAAAAGCCTCGCAATTCAGACTTCAATAGTGCACTTGGTTCATTGAATTCATATGAGTGGGTTTGATTTATCCTTTGTGTTTCACTTATTGTTGATGTTGGATGCTCTGTTTCTGTTTTTTTTTTTTTAATGATTTTAAGCTGTCATTGTTAGGTTATGGCAGTTTCTAGTTCTAAATTTGTTTTTTTGTTTGTTACTACAACTGACTATTAGGTTTTGGTTTTTATGCTTAAGAAAATAGCAGTTTTAGTGTTTCTGTAGTTTGCTTGCATGTACTGGTTTGTTGCTGAGGCATAAATAGTGGATGTTGGCGGTTTCAGTAATTTGCACCTTAGTTGCATGAAGGGGGTAGCAGTACAAGGGCATATAGAAGTTTTAAAGTTGGAAACGTCTATGAGAGCATGTATATATTTTATTTATTAGATGTATGAATATCTTCTAACAAATTTTTTTTCCTAGTTGTAATATATGTGTTAAACTATGAATAAATATTATAAATTGATGTTAACTACAAATTGTTTTTGTTAAGTATAAATAAATCTTACGTAATAGAAATATTTAAATAAGCTTGAGCTGTTTTTCTTTTGTTTCTTTGAGATTTGTATGTATGAGAGGTTGTATCTCAATTGGGAGCGGGTTTCTTACAAGTTTTTTGCTTGCGAGGGAGGAGCATTCTTGAGTAAGAAATGTCACCCAAATAGGAGTTCTTGCTACTAAGGTTTGCACTTAATGATTCATTACTAAAGCATAAACTATATTTTCTTGAGTATTCTTGTGGGTATATGTTCCTACACTTCTGGAATATGTGCTCTGGTCTGGGGCTTTAATCATTCCCTTTATTTTCTTTGATGTATTGCCCCTTTTAATAAGTAGCATTTTTTCATTGGAATCTTGTGCTTATTGGTGATGTGTTCCAATAGTGGCCTCGTGTTGCCACATGCAATTGTGCAAGGTTATTTATGGTCCTCCAAGGTTCCATGTTTAGCTGCAATTCATAACCAAAACGTGAAAAAATTTTGGGCTCAATGAAATGTTTATATAAATATAAATCGTACCCTCTGATGAAATCAGGTGTTAGACCCTTGAAAGTTTAGATATTTATCTGTAATAAATTCTATCTTTCATAATTTGAAATTTCAGAATCATTCTTATTGAAGATGGTTTGGATATCATTTGTTCCACTACAGTCATCACAAGCTAATTATGGCATACAATCTTAGTATACTGAACTAATAGATTTCAGATTGTCGGATTTTCCTGATGTTGTGGCGAATAACATATTGAAAGTTATAATAATAGATAAATTTATTTGAAATCATTAAAAAATCCAAAAATTTCTTGAATATTTCTGAAAGTTCTTTATTTTCCCGTCAACTTATAAAGTAATTATCATAAAAATGCACAAGTCTATGCTCATTGGAGACTAAGATTCAAGAGATTGACGTATTATGTAAGTTGTCTTCTTCAAATGCTTTCAAGGCATTATTTTTTAGATCCTACGAAGTCTATGCACATTAGAGACTAAGGCTTTGTTTGGGAAGTTGCTTTTTGGTTTTTTGACTAAAGTATGAGGTGAAAAGAAATCAAAATTTGGCATTTTATGGAAAAACTTGCAGAAAGTAGTGTGAATGAGAAGAAATCTTTGACTTGTAGAGTGAATGGGAAGGAATATTTGACTTTTTTGTTTGAGTTGAAAATTTTGATTTTTTGGCTAAAATAGCCACTTGCCAAGTAGAGCCTAAGTTTTCAAGTTAATTCAATAAAGCAATTCTCTGCACAAAAGGAACCGTTGGTATGATAAAAAGTCTTTTTGGAGAATTCAGCAGCCTTCACCCAAAGGGTTTTGTCAAATCCAAAGACCTACTAGTCTTTATATCTTTACATCTAAAGCGACAAATTGTCAGAATGTAGTCATTGTGTCATTCTGTCAGTTCACAGTTTCTTCATTCTATGGGGGTTTGGTGGGGGAGTGTGGCAGGTTGTTTCCTTGGAAGAGTGTTTGGGTGCCGAGCGTCCCATCTAAGGTGGCTTTCTTTATGTGGACTATTGCTTTGGGGTGGAATCTTACTTTGGATAATTTGATCAGGCATGGGCATGTGTTAGTGAATTGATGTTGTATGTGTTGTGCCGTTGCGGAGTTGGTGGATCATTTGTTTTTACATTGTTCGGTGGCCTCGCGATTGTGGGGTTTTATTTTCTCACTCTTTGGGGTTGTATGGGTTCAACCTCGAGGGGTGTTGGATATGCTTTGGGTTTGGCAGGGTACTTAGATTGGACGTTGACAAAGGTGGGTGTGGTTGTTGGTGCCGTTTTGTTTGATGTGGCTTGTATGGTTGGAGCACAATAGATGAACTTTTCATGAGTTTTCTCATGGTGCTCCTTGGTTACAGAATTGCATTCTTGTAGTTATGTATAGTTGGTTGGAGAACACAGTTGATTCTGATTTGTTTGCTTTTTTAGATTTTCTAGATGATATAATTGGGTAGTGCTCGGTTCGGGTTTCCCCATTTGGGATTCCATTTTGTATTTGTTGCATCATCTTGATACTTTTCTAATAAAGTGCTTTACTTATCAAAAAAAAAAAAAAAATCATAATAGTTGAATCCACAAAAAACCACCCCCTCTCCAAAAAAATATAAAATAAAGATGGAAGAGTAAACCATTGATAAATTTGAAGAATAAATTTTAATATAGAATACAAAATTGCTAGTTCTTAATGGTGCCGTTTGCGAAGTAGGTTGGCTTTTTGGTTTTTTGGATTTTTTGGCTATTTTAGCCTGGGCTAAAAAGCTTGGTTTGGGAAGAGTTTTTTGGCTTTTTGGCTTTTTTAAATTTTTTTGTGAGAGAAGAGTGTAATGATTATGGGTTGGATGTGATGTTTTGTTTTTTGTGGCTAAAATAGCCTATTTTGTCTTTTGTGGCTAAAATAGCAAAAAAAACCCCAAATAGCTCCTTCCCAAACGGAGCCATATAATCTTCAACAAAAATGATAATTTGCAACAAGCAATTTGAATAACACGTAAAAATGGTTTTAAAGTTCCAAAAAAAAAAAATTGCAATTATAAATGAATATATAACACAAAACTGACAGTGCACAATACAGTAGATGTAGAGGCGAAGAACAACACAGATAGGGAGGGGATGGAAGGAAGAGGGAGAGACAGTCTCTAACCAAGGGGGTGTAATCGGTTGTAAGATTTGATGTAAAGAATAGAAAAATATAAAATAATTTCTAATATAGGTGGGTGCAGCAGTTTTGTTGTCATTGGTGATAGATGCAATACAGTAGCAATTTATTCACTGTTGGAGAATGAAAATAAGGCTTCCACAATTATATAAGGTTGGGTTGTTGGCTAGGAGATAGATGTAGTAGCAGAGTAGCAATTTAGTCACTGCTAGGGAAGGAAAGAGTGTTTCGATTGACAATTGTTTGATGTTAGGTTGTTGCCTCATCAGACTGAGATGATGGAGAGCGAGACACAAAGCTGAGGAATAAGGCATTGAATAAATTGGATTTGATTGTGCCCTAACAATTACAAAATATACACAACTCGTAAATCTTTTAGTTAATGTGAATTGTGAACAGTTCAAATGAGTGACCAGTTGAATCGTGAGTTTAGATAATTATGCAAAAAGAGAACAGTTTTCACATTGGAACAATTTAGGGTTTCATCTGAGTAATTTCTTGGAGCGGTTCTCGGTTTTTCAATCGAACCAAGTGGTTCCAACTAGTTTTTAAAACTTTGTTTTAAAGAAATAAAGGTGTGGTGCATTTAGCCAAAGAGATGCATCTAACTGATGCAGAGCATTTGAATATAAGGGTAAACATACAATTTTGCACAACTATGTTTAAGATCTCGTTCAATCAAGTTGTTTATTTTTTGGTGTAATGTCATTCTATTTATAGCTTAGTTGTTGCTGTTATATTTTGTTATTTTTTCTTAGAGAAAATTGGTAGAATGTCCCTTTTTAGGGACTTGTTTATTGAAAGATCCTATGTATATACTCGTAGACTAACAAGTCCTTTATATTTGGAACTCTAACCTATGAGATACCATTTCTGAATTTTTACAATATTGCACAACTTTTTTTCCCCTTTTCGGTTATAATATGTTTACACAACCGTAATCATGGGGGTTTGCCTCATCGCATGTGATGTTTTTTGTTTTAAAGGTTCACACGATGATTTCTTCCTATTATAGCTGGGTACATGCAGAATTTGCAGTGATTGATTGTAAAAAATGTGAATATTTGTACTTCTTATCGGATGATTTTAGTAATTTCAATGTAAAATATGTGAATGTTCACATTTTTTATTGAATAATCTAAAGATGTCATGGTGAAAGTTTATTTATTGAAAGTGTGAAGTCTCACACATAATTTTTGTGTAGAATTTTAAGTGTGAATATTCACATTTACGGGAAATTCACACCTCCAACTTTCACACCTTTTAGAAATTTACACTATTTTATCTAGGGATTTCTATACAAAAGTCCCATAAAAAATGACCAAAAAACTTCAAAATGATATTGCACTAATTATGGTTATGAAATCAAATCTCACTAATAATGGTTATAAAATTAAATCTCGCTAGTTATAGTCATTTATGGTTACAAAATCAAATCCTACTAATTATGGTTATTTATGATTACAAAATCAAATATTCTTCATTATTCATGAAGCATAAAATCTTCAAGAGAACTAAATCCACCATTGTTGAGAGAACGAAATCAGCCATTGTTATGCTGGAAAAGTATAGAATTTACTTAATAAGCAACAACGTCAATGTAATATCCACATCAAAGTAATATAATAGTGTGTGAACTTTTGATGAATGTAAAAACGGTAAGTGTGAATATGCACACTTTCAACTAAATAAAATAGTGAATTTTTTAAATATGTGAAAGTTGGAAGTGTGAATCTCTAGTAAATGTTCACACCTAAAACTGTGGATTTCTAGTTCTCTGGAAGATTTTATGCTTCATGAGGAATATTTGATTTTGTTACCATAATTAGTAGGATTTGATTTTGTAGCCATAAATAATCATAATTAGTAGGATTTGATTTTGTAACCATAACTAGTGGGATTTGATTTTGTAACTATAATTAGCACAATGTCAGTATGAGGTTTTTTAGTCATTTGTTATGACAAGAATTTTTGGGTTAGTAAAAAATGATGGGACCTATTGTTATAATAAGTTCCATATATAGGAATTTTGTATAAACTGCCCCTCCTTTCTTATGTTTTAGCAGGTAGGGTCATTTTGGTAATTTCCAGTTTGCTCTCAATGGGACCGGTGGTCCTTGGGTCATAATTCATAATGAAGTTCAAATTAAGGGTGGCCATTGAAACCTATGTAGGTACAATTATTTTCCTCATGATTGACTTGTTTAACACATCAGAGTTGCTCAGGAATATGACAAGGATCCCCACTAAATGTATTCTCACAACTAGGTGAAATAGTTGAATTACTCATTTGATTGTCATTTGGTTGTATTCTCTACTTAGTAGTAGAAACTCCTATGAGAGCATACTTGGCCTGAGATAGAAAGTAGCCCTTACGAGAAGAAGCTACTTCAATATTAAAAAATATTGCAATAGTCCCAGATTCTTCATTTCGAAAGTGCGGAAGAGATGCTACTTGACCTCAGAGATAGTAGAAGTGTCAGAGCCAGTAATGATCATATCATCCACATACAATAATGAGGCAACAAATCTAGCAAATGTATGGAGAAAAAATAAAGCAGAATCCTGAGCACAAGGATGAAACTCAAGCGTAGTACCAGCACTCTGAAAGTGATCATACCAAGCACAAGGAGACTGCTTCAGACCATACAGAGCACGTCGAAGGCCACAAATCTGTCCAGAGGAATAGTGAAGGCCAGGGGAAGGACGCATGTAAACCTCTTCTGTGAGATGGCCATTAAGAAAAGCATTCTTAACATCCATCTGATAAAGAGGCCAAGAACAAACAACAACGATAGAGATCAAAGTACAGACAGTAGTCATCTTGGCAACAGGAACAAAGGTCTCCTCATAATCAATACCATACTCATATGAGAAACCTTTGGCAACCAGACGAGCTTTGTAGCGCTCAAGAGAACCATCAAAATGAGTCTTGACTTTGTAGATCCATTTGCAGCTAACTAGATTCTTACCAGTAGGCAAATGAACCAACTCCCAAGTACTAGTTTTTTGTAAAACAAACAACTCATCCTCCATAGCGTGAATCCAATGGGAATCTTGACAGGCCTCCTTGTAAGACTAAGGTTCTGAAAAAGAATGAATAACAGATAAAAAAAAGTACGATAGGAAATAAAAAAATATATATTAGACCAACCCAACCTATTTGAAGGATGATGCGCTCGAATAAGATATCGGTATGCAGCAAGATCAGAGTCGTCAGAAGCAAGAGGATTAGCAATAGGAGCAGAAACAACTGTTGGAGGGAGAGCCTGGCGACGAGAATAAACTAACAACGGAGGAGGAGGAGGAGGAGGAGGAGAAGGAGAAGGAGAAGGAGAAGGAGCTGGCTGGGGAGGAGGAGAAAAGGGAGCATATTCATAGGGAACAATAGAGATGTACTCATCAGGAGGGACCTCAGAAGGAAATGGATCAATGTGAACCAAATCCTTTTTGGAAACTGGAGTAGTGATAGGAGGAAGCTGAAAGTAAGGCAGACGTTCGAGAAAAGAAACATGACGGGAAATAAGGTCGCAACACCGATAGCTTTTCTGAGTAAGACTATAACCTAAAAAGACAAATAGGACAGATCAAGCACTAAGTTTAGATTGATCTTTACGGGGAAGAAGGACAAAACAAGCAGACCCAAACGCAAGAAGAATAGAGTAATTGGGAAGTTGAGAGAACAGAGCCTCATAAGGAGACTGACTAGAAAGAAGGAGAGCATGCATGCAGTTAAGAAGAAAAGCAACAGTAAGAACTGCCTCTCCGCAAAACGAAGCTGGAACTGAGGCAGAGAGAAGAAGAGACCTAGCTGTCTCAAGGAGATGACAATGTTTATGCTCGGCTCAACCATTTTGTGTAAGTGTATCAGTACAAAAAGTTTGGTGAATGGTACCAAAATTGGCCAAATACTCACAGTCAGTTTAAAAATATTCCCTACCCAAGTCAGATCGTAACAATTTAATGGTAGCCCCAAACTGTGTAGTGATCATAAACTGAAATGTACGATATATTTGATAGAAGTCAGATTTATGAGTCATAAGATAAACCCAAGTATAACGGATGCAATCATCAATAAAAGACACATAGTATGCAGAACCTCCTTTAGTGAGAATAGGAGAGGGTCCCCAGACATCAGTATGCACAAGAGAAAATAGAAAAATCGAAACAGAAGTACTTTTATTAAATGTAAAGCTGACATTTTGGCAAGTTTACACCCCCAACATTCATCAATTTGACTAGGAGAAACTTTATTCAATAATCTTGACTGAGCTAAAGACCGTAAGCGGTCAACAAACAAATGACCTTGGCGAAAATACCATAAGTAAAACTGACTCAACTGAGAATCTAACTGAAATGAGGAAAAAGCAACTGGAGAGGTGAATAGAGGGAGATGCAAGCTTTCTACCACATAGAGATCTCCAACTCTACTTTCGGTCCTAATCTACTTCTTGGACACCCTATCCTGCACACAACAGACAGGAGGAAAAAATAATATCAGAACCAGAAGTATCAGGTTGACTAATAGATAATAAACTGACAAATAGTTGGGGAACATAAAGAACAAAGGGAATTCTTCATAACAATAGCCCAAAAAGCATAATTGGCACCAGTGAATTTACATCTGATGGCTTGTGTTTTGGTGTCCATCATTGTAACAAACCAAAGATTTATAGGTCGAAGTATAATAACAACTAACAAGTGGGCCAAATTGTAAATAAGAGTTTTGAATCCAAATAAAAGTATTAAAAGTATTGATAGTCACAATTACGAACACAGAGAGACAGAAAGAGAAAGAACCAGGGCAAATGATGCTGATGAAGACGACGAGAATCGAGAGAGACGTGATGATCTATTGTGATTCGTAGCAGATGGGTCGCGACAAGGAGTCGTGCTTGAACCGAGAGGCAGAGAGCCCTGGGTCGACTTTGAGACGAAGCCTTTGAGTCAGATGAAGAGCCAACTGGACCAAACCCACTACGGTTGCTAGGGTTTCAAATCTTCAAGCTAGGGTTTCACAGCAAGCTCTGATACCATGTAAGTAATTCTGAATGTTCTGTATATTCAACTTGTATCTCAATTACATTAAGACCTTAGTTTATACAACCCTGATGCCTAAACCAAAAAGGAAATACAATATTCACATAATCACAATCATGCCTAATATATACGATTATATTCTCACAGACCTCACTCCTCACTTCGAAACCTTGCTCTTACTAATGCTTTCCACTCCAATGAATGGAAATGTTAGGGAAAGGGAAAGACTTAAATTGACATAGGATATTGTAGTAAAAAAATGGTATGAATTTATTCAATTTAACTTTGCATATAGCCTTTGACAAGTAGCCTTTTGATTCTCCAAGGATTGTGCAATAGGTTTCCAGCCTAAGAAGCATGGACACTTCTAAAAAGGTGACGTGTCCATGTCAGACACATATCAAACTTTGATGTTTCTCAGACACTTTTGGACACGTGTCTGATGCTCTTTTTTTCGTGTCCATAATTAAAAATAAAATTCATAATTGCGGACTCGTGTCACTTATTTTGCAACGGGCCTGTCACTTCTTGGCTTGTCTATCACTAAAAAATAAACATGAGATCAATACTTCTTAGACATTTGCTAACATATGATTTTCAAATTTTGAAATTTTGACATAAATATCTTATACCCTTGAAAAATATATAAGAATAATCTTATAGAAGTTTTACATAAACTTAAATGGAAAGATACGTGAAAGCGTTAGCAAACGACTAAGGAGGATGAGGGAAATGTTGCGATTATATATGTTAGCTATAGTTTTTTTGATTTGTAACTAATAGTCTAAAAATTCATGCAAGAGAATTAGTACAAGATTTACTTAGTATAAATCTTAGTGCCACAAAATGGGGAAGGAAGCGACTATGGGAATGTGTATATATTTTATATATTAAATATCTAATTATTATATTTTCAACTTGGTTTTAAAATATATGTTAAAATATGATTAAATATTTGATATTAATGTCAACAACAAATTGTCTTTGTCAAGTATAAATAAATATTATGTAAGATGAAAGTATTATACTAAGGGGTGGTTTGAGATCTATGAAGCATGGACACCTCTCCGAGGGCTCCGTACCAGTGTCGGACACGGACACACGGTGGACACGTGTCTGACACGCAGCAGAGAGTGTTCCTTTTTTTAAAATTTTTTTTCACATCCGGACATGTTATAGACACTTTCGGGACACATTCGGGGTAATTTCACAATTTACAAAAAAAATTTGGGGTCGATTTGTAAATTAGTAAAAACAGATCAGCCCTAATCTACTTTGATTAGAACAGAAACAGCAGAGAAAGAGTGAGAAAGAGAGGAAAAAAGAGGACCTAATCGATTCGTCGTTTGTCGTTTGTCTTCTATTCTCGTCAGTCATCGCTCCTCGTCGGTCGTCAGTCGTCTCTCGCCCTTCGTCGTTAAGGTACACGCTGCTATGCTTCTTCGATCTTCATTCTTCTTCTTCTTCGTCTCTCGTCGATCGTTAGTTGCTCGCTCTCTCTCTCTCTCTCAGCCTCTGATTTCATTTTATTTTTTATTTTATTTTATTTTCTCTGATTTTATTTTTTCTTTTATTCTTATTTTATTTTATTTTTTCTTTCTTTTATTTTTTTCTTTTATATTCTGATTTAATTTTTTCTTTTCTATTATTTGAGTATATAATTTTAATAATGTATGTTTATTAATTTTATTATAGAAACCAATTTTTAATTATGAAACAATGGCTACGGGTGGTAGTTCTAATGATATGTTATGTATTAATGGGATGCAATTTTATGTTATTTGTGAATGATATATATGATGTTAAATCAATTAAATGTTTATTTTTTATAATTTTAATAGTGATATTTTGCATATTTTATTACTTTTTAATAATTTTTTAAAATAATTTTATGACATATAATAAATAAAATGAATCATATATATTGAACGTGTCCCCAGCGTGTCGTGTCTCCTATTTTTTGAAAATTTGCGTTTTTGCGTGTCCATGTTGTGTCCGTTTCGTGTCGCGTGTCCGTGTCCGTGCTTCATAGTTTGAGATGTTCTAAATAAGTACACTTTTTGACCTTTTATAAAAAAATGTGTAGAAAAGTAGAGAAAGTGGGTAAAAAAGTAGAGAGGAAATGTTGATAGATGTTGATTGATGTGACTCAAATAAGTGTATGTATGCAAAAAAAAAAAAAAGTGCACTTTTTTAGTGCATGCCAAACACCTGCTAAGTTTTGAAGTTATTTTTCTTTTGTTTCTTTAATATTTGTACGTTTTAGAGTTTCTATCTCAGTTGAGAGTAATTTTCTTTCTCGACGGGAGTGAGTTTTTTACAAGTTATTTACTTGGGAGCGTAGAAATGCATTTCTTAGTAATAATTGTCACCTATGTAGGAGTTTCTTGCTATTAAGGTATACAATAATTATTTAATTTTGTGAATATTATGCAAATATATAACCATATAATATAACATTTTTCTAGATAATACAATAACAAGATATAATTATTTGTGGTATTCTGAACTATGTCTGTGTCCTACTTTTTTTAAATTTGCCGTGTCAACGTGTTCGTGTCGTGTTGTATTTTTGTGTCCCATGTGCATGTCTATGCTTCATAGCCCAACATGAAAATTCAGGGTATGTTTGGTTTGAGTTTGGGAAATGAATTTTAGAAAAAAAATTCCAAAAATTTGTTTGGTTTGATATTTTTCTCAAAAAAATTTCAAAATCACTCTCTCTCTTACACATCAATCAATCACTTTTTCTCTCCTCTCTCATTCTCAATCACTTTTTCTCTCACACACATCTATTCAATTCTCCCAAAATATCAAATCATCCCAAACTCCCAAAAAAAATTTGTCTCTCAAAATGTATAACCAAACAAACCAAAAAAATTTCTAAAACAACTCTCCCAAATTTTTTTTAAAAACAACTCTCCCAAAAACAAACCAAACAAGCCCTCAAGCTCTTTAGTAATTTTTTCCCATCTGTTTGCTTTTTTTTTTTAGCTGCTGTATTTTTTCTCTGGTTGCTGGAATTTTGTATTTTAATTTTTTTTTATTAAACTGGTGATTGGGCCAAACGGGTTCTGGTTTCAGTTTTGGGCTGGTTTGATACAGTTTGGGTCTGATTCAAAGTATGTGGTTGGTGGTTTGGGTTTTGTTTGAATTTTAAAAACTGATTCAGGTTTAATGTGGACTAGATTGGGCCTAAAGTATTTGAAGGTTGGATCAAGTCAGGAGTTATGGTTGAAGGTGAGCTTGGTTTAATTTAAGTGTGATTGTGGTCTAATTGGCTTAGCTGAACATATATATAGGCTAATAAAATTCCATAAGTAAACAAATACTAAGAAATAAAATCTTAATTAAAAATGCCTTTACATTCCCCATCACCAACTTTTCCTCATCTTCTCCTCTACTAGTTCTACTCTTAACTTCTCACTGATATATTGGTGTATATATATTTTTATTTTCTCGTATTCTTCTCAATTCTCATCCTTCTTGAGATCCTCCTTTAGTTATGCTTATTGCTTATTTCAAGACTTCCTAGCATTCGTACAAATAGAAGAAAGAACTTTTTTTTCTTTTTCTTTTTTTTTAATTTTAGGGCGGCTTCCAATGATAAGGCTTGCTGTTAGCCTCCATGGTGCAAGTTCGAGTCACAGAAACCACCTCTCCAGAAATGGAAGTTAGGTTGAGTACATCTTGCCCTCGCTATTTTTTACTATTTAGCAGACATTCGTTTTGGATTCAGTGTGTCAATTGGTGATTTGTCCTTGGTCTTACTACAGTTAGCATGTGAGGGTTGGGAAAAGTAATTCAAATAATTACCTAAATTTACCTAACTATACTAGTTGTAGGTAGCAGGTTACGGGTTCTTGCTAAGATGGTAGTCCATATATGATGGGCTTCAAGTTGGAGGAGTTGGGCTTCAGGAGGCTGAGAGTGAGAATTTGGCACTAATGGGTGTAGGGTGTGATTTCAATCCAAGAGTCACCAAGGAGCAGCTTCAGAAGTCGAGGCTGACTTTATGCACAAAGTGCTGATTGGCAAGCTTTTCAATACACGAGGCACCAAAGACGGCTTTGGAGGCACTCATAGTCAAGCTGACTTTATGCCCAAAGAGGCAGATTGTCCTGCAAAAAGAGGAATCACATCTACAGTGACCAGTAACAGTGGACTTTATGGCCAAGTAGGCAAAATTGACCAGGATATGTAGTCTAGGTGTGCAGTGACAAATAGTAAGCCAGGCACACATGACAGATGTGACTAGCCACCTCTGGTGCCAAAGGCAACTATGTCAGGTGTTCTACAGATTCAGTCATTGTGGATGACGAGCGCAAGACGATAAAGATCTCTCTTCTCCCTCTCTAGGATTGCCAAGTCGCAACCTGCAGGGACACATTGGCTGGCCTTTCACTATGGGCCCATTTGGTGCAACTTCTTGCTAGCTGAAATCTAATAATAAAAAAGGAACAGTTAAAAGCACTCCTTTCTTGCTTTTCTAATAATCAGTTTTTTTCAACTTATATACTAGTTATTTCCACCTCATAAGTTGTAAGCCGAAGCTACATCAAACAATGACACACTTTTCTGAAATAAAAGAGTTATAAGTAGTAGCACCGTAAGCTGCACGAAAGAGGGCCTATCTACTTAACCATGGAACCCGAGGATTCCAAGGTCTGCCAAACAATCACCCAGATCATGCAGACGTGTGCTGTATTTGAACTCTCTGCCCCTTGCTTTTCACCCAAATTGGCATTAATGCATCATGTCTTGTGTGTTCAGGGACAACTTTGATTGAGGGGTTGAGGTGATACAGGTCTGTTCACAAGACCACCTCTGTTATTATGCCCTTGGTGTCTAATTCTGAGAACAAGATACGTACTGCGTTTGTTGGCCTTACATGGGGGGCAGTTTCTTGACTCCAGGGTGTGAATGGCAATTTTATAAAAATCAGTTGATACTCAGTTATGTGGCAGCATAATGGTATCATAGAGACCCTGTTACTCTGAGGTAGAGTGGCTGCTATGGCCCTGTATTTTCTGTACGGTTCATTCCAGTACATCAGTCACCTCAAAGGTACTTTTAGACCAAGTTCTCCTGATCTTTTAACATTCATGAATTTGGTAATTGATCATTACTCATTGACAGATACTCCTTATAATCTCATACAGTGATCTTGACTACTCATTGCACTTTCATGGTTTATTGTGCAGAAAAATGTGTTAGGAATTTTCTAAACCACTTGCTTAATGGAGATAATGCCATGTAGATTCTCTGAACTGAATACCCTGATATTAATGCATCAAGAATCTCATATTATTATTTGGTGACTTTGATTATTGCCACTATTCTCGTGAAGAATATCTGAATCTGAACAATTCTGTTCCAAAACCATAATTTTCATCGTGATTCATGATACATTCTACAGTCCAAGTGTTCCCTTTGATTAGAATAAAACACTTTGAGACCTGGTACTTGCTATATATAGGGTGTAGTATTATGTTGTCTTTTTCATAGTAATGTGATAATATATGTTTACAATGACAAACTTGTAATGCTTGTTTACATCTTGAAGTTTGGGGATTTTCCATGTCCAATACCCAGCATGTGTTGGAGTTCCATAGCCCTGAGAACATTCATATATTTTTTCTCAAGTTTTAATTCTTTTCCTCCCTTTGCTCAGCGTACTACAGTGACATTTGTGTCGGTGCAATTGCATGTCGGCTTGAAAAGAAAGAAAGTGGGGCTGTCCGTGTATACATCATGACATTGGGTGTTTTGGCACCATATCGCGGGCTAGGTATTGGTAAGTGAATCTGTTTCTTTCCCTCCTCTGCTTCGTCTCTTCTATGGGAATTGCTTAGAAAACCTTAAAAGAACTGCTGTTTGAATATCATTGTTCCAAGAGAAGTTATTGGGCGCTCTTGGAGCTACCTAGACCAATCACAACCCCCATGCTAGTGGGCCCATCATTCTGTGTTGGTTGGTAGTGACCCCAACTAAGAGGGGAGAGATTATTGGGTGTTCCTTGAGCAAAGACACATTGTGCTCCAGGACCCGCATCCAATCATATACAGCCACCCTTCTTGGTGGTGATGCCACTATCGCGTTGTTTGTTTCAGCAGAAATATTTTCAGAAAATGTTCTCATTTTTTTGGTGTTTAGTACAATGGAAAATGAAAGTCCGTAAAACAAGCTTATTTAGGTAGAAAATAATTTTCACTTTTAAAAAGTGGAAAACGTTTTCCATATTAAAATCTTGCTAATATCACCATACTACCACCATCGCTACCGCTGCCGCCTCCACCAATCCCATCATGACGTCTACCACCCCACCATCACCACAAACACTGCTGCCTCACCACCACCACCAGTACAATGACTAGCACATAAGTCTCATAGTTGCATCCAAACATAGGAAAATGTTTAGAAAACATTTTATGGAAAAAGTTTTTGTAAAAAAGTTTTCGCCAAAACAAACGAAGCATGTGTTGTGTCAAGGCCATCAAACAAACATTGGTTTTCAATAGTGAGACCAGAACCAAAGAACTATTCTTAGATTAGTATTTTGGAATTGGTTGCAGGTACGAAACTGTTGAATCATGTCCTTGATCTTTGCTCGAAGCAAAACATTGGTGAGATTGAGATATACTTGCACGTGCAGACGAACAATGAAGATGCCATCAGTTTTTATAAGAAATTTGGGTTTGAAATCACAGACACCATCCAAAACTATTACACAAACATTACACCACCAGATTGCTATGTTGTTACCAAGTTGATCAATCAAGCAAAGAAATAACACATTTAAAGCTCGGTTCCGTACTACGTGCTCAATAGGATCATTATTTTTCTTTGTTTTGAGCTTTTTTCGCCTTGCGTTGATTAAAACTTGGGGAGTCTAGTATCATATGCCAGAAGCGAGTAGGAGATATTGACCATTTTCATTTCTCATGCTTTTCTGTTCAATTGATGAATGCCTTTGCTATTGAATCTCTTTTGTTCAAGAACAGTTTTGTAATTTGTTTTATAGAACTATTTAAAGGAGTTCCCTGGTGTAACACAATTTTCACATTTGCCAACTCTGTAAGTGGTTTTGTCAAAGTAGTTGCATATTGACTGATATTTTTTTCTTCTTGTGGATGTGCCGAGGTTTGTTTGGGAAGTGATTTTTTTAGTGGTTGTTTTGCTAAAATATAAGGTGAAAATATTTGTAGTGTTTAGGTATGATTTTTTTTTTTTTTTTTTTTTAAAAATATATATATATATATATATATTATGAAATACTAGCAAAAAGTAGAGAATGGGAAGAGGAAACTGAATTTTTTATACAACTTTTTAGTGGTTTAGTTTTGACTATTTTAATCACTTGCGAAATAGAGCCTGAATTTGATTAGATTTTGTTTCTCCCACACAGGCTTATGACCACTACTGCTATGCTAATTGAACTCTGCCTCGTTGAGGCAGAAATGGCCTGGAAAGCTGTAAGTTTTGTCTAGTCCTTGGATTGACATTTCCAGGGAATCTAGAGACGATTTTCTCATACGCAATACAACTGCAAATCCCTTTCAAAATCAACCATCGAAATGCAAATTGAAGCTGCACAATTGTCAAAAATCTGCGCAAGAATTTGCTAAAAATGAGTTCAATTTGCAACACGGATTCCATCATTCAGTTGTAAAGAAGTACACTAATATTGACATCAAAGGAGAGAACCTATCTGAAGGGCTCGTTCGGCAATAGTCTAAGTCACTAAAAAAATTCAAAAAATTGAAGTCACCAAAAAACTATTAAAAATGTCAAAAAGCTAAAATATCTTCCTTCCTATTCTATTTATTTTTTGCATGTTTTTCTAAAAAAAATATTCCCAAACACTTCAGTTTTTTATTTATTTATTTTTTTGCCTAATTTAAAATAAAAAAATAAAATAAAAATAAAAAATCACTTCCCAAACAAACCCAAGCCATTTTGTACAAACTAAAACACCAGTAAGAACACACAATAAAGAAAGGCATAATTCCATGCAGATGAACATTAATATTGTACAGTTAAAAGAGGACCTTAGAATAGTGCAATACTACAATGGGAAGAGGAATTTGAGATACGCGGTCAACCATTGGATGCATCCACAGGGAGCCAAGAATGAATGGAAGGAAAACATTTACAAAGATGTGCATACTGTTCAAAAGCATAGGAGTTCAATATGACAAGTTAGTATGTAAATGTATATATATATATATGTACTAGCCTCATCTATGAACATTACAACAATTTGCATTTTATTACATATATGTACAGAATCTGAAGGTAAGGAGAAGCAATGTCAATGCTTCAACAAAAAGGCATTAGTAATTCATTGCCCACCATCTGAAGACCAGATTGACTGGTTCAGTAAGCCACACCACCAGAAAAACTATCACCATCGTGAAGTAGAGACTCTGTCAGCCAATAACCATCCCATGAACCCCCAACCCTCTGCCAATTTGAATCCAGAGTTAATTAAAGTAATGCGTAACAAGGGAATAGTACATTAATACTGTGCATGTAAACAATTTGAATCCAAAATCAATTGAAGGACTAACAAACTAATGCATAATAACAATGAATTTGTAAACAAGTTTAACTTCTTCACCACTAAACTTTTAGCTTTAGTAATATCTCCTATCCCTTAAAGAGGGAGGGGTGCACATTTTAAGTCCAATTGAGACATGGGTGTGAGCATGGCACTCTTATATATAAAGGCTTTCCTTTTCACTTTTCTATTTATATTTTATCCTTTTCAAAATGAGCAATGGTAGAGGGCCACAAAAAGTCGTCGTTTTGGCAGTTTTGAGCCATTTGAGCCACTGTTTTTGTGGCCCTCAAACATTTTTCTTTCAAATTGCCCCCAAAACATGATAACTACTGCTTCAATTCTCTCCAACTGCTTCAAATAATTGCCATAATTATCAGATCCAATTACAAATTGCACACAAGTAGCGTGTGCCCACCTCTAATATTCAAAAAATCAAAGCATGGCTCACTTACAAAAAGCTCACATATATCTAGCACGTCACGTGTTCATCATGACATCATCTCCAATGGGCTTAGATCCAAGTGTGAGCATCGTGAGGTGACACGTGGACCAATAATACATCTCCACATGCTCCCTTCAGGGGTTGAACCATGTCAGCCAAGG
The DNA here is from genome assembly GCA_022316695.1 of Camellia oleifera. Taxonomy (NCBI): domain Eukaryota; kingdom Viridiplantae; phylum Streptophyta; class Magnoliopsida; order Ericales; family Theaceae; genus Camellia; species Camellia oleifera. Next base: position 53,238,947 of record CM039319.1, read on the forward strand.
ATAGCATACGTTGTTGTGCCCTAGCCTTGAGCCTAGGCATTGATGGACACCAGCTAGCCATCTTCTAATCCACTCAAATGGGCATGATCGAGGCACCCCTCAGCTAGGCCGAACAAACCTCTATGCAAGCACTTCGCTCTCTCCACTTGAAATGAGACACTTGACACTCCTGGCTTAGTTAGTAATTCTCCACACATGCGTGTCACTTTCTATGCTTGTCCCTCCAAGGTCTACTGTTTTCAGGCATGCTCACTCATGGGCTGAGCATGCACGCACTCGATTCCCCTTTGCTTGGCGCACTTGATTCCCCTTAGCTTGGCCAAGCAATCCGCCAATAGAGCACATATCTCCTATAATCTACACTTGTTCTCCAAAATACACCTTGATGCTATCATGCTAGCCTAGTTTGTGAATAGGGGCTAGCAACCCCCTCGGAGTTAGTGATCATGGATACCCAAGCAACTCCATAACCCCACATAAAATTACTAGGGTTCTTGTAATTGGTGGCTAGAGGTGAGCTTTCATCAAGGTGGCTCATCACATTCTCCCTTGATGAATTCATCTCAAAGAGAGATCTACACAAGAAGACAATTCCAAACTTTAATTGGAACCCAAAAGGTGTGATGCGCTACGGACTCCTCTGTACTTTGGGCACACCTAACCATCGTTGCAGGCATTGTGAAAATTATTTTGACGTTGCTGGTAGTTGTAACTTCCAAATTGTTGTGAAAAAGAGGATAAGCCATGGCCCTGAGCATGTGACAATATACACAGGTCAGCTAGCCTCCAAGTCTTTATAAGGAGGAGGACGCCACCTCCGTGCATGCAATGAATCAGGAATGTTCTCCAACAAGCTTAGAAGCTCCACTGCCACTCAATCTCTCTCTCTATCTAAGATCATCTCAACTTTCATCCCCTCCCACCTCTGGTGGTCTCATGGTAGTTCATTAGCCAGTTCATTGCCAACCATAACTTCCCAGAGAGCTCCATAACCAGCCCACTCACCGTGTACTATCCACATCAGGAATTTTTCATGTATATTTATTCACATCCAAACCATGCAATTGCTGTCCTAAATCTAATTAGATTGATGGCTAGGCTAGACCTATAGAATACACAACCAACTTTCCCAGATCATAGAATTCGAGCTGGAGCTGCAAACCACTTTAATCCATTGTTAGGTATTCAAATAAAGGGGAGGTTCAAATAGCATTGCAATCTCATGACTAAAAAGTGAAAACATTGGTCAAATACACAAAAACTCAATAGCTTAAACCCACCAAGATAACAATTTTCAACCAATGCCATCATTTCCAGTAACGATAATTTCAACTCTGTTCGTTACAGATCCTACGGTATCCAAGTGGGTGACTCTTCGATTCAATCTCGTTATACATTGATCCAAAAAAAAATTGTTTTCTAAGTTAGGTAAGTGCATATCCTTACATTCACATATATGCATTTATTTGTGTGTGCGCACACGTGTACAATTAATTTATTCATGTATGGACTTTTTTGGGGGGGGAATGGTCTAGCTTACAGGTTCCTCTTAGATATATTATGAGTGAATCGAGAAGCCCAAAAGGTTTTGTGCCTCAAAAGCAAACATAAATGGAATTGTTATTCATTACACAAACAACGATTAGACATAAAAAGGAGCAATGGGCAAACCTGAACCATGGTAAATTGAAATATTTCTTCTTCCTCAGGGCGAGCTCCTCTTATCCAAACCCGCTGCTTATATTGATTCTGTGCCACATTTCATAAAAATATAGTTCCTGTTAGAATGAATCATGAGTTTTTCTTCTAATGACAGTAATTAAACCTCAACCAGATCTCCCTACAAATCACAAGTATTTTACCTCCTCCACCAGCAAACTGCTCAAGATCTTCCTTTCCCTGTGTCCAAGCAACACTCGATAGGTCGAATGGTGGAAAATCCGCCTGAATCTTTCAAACTGCATGAACAGTAGAGATGCCAACAATAGAAAACACAACAGTTTATGTCAAGAAAAAAAAATTGGATTGCAACATCTTGTCCACCATGGTCCATATTCAAAATTTACTGACCTGCCCCAAGTCAAAGAATGGCCCAAAATAGGTTGACCTTTCAAAAGGATCAAATCCAGCAAACTGCATAACCAGAAACAAAACCACGCCACCTCTTCACATGCTATAAAACCAGTTTAAAAAGCACCATAGGTTTTGAGGTTATAAATTACCCTGTACATGACTTCGATCCCATAATCTGGACGGGGTTGGTCATTGAACATCAATGCATCAAGTTGGCATTGGACAGCTTCTTCTGCACTAAACTACAACACGAGAGTATAGTAGATTGACATAAAAGAATGAAGAAATTCCAATACTGTGGATCAATCTTTCAGTTAGAAAATTACATTTAATCTTGGTCCAAAAGGTCTCTTCCTACGAGATTCAAGCCTACAAAAAATATATATATATCACTAATTAGTACAAAAGATAGTGATTTGCAATCCATTTTAAGCAGAGATATAGATAGAGGTTGGATTGGGTAAAGTTTGGAATAAAGCTGAATGTTTCAGAAGAGAGAAAACCTTTAATCTGAAACTGACCTGTAAGAACTATCAAGTCATACTCAACACAAAGGTAAACCCAAGGCACAGCCAGTTGCCTAGCCCACTTATATGTCCCTGTACGTCCTTTCTATAATTCAAGGATAGATTGAATTATCCAATTCCTTTCATACAGCTAGTATGAAACCCAACTAACGAGGAGTGTTTTTGGGAAACTGTTACTCACACCTCACGAATGCAGTGGTGAGAAGCTTAAGGTAGCAGTAGTTAAGAAAAAGATAAAGGAACATACTCTGGAAAAGCTTAATCACACACAAAGTAGACAATTAACTGGATAGGCTATGAGCCTAGGACAGGTGATCCAATCAAACTTTTGAGATGTGTTAACGCAATAAGCAGACCAAAACTATGAATAGATGTGGTTAGAAAACTATAGAATATGCTTTAGCAAAGATTAAAAACTTGACAGAGATGAATGCCTTAGAATTCGTTCATTTGTTTTACTGATTATTTGTAGGTTCTGAGTGGGGCCCTAATTGTCACTCCAAAAAGTGAGTTTGACTGAAAGGAATGAGCAACCATGATTTCTCATGTGTAAGTTGCATAAGTTACTCCAATTACCTGGTGATCAACATTGTTCGTTACCAACCCATTTAATGTTATACTATTGAAGATTATGAGTATGTTTGGTTTGGTTTTGGAAGAGTAGTTTTTAAAAATTATTTTGGAGAGAGAGTTTAGAAATTTTTTTGAGTTGTTTAGTTGTGTATTTTGAAAATAGTTTTGGAGTTTGGAATGATTTGATATTTTGTTATAATTGAGTAGATGTGTGTGAGATAAAAAGTGATTAGAGATGAAAGGAAAAAAGTGATTGATTGATAGGTAAGAGAGAGAAAGTGATTTTGAAATTTGTTTTAAAAAATTTACAAACCAAACAAATTTTTTTTAAAAAATTTCCCAAAATCACTCTAGAAATCCAAACCAAACATACCCTATGAGTCTAAATCGAAGCTTACCCCTGAGGGGGTAGCCTAATTGGTCAGTGGGTATGCTCCCCACATACCCAACTCAGGTTCGACTCTTGTCGGCCCCTCCAGTTGCCTAGATCATGCAATTAGAGGGTGTCGCTTGATCCTCGGATTTTCACTCCTGGGGTGAGCCCAAAGGACCCTGCCTCTAACACAGTTTCCTTATATAATCCCATATATGTTCCAAACCAAATAAAATAAAAAATAAGGCAACAAAAAGAGAAATGCTTGAAAATATAAACAAATCCTAAAAATTCAAAGCTGTCAATTGGCGCCTCAAAAAATGTCCGAACCCTTTTCCTTTCTTGATCCCCATCATTGAGTCTCTTATTTTATTCAATCAACCCAAGCCTAACCCAAATTCATTAGGTTAAGCTCAAGGCCTCGTTTGGAAATATATTTTTTTAGTAATTTTTTGATTTTTTAACTAAAATATTATGTAAAAAAATTAATATGTTTGGTATGACTTTTTGATTTTTTATAAAAAAGATATGTAAAAAATAGTGAGAAAATAGAATCTTGACTTTTTAAGGGTTGTTTGGGATGACTTAAATAAGTGTACTTTTTGTCTTTTTACGAAAAGATGTTCAGAAAAGTAGAGAGGTGATGTAATGAAAAAAAGATAAAAAAATAAAAAGATTGATTATTTTTGGTTTGCTAAACTTGGCCTTGGCCTTAGTATAGGTGGTTAGCTTTTTGATTTTTTTAAAGATTTTTTTTACTTCTAAGCTAAAAAGTAGTGATGTTAAGCCCATAATTCGAGGTTCAGCAGATTTTCCCAGCCTTATGGGTACCTCCAAACCAACTGAACTTGCCCAAATTGTACCCCTTACCATATGCAACACTCCCTACCCATGTACCCACAAATATATATATATATATATATGCATGAATTCCAAGCCACAAAACATGTTGTTAGTGAAATTATTATCAAACCCTCAAAAGCAATACAAGCATATATGAAACTAAATCAAATAACATATAACATGATTAAGTAAAAAAAATATTAATGACAATAACAATAATCAAAATTGATGAATGAAAGTCATCTGTTCTGAATGCTATATACAAACAAATATGGAGAGAGAGAGAGAGAGGCCAACCAATCGGCAGAGAGAAAGTCAGGAACGTCAGCAGAAGCTCTGAAGCGAGAGGTCAGAGGAGGAGGAGGTCTGTGGGCATGAAAGGATTTGGAGAAGAGAGGCTGCGGAGATGATAGGCCACAAAACGACATCGTATTCTCGCCGGTGTCGTCCTCTTTGCTTCTCTCTCTCTCCTCCTCGGGAAGTATGGCGATGGAAAATAGGCGATTTGGGTGCTTTTAAGGAAATTAAAATAAATATAGAGTACTATTATTTTGAATCTTTTATTTTTTGGATACTCACTTTCAAATTTTAAAATTCTTAAATTTTTTTTCTCCTCCTAAATAATATTAAAATTATTCTTATAAAAACATTTCATCTATTCAAATTCACACTTCCACACCTCAAAAAGTCTCTCTTTTAAAACCTTCACAGAACCCACGACAGCAAAACCTCCCAAAACCAATAAAAAAAATTTGTGGTGATTAAATTTTTTTTTCTCTACTTTATTACGAGATTTGTTAATTTGTTTGATTTTTTTTTTCTATTACCTCTTTTCGCACACACAACACAATCCACTTTTATGTTTCTCTAGTTAGTTTTCTATGATTCATTCATGTTCTCACTGTACTTGTATGCTCTCTCTGAGCTAAACTAGTCAGGATTTCACCTCCCGGTCAACCGGTTGGTTGACCATCCAAGAGTGGTTCAACCTTTTTTGTTTGTCTGCTTTTGTTGCTGCTTCAATTACCTGTTCCCAAACAAATAAGAAATGTTCGGTTACTTATTCCTGAACAAATAAATAATGTTCAGACTTTTGTTCCTGAATTTTGGTCATATGTTCGGGAGTTCAGTCTCGAAAAAATAACGAACAGTTTTTATTATTTTGTTATTTTTTTCAATAAACTTATCCTTACAAGGTCAATCTCTTCTGAGCTAAGAATACCATCAAAGTTATGAACTGCTTCTGAGCTTTTGTTGTTATACTCCTCGTCTCATGGAGTTGTAATTGCCGAAAAAACTTTCACTCATTATCATTGCCAAAGAAGTGTATGCAATCAAATAGTTGTCGCCGGAATATTGCCGCCAAAGGATTTTCAAGGTTTTAAGGTAGGTAGGTTTTGAAGGTGAGAATTTGAGAAGATGGATGAGTGATGATAGAGGTGGGTGGTCTCATAAACCCTAACTCATGATGTAGTGGGTGTGGATTTAATTGTGAGATGTGATATTCTAAAATTTTTGATGTCCTTTTTTATTAATTTCATTTGAGATTATTATTGTAATAAAAAAATTAAAAAATTGGAAGCTCAAAATAATTGATAAGGTGCTAATAGCAGCACTCTAAATATAATATGGGAAATTCTACTATATATCCTACCATATATATATATATGGATTTTTTGGTGAAAAGTCCCTTTTATGGGAGGGGGGGTTTTGTGTGAAGGACGCGAAATAAAATAATAGCCTTAAAAGTTCCTCAAATCAAAAAAAAATATGATGAAAAGATTAAAATACCCTTCCATATAATCTGAAACCCTCGGTTGAACCATTTCTCTTATTTTTATCTCCACATTACTGACATCCTCTCTCTTTCCTTTATTTTCTCTCTTCTAAATCCTAAACCCTTTCGATCTCTATCTTCGATCTATCTCACAAAATCGAAACCTTGAAATCGTCCCTTGAAATCCATCTTATAAATGTGATTCAAATCGTGATTTTGATGAAGATGGATTTCAAATCGTGATTCAAATTCATCTCATAACCCCTTGAAAATAATCAAGTAACTTCAAATCGCTTCCAGATATTTATTTTTTTGAAATTGTCTTCTTGAAATTAATTGAGATTCTTTTTTTGCTTTGTTTTAGATTGTTTGAAATTTGTGAGAAATTGCTTGATTATTGATGTTTCTTCAATCTTCAAAAATTTCCAAAAACCGATCCAAAAAAAAAAAAAATGTCGATCTATGTGTGTCCTTTTTTGTGATCATCTCTATGTATGTATATATATGTTTGTGATCACCATTTAAATAGTTTTTTTTTTTTTTTTTTGAAGGAGGGGATTTTGTTTGTTTAATTTTTTTCAGAGTTGATTCCTTCACTCATCTCTGATTTCTTGTTTGAGGGTTTTGTTTTATCAAGGCATTATAGGTGTTTGTTGAAAGTCCAAAAAGAAATAGAAAGCCAATTTGTAGTTAAAAAAAATGGGCAGAGTAACCATGGCAACATTTCATACTTACAAATTCAGAGGGTCTTTGATTCTAATTAATAATTAAGTATTGATTGTTTTTTCTATCCTCTGATTTCACATTATGTTTGTGAACAATCAGTTTCAATTTTTTTATTAGAAAAGAGAAAATTGAGAGGGAAGCTATAGTGTGTATTTGGTGTTTTCTCTTCTCCAATAAGTTATTGGTTGATCTGGGGTACTGTTACATGGTGTCTAAATAGTGTTGTGATTAATGGTGCTGTGATTGATAGAGGGGATGGAGTTTACGAATTTGTATTGAGTTTAAGTGATTGGAAAATTTACTGTTTTATTACAATGTTTGTGAGAAAGGAAGAGAGTTACAATAAAGTTTGCAAACTTAGTTTCGGTGATAGATAGTCCATGACAACGCCCAACATCGTAAGTATTTCATGCTACTATATGCTTGAATTGGTAGTTTTTAAATTTGAGTAAATCTAACAAGATTTTGATTTCTATCAATAGTGTTGATTGCGGAATTATTATATATTATATCATGCATCAAATCATGAGAAATGAGCCTATTGCAAAGTCTATGGAAGATGATAAAATTAACAATTTCCAAGCATCAATAGTGCATTAATTTTTGAATGATTCTCCAAAAGCATGGAGAGAGAAACAGTTCAACATCAAAAGAAAAATAGCTAAGTAATAAGTCCTCAAGGACAACAATGTAAATGACTTTTGGGAACTATTTTTTTGTATCTGATGTGAATGATGAATGTCATTTTGTTTTTTTGTAAATGAAAGAATGCTGAAAGAGTAATTGTAGGTTAAAGAATGCTAAAAGAGTAACAATGATACATGTTATAATTATTATGGATTAGGATGAAATATTGTTACAGAACCTTGTTATGAATAAAATACAATTATACAGTATATATTTTGTGTCTCTTGATAATATATGTAGTTGTGGTGTTATATTATTTTTGCACAAAGATTGCGTTATGAGCAGTAAGGACTTTGTGTATTATTGTAAATTTAGGTGCAAGTTAAAAATGTTTTCCTATAACACTCACATACTTTAAAGTACAATTTTACTTTGCAATGGAGTAAAATTTTACTTTCAATTCAAAAAACAAATCAAAAACTTGCATAGACAAACATTCAGCAACATAGCAAAATTTTACTTTCGATTCAGAGTAAATTTTACTCTGAATGGGAGTAAAATTTTACTCTCATGTTAAGAAAAGTAATGTTTACTCTCTTTTAAACTATAATTTTACTCTCAAATAAGAGTAAAATTTTACTCTCAGTTCAGAAAACAAAGACAAACATTCAATAACATCGTAAAATTTTACTTTCAATTTAGAGTAAATTTTACTCTGAAATAAAGTAAAATTTTACTTTCATGTTAAGAAAACAAATGTTTTACTATCTTTCATACTAGAATTTCACTCCTATTAAACAAACTCCAGCATAGTAAGATTTTACTTTCAATTCAAAGTAAATTTTACTCTAAATTTGAGTAAAAATTTCACTTTCATGTTAAGAAAAGTAATGTTTACAATCTTTTAGACTATAATTTTACTCAAAACCTTCATGTTAACAAACTCCATTATAAGTTCCTTTAAATGAAACTAATCCAACCACATGAAAAAAACAAATATATTAAAATATCAAATTCAACCACAAAGCAAATCATAAACTTGGATAGACAACCATTCAACAACATATTAAAAATGTCTTTTATTGAACACATATCATTAACCCTACACTTGTCATTCTTTACATACACAAACTCAAATCCTATCATATGGCATATTTATATAACGCAATTTAGAAATCGTTTGCACCTCCAACAAATCTTTGACTTACATGAGTAATTTCATTCACCCATCCAAAAGACAAGAAAAGTCCTTTATTCATGGCGACAAAATATAGAAAGTAAATCCATTTCATCATCAGTAATGTTGGATCTATTTCCATAACAACATAAGAGCTGGAACCATTTTTCAAATCTGCAATCAGTTGACAATAAAAATTTACAGTCAATCAAAGTAGAATTTTACTGTCATTACAAGTCCAAAAACAAATCACAAAAGCACAGAATACTAGAGTAAAGTTTTACTATCATTCTATCAAATAAAAACAAAGCACATAATACCATAATAAAATTTACTCTCATTTATCAAACAAAAACATAGCACGTAGTACCAGAGTATAATTTTACTCCCAAACAAAAAATAGAACACATAGAACAAAAGTAAAATTTTACTCCCAAACAAAAACAGAGCACATAGTACCAGAGTAAAATTTTATTATCTTTCTATCAAACAAAAACAACTAATCAAAATAATAATAATAATAATCAACAAATTAACATACCTCATGTAACAACTCCGATCCATGATTAACGTTAATCCATGTTTAATTATGCCTAATAAGTAATTAAAGCGAAATTTTGCATCATATGTTGCCTTATTTGTGTTTATATCTGTTTAACGTAGAAAGATCTGTTCACGTTTCTGTTTCGGTTTGCAAATTGAAGGCCTTATCGGCATCCGATTCAGAAATTGACTTGATTTATGTGTTATTTGAGATTTTTATAATTTTACGGTAGGTTTAATTGAAATTTGGTTCGGAACGAAATAATTAGAACAAAATAGTACAAATTTGTTTAATTAAGTCAAACTTAATTAAGTTCTTTATTTGAGCCTATATAAGGTCCATGTGAACTCTTTAGTTCACTTTTACACTCTTCTATCACCATATTTCAAGAGAAAAACATGGGAGAAAGAAAGATAGAAAGAAAATTGAACTCAAAGTTGGAAATTGTTGGAGATTTGCAAGAAATTGGGAGTTGAAGTTCTACGTTTGTGAAATTGAGACTCTAGGTAAAAATTTTGTCCTCAAACCTTGTAATCAAGACTTCAATACAAGAATTCTTGAGGATTAAGCTAAATAATGCAAGAGATGGGCTAATGAATTAGAAAATAGAATCATTCTATGCATGCATATCTATATATATATCATAGCATTTTGAGTATGTTTCTAATGATTTTCACATGCATGTGTAATTCGTGAAGTTTGGAGATTGATCTCAAAGGATTTCAACTTGCATGTACTCATCTCACATGTGTTTTGAGAATTCATCTTATGTTGCATCAATTTATATCACTTTATCATGTTTTGGAAGCTTTGGAGTCAAACCATTGCATACATTCTATGTTTTGTATATTTCGAGTTGGGTTTTGGTCAATTGACATACTTTTGGACCTTGATTTTATGAGATGATCTTCAATTCTTTATGTTTTCCAAGTTTAGACTTGTTTTCTCAAGTTTTGGGGCTCAAAGCTTAAGCTTAATGGCTTTGAATTCAAGTTTGGAGCTTGGGAGTGCAATCTAGAAATTCTAAATTCTGCATTTCCGCTCGAGTGGCAAAATCTACACTCGAGCGGCCACTCTGTGATCTTACACTTCTGTTCGAGCGACCTGAAGTCCACTAAAGCGTTAAATGCATGCTCCCAAAAGTTTACGTATTTTGCAAACCGCTCGAGCGGTAAGAGTTGCGCTCTAGCAAGGGCATGAGTCTCACGCTCGAGCGAGAGTCAAGCAGCCATCGAGTGGAGATTTCACATAACCAGGACTTTTTCAAAATTTACAGACCACTTGAGCGAGGGAAGTTGTGCTCGAGCGTCCCCTCATATGCTTGCATGTCCGTTCGAGCAAGGGAAGTTGCGCTCCAACGGGACTCCTATTTTTTGCAAGTTTTGTTAAATGTGTTCAAGTGCATTTTAGCATCCTCATTGCATTCTAGGCACTCCTAGGCCATGATTAAGACTCAATAAAGGTTAAGACTTAAAAACACACTAAGAATGAAACGAAAGAAGTTAAGTACTAACCGAGTGTGTGTTTTATTATGTGCTCTGCTATGTGTGTGTAAGTCACACGCCACAAGTTATTTGATTTGCCTGTTCTACAAGTGGAGCCATCTGTAAGTAATAACTTAGTAAAGTTATGTTTAATTTAATTACTTTTTTGAATGATATGAATTAAGATCTGTTTTATGAAATGTTATATTTTGTGTAATGAATGATTGTCCAAGTTTCTGAAAATGTATTCGTGTCATCCTTAGCACAAGGCCCTTGCCTAGGGGTAATAATACCGTGGTCTCATGACCCTTACCCGGAAGTAATAATACTATGGTTCTAGCAAGTTACAAGTTTCCCGGTATCAGAGGTTCCTAATGGAACTACCAAGCAAGTTAATGCTAATAAATGTACCATGTATAATGAAGCATGAGCTTTGATTTTTATATGTAGTTGAACAAGAACATAAATATATCTGTTTATAATATGAACTATGATCTTAGTACCTGTTATGGACATCATTCATTTAAATCCTTTACTCCGTTATTATTCATTGGGCTCCAGTTCACTATTTATATTATGTATGTAGGTGAGCAGGTATATGACCAGACCCAGAGTTGATGGCCTAAGATTCTGTTTCATTAGCCAACTATTGTGCCTCCCGATGAGGTTCTTTTTTAGAGGACCATGTCAAGGCTTTAGTTGATTTTGTTCTCTATGTCTGTACTAGGCTAAGTCCTCTTTTGGTTTCATGTTTATGAATGAGCGACGTATGAATAATGTAATTATGACATTATATATAAATACAAGTTTGTTTTGAAGATTTCTGTCCCATATATGTTAACACAATTTTATGGACATTGTATATTCTTTATTTTTGCTTCCACAACTCCTTATTATATATTGTTTTGTTAAAAGGTCTTTGGTAATTTAAGGATTACTAGTCGGTTACGACACTAAGGGTTGGTTTGGGATGTCCTAAAAAAGTGCACTTTTTGACTTATTGGTGGGTTTGGGTTGGGCTTAGATTGGGTTTGATGTGATGTGTTAGAGAAGTGATGTGATTTAAATAAGATGATGTGACTCAAATAAGATAGTGACTTTTTGACTTTTTACCTTATTTAGTACATGCCAAACTAGCCCTAAACCTATAGGGGCAGTATTGGGTCGTGACACCTTATCAATCTCGAACAATAATCAAACAAGTGATTAAAGCAAAATCTCTAAAACTCGATCAACACTCTCAATCTTGATGAAACTCTCAAAATATGATACAGATTTGTATAGTTTTGAAATATAAAGCTCTCGTTGATACAAATTTTGATATTGCTGGAGAACACGTGATTGAAGCAAATTTGGTGAGATCGTCGGCGGCGAATTGTCTATTGTTGATCGATAGCAAGATTTTCAGATTTCGAGATCGAGTTTTTGCGAGATCTTCACTGATTATATTTTCAAATATATGAGATCGTGTATATATGAATCAGATTTTCAAATATATAATATATGATATATATATACATGAAAGGGTAGTATTGTCCATAAAAAAATAAACAATTACGATATGTCATTCTTGAACTACTCTTATCTTTCTCAGGAACTCTTTGAAGCTAAAGGGTTGTTTGGGTACATTTTTTGACTTTTTATGAAATATGAGTTGGGATTTGAAGTAATGTGGTAGAGAGAGATGATGTGACTTAAATAAAATAATGTGACTTAAATATGATAGTGACTTTTTGACTTCTTTAAGAGATGCCAAACCTAGCCTAAATCAGTTAAGTTGTCCTTTATCCTAGAAAAAAGCCAAGAGAGATTTCATCAAAAATCCCTTTCAAGGGATTCATTAAAACCAAAAAAAAAAATAAAAATCTACACTATCACATTATATGTGTTTAATTTACATCTAGTATAAGTTTGGGAAATTTATAGGAAAAATAAATTAAAAAAATCATTATAAATTATCATATTATTTTCTTTATTTTTTTAAATATTTTTTCATAAAAAATAAAAAAATAAAACCCTGAACACCCATTCAAGCTGTATAAAAATTTCTATCTAAACTAGCACGATCCTAATATTAACTATTTAAAAAAGAAGCAAGAATCACAAATTTATTTATTTAATAAAAGTACTTAAATAATTTTCGGATCCAAGCTAAAATTTCACTCCTCTCCAACATAATTGGGAGAAAAACAAAATAGGATAAATCATAAATACATCATTTGAGATTTGTTTAAAATACAGTTTAATGTGACTTTAAAAATTATAAATATTTTTTTGTTAGAATTTTTATTTAATAAAATTAATTAAAAAAATAAAACTCATAATTACTCTCTATATAATAATAAAATTACTTAAATTATTAATTGAAATATATTTTTAATATTATTAAAAATAATTAATTGACTTAATAATTTATTAATAAATGATTGATTTGTAATGAAATTAAAAATTTTAGAGAGTGAGATATAATTTTTAGAATCACATGCGACGTTTCATATTTTAATCAAATTTTAAAGAAGTATTTATAATTTATCAAAAAAAAAATATTATTCATATCAAAAAAGAAAAAAAAAAGAAAAAAAAAAGCTATTCGTATACACATACACAGCGTGGACAAAGCGCTTTGAGTCGCTAATGAGGCGATCTTCTTCTCCTTCCCTCCAATTCCTTGCCGCCGCAGCCTCCTCCTCCTCCGCCGCTACCACCACCATGTCTTCTCGCCGCCCCGTAAGCTTCTTCTTCTTCTTCTTCACTCCTCACATACATATATTACTGTATCTATATGCATAAACACTCTACTCATTCGTGTTCACTCGTTACAGTACAGACCTACTCGGAATCAATGGCGCAGAGACTTCTCCGACCGCCCCTCCGCCGGCGGCGGCGGCGGCGGCAGAGGTCAGTTCGTCACCGGCGACTCTCACTTCCAGTCCGTCAGCGACGCCAATCGAGGGTTTCGGCCCGTGGAGGGACCAAATTTCGCTATTCGGCCTCAATCTCGGTCTCATTTCAATCCTCCGCCGCCTTTCAATCCTTCGCCGACTTTCAATCATCCACCACCGTATTTCAGTTATCCACCGCCGCCGTCGCCGCCTTTCAATCACAATCAACCGTTTCGTCGGCCGCAGCAGTTTCGTCCGCAGTCTCCGAAGCCTTTGGATTACCGGAACTGGGAGTTTGCGAAGCCAATGCCGCCTCCTCACTGCGGTAATTTTGTTCCTGCTATATGCTGATGTGGTTTTATTATGCTTGAGCATGAAAAAACCTAAAAAAGATGCAAATGGGACAAATTTATAGTGGCATTTTGAGTCACTTGTTTTGGTTTGTGAACAAAATTTGGGTTTTGAGTGCAAAATAAGTAATCCCAAAATGCCAACCAAAATTTATATTCACTTGTGGAAAGGCACCAAAACATAGTCTTTTGATGGGAATTAGGAATACCGATTTGTTGAAGTAACATGGGACACCGGTTGGTGTTGTTGGCACTATCTATTGCTGAGAAGCAAGAGACAGTAAAACTGATAAATGTAGGCATGTCAAAACATTTAATTATGTATGATTCCGTACCAAAAGGGTGAAAGATTACATTAGAATGAAGGATTGACTTGGTCTATGTTGTGCACACGATGAGTTGTGAAATATTGGAGTCCGATAAAATTGTGCCTGGAGAGGGAGGGGGGGGGGGGGGTGAATAGGCCAATTCCCCCAAATTATTAAAATTCAATTTAAATCTGATAAAGCATGCAAAAATTTGAAAGTAATCACTCTGAGAAATCTGTCACATATATTAACAACTGATGTTCGAATTTTTCTTGAGCTTTTAAAAATACAGTTGTGTAAAAACACTGATCGGGATCCCTAAAAACAAGTTAAGAAGTTTTTATATAGCCAATAGGGTAAACCAAACCTTTAAAGGATGTGATTATTCAAAATCCCGCTAGATCGATCAATCACAATCGTTCTATTGATTGCTATAATCTGAGTTGAAATTAGTTGAACCAAAGCACTAGAGAGATATCGATCAGCATCAATCCCTTATCGACCGCTGCTATCTGTTTATAAAATCATTCAAGGCCCTTTTCTGCTATAGCGATTGATCAGCTCCAAAGAGAGATTGACTGCCACAATGATGAATGGCATGAAAACTTAGGTTTTTATAAAATATGATGCACTCGGTTTATTTCTAAAAAAAACTCTAATGCACCCTACCATGAATGTATAACATTACCTGAACAAATAACAGAAGATCTTCTTTGGTTTGTTGAGCAAGATGACTGAGGTCTTCATACCAAGCAACTAACCTTAGATAAATTTTTTCTAAAAAAAACTCTAATGCACCCTACCATGAATGTATAACATTACCTGAACAAATAACAGAAGATCTTCTTTGGTTTGTTGAGCAAGATGACTGAGGTCTTCATACCAAGCAACTAACCTTAGACTAATTTATCTATACTCCATTACCTCATGCTTTGTATGACAGAAATAAGCAACTCAAAATGTCATTTTTTTGCAAGGTGAACTTGAGGAAAGAAGCTGCATTGAGTTTGGGAAGATACAATGATGTTGTTACATAGCATACATGCAATTTGACATGGACATGTTAACATGGTGATTTTAAAAAAATGCAGGACATGATACACCTGGGACACTTTAAAAATTTATATTTTATAAATATGTTATATGTCAAACATATGAATAGTGTGGGTGAGAGGTGTGGTTGGACGTAGTCTGGGAAGATGGTGGGCACTTCAATGGCTTGAGATCATCGGAGGTAGACAGGAGGAGGTCACGGCAAGCTTGGAGAGGGAGAGGTTGGCAGTGATAGACCTTGAACACTAATGTAGAGTGTGAGAGGGGTTGTTTAAGCGTAAGACTTAGTTGTATTGTTGTTGTGTCTCGCTGCATATACGATATGTTATATAGGCCACAAGAGTATTGGAGCCCAAGCAAACTGTTGGACAGGTGGCTCGTTCTCCTCAACTCTGCCAGAAGTGATATAAACCCTTCTGCCATTTGTAGCTTGATGGTAGGTGGACAGCAATGTTTCATGGCAGGCGGAAAGTAACGTTTTGTATATACATTGGATGACATGAACGTAAGGTCATTGTTGCCTCTTCTCCAAGCCTGGTCGAGATGGAGTTGTCTTAGCAAGAAGACAACCATCTCGACGATCCCATGACCTCAGCCGCCAGTCCAGTGTCCTCTGATGATCTCGAGCAGTAGTGCTTGGGTCCTGCTCCCAACCCAGGCATCCAAGTAGGTGAATGGGCCAGGGCCCACCTTAGTGTTTAGGAGAGCCAGTGGCTCGCTTCCAAGCGACCAAGTAGAAGAATGGGCCTCGGGCTTACCTCAATGTTTAGGAGGGCCAGTGTTTATCAATCAAAGTCCAAGTGAACTGGGGGCTGGTTGTATTGTTGTTTGGTCTTGGAGTGAGGTATGCGGGTCCATGGTGCTGCCTGTTGCAGAACTCTTCATATTTAGATATATTTGGGCTTATATGTATGTTCCTGTTTAGGCTAAGCATATAGTCTTGGTTTTGTGTAGTACCTTGGCACATGGCGCCCATGGCTCGCCATGTATCAAACATACGACATGCCCATGTGGTGCCTTATTAGTCTGTCACGTGGGTGGGGTTTTGGTGATGTGGCACCTGTAAGGCTTGCCACGTATTGGGCTTGATACAAGTACCCACAAATAGCCTATTTAGCAGTAATGAAAAAATGTAACATAACATTAATTATATTAAAAAATCACATATTTTATATCTTAAACATCCAGATAGCATTCACGTATCAATTGCATTATAAAGCCTGTAAAATAATTGTAGAACGTTAAAATATTCCTGATGAATTCATTTTTTGAATGCTTCAAAATTTGTTTAGAGTGCACAAGTTACATTCCAAAGAATACAAAATATTGTTACTATGAAGAGATTCATCACTTAGGTTGTGTTCGGTGGGTTCAAGAAGTGTCGTTGAAGTGTATGATATTATGAATTTAAAATTTAATTAAGACACATTGAATAAGTGTTGGGCACACTATTAAAAGTGTCTATGGAGTGTCGTGTCTGACACAACACGCCTTTTCTATAGAAGTGTCCATGATTCGTAGTAGACTGATAGAATACAAGTTGGTAAAAGAGAAATGGTCACGCTGTCACGTAGATCTGTAAGTGGCAAACCAATATCTAAATAGCAAGTTAGCAACCACATGTAATTGTGATGGTTGGCAAGGGAGCTTCTTGTTTTATGTCAGTTTGACAGTGACATTGGCAATACATTACAAAATGGGATTGCTTGTGCTATAGAATGAGTTTGGGTTTTATTATTATTTTAAAAATATATGGGTAGTTTTGTGATGAAAAGCTGTTTCTTGTTTTGACAAAGTATAGTTGGATGCTGTTAACCCAATAAATGAAAAAAAAGTCAACAAATTAACCTAATCTAAGTTTGCTGGTATGGTTTGCAGAGCGGTTTACAGTCCTCTCGTACAATGTACTTGCTGACTACTTGGCTATTAATCATCGAAGCAAACTTTACTTTCACATACCTCGTCATATGTTGGAGTGGGAATGGCGGAAGAGAAATATCATTTTTGAGCTTGGGTTATGGTCAGCTGATATATTGTGCTTTCAGGTTGTCATTCTGATATGTTTAGAATATCTTTCTTTTTCTTTTCCTTTTTGGGTCTTTTTTTCCCACTTTCTTTCTACTGTTTATTTTTATTCTTTTTATATTAGCAATGAACGAAAGGTAGCCAAAAAGCAGGCGCATAGTCGACAAATATGCAGGGTATACAATAAAAAGCCTACTATTTATCCATAGATCAGTGTATATGAGCCATAAACTCCACCAAAGAATGGGGCAATGCTCGAGGTTTGCACAGCACACTCTCAGAGGTATGCCTGTTTTGGTCTTTCCAAATACATCACATCAGACACAATGGAGGAGCTTCCCATACCTTCCTCACCCTCCACCTAGCTCAATTTCTGTTTTAATGCCCCAGCATGTTACTGAGACATTTGCATGACCCAAGCCATTCTAAACAAAGAATACGAGAGGCACCCGAACTACCTGTCTACTTCACAATGCAATGCAAGGTTGCCAACACTGTCCTTTGCTGTTCTGCATGTAATGCTCATTTGTAAGAAATTTGTTGCCCTTTGCTGTCCATTGAAGTGGCTCCTAACGCAGCCATCCAAACAAAATATGGCACCATTGCTATAAATGAGGAAATGAATGTTCACCGTAAAGCTCCTTATAAAGTATCCAATTTTAGAACCTTATACCAAAGCTGATTCTTCATAACGTCATACAGCATCTCTACGAGGAATCTGCAGATTCCAACATGTGCAATGCTCTAAACGTATGGAAGTAATGGGCTTACATTAGATATCTACAAGGGCTTTCTTATCCATAGCTATCCTGAAAATCTCTGGGTATGCAACATTCAAACTAGATTCCCAAATCAAGTGTACTACCATAATTTAATCCTCATATTTTGAGGAGCCTCACCATCCTTTGGTTATTATGCCTTTTTGTAAGCTGATTCTATACAACATCTTCACCTCATTGGAGGCTGACAATGCAATGTGCTCCCATTCTTTCCTTTCACCAACCTTCTCCACAAACTACCCTTTTGATTGTAAACTTTCACTCCCAAATGAAGCTCTATTGAACTTACAAGCTTCTTGATACTTGAGCCCTTTTCTTCTCACTATAAGGTGGATCTCATCCCACTCAAATCAAATAATAAATTTCATCTATCAGCCTGCCCCTGGGAAATCCCCTCTGAAGCTTTTCAGGTATCTTTCTACTCAACCAAATGATATGTGTATGGCATCATGTTCAATCCTAATATATTTCAGGTATAAGGTTTTGTTACATTTGCAAGTTACTACAATCACGTAGACAACATGTACTTTGAGAAGTAACTAAATCATTTTAAGTTATGGGCAAAATTTATTTGTTTCTCTACATGTGTGATCCCTGAATGGAATTGTTCCTGACGACAGATGTTTTTCAGTATCTCAGCAAAATTCTTTAGTAACACAAATTTAGTTTTTCTTTGGTGTATCTAAGCTCTCAGTTTCTGCAACTCTATATGGCTTAAGGTAATTATTGAGGTTGATTCACGAGTTCTACCAATGTAAAAATATACTGGACGTGGATATGCCGATATTACATATTTTTGATAACCATTGGCTGGAAATAATTTCATCAAATTTGGAGATCAAATGAGCTCCCTCTCTATCTTACTGGCCATTATTAATTGGTGTTTTTGATATGCTGTCGTTTTGTGTCTTTTACGTTATTTTCAATGCATTTTCTTCATTTATTTTCTGTACAATTACACAAAAATCTTATACTCTTCCTCTCATTGAAGCTGTTTCTGTTTTGCACTTTTAGTTGTATGTGATTTGTGATATAATTTTCATACTATCCTATAATTATTGGTATCTCATTATCCTGCTTATTGTCAGTTGAAAATAGCGACATTTGTGCTTCTTTTTATCCTACTTCAGGAGGTTGATAGATTTCAGGAGTTAGAAGAGGAGTTAAAGCGTCGGGGATACAGTGGCATTTGGAAGGTTTGTTTTGAAGGATGCTATAATATTTTCCATGTGTGGTGTTGCAATTCTTTTTCCTGAACTGTGCTTGATGCATGAACATGTATATCTCGGCATCTATCATTGTTGCATAACAGTATATATATATATATATAAGATCCAGTTTGCTAGTACTAGGTACGGTTTCGACACCATGACATCAAAGGTTGAAACAATGTTTGAGGACCTGGATTTTGGGACTCTGATAAGAGCCTTAAGTCAGCTATAGGTTGGAAACACAGACATTGCACTTCTTTTTTTTTCTTTTGTAAAGTTTCATTAATTGAAAAAACTTACTAATGAAAATCAAAGTTTTATCATCTACTCAGTATACCATCCAACCAATCATTTGTAGAGAGGTCATTATCACGACTCAATAGTTAAAAAAATGCGATATGATTTAATTTTTTGACAAGGAAAGTACGAGGAGAAAAGTGCGCATGCGACATGGAAAATTCTACCACAAAAATGTAAAAAGGAGCAGAAAACAAACACGAAGGGGGGAAAAGGAGTGGAGATGTACTAAACTCATCGCTGATGTAGTTCTGTTGCACCACTTTGAAGAACAGATGCACCTTTTACCTATTTTATTTAAACAGCTTAAGTTTATGTATCATTCTTGACCAACTCCCCCTTCCCCCGAAAGAAGTTCCCTTTCTCTCTTGTTTGTATGGTAGCATGTCCTGTATAGAATTTAGAAAGAAAATGGAAGGAAATATATTCATGCCTGAGCTAGCTAGGCAATTGAAGACTGAATTAGTCGAAGTTGGCAATTCGTAGTTTGTTACTTTGTCTTCCTATAATAAATTGCTGGGTATTGTGAATCCTGAAGTCTCTGAGAATATGAAAGTGATAATCTGGTTTAGTCACTAGAGAGCAATTGAGTAACAGTATTTAGTGTTTGTAAATTTTGAACTCACTTCATTGTAGATGAGATTTTCTCTTTTAAACTGATAGGCAAGGTCTAATTATGTTTTTGTGAATTTGTAGATGCGAACTGGTGATCCAGTTGATGGTTGTGCAATCTTTTGGCGCATCTCAAGGTAAACGAGTTATGTTTCTTAATGGCCTTCCCTTGTTAATTTATATTGGTTAGCAGAAGTAATGTGTTAATTATGACTTGATATTACATCTTCTCCCTGTAAGTTTTCTGAATGTTTTTTAGTATATTCAATTGATCAAAAAAAACAAAGGATACATCTGATTATATAGTATTCCTAACCTTAAGACTAAAAAGGAAACGAATCACAATACTAAAAGGAAACGAATCACAATACTAAAAAGGAAATGAATCACAGTCTCACTACACTACCATAAATACATACATACACAATATTCTCATACTTCCGCTCAAACTCAAGGTGTTTTAGTAGAAAATATCGAGAGTTTGCTAAGAAGAAATTGAAACCGGGCAGTGGTGTGAGTCTTGGTAAAGAAGTCAGCAAGTTGTAGAGTCAAAGAGACGAAAGGAAAAGAGATAGAGCTAGACTGCAGATGCTGACGAATGAAGTAACAATCAATCTCAATGTGCTTGGTCCGCTCATGGAAGACAGTGTTATGGGCAATTTGAATAGCACTGCAGTTGTCACAATAGAGGGAGGTTGGAGAAGACTGAGGGATGCCTAAGTCAGAGAGAAGACAACGAAGTCAGACAACTTCAGCAGTAGTATGAGCCATAGCACGATACTCAGTTTGGGCAGTAGAGCGAGTAACAACAGTTTGTTTCTTGCTTTTCCAAGAGATCAAAGAATCGCCAAGAAACATACAGAAACCAGATGTGGACTTGCAATCAGTAACATCACCGGCCCAATCAGAATTAGCATAGGCCACCAAATTCAAAGAAGAAGTAGAGGACAATAGTAAATCCTGAAATATAGTATCTCGGAGATAGCGAAGAATCTAAACCAATGCAACCCAATGTGTGGAGCTAGAAGCAGAGACAAACTGGCTAACCACATGAATAACATAGGTAAGATTAGGACAAGTAACCGTCAGATAGACTAAGTAACCTACAAGCTCTCGATATAAAATAGGATCATCCAGAAGAACACCATCAGTAGTGTTGAGCTTTACATTAAGCTCAATGAGGTTATCAGAAATCTTAGTGTTAGTGAGACCGGCACAATGAATAACCCATTGGCATACTTGGCTTGAGATAGGAAGTAGCCTTTAAGAGAAGAAGCTACCTCAATACTAAGAAAATATCGCAGATCCTTCATTTCAAATGTGTGGAAAAGATGCTGCTTGACCTCAGATATATTAGAAGAGTTAAAACCAGTAATGATCATATCATCCACATATAATAATAACGCAACAAACCCAGCAGAGGTGTGGAGAAGAAACTAAGCAGAGTCCTGGGCACAAGGATAAAACCTAAGCTCAGTAACAGCAGTCTGAAAGCGATCATACCAAGCATGAGGAGACTGCTTCAGACCATACAGACTCTACAGAGCACGCCGAAGGTGACAAACCTGTCCAGAGGAATGGTGAAGGCCAGGAGGAGGATGCATGTAAACCTCTTCAGTGAGATGGCCATTGAGAAAACATTCTTAACATCCATTTGATAAAGCGGCCAAGAACGAACAACAGCGACAAAGATCAAAGTACGGACAATAGTCATCTTGGCAATGGGAGTAAAAGTCTCCTCATAATCAATACCATACTCCTGGGAGAAACCTTTGGCAGCCAGACGAGCTTTGTAGTGCTCAAGAGAACCATCAGAATGAGTCTTGACTTTGTAGATCCATTTGCAACCAACCAGATTCTTACCAGCAGGCAAATGAACCAACTTCCAAGTATTAGTTTTTTGTAAAGCACACTACTTATCCTCCATAGTTTGAACCCAATGAGGATCCTGACAGGCTTCCTTGTAAGACTGAGGTTCTGAAAAAGAGTGAATGGCAGACAAAAAAGTACGATAGGAAACAGAAAAACATGTATTAGACCAACCCAACCTGTTTGGAGGATGACGCGCTCAAGTAGGATATCGGTGTGCAGCAGGATCAGAGTCGTCAGAAGCAGGAGGATCAGCAGTAGGGGTAGAGACAACCGGTGGAGGAGGAGCCTTGCGACAAGAATAAACTAACAACGGAGATGGAGAAGAAACTGAAGGAGAAGTAGCCAGAGGTGAAGTAGGAGGAGAAGATGGAACAAGCTTCGGGGAAACTGTGGAAATGTACTCATCAGACGGGACCTCAGAAGGAAACAAATCAATATGAACCAAATCCTCTTTAGAAACTGGGGCGGTGAGAGGAGGAAGCTGAAAGTAAGGTAGACGTTCGAGAAAGGTAACATGGCGGGAGACGTAAAGGCGATGGGAAACAGGGTTATAACAGCGATAACCTTTCTGAGTGAGACTATAACCTAAAAAGACACATAAGATAGATCGGGCACTAAGTTTGGTCTGATCTTTACGGGGTAAAAGGACAAAACAAGCAGATCCAAACACACGAAGGAGAGAGTAATTGGGAAGTTGAGAAAATAGAGCCTCATAAGGAGACCGAGCAGAAAGAAAGGGGGTAGGTATACGGTTGAGAAGAAAAGAAGTAGTAAGAATTGCCTCACCTTAAAACGGAGCCGAAATGGAGGCAGAGAGAAGGAGAGACCTAGTTGTCTCAAGGAGATGACAATGTTTACTCTCAGCTCGACCATTTTGGGTAGGTGTATTAGTACAAGAAGTTTGGTGCATGGTACCCAATTTGGCCAAATATTCACAAAATTTAGTTTTAAAGTATTCTCCGCGCAAGTCAGACCTCAACAATTTAATAGTAGACTTAAATTGTGTAGTGACTACAGACTGAAAAGTATGGTATGTCTGGTAGAAGTCAGACTTATGAGTTATAAGATAAACTTAAGTGTAACGAGTGCAGTCATCAACAAATGACACATAATAGGCAGAACCCTTTTTGGTGAGAACAGGAGAAGGGCCTGAAATATCAATATGAACTAAAGAAAATGGTGTATCAGATATAAAATTACTTTTATGAAAAGGTAAGACTGTCATTTTGGCAAGTTTACACCCTCGACATTCAGTAAGTTCACTAGGAGAAACTTTACCTAATATATCAGACTGAGCTAAAGACCGTAAGCGATCAACAGACAAATGTCCTAATCTAGAATGCCACAAGTAGAAAGGACTAGACAGGGAATCTAACTAAAAAGAGGAAAGGGCAGTTAGAGAGGTTGCCATAGGCAGATGCAAGCTCTCCACCACATAGAGGTCTCCAACTCTACGACCGGTCTCAATCTGCTGCTTAGACATCCGATCCTACATAGAACAGATAGAAGAAGAAAAGATAACAGACATAGTAGATGGTAGGATAGACCTAACAGATACAACAGATATACCAGACCCATTAACAGCATTGATAGTAATAGGAAAGGGGAGAGGAGTATAATTTTGAAGTAAAGAGAGATGCGGAGTCATATGATGAGAGGCACGAGAGTCAAAAATCCAAATAGACGAAGAAATACTTGAAAAAGACCCAAGCAAACTTGAATGAAGAGATGAAACAATGGAGGCAGACGGGGATGGCTGGGAGGTAGACAATATATGCTGAAGCTGACTAATTTGAGCAGTCAAGGAAACCAAGTTAGGATTAGGAGCCGGAGCAGATGCATTATACGCAGCAGGAGGAGCCTGTAATAGGTTCTGAGATTGTTGAAAAGTGGAGGCAGGTAGACGTCCCTTCTTGGGACAGTATTACTTCCAATGGCCCTTCTTATGACAGAAAGCACACTCATCAAAAACTAAAGACCCCTTCTTGGGCGCTGCGGTGGCCTGAATTTTGTTATTTAACATCTTGAGTGTACTTGGTAAACAAAAACTCAAAAGAAGCGGGGCCCAAGTAGAAGTAGAAATATTAACTGTGGTCAAAGTGTAAAAACCATAAACTTGTTCTAAGAGACCAGAGAAATAAAACCCACTGAGATTAGAAGAAAGAGAGATTCATGAACAATAGAACCAAAGAGAACTTAATCACGATGCTCCTAGAGAACCATAGAGAAATTGCGACTGAGATATCGAAGCCTAGAAGTTAACCTAGAGAGAGAGAGATCACGAACAGACAGAGAGAGAGAAACAGAGGTCATGATCTTCAAATCAGAGCGAGAGACCGAGAGGGCTAGAACTCACACGATCACGATTAGAAGCGAGAGAGAAACCCAGAATAGAGAGGCCGGAGAGAGTTGCTACTGTAGAACTAGAGAGAGAGAGAGCTCCCTCGAGCATGGAACAATGACTGAAACTGACGAGATGGGTTGTGATCCCGACACTGGGTAGATCGCGATTCCGACAAGACCAAGGTTTTGCGCGAAGCAGAGAGTACTTTGAACGATCAAATGCAGAGCTAGGGTTTCCCAAGATTTTTTTTTCAATCAGAGCTCTGATACCATGTAAGTTTTCTGAATGTCTTTCAGTATATTCAATTGATCAAAAAAATAAAGGGTACATCTAATTATATAGTATTCCTAACCCTAAGACTAAAAAGGAAACGAATCACAATACTAAGAAGGAAACAAATCACAATCTCACTACACTACCATACATACATATATACACAATATTCTCACACTTCTATGAATTTCTTCATGTAGTTGACTGCCTGCTTCATTATATAATCATTATCACTCTTTAAGCCTTATAAAAAACAAGGGAAAGTTACATAAAACCCCCTAAAGTTTGACCATAGTAAAAATTGTTACCGAAATTTTTAATTTTGTCAATTTAAACGCTACACATTTTACATGATTTCAATGTCTATCTTCCATCGATCTCTGTTAATTGGCTCTAGAAAAATTGCCAAAACATCTTTTCATTAAAGCTCTCTCTCTCTCTCTCTCTCACATCACACCACCACACGACAAAACCGATCCCAACCTCCATACTGAAAAACCCACACACCCATACTAGGAACCCACCCCCAACCGCCATTGCACACCACCCAACAAAATCCATTCCAATCTCCATCAAATACCACCCCCCAACCTCCACCATACATCTCCACTGTGACAACCCCAATGAAACCTATCCTATCTTCACTACTGCATTTCCCACTCATTTTTGTTGCTCTCACATTCAGTGATTGTTTGTAAAGCACAGGTAGCATAGGCATGCCATAAAAAAAATCCATTTTTCATTTGCAGCATGCCGCCAGCATGGGCGGAAATGTATAAACCCCAGCTTTCTACAAGTATGTATTATGAAAAATAATTTTTGAGTTTCTTGTTGTAAAGATTTATAGAGCTTCAGATGTACAATGCTGATAAGGGTGGATATGAAATATGGATTAATTGGAATGTTCATGCTCTACTTGGATTGGATGAGTCCTCTACATTTCATATCTGTTTTGTGCCCAAGGTTCATATTTTTGTGTTTTTTCATGAAAAATCAATTGCACCATAATCCTACATGTTCTATTCTGTCTAATAGAACACTCTGCGTAAAGTTTAAGTGGCTAATTCACTTGCGATAAACACCTTCCACAACTCCATGTGCAAACCCATTATAACCCACAAAGTTTTGAATACCCAAAACTCTAAACATATGAAATCCCAAATTCAATTACAGAAGCAATAACAGCGAAAACCAGGGAGCAGCAGTATGTATATATATGTACCACCTCTTCTCTCCCTCATGGATCTTTGCGTCATCAATCTTGTCCAGCCCTCTTTCCTCTTCTTATTTTCTCCTTTTCCCCTTCCCCTTTATTTCTCTACAGTTTCATCTTTAAGTTAAAAAGAAAAAAAATAAAAATAAAGGAGAGGTTTTATGGGTAAATTTACCAAATCATTTAGAAAGAGGTGGGTAAATTGACATATTTATCATTCATCTGTTAGTGGCTATAAATGGAGATGGACAGATGGCTTAGATTAAAACAAATTTAAAAACTCAGGGTTCAAGTTGACAAAATTAAAAATAAAAAATTGAATTTGTTATAAGGTTCAAACTCTAGGGTTTTTAAATGTAATTTTCCCCCAAAACAATTTATCTCCTATACAGATGTTATCCACCAGTCTGCTTCATTAGGAATAGAAATTCCATTGGTTATATTGTGGAACTTTTCCTACTACTTGTGTCTGTGGGTTTTTTTTTTTTTTTTTTTTTAATATATACTTTCATTCATGTTCTTCTCTGAACTAGGTACACTACATTAGGTTATTATTCCTCCCAGATCTTTATGATCATTTCTTTCTTCTTTTTTTCCATGTAGAGTAGTCACTGATGATTCCTTGTTTCGAAACGGTACACGTTTCATGGTAAGGCCACTTGACTTTTAGTTGTGCTCAGTCTTTGTTGTCCAAAATTTTTCTCCATAGATGATGGATGACCTGGTAGCCTAGATGCCTTTTAACTTATTCATTTTGACATAACTCCTATATGCCGATCATCTGTGACTTTTAATTGTCTGGATTTCAGAAAATATTGTGTCACTTTGGTTTTGTATCTCCAATTCTATGGACATCACCTGCATACTCTTCCCTGCTATCTCAAGACAGTGCAAGGGAATTGCTCCCTTTTAGGTATTTTCTAGTAATCATTCTAGGCTGGCATGGTATTTATGTATTTTCTTCATATTGGGTTTAAATTTTGTTGGATTCTTTTCCACAAAATGTTTTTAACCACTAACTTAACTACCATTAGTGGTTTTGATAATCAGCATCACATGATTTTGAGCAATACACACCATGCATTATATATGTAGCATTGTTTGGATTAATATTTGAGTGGTCCCGTTTAAGTATTTAGGTCTCCCTTTGGGGGGTAATCCTAGAAGTGAAGCTTTTTGGAATCCAATGGTGGAGAAGATTGGTAAAAGGTTGGAAGGGTGGAGTAAGGCTTTATTGTCATGCGGGGGTAGATACACTTTGGTTAAGTCAGTTTTGAGTGGTATTCCTATTTATTTCTTATCTTTGTTCAAGATACCGGTTAAGGTGGCAAAGGCATTAGAAAAGTTGATGAGGGATTTTCTTTGGAAGGGCAAGGATGAGGGGAAGAAGGATCACTTGGTGAGTTGGGATTTAGTTTTGTTACCTAAGGAAAAGGGGGGTTTGGCTATTGGTAACATTTTGGCTAGGAACATGGCCCTTCTTGGCAAATGGTTGTGGAGGTTTCCACTTGAGAGTGATTCACTATGGCATTTGGTTATTAGAAGCAAGTATGGGACTCAAGATAATGGTAGGGAATCTCGGGTGGTCCTGAGAGGTACTTGTCGTACTCCTTGGAAATCAATTTCACATATATACACATGTTGGTCTCGTCGTCTTTCTGTAAGGGTGGGCAATGGGGAACTTGTTCGTTTTTGGGAGGATGTGTGGATGGGCCAATCTTGTTTTGCTTCTGATTTCCCACATCTCTATAGAGTGGCTCGATCTCATAACTCTTCTATTGCTTCTATGGCTTGTTCACTTTTGGCTCCAATTTCCTGGAACTTTGATTTTTCTAGAAATCTTAATGATAGGGAAGCTTCATAGTTGGCGTCTGAGAATTTTTCTTTGACTCCTCCTTTGAAGGACAAGAGGGTTTGGGCTTTCCATTCACCTGAGATATTTTCGTGTAAGTCTTTTTTTGATAAACTCATCGATTCTTCTCATGTTTCTCAATTTCCTTTTTCCAAGAGAATTTGGAAGGCTTGTGCTCCTCTTAAGGTGAAGATGTTTATGTGGGCCTTGGTTCATGGAGGCATTTTGACAAATGATACATTGCAGAAATGGAGACCTAATCGATCTTTAAATCCTTAGTGGTGCATTATGTGTTGTAAGAATGGGGAATCCGTGGATAATTTATTTTTGCATTACCCAATAGCTTTGTTTCTATGGCACAAGTTATTTTTGTTGGGGAATGTTATGTGGGTAGCTCCGCAAAGGAGTGCGCATATGCTTGAAGTTGACTTTCGTGTTCTTGGAGGATTGACGAGAGCCAAATTGCTTTGATCTTGTGCAGTCTTTGCAACTTTTTGGGTTCTATGGTTGGAAAGAAACGCGAGGGTTTTTGAAGATAAATCTCGAGGGATAGATTGTTTGTGAGATTGTGTTTGCCATTTAACTTCTTTTTGGGTTTTGGAGAATCCTCTTTTTAAGGGGGTTCCCCTTTTTTTGTTAGTTAGAAATTGGTTGGCAGTGTGTGATATGCAGGCTTTTGCATTTGTGTTTTCTTGTTTAGGCCTTTGTTTTGTGTTTTCCCTTTTCTTTGTAAGAGGATGCCTCATCCTCGTTTACTTTCCCTTTTAATTTATCAATAAAGTTCTTTGTTGTTGATCAAAAAAAAAAAAATATTTGAGTGGTCCCAGCCTGTTGTGTGGGCATGAAAAGTTGGGCCTAATTGTTATGCTTGTCTTGAGCTTAAGACAGACATGGATGCTGGAAGCTCAACCCCTTGCCTCCACTCGAGTGGATTTGGTTCCATTCTTGCTTCCGCTTGGGCGGATGTGGAAAGCCCACTTTTTTGCTGACTTTCTACAACTTTCTATTTAATTCAGATTTCACTTGGGACTTGACCTGTGTTTCTCCAAAGGTTCAATTAGGTTTCAAAGAGTACCAAATTAAATCAATTCATCCACAAAGGCTTGTTCAATCCACAAGTACACAATAAAATATTAATTAGTCAAGTAACATAGGAAAATGGACTAAAAGCATTTCGGCACCTGTCAATGATCCTGCATTCTGAAATATCTTCACAGAATACTAGAGTTATAAGTTAGAACCAGAGCATTTCTCACTATTGCTTGTTTGAAATATGGAACATGCTTTTGTCGTGTCATGCTGACTTCCTTTCTGTCCACATGTATCTCGACATGTGTATTCTGTAATGGGGTTTGGAACAATTGTGATGCATGCAGCGGGTCCAATAAGCTGCATGATTTTGATGCTGTTTTGAATTTTCCAATGTAGTAGGTGCTGGCCCTCATTTCTTTTGCTTGGGGAGGGGTATTATCAACTCAATTTCTAAAGAAGCAAGTTACTATTGACACCATTGAGCTGTCTAGTTGTCCTTCATTGCTAGCATCTTCAGATTTGAAAACATTGTACATGCTGATTCTATTATATATTACCTTAAGCAAATCTGGTATTGTAAATTTTTTCCTAGCTAGAATTGATTCAGTAATATTTATATTAGATTCAAGTTGCTGCATGAGGAATGCATTGAATTTAATAAGCTTGGACTTCGGGATAATGTTGCCCAGATATGTGTGTTGGAGGTACACCAGATCTTCAAATCCTTTCTTGAATGCTACATAGATCTGCCAGTATAAATATATTTAATTTATTGTTTTCATTATTGTTATTTCACCTTTATTTTTATTCGTTTTAACTATTATGCTTTTTGTTGAACAGTCATTGAATAAGAACGATAATAAAGATATGCCATTGAGGTAAGTTCTCAAATTTTAATGAATTCTCTTTTCCATTGTAGAGATTCTATGGTGTAATAATAAATTTTAAAATTTAATTTTAATTTGTAACCAATTTCTCAACTTTTATGTAGAATTATGTTCTCTTGATGAATGTTATCCTTTTACTTAACTACGAAATGAATGCAATTGACAGATATGTTAACCATATATGTAACAGAAGGCATTTTTTTATCAGTAACTTGCAGCAAAAGACAATGTTTTTTTACCGTTGTTCTATTTTGTCTTTACTATCCATCAACTTAAAGAAAAACATTGCAATACTCAACCCAAGTCACCATACTTTTGTCCCTACATGATCCTTTTCCTTCAATTGATTCTATCTGAAGTCAAAACCTCAGTTAAATTTAAAGTCCTTTCTAATTGCCTCTATTCATGTGGATCAAAGCACTCTTCCTTGCAGTCACAATTATTGATTCCCTATTCTATGATGTACAGGACTATACCATTGCAAAGTCATTTCATTTTCATATGGTGCCTTTTCTAACTTTTTCCTAATAATTCCATTTTCTGTTTTGCCTTTTCTTGTAACACCACTCATCCATATCAACTTTTGCCGATCCAAAAAAAAAAAACAACTCATTTCAACTACACATTTTTTCAATGTGTTTTTTTCCCCTTAATTGCCTAGTATTTAGTATCATACATCATAGCAGGTCTTATAATAGTCCTATAAAAATTTCCTAATAGGAATCCCACGATTATGCAACACTCCTAATGTTTTCCATTTTATTCATTTCTCTCTACGGGTTTCCTTAACAATCTCTCCATCTCTATGAATAATTGACTAAAGATGTCAAAAGTTTTATCCATTTCACCCAATGGGTTGCATCCTTCACAATCTTTCCATCTTTTTGAATAATTGACTCAAGATGTCAAAAATGGCTGCTTTAAAGGATTGCAATGGGACTAAGTCCAGATGGTTTTCCTGTGGGTTTCTTGCTAGATTCAAGGAACTTCATCAGAAAGGATATTATGGATATATTCAATCATTTTCATGAGAGGCTCCTTTGAAAGAAGTTTGAATTTCACTTTCATAGCATTAATCCCGAAGAAAAGAGGTATTATAGAATTGAAGGACTCCAGGCCTATTACTTTGGTCGGTTGTGCTTGTAAGTTTTTTGTGAAAGTGCTAGCATTACAGTTGAAACAGGTTGTGGGTAAGGTTGTTTTTGAGACCTATAATGCTTTTGTGAGAGGGAGACATGTCCTTGATGTGATTTTGGTAGCCAATGAGGTGGTGGATTTTATATTGAAATGTTATATTTAAGATGGACATGTAAAAAACCTAAGATTCATGTTTTTGGGGTGTAGTGCTTTACCACTACACCAGGCCATGTGCTTAGAAAGGTGGTGCAAGGAGGGATGATTACTGGATTTGGAGTGAGGCAGGAAGGACAAATGTAGATAGGAGTCCCATACTTTTAGTTCCTAGTTTTGGTATAGATCATGACACAGAGGTATTTTTTGATTGGATACACAATTTGGAAAGTTTCATTAATTGGTATCAATTGACCAGTGAAAGGAAATTACTTTTTTGCCAAATCTAAATTGAAGGGCACAACTAGAATTTGGTGGACTAAATATCAGCAGGAAGGATCATCATGCCACTATCCCGAACATGGGAAGATGTGAAGATTGCCATGAATCATAACTTCATTCCATTGAGCCACAAATAGTGTGCCCACTTGCAGTTTACTCAATTGACTTGGGGAAGCAAGTCCGTGGAAGAGTACATGAGGTTGTTTTACTGCTTCACTACCAAGTCTGAGTTTCTATGAAATGAAGACGTAATGATCTTTGTGCATCGGCACGGGTTAAATCCACAGATTTTTTTGTGGACTAGCTACTAGCAGACTCTACCTTATGATAGATGCAGTACAAGTAGCTCGTCTGATGGACGAAGAAATAAGGAAGAAGACTCTTGTGCGCACTCCAGTGGACACCCTTACAAGTAGTGAAAGGACTTTTGTATATCCCAACTACGGCAAATCCATTGACAGGTCACCCTGTTCTATTCCTACTTTTCTCATTCTTCGTACGAAGGTAATACTAGGTCCAAGAGTTTCAATTGTTAAGGTTTTAGCCATCATGCTCGGAACTGCCCTTCTCCTAAAATTAATGTGCTTATGAAGTCAGTTGTTGTGGTGGACAATGAAGGAACTATCGCAAACACCGAATTTGAGGATTTGAAATTTGATGTGCAACTTGTTGACCTTGTTGATCTCGGATCGGAAGATAAGCCCTTTGATGATGTGATTGGCATTATTCGACCGTTGCTGGCTTCTGTTAAGCAAAACATAAAGGACCTTTAGAAGTTACAAACATAAAAGATTTTTCATACCAGAGTAAACTTCGGTGTTCAAGTGTGCTCTTTGTGATTGATACGGGGAGTTGCACTAATGCTATATCTGAAAACATTATGAAGAGATTGCGCTTGAAAGTGGAGTCGCATCCTAACTCTTATCACGTGGCATGGATCACCAATGCCAAACTTAAAGTCGACAAACAATGCCTTCTGACATTCAAGATTGACAAGCTTAAAGAGACGGTAATGTGTGATGTCGCCTCCTAAGCTTTGTCATACTCTTAGGCTGCACATGAATTTGGGCCATGATGTAACACACTTAGGGCGTGCCAATACTTGTTCTTTCATTGATGACTCTACGAAATACACTCTTACTTGGGCCATTGATTCCAAAAATGTTAAATTGAAATTTTTTTTGTTGATTAGACGTGTTCTTCATTCAGAAGGGATTCTTGAACATGCTCCTAACTTGTCAGAGTCAAGTTCTTTTCAATGGAGGAGAATTGATGGCCCGACCCTTGATTGGATGGAAGCCCACTATCCACTTTGAAAACCTAGGGTGAAGCCCGCGAGTCCATTGCGTGGACCGAAGACTTTTGGTCCAATAACTGTAATTGTTAGTTTATTAGTAGTATTTTTGTTAGATTTAAATAAGTAATTATTAGTAGGATATTTTGATTAGGTTTCCAAATAATATTAGGATTTAATTTCCTATTTTAATTAGGGTTAGTGGCCTATAAATATTAGGTTTTGCTTCTTATTATTTAGATTTAGCTTAATGAAATTGTGATTTCATTTAGGATGTGGCCTCAATGTGTTCTAAATCACCTTCCCTTTTGTTTTGCACAATACTCAAGCAACTTGATCGTGTAGAATTGAATTATTGGATTGTCAAGCTATAGCTTGGTTTTGGTGCCATACTTCCACCAGGGAAATTTGGTGTGGCTTCTTTCTGAGAACTTTTCAACAAGTGAATAAGGGAGCTCTAGCAACGCGTGGTATGTATGGATTACTACTTTTGAACCCTCCCTTCTAGAAGGAAAATGGAATGTTAAATTACGAAGGAAAGATATCATCCCCATGGACACCTAATGTATCTTTATAATACAAGTAAATCTTCACTTGTTAATACGCGCACCAAGCGAATTCCACAAAATACAGGACTGTTGGTAGTAATAGCTGAAGAGCACATCCATTCTGATATGTGTTTCAACGTTTTCCTTTCATGACATGGTTACATTATATGGAGTGTTGTTGATAATTTCTCTTATGTATTCTTTGGTTGTTAGTGAAGTGCATGATAAATCATTGTGGCTTTATATGTTTATTCTTGAATGGAGATTTGAGTATTCTGTATTCGCAGGTTGACAGGTTCTAATAAAGTTGTCATTTGTAACATTCATGTGCTTTTCAATCCAAAAAGGGGAGAGATTAAACTTGGTCAGGTATTTACTACTTGGCAAATGGGTTATAGGGATTGTCATTGAGCATTCTATACTCCTTTGGTTATATGCTCAAGAATAAATTTACGTCTATTGATTTTTATTGTGATCTTCTTGTCTAGAAGATAATATGGTGACATTGTTAGACCGTGTCTCACTTATGGGGTGAGCAAGAAATTAGAATCAGCATCACAAATCTGCTATTTTGTATTTCTATAGTATGTCTGATTTCACTGGACCCATTTCTATCTGCAGAATCAGTCACATATCAAAACTTTTGATTTGCTTCCTAGTGGTCAACATTTTTTAGACTGTTCATTCAAAAGAGCACCTAGAATCCAGGCTTTTCTCTTTCCCTTAGTCTCCTATAGGGAATCAGTACAAATTGTACAATCAAATTTTAAGCAGGCTATTATTGCAATTGGAGTGAATGCGCAAGTGATCTGTACCTGGATGCAAGTAATTTGCTGCAAGAAAAAAATGTTTGAAGGGACATGAGAAAGCAACATTGGCATTTGTATCTTGCTCAACGTTAAAGTTTGGGTTACCCCTATTGATAGTGCATACCTGTCTTCCAAACGAAGTAGTTCTTCAGTGACTTGCTTCAACTGTGATGGTCGCTCAATTGGAAACAAACACTTCTTTGTCTTTTCACACCTCACTCCATTTCTCTTTCCCCTTCATCGGCTTTGTCTTTAGTTTAGCACATCCATTAATGGAGTTGGTGCCTTTGCTTCCTGAATTTATTCTTTCAAGGAATGGAACTATAACTTATTCTTGAATGGTATTTTTCCATTCTGTTCCTGATATCTTTCTTTTTTTTTTTTTTTTTTTTTTTTGGTTTTAAGCGTCAACAAAATTTCATTAAAAAAGAAAAGTGAAAGAGGACAAGAAGTCCTCATACAAAGAAAGAGAAAGAAAAATAGCAAAACAAAAGCACAAAACTCCTAGCCCTAAGGCTGGCAAACAGCAGCCCAATCCTTAGAGATTAAGAACAAAGGGACTCCTTTAAAAGGAGGAGATACAAATGCCCAAAATAAAGCCAAATATTCCGCCCTATTCCACAAAGTCTCTACACTTGCTTCCTTGCCATTAAAGTTTCTAGCATTTTTCTCCAGCCATATAGCCCAGAAAATAGCAAAAACAATGCTTGTCCACATTGTTTTGGCTCTCGTGGTTCTCCTAAACCCTTTAAACTGAATAAGAAGCATTTGAATTCAGTCCTGCGGAGTAACCCATTGCTCATCACATAAGCCAAAAAGACGCTACCATAATACACAAGCCACCGGGCAATGAAGGAATAGATGATCCGCTACCTCCAAGTTTCTCTTGCACATTACACACCATTGAGGGCAAAGAGAGTGATTAGGCCTTCTCTTTTGGAAAATATCATTAGTTGTGACACTCTTTTGAGCTGAAGACCACATGAAAAACTTCACTTTATGAGGTACAACCGCTTTTCAAATTTTCTTATGAGAAGGAAACAAGGAAACAGAGGGATTATCAATGAGCTCATCATCAAAGTATTTACATGAAAAGACCCCTGAGGAAACAAGATTCCACACCCTAATATCATAAGAGGAAGAAAGAGAGACCCCCTCGAGCACTACCAACAAAGATGCCAACTCCACCGCCTCCCTATCATTCAAGTTTCTAATGAGATCAAAATTTCAAGAGATGGGTGCCATAGAAGAGCATGCCACCGATGCAATTGAAACATTTCGAGAACGAACCTACCGGTAAAGAAGAGGCAAAGATCTGCCAAATGAGATATCCTTTAACCAAACATTCTTCAATGAAAAGAAGTTAGACACAAGTGGATACAAATGAGAAATGGATTTCCAGGGTGAACGACAATTGCCTCTGTTAACCACATTAGAATCTCTATCATTGGGTTGAACTCCATACTTGCTTTTAACAATTGAACACCATAGCGATTCGCTTTCAATAGAAAATCTCCACAACCACTTGCCCAAGAGAGTAATATTCCTAGCAACAATGTTCCCAATAGCCACGCCACCTTTTTCCCTAGGAAGAGAAATATTTCCCACCTAACCAAATGAGCCCCTTTGCCCTCTTCACACCCTTTCCAAAGGAAATCTCTTGTCAATTTCTCAATTTTTCTCGCAATGCTAATCGGAATTTTGAAAAGGGACAAGAAATAAATAGGAACGGATCCTAATACGAATTGTACCAAAGTATATCTCCCCTCCCCCCCCAGACAACAAAGCTTGTTTCCATCCCTCTAATTTTTTCCCAATTTTGACAAGAATAGGTTCCCAAAAGGACGCTAATCTAGGATCTCCTCCCAATGAAAGTCCTAAGTATCTGAGAGGAAAGGAATCAATGGAACATCCTAATATATCCGCCATCCTATGCACATAGCTATCTTCCAAATTAATAACCACAACACTGTTCTTGCTAAGATTGACCTTGAGGCCCGACACAATTTCAAAAATTCTCGGAATCTTTAGCAAACTCCCCACCTTATTTTCCTCCTTTGATGAAAAGAATATAGTATCATCCGCAAATTTTAAATGAGTAACTCCAATCCTATCCCTTCCCAACACAAACCCTTCTATGACATCCTTATCCTTAGCTAAATCAATAATCCTACCCAACACATCAGCAACTAAAATAAACAAAAATGTTGATAAAGGATCACCCTGTCTTAAGACCTCTAGATGCCTGAAAAGAATCCCCAGCCTTGCTATTCACAATGATCGACATATTGCATGACGACAAGCACTCCCAAATCCACATTCTCCACCTAGCTCCAAACTCGTTCCTTTCCAAAACAAAATCTACAAAGCCCCAATCGACATGGTCATACGCCTTCTCAAAGTCTACCTTAAAGATAACACCTTCCTTATGTAATCCCCTATACTCCACAATCTCGTTAGCCACTAAGACTACATCCAATATCTGCCGTCCTTGCATGAACGCACCTTGTGCTGAAGGAATGGTTTCCTTATAGACAACTCTAATTCTCCTAGAAAGCACCTTTGCTAAAATCTGATAGAGAGATGTAACTAAGCTAATGGGTCTAAAATCTCCAATCTTGATCGACTTCTCCTTCTTAGGAATTAGACAAATGAAGGATGCATTGGTGCACAAATTAACTTTTCCACTCTCAAAGAACTCACCAAACACTCTCAAAAGATCCCCTTTTACAATATCCCAACAATCTTAAAATATAGGCATTGAAAAACCATCTGGGTTTGGAGCCTTATCTCTCTTACACTCAAATACAGCCTGTCTCACCTCATTTTCATCAAAGGGCCTTTCAAGCCAACTAGCTGTCGCTAACTCCATTGGAACCTAATTAATTCCTTCGATCCCTGGACGATCGACAACTCTATCAGAATATAGATTTGAATAAAAATTAAAAATCACCTTGACAATAAGCTCCTCCTTACTCACAACCTCACCCTGACCTACTACCAAATTTTTAATGAAACTCTTCTTCTTCTTCCTTTTCCTCGACGCTACTCTATGAAAAAATCTAGAATTTGTATCACCAAAAATTTGCTCCCTAAAAACGATCTCTTCCAACTTCATTCTGAGCATTGACCTCCTATCCCTTAACGCTCTAGATAAACCCTCCCCGGCCTCCTTCACATCTAACTCCTCAATATCCCGAACTAATCCCGCTTTCACCTCACTCATATCCCCAAAAACTTCACGTTTCCAAACTTTTAAATTATCCTAGACTCTTCTCAACTTTCGCATAAACTTAAAATCCTTCCATCCATGGACTCTACTATTTTTCCACCAATCCCTAAAGTATTCCTTAAAAGATCGATTTTCCAACCACATATTCTCGAATCTGAATGGGGTGGGACCCCATTTAAAAGGACAACTCTCAAGAATCACCGAACAATGATCTGACACAACTCTTGGCTCTGCCTCTTGCCTTACATCTGGAAATAACTCCTCCTACCCTAAAGTATGAAGGAACCTATCCAACCTACAACACACCTGATTTTTCTGGAGGTTAGACCATGTGAACCGCGCATTACTCTAGGAAAGATCAATAAACTCACTCTCTTATAAAAGAATCAAAGTCCCGCATACTCCTATTTGTGGAAACCCCATTGAGTTTTTCCGAAACAAGCCTTACCACGTTGAAATCCCCTTCCATACACCAGTGAGGGGAATAAAGCCTAAAAAACCCCACCAACTCATCCCACCATTTCTGACGATTTCCGGGTCTATTAGGACCATAAACCCCTGTTAGCCATTATTCCTTATTATCCCTATTCCTAAACCTAATAGACAATGAAAACACCCCGACAACTACCTCGCACTCTGATACAACTCTCTTATCCCACATAATCAAAATTCTCCCTAATCTCCCCCTAGTAGGCAATACAGCCCATCTCCTAAATCGAGTCCCCCAAACACTTCTAATAAAAGCCCTATCACTCTTCACACTTTGTCTCTTGAAACATCACTATGTCTGGTTGCTGAATTTTCAAAACCTCTTTAACTACCTCCCCTTTCCTACGAGACCGTAGTCATCTAACATTCCAACTTAAAATCTTCATCGAGAACCATCATCACCCTTTGTCTCTTCCCTTCGACCCTCATAATTGATGCTACTTTCAAGGGTTCTTAATTCCCTTATCCCTTTCCTTAGCCCCGAATCTCTATGATTGCCACCCCCTCTAGATGCAAACCCCACACTCCTAGACTGAGATTTCTTCCCATTGTTCATAACTAGTGCCAGCCCAAGAGTGTCAAGTAATTGTGCAAAGTGAGGCACATCCTCCTCCTCTAAAGGAAAAGACACATACTTACTCATTTTTCTCAACCACATTTTAGACTCATCATCATCATTTCCACTAACATTGTTCCTCTGGAGTCTATGATTAGGAGACTCCTCCATCAAAAGATCAGTCCTATGATTATCCATGTTACTCGCCTGTGGGTTCAAATTGCCCTTGGTAGAATTCCTACTCGCGTGTAACTGAGGCAAATTATCATTCTTGTTAGAAACCACTCTGCTAGGTTGTAAGAAAAAAGGACCCAATAGTGACTCCCCCTCCTCCCCTCCCCTAACTGACACTGAATGAATACCCTGAATATGAGAAGGAGGTGAAGAATTCATGTTATCCCTGTCAAAAGAGTCACAAACCTTTTCACAAGAGTCAAAGACTGCCTCACCCTTAGACCCCACAGTGTGCTTAATACAAGAAGAAAATGGTACCTCCTCTTTATGGAATAGCCAATTTAGGTTCGGGTCAAAATCATCAACCCTCTCCTCAGTACAGGCATCAACTTCCTCGTTTGGACCCAGAGATTCATCAGAGCTTTCATGAGATCCTTATCCTTCCAACACTTGGAGCACCCCTTGTACATCGCAAATTCCCACTTCCACTTTGTTAATCATTCAGTCAACACAAGGGAAAATTTCTATCACATCATTATCATCTTCACCCAAACCATCAACTCTAGTGGTGCGCCCAATCTGTAAAAAATGCCTCGTTGATTGATCAAATGAATTTCATTTGGGTTTAACCTATCCGGTGGAGTTGGAACCTGTTTGTCGATCCCAGGCTCCATACTGATGTCACACACCTCAAACTCCTCACCCTGTTGTTGTTGACTGTCGCTGCCGTTAGACCCATCTCCCCCCTGGTTTGTTGTCTGGATACTATTGTTCTCACCATCGGGATTACCCATCGTCTTCCTTACCCGATGAAGCCCTTGTTCCGAACCTGGGAAAGAAATACCCAAATGGTCTGGGTTAGGCCCATCATAAATCGGGTTATGATTTGGTCTTTTTATTTCCCGATGGGCCTTCTTCCACTTGGTTAAAATCTTGGGCCACATGATGAGTGCAAATTAGGCCCAGATTAATACCCTCATCACCACCATTCTGTTCTGTGAGTGATACATTAGAAAGGCCCAAAAATGGCCTAGGCCCAAGATCACCCATCAGCCCATCTCCACCTAAAATATCCTTTTCTGAGCTGTGTCCCTGAAAATCTGGCCCATGTTCAAGACAGTCTCTGTCAACCCTTGACCTCCCATCATCATTGACATCCCTTGTGTCAAAAAGATGTGCCTCTTCGTTTACCCCAACTTTCTTGGGATCATAATGTTCCAACTGTAAGCATTCAACCAGGCATCCACGTGTCCCAGCTGTCCCCCCTCAGCCTCGTCATCTCCCCTACCGCTGGCGCCAAGCTCCGATGGAAACTCTTGCTGGAAACTCCATTGCCGATGACCCGCTCTTCGTTTGATAGGTTTCGATAACGACTTCACACGCACTGTGAATGATCCTTCATCCGTCGTAATCTCTACGGTTGATTGTAAAAACCCAGAATTTGATCCTCTCAACTTCAATCTTGCCTCAAAAAGATTTTCAGAAGTCTTGGTTCTGTTGTCCACTTCTAAAAGCCCTCCGCATTTCGCCCCGATTTTTTCAAAGATCATTCTATTCCATAAATTAAATGGGAAGTCACAAATAGCAATCATTAGACCTCCTATTCTTCTCATCGGGCCACCTCTCCAACGTTACTGCAATACCCTTACAAAAAAATTGCAAACCTTTATCCCCATAGAACGCATCCAGTTCCTTGGTTTTGGTGAAAAACAGAGCTCGATTCAATTGGAAGGGACGAAGCTTGATAGATATCTTGAAAGACTTACATAATTCCTTCTCAATTTGCTCCCAACCTATGAAGAAATCTACTCTCTTACACACCACTGCATGATTGAGATCTAACGAAGAACCATTTGTTAATGAAAATGGTGATTGAAGCTTAAGTACCTCCACATACGACGTACCTCTGTTTGCCCCTGTTCTCATCTGCTGACTCATTCCCTCTGTGTGTACCTCCTTATTTGCCCCATTCTGCTGAACATCATCTCTAGGATCATTTACCATGGCCAGACGTCTTGCATCCTTTCCTTCATCCTTACCTTCAGTACCTCTAACAGGGTTCTTCTGCCTTGTTCCAAATAGGATTGTATCAAGTAACACAGCCACATCTTTCCACCCTTGTTGATTGACCCCTGCTGGAATGATAATGCCTGATTTCCTTATCCCAGCCACCCACTTGGATAACTCCACAAAATCACCTCTGATATTTGAATAACTCTGAAGACAGAAGACAGAACTGTTCGTATACTTTCTGAAGGACTGCCTCTCCTCGCTCTTGTTTCCAACATCTTTGACAACCTGTGATGCCCAGAATACCCCTCCCAGATCAATTTTCAATGTGAAACTTCTATGCCTGTTCCTTTCAATGATTTCCACTACCTCCCCGTGTGATTTCTCATTGACCTGAACAATGATTACCTTCTGCTCAATCTTTAGATCCAAAGCACGATCTCTGTACCTCCTTGTCATTCTCTCAGTTCTCTCCTTGCTTTTGTTCAACCTTCCTAGATGCAGCATCTTGTGCAGAAGGAATGTGATGAACTAGTATATCAGTAAAGCCTGGAATAGGTCATTTGATGTTCCGTAAAGATTTTCGGTAGATAGTTGAATAATTATGGTGCATGTGCCTTATTGCTTTAGCATGTAAAATGGCCATGTAACTGATTACAGGTTTTTAGTTGTAAACAAACCCTGTACTTTGTCAGAGGTTTGATTTTTGACTTCGTCTACCATATCATGTTCTCTCATTCCATGTTGGATTGGTGCATGAGGATATGATTACCGTGTTGCAATATAGTGGGTTCATATTACATATGCTTCGTCATGTTGGTACAACTCCAATTTTCTGCATGTTCCATCTAATTTTCCCACTCTATGTCCATTTGGGATCATTGGCTGTGAAGATTGTGTAAGCTGCTGTTGAGTCCATCTCAACATTCTCAACCTGCTACAATGCAGAATCATGTCTGCACTCGTAATTTTTTTTAATAGATATTATTTGTTTTAGAGGTATTTATGTACACTTGGGACCTTTTAATATAAATACATGTGTGATGGAAGTGAATCTTAGCTTTTTGGGTCTCTCTCTCTCTCTCACTCTCACTCTCTCTCCCTCTTTTTATTTATTCACTTATTTATCAATCAGTGACAAAGAATTACATTAAAAAGAAAAAATGTACAAATGAAAGGAGGACAAGGAATTCTCAATAGAAAGAATACATCTCAATGCAAAAGATATAAAAATCTAAGAGGGGCGCCACCGGAGACCAAAAAGATGTCAAATGACATATTTAACTGGCCACAAAAAATCCAAGTCCCCAAATTTGTCTGCAAAAATCCTTGCATGTTGGTAACATAGAACTTCATATTATTGCTTGGAAAACATTTACGAAACTGAAGCCGTTTTTTTTTTTTTTTGTTTTGGTTCTGCATGATGTCATGGGCTTGAAATTTTCTCTAGGTACTTACACCATATTTTCCTTCTGGTAGAAGTATGTGCACTTTTGATTTCCATATCACTTATTTTGTTTAATATAAATAAAACCTTATTTTCCAATTGCATTTAACATCTTTAAGAAATTTATGTCTATGAACAGATTAGAGTGCTTCTGGATAGAGCTCATGCAGTTTCTAAGCTTTGGGATGATGCTCCTGTGGTTCTTTGCGGGGATTTTAACTGTACCCCAAAAGTAGGTCCATTTTATCAACTTCCTCACTTCTTGAGCTTGAGTTGTTACTTCTGTCACTGTGTTTTGGTCTCCAGTATCGTATTTGAGTTTGGTTGGGTTTTAATGTGTTATGTTAATAACATTCCTACTTGCCTTTGTATCAGAGTCCGTTATACAATTACATATCAGAGCAGAAGGTAAATGTTGTTCTGTGTTGCTTGCATGGTTGGTTCAGTGTTATATTCTGGGAGTTGCAATGGTCAAATAAACAGTGCTCTTCTATTGCAGTTAAATATATCTGACCTGCCTAGAGATAAGTTATCAGGACAAGCTTCTGCTGAAATTCGTCCACCAAGGCAGTTTAACCCTAATTTCAGGTTTGATTTTTTCTCATTTAAATGGTTCTCTGATGAGCTTAGAGGTGCTTTTCTTGCTTGTGCATGGAAGATAGAATTCAAAAGTTTGGAAAATATTGTAGGGCTCAGTCTGCTGATAGTATAGGTGGAGCTTCAGCAGTGGTTGATCACAGGGAACTAGGGCAGAAGCAGAATAACACAGAAGGCAATTCTGTAAATCTAACTTCCATGAATATCATATCTCAACCTCAGTGTGTTAACACCGGCCTGAATGTGAACAGTGCATCTCCTTGTGAAATAACTAAAGAAACTGATAAGGAAGTAGATGGGTGTAAGGATGAAACTCATTTGACTCTGTCTGTTCCAAATGGTGGCTTAAAGGAAAGTCCAAGTTCTCAAAACAATGGCGGGTTTTGTATTGAACAAATGAAAGATGGACATGAACAGTCTGAACCAAATTTACAGACAGAAAATGAAAGCATGAACTGTGATAAGAGCAAACCTCCCTTTATTGGTACCAATGATTCTACAGATGCCATAATTGATCCAACACCTTCAGGTGCTTCCAACTTGGATGATATTTCTTCATCTGAGCTGTTCCATGAGACTTCTTTTCCCAGCACTCTGAAAGTCCCCACTGTTGGAGGTTCAGAAAATTTGTCATCTCTATCAATTGCTGATGACAAGGATTTCCCTTCAACCTTGTCTAAAGTCAATGCTTCATTTGAATCGACAAGCGTATCACTTAAAGAGGATGAAACCAATGAAGAAGATGAAAGTTTCGGTGAAGATTCTACTGATTTTTTATCAGAGTTGCACGGAAAAAATTGTTCCTTTCCATCTGATTTTAGTCATGCTGTAAGATCTGACTTTGTGGAATCTGATAAATCCTTTGATGAATCTACTGCTGTTCCCCATAGCCGGCAATTGCATTATTCTAGAGATGAGGTTCTGGATGATGATTCTCCCGGAATGGATTCTGAGCCTGTTCATGCATCGAATTTTACATATGATCCATCAGCATGGACTCCAATGGAAATAGAAACTGCAACAGGTAAAGCAGACTGCACACATGTAGAACACCCTCTGAAGTTGAGAAGCACATATGCAGAAGTTGAGGTAGGTCATATACTCCTGAGCTTCAAGTTGTTTTCTGTGCTATCTGCCCTTCCCTTGTGATGTATCAAAAATATATACTAGTTTGCAGCTATTGATTAATTTGTGAGTGCCATTATTTTTGTTCTTTGTTACTTGCAGGACCGTTCAGGGACTAGAGATTCAAATGGAGAACCCCTGGTGACCAGTTACCACAGGTGTTTTTTAGGCACAGTTGATTATATATGGTGAGTATCCTTCATGGTTTCATACTTCATGGTGTAGTTTCCAACAATTGCTTCTTGATATCGGAATTGAATCTGTTTGTCTGACTAATCAAAAGAGGGTTACATGTCTTTCGAACACTTGTTGAGGTGCAACGGGAACAT
This sequence comes from Camellia oleifera, assembly GCA_022316695.1. Classification (NCBI taxonomy): domain Eukaryota; kingdom Viridiplantae; phylum Streptophyta; class Magnoliopsida; order Ericales; family Theaceae; genus Camellia; species Camellia oleifera. The sequence continues at coordinate 53,282,843 of CM039319.1, forward strand.
CGAAATAATGGATAGTTTCAAATCTTTTGCTCTTATATATTTGTTTGTTACCTTTCGTAGCTAACTACAATCGAGATTACATTGAAACATTGTTGCAATTGATATGCAGGCACACTGAAGGTCTCCAAACTGTCAGGGTGCTTGCTCCAATTCCAAAGAATGCCATGCAGTGGACTCCAGGATTCCCAACGAGGGTATATTGATGTTTTAATTTTGAACATGTCCTGTGCATTTCTTACTTTGCCACGCAAATGACTTAAAGGTTGGTAATGTGACTTAAAAGAAAGAAAAAAGAGAAAAAGGTCAAGTAGATTAAAGCAATTACAGCCAATCACTGAGTCTGAGGTAATATGATTAGAGAACTGAGAGCTATGTTCCCTGGAACGTGGATCATTCCAGTACGTGGAACGGGAACGGGAACGTGAACATGAACGTGGTGTATGCCACATGCTCTAAAATGTGGTATGATAAGGGTAAACTAGTATGTATTACACTTGAAAATTTAAGATACTTCTAGAATAATTTTCTTTTGATTATTAGGCATCCAATATATATATATTTTTTAATATTTATTTTTGTAGCAAAATATTTTTAAGAGCATTGTGATCCATTTTTTATGTGAGGGGTTGGGCTGTACCTCTTACAAACATGACATGGGTTGGCATCATTTTGATATTAATAGGTTTGGTGGTTGTTAACTCCCTTTTCGTTGAAACTCCCCACTTTTAGGAAAATAATGCCTTGTTATATGCTAATATCAGATTTGTATGCGACATATCAAATACCTTATGTTAGTGGGGGAAAAAGTGTGGCTGTTTCAAAAAATTTAGCGAGAACTTTGAATTGGTTTTCATGAAACTTGTGGTGGTTATAATGTTAATTTTTGTTAACTGTTGTGGTCTTCAGAAATGGGGAAGCGATCACATTGCACTGGTTTCTGAATTGGCTTTCATGAAAGATCCAAGTATTCAACAGAATACAGAAGCTCCCTAGCTGGCAAGTCTTTTTGCAGTTGAGGCTTGCAACCGGAAGAACTGCTTGCTCAGCTCATACTCTTGGCGTCTATTAACAATGTATGTGTCGATGGAAAAAAGTTAATTAGGTTTTAATTCTAGCAACTTTTTTCCGGTCTTTAGTTTTTAGTGTTCTTTTGCACATATAACCTTTCTAATCCTCCAAGAGTTCATTTATGATTCAAAACTTAATTTTTTCCTTGTATCATTATCTGATTATAGGATTTTGACTAAAAAGAGATTATTGGTTTCGGTGTTGTTTGTCATAAGAAGTTAAAATCCTATTGTGATAATTTTATTCTTATACGTTCAAAATAAAGTCCCATTTTTTCGTGTAGATGTACGTGACCCCCTTGTTAGGATGTTCAACTATATTTAATAAAATAGATTATATTGAAAGCTAGGCCAAAGAGTTAATTTGAGATCTGCTTTTGTTAATCTATAGACAGGCTAGGGCCTCATGTTACCTTAGTTGATGACATCATAGTGAAAAATTCAAGATTTGGGAATATTATTCGAAATTGAAAGTAATTTTTCGGGAAAACATTGATTATTAGGTTAAAAAATAATTAAGAATATTTTTTAAGAAAATAATAATTTAGAACATGTTTTAGAGTCTTAAAAAATCAGGCCTTGATTTTTTTTCCCTAGATGTGCTGAGTAATTCATAGTTACTGTGCGGGTTATATCGAGGATTAATTTTAAATTGTTATTTTTTTCTTTAGTTATGGGTGAGTTGACAAGAAATATTTAAGATGACATGTCATGGTAAATGCTTTTTATAGATTCGTGTCATTGGATGAGATTAGAGAAGTCAACATTGAGTTAGAGATTGGAGAAAAGCACTTAAATGTAAAGGATTTAAGATAAACAGAATTAAGAAAGAGTACATCGAGTGTAATTTTATTAATAGTAACAATGGAAGATGAGGGGAAGTGAAGATTGAGAACCAAGAACTACTTAAGAGTGCTATTGTATTGTTTGTGCTATTTTTTGGATCATATGGCTGGAGAGAAATGCACGGATCTTTGATGGAAAGGAGGCTGATGCAGATGCATTGTGGGATAGGGCTGGATTTTTGGCTTCTTTTTAGGCCTTTGTGTCTCCTCCTTTTAGGGGAATCCCTCTCTTATTGATTTCTAGGGATTGGGCTGTTGTTTGTAACCATTAGTGTTTGGGTTTGCTTTTTTTTTCTCATTTTTTCTTTTTTTTATGGTGGCTGTGTTTTACCTTTATCATGTTCCTTTTTTCTGTATGAGGATTTCTCGTGCTCCTTTCTTTCTTCTTTAATAAAATAAATTTCGTTATTGTTTCAAAAAAAAAAAGAAAAAAAGAACTATTTAAGAGTAAACATTTTTGTTATTTAGGATCAATTATCACAACAATTGAGAAGATTGGAGAAGATGTGGTCCATAGAATTAAGGCGTGGTGGCTTAATTGGAAGAGTGCGTTTGGGGTACTGTGAAATAAACAACTATCCACTGGACTAAAAGAGAAGTTCTATAGAATGACTATTAGACTAACGATGTTGTATGGGACGAAATGTTAGGCAAATAAGAAACAACATGTGGACAAGATAAGTATTGTTGAGATGAAGATGCTAAGGTGAATGTGTGGCAAGATTAGAAAAAATAAAGTTAAGAATTAGTATGTTTGTGAATGTGTATGAGTAGTATCAATAGAAAATAAGTTGAAAGAGAATAAATTGAGATGATTTGGTCATATATAATGGAAACCAATAGAGACAATAGTGAAGAAATGCGATACTTTGACAGTAGATGAAAATGTTAGGGAAATGGAAAAATTTAGATTAACGTGAGTTAGTATAATAAATAGAAATATAAATCTCCTTAATTTGACTAACCAAACAACCTTTGATAGAATCTAATAGAAAAGAAATATTCATATAGTGTATCTGATTTGATAGGAATTAAGATTTGATTTGGTTTGATTTGGTGTTGAGTAATTAAAAAATGAGTTAATTCATAATATTTTAGACATTAAAAAAAAAAAGAAAAGATTATTGAAATGTATAAATTTGAGTTTGGTATCAATTCAAACCCTAACCTCAACCTCCTCAGCCTCCCAACTACCTCTCCTATCTTCAGCAACCTCTCTCACCCCAACCACATCCACATACCTTTTGGTTTCATCTACCTTATTCTTCAGTTGTCTATTTTTATATACATTACGTGTCGTGTTAGAAATTTGGTTTAAAATTTTCTGAAATGAAACTTGTTTTCATTGTTATATTTTGGTTCACATATGGGGCCGACGCCTTGGAGCCCTCCAAAATTGATATTTTTTTTTAAGATTCCAAAGTTAGTAAAAACAAAAAAAAAAAGGTAAATTACAATGAAGTTTTTTTAAAATACATATCGCCTTTTGTGATTTGAAAAATTACGAATACCTGCTTGTCATAATTTTTTATTTAACAGAATTAACTGAAAAAATAAAATTCATAATTACTCTCTTATACAATAATGAAATTATCTAAATTATTAATTGAAATATATTTATAATATCATTAAAAATTGTTAATTGACTTGATAATTTATTAATAAAAACAGCAATTTATTATTAAATTAGAAACATCAAGAGGTGAAATGTAATTTTCAAAACTAGAGGAAACGATTCGTATCTTAATCAAAAGTCAGGGTATATTTGTAATTTACCCCTCCAAAAAAAAAGGAAGACGAGAGAAAAAAAGGGCTAACAATTTGTTGTTTTCGTTGTTATATTTTGGTTCACTGATGGGGCGGCCGCCTTGGAGCCCTCCAAAATTGATATTTTTTTTAAGATTCCAAACTTAGTATAAAAAAAAAGCTAACAAATTATATAAAAATATAAAAATTTTTACTTTTACACTATATATTTTTTTATAAATAGTCGAAAAATCATTTCAAATATATTATTTTTTTAATCTCATATTTTAATTAAAAAGTCAAAAATTATTAAAATAGTTTGTTTCTAAACGAACACGAGGGTAAATTGCCTATTTTCAAATTTAAAGAGATGGAGTGTTTTGGACTCAATTTTGTTTTTTTATTATACTAGCCTATCACCCGTACTATGCACGGGATAATTATAGATAATTATATTTATTTTAGATTTTTTTTAATATATAAATTATGTTTTTTAAGATTTTTTATAAAAATAATTTAACAATCTTATCACTAACCATAGTGTATGAGAGAAGTTGAAAATGATACTGTAATAACTATACACAGATTGTATCTATAATTATTTGTATGAGGGGATTTTAAATGCTGATTAGGGGATTTTGACCAAATCAATAAATGCAGGCATGTGGAAAGACATGTGGATTGAAAAAAGTTAATAAATGCTGATCAGGGGATTTTGACCAAATCAATAAATGCTGAGTTTTTTTTTTTAATAAAAAATTTAGAAAATTCATATTGAAATATTGAAGCTCTCACAGGCCTTGGGGTTAAAATCCCCTTTTGCTTAATATATAGTATAGATATAGATAGATGTGTTGGACTTTTTAAGAAATTTTTTTTATGTTTGTTCTTAATGCATTAAAGTGTTATTATGAGGTTAATAATTATATGTGTTGGATTTCAAAGAATTTTTTTTATGCTTGTTCTTAATGTATTAAAGTGTTATTATGAGGGTAACACTTTGGAGTTGGAAGAAGTTAATAAATGCTAAGATTTTTTTTTTTAAATCAAAAAATTAGAAAATTTAGATTGGGAGATTGGAACTCTCACAAGGCTTGGGGTTAAAAACCCCCTTTTGCTTAATATATAGTATAGATTTGAGAATTTGAAGTCCAAATTCTACTATGAAGGCAATTGAGAATTTTCTTATGAGTTTTCTCTTTGACTAGTACGTTTCCTTCTTAGAGATGCTAGAAATGACATTGACCTCTCAGTTTTTGTTGAAAATTGTATCATATTTTATTTTATTTTTCCATTTCCTTTTGCTTCTATAAATTTCAATTTGGGTAAAAATCACAAAAACACCTTCCATTCTTTGACCCAAATTTATACTAGATTGAGTTTTACTAGATTTTTACCTCATTAAGCAGACTGTGTCTACTTAAAATTTTTAAATCTATTTTGTGACTCTCAAATTTATCATTTTTTTGTTAGAGAAGTTTTTACTTAAACTTATGTTTAAATCTGAGTTTTTCAATTGAAGTGGTTTGTGTGAAATGATTTATCTACCACATTTGTTGTCGCTCGAATCGCTTAAATTTGTGCCAGCCAGACAACCAGTTTCACCTTCGTCTACTGCGATCGTCACTCTATCATTCGGATGACTTACGGAACGATCGGTATCAACAAATTTGGTAAATGTAACATTACCTATCAATTTCAAAGAAACATCAGGAATTAACATAAACCAAACTTTTTGAAGCCCATCGATTTCAAAGAAATTTCACGAATCGGACAAAGGCCATTTGAACCACATGTAGATCAAGCTGACATTTCTCCATAAAAATGGTATGAAGTACAGCATAGGGTGACCAATTCAAAGAACCTACAAAATTGTAGATTAATTATATGGAAAATGTCTCGTATCTTAAATTTTGTGGCTCAAAAGTGGCTCAAATGGCCAAAACGACGTCGTTTTGGCCATTTTTATGTTATTCTGTACTCAAAACGACGTCGTTTTGGCTATTTGAGCCACTTTTGAGCCACAAAATTTGAGTTACGTAGCATTGTCATAATTATATTAAGACACACTCAATTATTAATGAATATCATTTTATATTATTTATTTATGAATTCGTATATATTAACTCTTTTAATTAAGAAAATCATACAAATACACCTGATTTAAAGGGAGTATGTAAGGAGTAAAAGTTTTATAGTTTTGTTTGAGATGTAGATTGGCTTTTTGATTATTTTAGCTTTGGATTAAAAAGTATCGTTTAGGATAGATTTTTTGATTTTTTTGATTTTTATAAGAGAAAAAATGAAATGATTATGGTTTAAATATGATATTTTGTCTTATTAATTTTTTAATCTATTTTATTTTTTTGTAACTATTTTAACTAAAGAATCTCAAAAAGCCACATGCCAAAGGAAAGTTATATTGTACAAATAGAGTAAAAGTAATATATTTTTATAATGAAAGATCAAAATGTATAATTTTATAAATGAAAAATAAAATAATATTCACTAATAATTGAACACATCTTAATATAAATAAGCTGAATGGTACTCAAACTCAAATTTTCTCAGCGTTATGTGTGAGACTACACCAAGGTTTATTATACCAACACTAGTCAAAGTCAAAACTACTTTATTTAAGGTTTTTTTTTTTTTTTTCAACAGTGCTACAGACCCTCAAAAAATACAATCCTCACTTACTTGTGATTAGTCCAAGAAAGAAAGAAAAAAAATAAAAAAATAAAAATACATGATTGATCTATATCATTTTGAGAGTCATGAGAATCCCAAACTTTAGAAGTCCAAGCATTTTTGTTTTTTGGTTTGTTATCATGTAAAAATATATATTTTTTTGACTATAGCACTCTATTAGTGACTGTCATTGGAGTAAAATCAAATTTCAAATTACCATTATATAACTAATTTCTACAATACTCCACTCTAAGTCAGTTGAATCATTTTAGAATATAAAAGGAATTATTTGTTAGTAAATTATTTTTATTTTTTTATCTGTTTTTTGGTCATATATTTTTTCTATTTTTTTATATATCTTTTTATAAAAAGTCAAAAAATATACTTATTTAGATAATTCTAAACACACTCTTAAATATCTAAAATTTGGAGTAATGTATGAGTTGGCCCTCTCCTTTGATTTGTATTTTTTTGTTGCTGGGGGTGCAATTCGAAAAATGATACATTCTTACAAATTTTTCCTATAAAAGCATTATGTTTGGCGTGATATTGTACTTACTCTATAATGGTGAATTCTTATCGGTAAAAAATTGTTGACGAAATGCTTTTGCGGAAGAAATTTGTGAGAATGTAGCACTGTCTGTGCAATTCAAGCTTTTTGAGCTCATTACGGTCTATCGTTTGATGATCTAATCTATTTATGTTATAGACTTTTATATATAAATTATTTATATAAAAAATTAAATTAATCTAAACTACCTTTCATTCATTTTTTAAAATCATACATTTCATTCATTTTTTTTTTTAAATGTATAAGCGGTCAAAGAATTTGAAATTGAATTGAAATTTGCCTAAGCTACCTTTCTTTTTGGGATAAGTATGCCTAAACTACCTAACTTCAACCAAACACATCATAACAAATTGTTTCACTATTTGAAAGGATATCACTATGTTTTCAAGGGCAAATTACATATACCTCCCTCGAGATTTAGCTAAATTACAGATACCCCTGAGATTTTAGAAATTACAGATACCTTCCTAAGGTTTATATTTTCATAACAAATTACCCCCTGAGGTTTATATTTTCATGACAATTTGCTCCCTAATTTGTTATGCAAATAGTACCTTCAGGGGGGTATCTGTAATTTCTCAAACCTTAAGAGGGTATTTGTAATTTTGCTAAATCTCGAGGGGTATATGTAATTTGCCCTATTTTCAAATAATTGATTTATATTTTCTTTGGTGTTGATAAAGAGTTTAGAATTAAGACAACAAGGCATGTTTGGTCTAGATTTTATTTTCGATATTTTTGCTTTCATTTTTGTGTTTTTTAAAACAAAACAATGAGAAGTTCTAAAATAATTATCATTTTAATATTATTTAAAATTTGGTAAATAGCTTAAAAGTGTTAGATATAATTTTTTTTTTTTTTTATAATTTTTTCGAGTTTGTATCAAATTGTTTAATATAACTTCCGCTTATAACATATTAGGTTGAAATAGATTAAATAAGGTAAAAAAAATTGATTATCCAAAAACTGAATGAGAGGTACTTTTGACTTTTACTTTGGAATTATCAGTTTTTAGCTTATAATAAATGGTTCTAAACCATACCTTAACAAATTCCAAAATATATTAAAGTTTAGTTTATTTACTTTTTTGAATAGATCTCAAGTAATTTATTTTTTTTTAAATATATTATAATCAAATTGAGTTATTTAAATTTGGCTTAAAAATTAAGATAAATTACAAATATACCCCCTGAGATTTGCTTAAAGTACAGATTGTCCCCTGTAATTTGAAAAATTACAAACACCCCCTTGTTCAATTTTTTTATTTAACAGAATTAACTAAAAAAAAGAAATTCATAATTCTCCTCCTATACAACAATAAAATTACTTAAATTATTAATTAAAACATATTTATAACATTATTAAAAACTATTAATTGACTTGATAATTTATTAATAAAATGGGCGATTTATTATGAAATTAAAAACCTCAGGGGTGGAATGTAATTTCCAGAACCACAGGGAGCGATTTGTATTTTAATCAAATCTTAGGGGTGTATTTGTAATTTACTCGAAAAATTAATAAGGTTTAAAATACCTATAAAATTTTAATGACTGATGAGATCAAATTTTTTTGATCATTTTACATTTTTAGAAAATAGAATAACAAGAAAAGAAAAATACTACTTTGCCTTAAAAATTAATCAATTTGAATACAAAATGTCTAGAAAATAGTCAAAATAGAAAAACGAAAAGGAAATTATAAATAAGCCTAGAAGAACAAAAATAATTATAGATACATAGATTTTTATTTTTATTTGTGCAACAAAATATAGCAAAAGTTGCACCTTTTACCTTTTGGTAAATATTTTTTCAACTGCCCATTATCTTGTAACTTGCTAAGACAAAAAATCATCAATATTGAGGAGATTATTGATAGAGAAGTGTTTTGGGAAGTTGGTAAAAAGTTAATTTTTTGACTTTTTTGATGATTTTTTGGGAGAACTTGGTAAAAAATCAAAATCAAAATATCGACTTTTTATCAAGTTTCTAAATTGCTCCAAAGTCTTGCTAGAGCATGGTTAGGTAGTGTTTTAGGGAGAGGTTGTTATTAGTGGAAGCGGTAAAATTTATGATTTTGTGTTAAGGTATAAGCATAGTAATTGATAATTGATTGGTGGTAAGGATATGTGGTGAGCACCTAATAATATTTCAGGTTATTTATATATATATATATAAAAAAAAAAACTTGCAATTATTAGTGAACATGCTAAAAGTTGAGGAAGTTTAAGAGCTCGGTTGGGAATTATCTATTTTAGTGATACTTTATTTATTTATTAAAAAAAGATACAAAAATGTAAAAATAGTAGTGTGATAATTTGTAGTAATTTTTTAATTTTTAGATAAATTATAAATACACCTTTTGAGTTTTTCTTAAAATATGAATTGTCCATGTGGTTTGCAAAATTATAAATATCTCCTTATCAAAAAAATTTATTTATCAGAATTAACTAAAAAGATAAAATTTCTAAAAATTATCTAAAATATTAATCGAAATAAATTTCTAACATTACTAAAAATTATTAATTGATTTAATAATTTATTAATAAAATAAATTATTTGTTATGGAATTAGAAACTTAACAAGTGAGAAGTAATTTTCAAAATTATAAAACATAATTTGTATTTAAACAAATCTCAAAAAATATATTTGTAATTTCCTCTTAACTTTATTATTAATATAATCCATTGACAAACAAGTGGTTAGTGTAATTAACCCTAATATTTGTCATTAGTGAGTGTGCAGAGGTGGCCGTGCACATTTCAAACCGTTTGATTTGAATTTTCAACGGTCCTCATTTCCTGTGTTCTTGAGTAAGTGGGTCCACACCTTGTCCAATATATATTCCATCTCTCTCTCTCTCTCTCTCTCTCTCTCTCTCTCTGTGTATCTATATATATAGCGTTTATAGTAGGTTGGTTTCTGGGCGAGGACGAAGCGATCTGGTGAGAGAGGTTTCACGCTCAAGGTAGTGTTTTCCATATTCCATTTGGGTCTTTTTGCATTGGATTGTTCTTGTCAAAACTGGGTTTTCATTATTTTGTTTATATTTTTTGAGCCACATTAATCAGATCTCATCTAAGATACATTCTAATCATGTTTGTGTTTGCTATATAAATGATAAAGTTAGTTTTTTTTTTTGGTTCTTTTTCTTGGTGATTTTGCAGGGATTTTTTTGTTCCTTGAGCTGCTATTCTGATTCTCTGTGCTCTTAAATTTGATTGAACTAGAGATAAATAAAAAAAATCTCAATTTTCTGAGAAAACCCTTTTTCTGTTCAGGATTTCAATACCCTTATGCCCATTTAGATCTTAGATTCCCATATCCCTTTTCCTTCCATATTCAATTTTCCAGGAAAGTAGAAGAAAATTTGTGTTCTTTTGATTGATAATACTGCCCATCTTGTTCTGAGGGAATTAGATTTACTTGAACAAACTGAACTGTTCAATTTTATCATTTTTGATCTATTTCGATTCATTGAATTCCTTCCAAAATGAGTGAATTAAAGGTAGAAAAGCCCTTGGCACCATCGTCTTCGTCGAGAAAACTTCCTGATTTCAAACAATCAATCAAATTGAAATATGTAAAACTCGGGTACCATTATCTCATTACCCATGGAATGTACCTATTTCTAACTCCTGTAATTGTTGTAATTGCGGCTCATCTTTCAACATTCTCGCCCCATGATCTTTATCTTCTTTGGGACCATCTTCGATTCAATCTCATTTCGGTGATCCTATGCTCAACTCTTCTGGTGTTTCTGTGTACCCTTTACTTCCTTACTCGTCCTCATCCAGTTTATCTCGTGAATTTCTCGTGCTATAAGCCAGAAGCTGCTCGTCGATGCACGAGGAAGATTTTTATGGAATGTTCGCGTTCAATAGGGACATTCACTGAGGAAAATCTCCAATTCCAACAGAAAGTTCTTGAGAAGTCTGGTCTTGGTGAGTCAACCTGTCTCCCCGAATCTGTTATTAGTGTACCTCCTAATCCGTGTATGAAAGAAGCAAGAAAAGAAGCTGAAGCTGTAATGTATGGTGCTATCGATGAGCTTTTGGCAAAAACCTCTGTGAAACCGAAAGATATTGGAATTTTGGTTGTGAATTGTAGTTTGTTCAATCCAACACCCTCTCTTTCTGCAATGATTGTGAACCATTATAAGCTTCGAGGGAACATTGTTAGCTATAATCTTGGTGGGATGGGTTGCAGTGCCGGTTTGATCTCAATTGATCTTGCTAAAGATCTTCTTCAAGTTCATCCCAATTCGTATGCTCTGGTAGTTAGCACGGAAAACACTACTTTGAATTGGTACTCTGGAAATGAGAGATCAATGCTTGTTTCGAATTGCTTGTTCCGAATGGGGGGGGCTGCGATTTTGCTTTCGAACAAAAGGTCTGATCGACACCGATCCAAGTATCAATTGGTTCACACTGTTCGGACCCACAAAGGCTCTGATGATAAATGTTTTTCATGTATTTTCCAAATGGAGGATCCAAATGGCAAGGTTGGAGTTTCGCTATCAAAGGATTTGATGGCAGTTGCCGGAGATGCTCTGAAGACTAACATCACTACTTTAGGCCCTCTTGTGCTTCCAATGTCTGAACAATTGCTTTTCTTTTTCACATTGATCTGCAAAAAACTTTTCAGGATGAAGATAAAGCCTTACATCCCTGATTTTAAATTGGCTTTTGAGCATTTCTGCATTCATGCTGGAGGAAGAGCTGTGCTTGATGAAATCGAGAAAAACTTGAATCTTTCTGATTGGAATATGGAGCCTTCGAGGATGACACTTTACAGATTTGGAAACACTTCGAGCAGTTCTCTTTGGTATGAATTGGGGTATACAGAAGCCAAAGGGAGGGTGAAGAGGGGAGACAGAATGTGGCAGATAGCGTTTGGATCTGGGTTTAAGTGCAACAGTGCTGTGTGGAAGGCTTTGAGGACTATTGATCCAGCAAAGGAGAAGAACCCATGGATGGATGAGATTCACCAGTTCCCAGTGGATGTTCCAAAGGTCGCAACCATCTGAAATTCTACTAAGAGTTTCCCATTCATTGGTAGTGACATTTTGGAATCTAAGCTTATAGGTGGTGTATTTTTCTTTTCTCTCGTGCCATCAGATCTTTCTATTTTCCTTTTGGTTTCCAGTGTTGTTGGTGGATTGTGCTACTGTGTTTGGGAGTTAGGAAACTGTAGGGTGTTAAGCTGTTAATTTATGGTTTGATGGTGTAATATGGGGCTAGCCCAGAATTAATTTTATTCTTATGAGAAGCTGAGATTTTAATTAGTACTAGGGTTTATTTTGAGCTTGGGCTAGACTAGAAGATGTTGTGCTTGTCATGTTTACTTTTTGATCACTTGAAATAGAAGAGCATTGTGCTTGGGATTTATATCAATTGATCTTGAGTTTTTTTTTTTTAATCAGCAAAAGAAAGGAAACTTTACTGATAAAACAAGAAAATAGTTCACCCAAAAACACAAAGGATTTTTTAAACTTCTTTTCACTGCTAAAAGATAGCTATATTTTATATTATATTAAAACAGAGGCACACCAGACACATGAGCTGTCCTTATCTTTCCTCTTTTCTTTTTTTTTTTTAACACATGAAATGAAATCTGTTTTCAAAACACGACTTCAATGACTATGCCTAACAAACACGGTTTGAGAAATAAATTAAAAAGCATGCTTGTTTGTAAAATAAGATTCCAAAATGCTAGGGTTTGGTTAAAAAACAAAAATCCATGAGGTCTTAGCTGGCAGATATTGGCAGCCTGGTGAATGTAAACCTCTGAGATTTGGGCATGGTGATGGAAGATCCTTCAATTATTGGTCCAAGCTTTGATTAGTATTAATGAAACCTTTGGGTTAGATGTCAGTTTTGGCAGCCTGAAGTAACTTCAAAATCGCAGAACATAACATGTAAGAATTAAATACTTTTATGTATTTATAAAAACATTGCATAAGTAAAAAAGATGGATGAATTTGGGGGATAAAAATACAAAGTTCTTTCACCAGATGGCAACTTTTAGATCTTGTAAGAAAAGGATTGGATTTCTGAAACTGGACAATGGAGATTGTGTTATGGATCAAGGTGGCATTGAGCATGAATGTCTTCAACATTTTAAGAAGCTGTTTCACTGTCAACAGGATGAATCTACATCTATCCATGCACTTCGACTATCCTATTAATTTTCAATTTGTTAATGTTTTGCAAAAGCATATTTTGGATGATCATCAGAGTGTGCTTGATGCCCCTTTTATGGATCAATAAATAAAAGATGCCATTTTTACCATGGATGGGCTCAAAGCTCCTAGACCCGATGGCATGATCGCAACTTTTTATCACAAGAATTAGAAAATTGTAGGTGATAGTGTGATTAATACTGTTAAAGCTTTTTTTGAATACGGGAGTGATGCTTAAAGAAACGAACCAAACTTTTTCGGTGTTGATTCCCAAGAAGGCAGTGCCTCATTCGATTAATGTTAAATTATTGCCAAGGTTCTTGCGAATCGATTAGGAAGGGTTTTGTCTAGTATAATTTCCTCAAAAAAATGAGTTCACTCCAGGTAGAATCATTTCTGATAATATCTTATTAGCTCATGAGGTGAATCATTTTATTAAAGCAAGGAACAAGGGGTGCAAGTCTTTTTTTGCAACGAAACTTGATATGAATAAGGCTTATGACAGGGTTAGTCGGGGTTTTTTGCTCATGGTTCTAAGATGTTTTGGCTTTAGTGAGCGCTGGGTTAACCTTCTAGAACAATGTATCTAGACTCTGTTGTTTTCGGTCTGAGTTAATTCTTGTAAATCTGAATGGTTTTTTCCTTCTTGTGGGTTACTACAAAGTGATCCATTATCACCTAACCTGTTTTTATTGGTTACGCAAGCTTTATCTAAAGGGTTGGCTAATTTAAATCAGCAAGGAATTTGTCGGGGTATCTCGATATCCAGAAACGCTCCTGTGATATCCCATTTACTCTTTGCGGATGATGGTTTGTTATTTATGACTTATAAAGCTGAGGAAGTGTGGTGTTTGAAATGGTTCTTGGAGGCTTTTTGTCATCAGTCAGGGTTAAGAGTTAACCTTCATAAGTCGGCAATCATGGGCAGTCCTAGTATGGGAGAAGTAGAGAAAAGGTTCATTAGGGATTGTTTTAATATTAAATTAGTAGGGAATTTGGGAATTTATCTGGGTGCGTGCATAGAATCAGGTGAGAGAAAAGGTGATTTGTTTGGATCAATTTTGGAGAGGGTTCATAAAAAATTACATGGATGGAAGAGAGGGTTACTTTCTTTTGCGGGTAGATGTGTGTATTTTGTGAAGCAGCTAAGAAGTGTTGTGAGGAATTTTATATGGCAAGGAAAAGATGGATTTGGAATTTTTTGGAAGAGGTGGGATCTTTTATGTTGGCCTAAATTGGATGGAGAATTGGGTTTAAGGGATCTCAAGTTGTTGAATCAAGCACTTCTAGCTAAATCTTGGAGGATTCTAACCCAACCAAATAATTTGTTGAGCCAGGTTTTGAAGGCAAAATATTGCATGAATGAGCAATTTTTACATGTCAAGGCCAAGAGTGGATATGTTCATGGGGTTGGAGGAGTATTTTGTGGGGAAGAGATTTATTAAAACAGGGTATCCGGTGGATTGTTGGAGATGGGGATTCAATTGATCCTTTTGAAGATCGGTGGATATCGTGGATGGGTAATGAATTGGTAGGGCGCTGAGTGGGGGATAGATTTCAGGAATTCGAGGTTGCGCACTTGATTGACCATGAGAGAAAATAATGGAGGGAACCCTTAGTTAGAACCCTTTTCCCTTTAGCTATGGTACAAAAGATCCTTAATATTTATATTCCTAAGACTCAAGTCCATGATAAGATTATTTGGGACAAATGTAAGAATGGGGTATATAGTGTAAAATCTGGGTATGCCGTTGGTAGTCAATGTATGGAAAGGTCATTCGAGGGAGGACGGGCAAGGGTAGATACACATTGGAAAAACCGTTGGAGTCTAAAAGTTCCTGCAAAATGGATAATGTTTTTGTGGAAATTAAGTCATCGTATTGTGCCAGTTAGAGTTGCCATTCAGAAAAGAGGTGTTAAGGTAGATTCTGTTTGCCCAAGGTGTAAAAACCATGATGAAATTTCAATGTTCATTTTCTAAAAGAATTTGGTTTGGTTCGAAGTTGGGACTTAATTTTGATATTGGTCGGGAATTGAGAGTGGCAGGTTGGATTGAGAGTGCTATTGTTGAAGCCATTAAAGTCCTTTGGGCAATATGGGTTCATCGGAATCATGCAGCATTTGATCATCTCATTTTTGAGCCAATTTCCACCATTCATACGATTAACGATTTGAGAACAGAAAACCTCTTTGAGATGCACTTCAAAACCGAAGCTAGTAAGGAATGTGGAGGTGATATGAATTATTTTGTTATGTCTAATACTGACTCTTGGTGTGTAGATCCTGTTTTTGCTGTGTTTTTGGTTGATGGTGCATGGTCTAAAGAGACAGAACAAGCAGTGGCAGCGTGGGTGGCGGTTAATAGAAATGGATGGAAGGTGGCATCTAGGGCCTTTTCATTCCAAGCACATTCATGAAGCCAAAGCCCATGGGAATGGACATACTACAATGGTGTTGTTCCCAAAATCTCAAAGTAGCTTTAGTTCAAGCAGATTGCCAAGCATTGATTAATAGTTTGAGATCAAATGTTGTTGCTGATTGGTTCTTATAGCGATTCTAGTTTTCCCTTTCTGTATTTGTTGTGTTCCGGACGTTGGTTCCGTGGAGTTGGTGGTTGTATACCTTGTTGTCATCCTTTAATTCCATATGTTTGAGTTTTAGGATGTGTTGAGCGTGTTTTGAACAGGTAGGTAGAGTTTTGGTCTCAAGTGTTGTTGCCCAGAGTTTTGGTGTTACGCTCGAACGGGTCATTCTGCGCTCGAGCGGAGTTTGCTTTTGGGTTGTCCGCTCGAGCGAGTCTTCTTGCGCTCGAGCGGGTCTTCTTGCGCTCGAGCGGAGTTTACACACTTCCAGTATTTTGTGCCTTTGTAAAACTTCTGTAGGTGTGTTTTTCACGCTCGAGCGGGTTTTCTTACGCTCGAGCGGATCCTTGGGCGCTCGAGCGGGTAATGCTTTGTCTGTGAAAGTTCTGGGAGAGGGAAATCTACGCTCGAGCGGATTGGTTTTCGTGCTCAAGCGGATGTACTTTACTCTTGTGTCTTGGCGCTCGAGCGGGACTTTTTGCGCTCGAGCAGATCTAGTTTTTTTGTTCTTGACGCTCAAGCGTCCTGTTATCCGCTCGAGCGGACCTGTCGTATATCAGATAGCAGTTAGGCATTTTTGAATCACTTTTCACTTTTCTTCTCTCTCTCTTACTTTCCCAAAATCGATTTTGAGAGCTTCTCTTTCTAGGAACTCCCTTCTCTCTAGGGTTTGATCTAGTTAGAGTGTTCTCCTTTCCTTCGGCCTTTGTAAAAGTTGTGTTGATCGTCAAGGGTTTCGTTTTGATCTGAAAAGTTTGGAGTTTGGAGCACTTTGGTTTTGGTCTTCTTCTCCATTTGAGCTCTAACTACGAGGTAGGGATATCCTATTCCATCTTATGAGCTTTGTCTTTAAATTTTGGTATTTCGATATGTTGGGGATTGTTGGGTAATTTCGAGAAAGTTTGGGGTCATTGTGTAATTTTCAAAAGAGGAGTTTTCAAAGTTTAAAACCTTCATGTAAGTAATACATTGGAAAATGGACTTGGTGTGGGAGTATTGAGGGAAATGGAACCTTAGGGTTGGTATTGTAATTATGGGAAAAAGCTCTAGTTATTGATAAATTAATTTGTATAATTAATTTTAGGAAATGAGAAATTGAATAAGAAATATTCAAATTGGAAAGGTTTGGGATTAAAGGGTGTAGTTGGATTAATTTATCGCTCACCTAGATGAATGTTGATATTTTATCCATTTGGTGCATTTATTGTCTATTTAGAAATAACTGCTTTGGGCTATCGGTGGAGGATAGTCTTGATTGTTGTAGACAATGCATGATAATTAGGTAAACTAAAACTAATCAATGGAATGTGTCATCGAATATGACGGTTGAAAATACATTAACTTTATGTATTGATTGATTATGTATATGATCTATGTTTATATACATTGTGTTGTGTGGGAGGAGATAGGGGATGTACTCCACGGTTTAGGGGAAGATAGGGAATGGACCTCTAAATCGGAATTTGTGTGATATTGATACAACACTAAAATGTGTATCATGGTGAAGTATGGAAGTGTGGGTTTGATATGATATAGTGCTAAAATGTATATCATTATCAATTGTGGAGTATAGAAGTGTTTCTATGTTATATCGATACAACACCAAAATGTGTATCACTTGTAAAGTAAGGAAGTGGTTTATGTATAAATGATACAACACCAAAATGTGTATCCGTCATGAATTTCGAAAGTGTTTTAATAATGAGTTATGATCTCATTAAACTATTTGGCCAGGTTCCGAGCCCTGTTTTCAAACTCAAAGTTGAATAAGAAATGGAAAGTGAAATGTAACATGGTTATGATTGTCATGAAATGGTAATATGGCATGAGTTGGAATATAAGTATAGATCATCTGTAGAATGCTATTATTTTAGTCATTGTTTATAGTTGGCTTAGTATATTTCTACTGGGCTGTGGCTTACCCTATATGGGACATCATTTTCAGGTACTAGTAGCATGCCACCTCCAAGAACGTAGCTTGGGAGGCTTAGTGGCTGGGATTACTTTTGTTGTATTACATGTATATCAAGCCAAGGACTTTCTTTGTATAGAGTTAGCACTCTCTTTTTGTAACCAAGTGTTGACTTGGAAAGTTGTAAGTCCTTAGGGCATTTACTTTTGTTGTCAACATGTAATACATCTTGTAATGATTACTCTGATGGAATATATTTATGCTTTACTCTCTTATGTCTAAGCATGCTATTGTTGGATGAATTTATGGGTTTTTTTTTTAGGGCGTTACAGTTCTCTAAATCCTTGGTAGATGATATATATAATACATGTAAATCTATGGACTATGTTTGTATTATGAAGGTACATTGTAATATTGTAAAGTCCGCACATATTGCAGCTAAAGCTGCCCTGTGTGGTGGCAGCTAATTTTGTTGGTTAACGTTTAATATATATATTTGAAGTTTCTGTTTTCTCAAAAAAAAAAAAAAAAAAAAAAGAAGGAAAAAGTCTTGGAATTGAATGTAACAACTATTTTAAAGCTTTTGGTAGGTTGGACTCATGCAGTTCTTTAACTTGACAATAATGAAATAGGCAATTGTATTACTTCACAAAATTTTTTAGGAGTATGAATCATTTGTTAATGCTTTCGTTTCATATCATGTTTACTGTTTTTGTTTTTGTGTTTTCTGAAAACTGAAAACAAAAACTTGTTTGGTATATTATTTTCGTTTTTAAAAAGACGAAACTAATTTTTTTAAAAAAAGAAGATCTTTTTGCTTGTTTTTTAAAAAATATCATTTTTTTTTCTTTCTCCCCCACTACTTTTAGCCACCAGTCACTGCTGGCAATCTACAATGACCATCTGATTGCCACCCTGACCTTTGATAATCTTTCAGTGACCCTCCAACCAACCTGTGACCTCTAACGATACTTCTAGTGGCCATTGCAGTCACCACATTCATCCACCTCCTTTATTGGCCACCATCTCTGATAACTCACCAAACATGTTTTTTAATTTTTGTTTTCATTTGCTTTAAGAGCATTTGTACATACAAGAAACTTACAACATTAACAAATGATTCCAAATGTGTCTTTTTTTCAATCTTCAATTTATTTATTTATTTTTGAAAACAAAAAAGCAGAAAATATGAAATGAAAATGATACCAAACAAAGATGAAAGAAATTGGATTCAAGGTACAGCCAATCAGACATTTTCATGTATTTTGCATTGCCATACCAACCATATGAAGAACATATAGAAAACTAAAGTTCAAGACATTCAAATAGCTATTTCACCAAACTCAGCACTATGATATCAACTTTTGCCCCCAGAATAATCCAGCCAGCTTCCCACAGAGAGAGAGAGAGAGAGAGAGAGAGAGAGAGAGAGAAGCGACCAACTATCCACCAATATAAAATCCACAAATGTACACAGCTGCAACTACGAGAGAGAGAGACAGAGAAAAAAAGGGGCCAACTATCCACCAATATAAAACCCACAAATGTACATAGCTTACAGTATTGTAGACTAACATCACATATAGATGACCATTAGAAAATTAATCCTTGAAGGATTTGTTAACGAGTGACTTGTGGATGTGAGGAATAACACCACCACCGGCTATGGTTTCCTTGATCAACGTGTCGAGTTCTTCATTGCCTTGTGTGGGGACATAATTTTTGAATGACAAACACGTGGTCGGGGTGACACTGAAGTGTTAGCCGGGGTGCCACGTGTCCTGGTCATGACGCCGAAATGATCTTGGCTAGGTTGAGGTTATTTGCAAGGATACCGGATTCCAAGATAAGCGGATGAGGGACAAGAGTCCTAGAATGAAAGAAGATTTCAGTTTGGATTAAGATAAAACTCTTAAAGAGTTTATCCCAATCCTACAAGGAGTCCAAGATTAGCAGTAATCCTGAGTCCATTGAAGTTAGGTTTCTATTGGGACTAGAATTGTGTTGGCTATAAAAGGGAGGTACCCCCATGAGTCTAAGGTATGTCTTTTATGCTCTGTCTAGTGAGATAAGCACTATTGGTTATCTTTGAGAGATATTTTACTGACTTGATCGTTGGAGTGCCCCCGGGTGGACGAGCCACCGCCGGAATCTCTTCTTTCTGTTGCAGGTTGTTTGGGCCTAACCTATTCTGCCGGTGTTCTCCAGTTGAGTACTAAGTTGGAAGTGTGGTCGGAAATTGACGCACACAATTTGGCGCCGTCTGTGGGAAGGAAAGGAGAATAGATGGCCAATGATGGACAGAAAGAGAAGGTTGGGAACGACACTCCTACTGAGAGTGGGAAACATATTGACCTTGACGTCGAAGAAGACAACTGCAACGAAGAGACTCGTGATAAGAATCACGAAGGAAAGAACGTCGGCCAGAAGGGCGGCGTACCGAATAAATCGGATCGGAGCGGGTATTATAACGAGGACGACCTCCAAGTATGGAAAGATAGATGCCTGGGGAGGGACGAAGAGATAAAAGGGATGGCAGACAAATTGGCGGACCTGCAAACAATAGTCAATTTCATGATGCAAAATAACGTCATGCAGCTACCGTTTCCGTTACAAGATACGCCGATTCCAGCGGCCAAGAAAGATGCCTAGACAGGGGGGCAGAAGACAACTCCTACAACTCCTCAGCACGATAGGACCAAGGAACATTCTCACCGGCCTTCAAGGGAGGTCGGGCGAGGAGAATCAAGAAGGGGAGATTCACGAAGGACATATCGCACTAAGGAAGCTGACCCCAAAGAACATCGGCATGTTCAGGGGAAGGAACTCTATTTCGACGCGACCAATGGAGGGTGGTCCAAAAGGACTCACAATGACACTGGAAGTAGTGCACCAAAGAGGCTGAAATCCGGAGATAGCCGAGCTCTTGGACGAACCAAGGAGGATTTGAGGGATTACCCACAGAGAAAGCGACAAGATGCCGAGGTGACCTTTCTTGTCAAGCTGAGGACACCGTTCTCGGTAGAATTGGACAAATTTGAGGCCCCGAAAAGGTTCAGTATGCCAAGGTTCCAGATATACGACGGTAAGTCGGACCTGAACTTTCATGTCGGCTTGTACCTGAACTTGATGACGTTGTACACCGGGAACGAGCTGTTGCTTTGCAAGGTGTTCCCCTCATCCTTCGGAGAAACTGTATCGGACTGGTTTTGCAAGTTGCCGAAAGGAATTGTGAAAACCTGAGAAGGCCTGGTCGAGATGTTTGTGGCCAGGTTCGTGACAAACAAGCTACAGCCATTGAGGGTGGACGTCTTAATGGCCCTGAAGATCGGCGTGGATGAAAGCCGTAGGGCCTATGCCAAAACGTATTATGCGATGTTTAACCGAATACCAGGATGCAACCAAGAGGTGGTGGTCATATCGTTTAAAAACAGCTTGAAGGATGACTGCCTGCTTCGAAAATCACTGGCAAAGACATTGCCGAAAAGCATGGAGGAGCTGATGGTCAGGATAGAAAAGTATGCTAGAGCCGAGGAAGACACACCGGAGACAAAGGCGTCCAAACAAGAGAGGAGAAATGGTTCGCCGAAGCAAAGCCGAGATAATACTGGACACGAGAAGACAAGAGCTTAACCCAAGTGAGTAGATCCCAGATTTTAGATCTGAAATCCCAGAAGACAAGATCTCGGCTTAGATGATTAAGTTCGAGAAGAGAAGAACTTGGCCTAAGTTAAAGAATTTTTTCCACAAAGGAGTATGTGGAAGCCATACAGGGGGCAGATCCCCTGCCCATAGAGCAATATCAAGGTCAAAGCCACGTATCTAATGAGAGCCCAAGTGGAACTTAAGTTCACATTAGGGGGCAAAAGGCTGAAGAATGATACTTGGGAGTTGGAATTTCACAAGCTGAGATGATGTTTAACATTTGTTGAAACTTGAGAAAAGTTTACAAGTTGAAGTTAAACCGAGATGATGTTTAACACTTGTTGAAACTTGAGAAAAGTTTACAAGTTGCAGTTAAACCGAGATGATGTTTAACACTTATTGAAACTTGAAAAAAGTTTACAAGTTGAAATTAAACCGAGATGATGTTTAACACTTGTTAAAACTTGTGAAAAGTTTACAAGTTGAAGTTAAACCTAGATGATGTTTAACACTTGTTGAAACTTGTGAAAAGTTTACAAGTTGAAGTTAAAACCGAGATGATATTTAACACTTGTTGAAACTTGTGAAAAGTTTATAAGTTAAAGTTAAACCAAGATAATGTTTAACACTTGTTGAAAATTGAAAAAAGTTTACAAGTTGAAGTTAAACTGAGATGATGTTTAACATTTGTTGAAACTTGTGAAAAGTTTAAAAGTTGAAGTTAAACCGAGATAATGTTTAACACTTATTGAAACTTGTGAAAAGTTTACAAGTTGAAGTTAAACCAAGATAATGTTTAACATTTGTTGAAACTTGAGAAAAGTTTACAAGTTGAAGTTAAACCGAGATGATGTTTAACACTTGTTGAAACTTGAGAAAAGTTTACAAGTTGAAATTAAACGGGGGTCATGATCAAAGGAAGAAATAATATAGGTTCCATCACCTCATGATGCCGAGGTAATAGAACCTAGGGGGCAGTTGTGGGGACATAATTTTTGAATGACAAACACGTGGCCGAGGTGACACCGAAGTGTTAGCCGGGGTGCCACGTGTCCTGGTCATGATGCCGAAATGATCTCGGCTAGGCCGAGGTTATCTGCAAGGATACCGGATTCTGAGATAAGCGGATGAGGGACAAGAGTCCTAAAATGAGAGAAGACTTCAGTTTGGATTAAGATAACACTCTTAGAGAGTTTATCCTAATCCTACTGGGAGTCCAAGATTAGCAGTAATCCTGAGTCCATTGAAGTTAGGCTTCTATTGGGACTAGGATTGT
Organism: Camellia oleifera; assembly: GCA_022316695.1. Classification (NCBI taxonomy): domain Eukaryota; kingdom Viridiplantae; phylum Streptophyta; class Magnoliopsida; order Ericales; family Theaceae; genus Camellia; species Camellia oleifera. Next base: position 53,305,361 of record CM039319.1, read on the forward strand.
GTTGGCTATAAAAGGGAGGCACCCCCATGGGTCTAAGGTATATCTTTTATGCTCTGTCTAGTGAGATAAGCACTATTGGTTGTCTTTGAGAGATATTTTACTGACTTGATCGTCGGAGTGCCCCCGGGTGGACGAGCCACCGCCGGAATCTTTTCTTTCTGTTGCAGGTTGTTTGGGCTTAACCTATTCTGCTGGTGTTCTCCAGTTGAGTATTAAGTTGGCAGTGTGGTCGGAAATTGACATACACAACTTGTATAATTAGTTGCAAATGCCTTGGCGTGATATGTTTTGCCTTCAAATCCTTGCTTGCATTACTTGCCAACTCCAACACTTCAGCAGTCAGGTATTCTAAAATCGTAGCGGAGTACACAGCAGCTGTTGCACCAACTCTTTTGGTTTCAAGAGGGGGTGAACTCGACCCACTGCAAGTGAATTGTTAAAAAAATTAAAAGTATAATGAGCATTTATCAAATTATCAATATAACCAAGTATAAAAATATGAAGGACATAAATTTGCCAAGAACAGTTCACAATTGAAGTCACTCATACAATAGCAATTGAATGGCAATTACAATATAAGATAGGGAGATATGTTGGGCTTGAGATTAAGTTGAGTCATATGATGACAAGTTTTGAGTGTCATGAAAGGGGCCTTATCAATTGTGTTTGTTTCTGACATGAGTTTCCCAAAGAATTAAGAAAAGCGAATGTGATTTTGTATATGTAAAGAACTTGAGAAGTTGTGGTAGATTAACATTAAAAATTACATTACCAATGCTGACCTATTCACAGTTATCAAACTTAATACCTTTTTTTTTTATTTTATTTATTTTTATTTTTTTTATCAACATCAACTTATAATGTATGTTCATATGAAAAAACATTTGAAGAGAACAATAATTTGACTAGCATTTGACTAGCATTATAAGAAGCATGTTATTGTCCTCAAAATTGTCAAGGGAGTTGTTTCGTTTCCCTGTGCAATTAGATTCTCATTCATGATCAGGAAGCATCTTCATCCTTCTATTGAATGACCTCCATTTACACATTACTAGAATTGCAGAGCAATGTGGGATTTCTTTACACCATTGGCATTGATGTAATTTCTTAGAAATCTAAATAAATAACTAGAATATCAGGAGGAGGTCATAAAGGCCAATTATAAACATATCCCTTCACAAGGTAAAGCAAATGCTAATAATAAAATGCATTCTCATATTGTTGCTGCAGTAGGTCAAGTGCAAATGCCACCAATACAGCAAGTCATGTGTGAGGAGACGCGATGCAATGAACACAACAACAACAACAATAAATCTGAAATTGAAGCATAAGATTAAACAATGTGAGATCAGTCACTGAGTCTATATGTTCGTTAGAACCCTTTTCAAGTAAAATATATAGCAAGACATGAGATGTTGGCAATGCCTAAAGGGTTAAATTCAAAGCCACTAAACCCAATGATAAAAAAATAGGACCCAATGGTTAGCATGGTCTCTATGAGATTTATGGGGCATGATTTTCTAGAACATGCCCATAACTTAAGATGTATGTTACAATACAGAGCCCACCCCTTCATGGTTTTCGTATATTCTTTCTGTTACAACCTTGGTTAGATAATTGAGAGTGATACCTGTGTAATTCCTTTATATCTTCTTAGTGGATTGTTCTTGTGGCTGTTGCCCGTGGTTTTTTTTATCACAATTGGAAGGCGTCCAATTGTGGTTTTTCCACGTAAAATCTTTGTGTCTCTTCCAACCCCATCTTCAGCACGTAATTGTCTTTCTGATGAGCCACTCCGGATTCCCTCCAAAGCTTCAGGCTCGAATTCTTCAGAATTCACAACTGAAGAACAACTCTCTTTTTTGTGTATAACAAACAAACCTTTGATGTACTCTCTTTAAACCATGAGTTAAATACTCAATAAAAACATCAAAGAAAACTTAAAAAAATATCTCCAGATATAACCCTTAAGAACCAAAAAGAAGATCTAGAAAGATTCAATAAATGAATCAATGAATAGCATAGATTTGGGAGAAACCCAACTATTTATAGAAAATCAAAGCAATCCTAGTTGGGAAAGAAAACCAACTTCTTGTAGAAAACCAACTTCTTGCAAAACTCCAAAGTAATTATGTTTTTGAAGGAAACCAACTTCTTAAAGAACTCTATTGAAAAATCTAGAAACTTCCTAGATGTTGATTTGTGATTATGTACCAATTTTAAGCAAAAATAACAATCCCAATCAAACAATCAAGAGAAAGAGACACAAAGATTTTACGTGGAAAAACCACAATTGGACGCCTTCCAATTGTGATAAAAAAACCACGGGCAACAGCCACAAGAACAATCCACTAAGAAGATATAAAGGAATTACACAGGTATCACTCTCAATTATCTAGCGAATTCACAACGCCTAATTGAACCAACCTCTATGTGCCTCTTCCAACCCCATCTTCAGCACGGAATTGTCTTTCTGATGAGCCACTCCGGATTCCCTCCAAAGCTTCAGGCTCGAATTCTTCAGAATTCACAACTGAAGAACAACTCTCTTTTTTGTGTATAACAAACAAACCTTTGATGTACTCTCTTTAAACCATGAGTTAAATACTCAATAAAAACATCAAAGAAAACTTAAAAAAATATCTCCAGATATAACCCTTAAGAACCAAAAAGAAGATCTAGAGAGATTCAATAAATGAATCAATGAATAGCATAGATTTGGGAGAAACCCAACTATTTATAGAAAATCAAAGCAATCCTAGTTGGGAAAGAAAACCAACTTCTTGTAGAAAACCAACTTCTTGCAAAACTCCAAAGTAATCATGTTTTTGAAGGAAACCAACTTCTTAAAGAACTCTTGTTACAACCTTGGTTTTGATCCATGGAATTTGACAACAAAAGGTCCTAACAATCTCCCCCTTTGTCAAATCTTGGATAAAACCAATCTAAAACAAATTTCCTAACAAAATCTCTCAAGCAGCACCACAAACTATGAACCAACACTCAAATCCATGCTCTTGAACAATTATCCTGAAATAAAATAACCACACACAAGCCAACAAAAATATGTGGAACTGGATTAAATAACAAAATATAAATCAATCTATAAACAAAATACTAACAATCCAACTGTACCAAAGAAGGATATAAGCAAAAGTAAAAACACTGTACCATCAACCAAACTACTGTACCACCAATATACATCAAACACTGGTAATGATGAACCAAACTCCCCCTTATTAAAAACAACCACAAACACTGAAAACAGTGAACAAGAAGAAACTGACAAAAATAATATGGTGGAGCAAGCATGAAATCTCAGATTTGTACCTTAGAACACACAAGATTATCCAAGAAGCATAATTACATGAAAACACAATGTGCACAACCTCTAGAAGATTCCTCATAAAAGAAAGTGATGCATTATGTGAAAAGCATAGATCCCATGAGAAAAAGTGTGTGTGTGACTCTTGGAGTTCGACAAACACAAGATTCAAATCCTAGTAGTGATATAAAAGTTGAACCTCCGACAAGAGAATCTGAGCACAACTAAGGAAAGTCAAACCACTAGGAATCAAGGGGTATTTGGTGAGTAAAAGCGGAGGCTCCCCCTCAATCAATGAATCCTTTATTTTTCCTTTTTTTTTCACATCTTTTTCTTTTCTTTCTTTTGCACATTTTTTTTTCTTTTCTTTTGCACATTTTTTCTTTCTTTCTTTTGCACATTTTTTCTTTATTTTGCACATTCATTAGCGGCTGACACGCTCAAGAGTATGGAAACCGAACCAGAGAAGCATGGATATATTAAAGATGGCCTGGTTGGTGACTCTGAGGTAGCCTTTTCCTCATGCTTGGACTACAAAGAATAGAGGGGAAAGCCATGGAGATGCAAAAAGATGGAAGGTGGTTAAGAGACTCAACATCACCCATGATATGCTAGTATAGGTCAATTCCTCTAGAAAAGCAAAAGATATCATGCCAGAAGTCCATAGAAAAAATAACCACTAAGGCAAAAGACTCCAATATTTGCTTAATCCAAGAGTGTGTACAGAATGAGACATACTAATCAAAGAACACACACTCCAAAATGAGTAATTACCATAGAAAGCACACACATATTAACATGTAATGGATATTCTCATCAATTCCAATATGCACCAAGGACATCTCAAAAATTCAAACTTGCAAAACCATACTAAGAAAATCTTTTTGTTTTTTTTTTTTTTTTTTTTCAACAATAAAGCAAGACAAAAAAATAAAAAAAACAAAACATGCACATTTTTTTTTATTTATTAAAAAGAACAGAGACCCAAAAAACTAAAAAGAGAAAACACATTAACACAAGTCAAGTTTTCTTACCCAAATCTTTTTGGTTTTAACAAAATCAGGTCTAGCGGTCTTGGTAAATGTCATGGTGTTGTGAACACCCTCATGAATCTTGGTATTCCGCCTAGACAAGTAAGGTTGTCTCCTAACCCAAAAAGTATTCGAATTTCTACCATTTTGAGACATTCTCCCATGCAATTTATAACAAAAAGGGCGAATATGGCCATGCATACCACAATGATGACAAATAAAAACAGGATGTACCTTCTTTTCTTTTACCTTACCAACTCTAGGGAGTTTGAGAAGTCTTCTCTCTTGTTGAATCTTTTGTCCTCCCTTTCCTTGAGTTCTTGTATCACAAGATGTGGAAGCACTCTATTTTTGCTCTCTTTTATCTCCAAAGCCAATGCCACTCTTGTCTGAACAGATTTGTTGAGACCCAATGATATCCTCCAAAGTCTTTGATCCTTTGTTCCAAAGACCAATGGTAACCATGGCACACTTGAGCTCTTCTTCTTTCTTGATCATTAGTTCTTCCAAGGCAACTTGTGATATCTCGAGAGATTCAATCTTTTCTTCATACATGGTATGAGTTTCCTGTAGCTCATTCCTCTCTGTCTCACAAGTCAACAGTTTAGCACAAAGAACTTGTTGATCATCAGCTATCTTGATGGCATTGATCCTAGCCTCGGAAATCTCCTCTTTAAGTTTGACATTCTCACATTCACATGCTTTGAGTTTCTTTGTGAGTTTGTCATTCAATTTGAATAACTTAAGAGACTCCTTATACAACTTTTCATAAGCTTGTTCAAGCTCTTCATTATCACTCTCAGAGGATTCATTATTAGTGGTATTCTCAACCGACCTCTTTAAATCCATTATCACAAATCAAACAAGATCTCGTTCTAAAAGAATTTTTTTTTAAAAAAATAGAGCGTTCTAAAAGAAATTTTTTTTAAAAAAAAAATAGAACAACCTGCTCTGATACCAATTGAAAAATCTAGAAACTTCCTAGATGTTGATTTGTGATTATGTACCAATTTTAAGCAAAAATAACAATCCCAATCAAACAATCAAGAGAAAGAGACACAAAGATTTTACGTGGAAAAATCACAATTGGACGCCTTCCAATTGTGATAAAAAAACCACGGGCAACAGCCACAAGAACAATCCACTAAGAAGATATAAAGGAATTACACAGGTATCACTCTCAATTATCTAGCGAATTCACAACGCCTAATTGAACCAACCTCTATGTGCCTCTTCCAACCCCATCTTCAGCACGGAATTGTCTTTCTGATGAGCCACTCCAGATTCCCTCCAAAGCTTCAGGCTCGAATTCTTCAGAATTCACAACTGAAGAACAACTCTCTTTTTTGTGTATAACAAACAAACCTTTGATGTACTCTCTTTAAACCATGAGTTAAATACTCAATAAAAACATCAAAGAAAACTTAAAAAAATATCTCCAGATATAACCCTTAAGAACCAAAAAGAAGATCTAGAGAGATTCAATAAATGAATCAATGAATAGCATAGATTTGGGAGAAACCCAACTATTTATAGAAAATCAAAGCAATCATAGTTAGGGAAGAAAACCAACTTCTTATAGAAAACCAACTTCTTGCAAAACTCCAAAGTAATCATGTTTTTGAAGGAAACCAACTTCTTAAAGAACTCTTGTTACAACCTTGGTTTTGATCCATGGAATTTGACAACAAAAGGTCCTAACACTTTCTAATACTTCAACCCTAGCAAAAAGAAAAGACTATACATCCAAAGTATCCCAAATTATCCACAACTGAATCAATTACCAAACTATCTAAAAGTGGGAGGTAAGATAGCTAATGTGAGTTAACTAACATGCTGCTCCAGCCCTCTCCAAGTATATCATATGCCACAAGGATTATAATATTCATTGCACTCCAGTTCTGAAACTGTGCAGTGTTTGTATCTGCTCTATGCCGGGCTTTCAATGCAGTACACACATGTACACCTACAACAAAGACTGTCCTCTTCCCAATCTCAATTCATTGTTTTGATAACAAAGTGTGATTAACATATAGTTGGAGTTCAACAATTACTGCCAAATGCTCATAGTTCTGTCCTTATAATGGTAGCGAGCTGTTTCTGTCTTGTGTTCCAAACCCTTTACGTCCTTGGTAATAATACCAAAAACATACACGTAACTAATGACAGAATTTTTTGAATTTAAAATTAAATTCTCACCTTAAATAACCTAAATACTCATACTGGAAATAGTTAGGCCTATTTGTAAAAACAAACAAATAAGTGCTTAAAACTAAACATATTAACATATTCAGTGGTTTTCCAAATGAGTAATGCTTGCAAGGATTACCAAATTTTTGTATGGCACACCTTACATTTCATTCTTGCATTGGTGCGATGCATTGCACCAACGAAACGATGACACATCATATGCTAAGCAAATTTGATATAAAATTGGGCATCACAAGATTACTCTTTGCAATTAGGTGTGCTTTATAATGCATAATCATCAAATACTTTAATCTAAAAATTCAGTTAAAAAGGGTCTTCATTCTAAGCAACGGTGGCTGAAAAAAACACTAAATTCTGTATATACCCACGCAATAGAATAAATTTTCAAAAAATATAATTAAAAATATTAGCACTAATAATTCAGTGCTAAAATTTTCAGTTTTATCAAAACATCCCTATTGTTCTTGATTTTCTTGCAGGGCCGGCCTTGAGTTCGTCGGGGCCTAAGGCGAACTTCGAAAATGAGGGCCCTTTTGTATTGAAAAAAAAATTTATGAATAAAATGATAAGTTATAACTTTTTTATTTGCTTGTAGTCATAAAAAAATTTACTTACACATATAATCATTAAAATTAAAAACAAAACAATTTAATAAAACAAAATTAGAACAAAAAAATTAGGAAAAAATTATTCAATTAAAATTGATAAAGACCTAGGTAAAAAAATTTGAGCAAAATTATTTATTCCACTAAAATCTAATAGATAAAGAAGGTAAAAATAAAAAAAAAAAAAAAATAGGGCCCATATATTGTATGTATTATTTTTCTTGAGCCCAAACACTTCTTTTTTTTTAATATATATTTTCATTTTAATAAATATGGACCAAACTACACTTATAAATAAATATGGAGTAAATCATACATGGACCCAAAAAAATATTTTGGGGCCCTTTAAATTGATCCTAAAACCAAAAAAAAAAAAACATTGACCCTATAATATTTTACTAAATTTAGGGACCCTATTTTTGGGCCAAATTTAGGGGGCCTATGTTATATATGTTTATATGTTTTATCAAATTTAGGGACCCTATTGTTTTTTTTTATTATTTATATATTTTTATTTTAATAAATATGGGCCAAACACATTTATAAATAAATATGAACTAAATTATACATGGCTCAATAAAACATTTGGGACCCTTTAAATTGATCTTAAAACCAAAAAAAGAAAAAAAAAAGTTAGACCTATAATAATTTTTTAAATTTGAAAGTCCTATTTTTGAACCAAAATATAGAACTTAAGGCACAAGCCTTACCTACCTTAGGGCAGAGCCGGCCCTGTTTTCTTGGGTCACAAAGCACCAAAAACAAAAAAACAAAAAAAACGAAGATATTTTTTAACTTGAGTTTCTTTGGTTTCTTACTTCCTCCACAGCCAAAACAGATAAATTAGTCTACACAATTGGTTACAAACTAAAACAAAAAATCAGAAAATTGAAGCAAGAGCCCACAACACCCATCCAACTATTAAAACCCGTCATCAGTATACACACACCCATTAGCACAAACAGATACAAATATACACAAAACTATGTATATATATATATAAATTGCATATATACATATATATATATAGAGAGAGAGAGAGAGAGAGAGAGAGAGAGAGACGAACGATCAGCGGTAGAGCTTATTATAAAGGTGCCATTTGAGAAGAAAAATAAAAGTTACGTCTTGTAACTTGCCAAAAAAACCAAAATTTTAGTGTTTTTGGCATCAAAACCATTTGGGAAGGTACCCTCCATATTTACATTTGTGGGTTAGGACAAAATATTTGGGGTGGGGGTATTTTGATTATTTGAATGTGATGTGACAGAATAAATAAATATTAACTATTGTACAATAAGTTCTATAATAATTAATGGTATTTTTATCACACATTATTAAAAAAAATTACTAATTATTAATTTTTAGTGATAGTTTGAAAATTGTGTTAAAAAAATGTCACTAATTATAAGTTTAGCGATAGTTTAAAAAAATCGTCAAAAAAAAATTACTAAATTTTCAATTTTCAGCGGCAGTTTGAAAAATTCGTCACAGAAAAACATCAATAATGATAAGTTTTAACAAAAATTTATAAAATGGTGACAACAAAAGTCATTAATTGTCAATTTTTAACGATATATGTAGAAAATCGTTATAAAAAATTATTTTTAAGGACGATTTTCTAAAAATTATTTTCAATAAAATTTGATAAGAATTAAATTCAATTATTAAAAGTTATTGATAATTTACCCAAACTTTTTTCCTTAAAAGGCAAGATATGATTTTTAAAACTAGAATTTGTATTTTAAGTAAATACAAAATATAAAAATTAATCTATGTTTGGTTTTAATTTTTTGAATTTAATTTTCTAAAAATTAAATTTTTTATTTTTCGTATTTTTTTGTTTTTAGTGAATATTTTTAAAATTTTAAGCATTTTTTTACTTTTTTAGATTCATCTTACTTAGATGTATCTAAAAAAATAAAATATTTGTGAAAAAAATATTTTTAAAATTAATAAATACACAAAAAATATGAAAAATATACTAAATTTTTATGTATTTTTTTTTTTATATTTTTAGTATTTAGTAAATTTTTTAAAGATTTTTTTTTTCACAAAATTATACTTTTTAAGTGTATTAGGTGTGTTTAAAAATTAAAAAAATTTACTTATAATATTAAAAAAATCAATAAAAAAAATATGAAAAATAAGAAATTAAGGATCTGTTTAGCTTTTAAAATTTAATTCTACCCCTTAGTTTGAGTGTGTTGTTTGGTCACAGCTTTAGAAAATTAATTCCACACTCATTTTTCAAAACACTTTTCAAAACACCCAATTTTTAATAACATATGTACCTGTTTGGTGCAGCTTAAAAGCTGTTTATTTCAGCTTTCAGCTTAATTTAAGCTATTTTGATGTGTTTAATTTAGCTTATAGTTTATAACTTATAACTTTTTGAAAGTCAGAAATCAGCTTATTCTTTGAGTGGGACAGGAGATGCTTAATTTATAAGTCAGAAATCAACTTACGTTCATAATTATAAGCTATAAGCTATTTAGACATAAGCTATAAGTACTTTCTCACAATTCTACCAAACAGGGTCATGTCATATCATTCAATTCAAATTCTTTTTAAAACTCATAACCAAATAAATTTTTCACACTCAAATCATAATTTCAAAATTTACAAATTCAAAATACAATTTTATTATCAAATCATAATTTTAAAATCCTACCAAACGGAGAGTAGAATATTCAAAAAGTATTTTCAAAAAATTAGAAGCAACGATGGTGAACATAGTTTTAAAAAGTAGCGATTCCATTCCTAGCTTTGAAGCAACGTAGTACACGTCAAATCCCAAATCAAAATCCAAAGTTTCCCCCAATTTCTAGGGTTTTTCGTCTTCCTCTCTCAGACAAACAATGGCTACAGCAGCAATCGAGCGGAGCCAACCAGCCCCAGCATCGTCCATCGATGCTTGTCCTTCCAAAATGGCGACGTCGAAGCAAGGCGAGGGCCTCAGGCAGTACTACCTCCAACACATACACGATCTTCAGCTCCAGGTTCGCCAGAAGACTCACAATCTCAATCGCCTCGAAGCTCAGCGCAATGATCTCAATTCCAAAGGTACCTACCTATTCGCATTGCAGTTCGAAGAATTGTTGTTTTTATGTTTGTTGATCTCGCTTAATTTTGTCGAATTACTATTGTAATGTTTTCTCTTTCAATTTGATTTGTGTTTTGTCTACAAATATTAAGAGAATTTGCATTTCTTTGTTCTATTGAGTTGAAATTATGTAAAATCCAAGGTTAAAAATAGTTCTGCGATTAAGTTGAATTGATGACTACGAAAGGGTTGAGTTGAGTGAGTGGGTCATAGAGAAGTGGATGTGAATTAGTGTATGGTTGATTGTGAATGTTGATTTTACTTGTTAACACAATTGCGGTGCCAATCAATTTAGTCGGGGTCATGTTGTTGAATCATGTAATGTACATCTTAACAAGAAATAATGGACCAAGTTGTTTTTGTAAAATATGTTTTGATCCTTTTGCTAATAATTCTGTTGGTTTATTATAGTGAGGATGCTGAAAGAAGAACTACAACTGCTGCAGGAGCCTGGCTCATATGTTGGTGAAGTAGTCAAAGTTATGGGGAAATCAAAGGTCTTAGTCAAGGTAAGCTTGCAAATGTCCGTCAATTTCTAGTTATGTCTTACAACCTTTTTTCCAATTCTATTCATATCGTCCTATGTGTCATAAATTCACAATGCATTTATGATTGACAAACTAATTGAATAATCCATTTGTATATGCTAGTAGTAACTCTCATGTGCTAATAGTAAATCACATATACTAATCAATACAAACATTGTGATATTCTATAATTTCATTCTATACAAACTAATTGAATATCACACTTCATTGTAATTTATATTTTATACTAGTAGTAACTCTCATGTGCTAATAGTAAATCACATATACTAATCACTACAAACATTGTGATATTCTATAATTTCATTCATATTTCATATGCTAATAAAAATAAAAGCCAAAAAAACCATTTAAATTGTCCTATTCAATTTATTTCAAGAATGAGGGTATAGGAAGAGTAAATGAGTGTAGATTCCAACATTTCTTCAACAAATGAAGCCTAAGAAGTGAAAAAAATAGATATAACTTATGCTATGAAAAAATAATGAAATATTCAAAAAATAATAAAACTTACCTTGTTTGGAAATTTTAATAAAAAGATGAAGAGACCCAAGTTGTATAGTATATCTATAGATTTATGCTTCAACTCTCATAGATCTAAGCTTCACTCAACTTTTCGGAGGTTTACAGTGAAGTTCGTTGAGGAACTGATAATACAAGTCAAAACATAAAAAAAAGGAGTCTGTTGTGCATCTAAACAAGTTTGATGGCTGACAACTTGTGTAAAGGGCCATTACGCAGCGTCCTTATGGCTGCTACACCCATTGCTTAAGGAAGTTATGATGCTATTGTGTTATGCTTGTTATTTTAAGGAAACTACTCTGAGAATTTGGCGGTGTTTGGGAAGAGGTCTTTTTTTGTTTTTTTTGTTAGTTTTTTGCTAAAAGACAAAATAGGTTAAAAAACCAAAAAAAAACAAATGCAGACAAAATATCACATCAAACCCATAATCATTTTACTTTTTCTCTCACAAACATCACATTTAACTACAAAAAAATCCAATTATCTTCCCAAACACACAAAATTTTTCCTCCAAAAATAATCAAAAACTAAAAAAACCTACTAAAATAACAACTTCCCAAACACCCACTTTATTCACACTGCGATGGGAAATATCGGTTTTGGCATCTATCAAACCATAATGTAACGGTGTTACATAATGTTTGAGGCCTATTTTCGTATGTTGGTTACTTCTAGAGATAGAGTCGTAACATTTGTACTAGACAACTTGGTTTTCACAATATTTGACTCCAAGTGCATATTTAGAAGCGTAGCAGAAATGTCAGTTGAGTTGTGTGAAAAGGCATGGTGTTGATTTGGTGATGGTATCTGTGCCTAATGGATAAATTTTTTGAGGAATAGTTAGTGGATGAATGCAGCAAGTAGCTTAGGCACTGGTCTCTTGAGTTCTATTAGTGGATGAGATTTGTGGATGTATAATAACAATGGTCCTTTTTAGACTGATTTTATTTCAATAACGGTGCCCAGAGAATAATGTATAAACCATGCTTTGCAATACACAACACAAGATTGATTTTTGGGTTGAGGAAGTTTCACAATGTTTTAGTCGATGAGAGGCTTAAGCTCAACTACTGTTTTTTTTGGCATGCCTGTTACCTTGATTGTGTAGTTAACATTTCATTTGAGATAGTACATTAGAAAACCAATTCATGAATTAGGTAAGAAAGGATTTATAAAGGGACCCTAAAATATCAGCTCGTATATGAGTATGGAATGAAAATAGATTTGTTTTGTGGCATTTGATGCTCAATGTGACGGTGAAAGAATTTGTCAACAAAATTCAGTTTTACCACTATTGATAGTTCAAAATGGGAAAGTAGTTTATTAACTAAATCCTTTTGCATATTTCAGTCTTTGTAGCATGTAATATAATGTTTTGTTTGTGCATTGATTTTATTTCGTTACAACTTTACAAGATATTATTAGGCTATCAACACTGCTGTTTGTGATCATATCCATTATTCTAATTTTGATTAGATGAAAGCGATCATATCCGCAATTCTAATTTTTTGATTAAATTGTATTTTTAAAATGATGATAAAAATGTTTTTATGGTATTTTGTAAATATTGCAGCATAATGAGTTAGTTATCTTATCTAAAATCTTAAAAGCAGTTCAATGAAATTACATTTGGAAGATTTGTAACTATTGTTTGGCAACTGCTATTTGAGCTACAATTTTTTGTGCAATTAAGTGCCCATCAACACCTGTGCATGTTAATGCTATTAAATCGGATAAATACCACTACGTTTTGGCACTTTTCCTCCCATGGGACTATAATTGGCTGCCATCATATTCCTATTCTTTAATCACTTTAGAAATTGTCTGAAATTCTCTACCTCTTTAGCTGTCCGTATGTTCTGGAGGTAGGTTCATTACTGAATTGCTTGATTTTCCATCTCTTTTATTTTTCTTGGGGGGTGGGGGGAATATAGCAGCAGTTTCTCCGAGTTCCATAATTCCTGTTATTTAATTGTGCAATTCGTTTTTCCACATGTTAGTTTGTGACCTGCAACTGCAAATGAGTTGATTGATTATCTTTTTGTTGACTTTTCAGGTTCATCCAGAAGGGAAATACGTTGTTGATATCGATAAGAGCATAGATATAACAAAGCTCACACCATCAACCAGAGTTGCCCTTCGTAATGACAGCTATGTGCTTCACTTGGTATTGCCAAGTAAAGTAGATCCTTTGGTAAACCTAATGAAAGTTGAAAAAGTTCCAGATTCTACATATGACATGATTGGTGGTCTTGACCAACAAATCAAAGAGATAAAGGAGGTTAGTCTTCTTTGAGGTTCTTTTTATTGGTTTCATGGCTGAATATTTGTTATTTATCCATTGGTCTGCAGCTTATTGGTTTTGGTCAGTGGTCATTAATTTTTGCTCGATGCTAAGATGAGGATGATTAGATGGATGTGATAGGAAAGGCAGGATTAGAAATGAATATGTATATATATATATATTCATGAAATGGTCAGAGTCACCAATTGAAGATAAGTTAAAAGAGAATATGTTATGATGGTCTGGTCATGTACAATGAAAACCTGTGGATACAACAGTAAGGAAGAGTGATATCATCACCATGAATAGAAATGTAAGACCTAGAGTGACATGGGATGTGGTAGTAAAAGAAGACATAAATTTATTTAATTTAATACATAACCCTTGACAGAGCGGAATTGCGAAAAATGATTCATGTAGCCAACCCTACCCTATTGGGACACAAGGTTGTGTTTGAGGCTAGGGGTTGGACATGTTGGAACTAATTTATCCTTTTATTGTCCTTTTTTTTTTTTTTTTCTCTTTTCCTTTTCAGGTCATTGAGTTGCCAATCAAGCATCCGGAACTATTTGAGAGTCTTGGAATAGCCCAACCAAAGGTGAATTTTCTTTTTATCATTATTATAAGATTAATTTTGGCAAACATTTACTGAGATTAACAAAGTTTTGAAATAAATGATTTAATGCCAACTTTTTTGAATTTAAATATTTTTAGAATTCGTCTATATTTGGCCTGACTTTTCAGGATGTGTCTTGTAGCCCTTTATACCTGACAATTATATTTTATGGAATTTTTTTTTTTGGGTAGAAAAAATGGATGTTAAAATGTCAAATTTTAGGGAATGAAAAGCTTAACTTTTTTATTTTTATTTTTAAAATCCATCAGTCATTACATTTCCACTATCCTTGTAATAATTCTCAGTTTATTCAACTAGTCTTGAATCATGACTGGGTAGTTTAATGCAGGAAATAACTGTTCATTTTCTTTTAATGAATAGGGAGTTTTGCTGTATGGGCCACCTGGTACTGGGAAAACACTGTTAGCTAGAGCAGTGGCTCATCATACTGATTGTACCTTTATAAGGGTTTCTGGCTCTGAGTTGGTTCAGAAGTATATTGGTGAGGGCTCTCGAATGGTTAGAGAACTTTTTGTTATGGCCAGGTTTGTCTGACTTCATTGATAACATTGTTATTGCCAAAAAATTATAATATCTTGTATATCAGGTTAATAAATCTTTTTAGTCTACAGAAGTGTGATATAGTTCCTGTTACATGTTTTATGTGTGATTTCTTTTTGTTTATGTTGCACAGGGAGCACGCTCCATCAATCATCTTTATGGATGAAATCGACAGCATTGGATCTGCTCGAATGGAATCTGGATCTGGTAATGGTGATAGTGAAGTGCAGCGGACGATGCTGGAGCTTCTCAATCAACTAGATGGATTTGAAGCATCTAACAAAATCAAAGTACTGATTTCTTGTTTCATTGTCTGCTTTGGTGAAATTGTTGGTGTACTGATTTTATTAAAATTAGAAACTTATCTCTGTATACAAAATTACAATAATTTGATAACAAGATAACTCTTTTTCACAGGTTTTAATGGCTACAAATCGCATCGACATTCTGGATCAAGCACTTCTGAGGCCTGGAAGGATTGACAGGAAGATAGAGTTCCCAAATCCCAATGAAGAGGTATATTTTATTCATCATACTTTGTATCTATGTCATTATGCAATAAAATTTAATGTTTGATCCTGGTTCTATTTTCCGTTTGCATATTAAGAGGAATATTATGCTGGGAAGTAGTCTCTAACGATGAAATGTTGTGGGAAAGAAGTTTTTAGCTGTTAACAAATGCTATTAGGTTGAGAAAAGCTTCTAGTGAAGCAAGATTACAGGATATACGAATTTGGCCTTTAAACTTGGGGCATCCATCAGCATTTCTTATTTTGTCTGATTTCCCATATATTCCAGAAGTCAACCCATTAATGTTATTGAACTCCTTCCACGTTTTTACCAAAACTACTCTTGGTATTTGTCTCTACTTATCTTTCCAAGTCGACCTATCGTGCCTTGTTGTTCTTGGGAGTTGGGTTCTTATATTCAGTTGAATCTAAGACCTACATATTTGTCTCTTTCTCATGTACAAGCAATTTGTAACTGGAGAAGCTGTTATATCTATAACCACATTTTCATCTTCATTTCTTTTACTTAAATGATTTTTTTTTTTCACTTGTGTCCCATGTCAAGAAGTTTAAAATGCTTGTACATCCTGCATAAAAGTGTGTGCAATAAAAATTGTACAAACATTTGAAGCTTCTTAACGCGTGCCCATTTTCTTATGTTTTTATGTTTTTTAAGAATCTGCTTTATGATTGAAAGTTGGCGTATGGTTGCTTAATAAGATTCTCAGTTCAGTCTTATTGTGATATGGACAGTTTCGTGACTTTTAGACTGATTCTGATTTGTTATGTTACTGAATTGCACTTCAACTTGGAATCTCTCTCAGCTATTTATCTCAGATGGCAAGGAGGATATTAGTCCTATAGTTTGCATCACTTGGACAATTTTTGCATGACCATGAGTGAAGTGGTTGTAGCCATATAGAAGTCCAGTCCTCCATTCCAAATACGTGTTTCACTTTTATGTTATTGCACTTGTACCCTTCTTTCTGTATTTTTTTTCATTTTCTTTTTGAGTTTGTTGCTTGTCAACGCTATGATAATATGCCCCCTTTTGTTTTAATATATTCTTTGTTATCTGTAGTTTTGTTTGGATGCCTTAAAAATTGCATTCTAGAACTCCAGAAAAATAAAATTAATTCATGAGATTGATTTCATATCCTTTTTTCATTGTTCTTTTTTGAGTAGTCGTTTATCAGCTCCATGTTGATATGCTTGTTTGTTTTTTTATTCTTTATTACTTGCAGTCCCGTTTTGATATCTTGAAAATTCACTCAAGAAAAATGAACTTAATGCGTGGGATTGATTTGAAGAAGATAGCAGAGAAGATGAATGGTGCGTCTGGTGCGGAACTAAAGGTCTGTTCCCTTTTGAATCCATTTTTTTCTCATAGCTTTAGATTCGCCCCTCCTCCAATTGATTTCCATGTTTAGGAATTCTTTGCTTTTTAATTGTTCTTTTTACTTCTCTTTATTTTTGTTTTGTCAATTATTACTGTGCCTATATTTTATTAAACTTTCAAATCCTCATCTGTAGGCGGTTTGCACTGAAGCTGGTATGTTTGCACTGAGGGAGAGGAGGGTTCATGTGACACAGGAAGATTTTGAAATGGCTGTGGCTAAGGTGATGAAGAAGGACACCGAGAAAAACATGTCCTTGCGGAAGCTGTGGAAGTGATTCTTTCGATTGGTACTTCTGTTTCCTCTTCTTCTTTTAAGACTGAAAATCACATACCAGTTCTTTTCTATGAAAAAGGAATTGCTTTTTCATTTCGTAGCTTTATTGTTTTGTTGTTCTTTTAAGACATGAAAGCATATACCGGTTCTTTTCTTTTCCATTTGGTTCATATTTGCTTGATTCTTGACTCCTTCGATAATCCTAAATCTGTCTATTTGACACGAAAACTAAATTCTTGAACTTTTCAGAAGTCATAATAGGAGAGAGAATGAATTTCTATGTAGAGTAGAGATCAAGACTCATTACATAAAACATTTCTCTGCTAATACAACCTAATGCTTCAAAGTACATCATTGCTCAATGGTAGGTCACCCTTATGTCATATTTGTGCACTAGAAGGTAACCTAACAGCCCAACTAAACTAATAGAGACTTCTTTTACTTTGTCTTCATCTAGAAAAAGTATGACTAACACAAACTACCAGCAACTTCAGTTTTCTTCCTCTAGAAGCATGACTATCACATTAACATGCAAATATGGATATAGAAATAAAGACGTGTAATAAATACTGGTTGAAGGGTAAACTATCAATAGGTCATAATAATTGGACTTTATTATTATCAAGCCCTATTGAAAATAAGTCTTAATAAAATCGTCGCTAAAAATGAAAACGGTGCCAAACGGGTAATTGTGATATGTAGTTGGATAAGTCAAGGAGTTGGTTCATAATAGTTAACAACTGGTTCGGTTGAGGATAGAGTATCGTCAATAACTATTCACGCAAACATTGTCTGACTTTGTCCCTGTTTGACAATCTAGAAATCTCTGTATCAAGTTTTACAAACTTGCCAGAGCTCGCTGTCAGTTAGATGATTGATTGCATATGGATATAGAACAGTCAACTTCTATTTATTTTTTAAATAAAAATATTTGGTCTTAAGTTCTAGAATTTCAAATACATTTATGCTGTGTTTGGTTGGGGGGATTTAGGGAGGGATTTGGAAAAGGAAATGGAAAAGGTAGGTGAAATGTGAATAAAACATACGAACACAATGATACCTAAAGATCTCATTTTGGTCAATTGTAACTTGGTCTAGTTTTAGTAACTAGATTTCGTTGATCGGTGACTAAACTGATGAGAGGATGTTAGCTTGAAAAGTTATGCACTCAGAGAAAGTAAAAGAACAAAGAAAAAAAAAAGAGTAAGGGAAAAAAAACAGGTTTAACTTTGAAAAAAGAAGGAAAAAAAATTGGATGAAAGTGAAAGAAGAAGAAAAGTAATGGGAAAATAAGAATCTCAGATGTTCATATTAGACATGTCCACGTTAACATATGAACACGTTGACACGACGTGGCTATTTTTTTTATATGAATCTAATTCTATCTTTTATATGACTTTACAAATTAGAATAAAAAGTAAATATTTAATATGATTTTGGGGTCTATTTAAACTTTTTGTTTTATATTTGAGGTAATATGACATTTTACATTTTCATTTATTATTTTAGAGTCAATCTAATTAACAGAATTAATAAATAAATAATTTGGAAATACTCAAATATTTTCATATATATGATAAATCTACATGTACATGTGACGGTTGGTTAACTTGGGGGCGGAAATACATATAACTCAAAATTGAAAAAAGTTGTGAAAGTTTAATGTACAATGATGATTTCTGCCAACGTAAGAAATGAAAAATATTATTATTAAGGGTGGTTTGAGATAATCTAAATAAGAGCACTTTTTGACTTTTTGTGAAATATGGGTTAGACATGGGTTGAGTTTGAAGTGATATGGTAGAGAGATGATGTGACTTAAATAAGATGATGTGATTTAAATAAGATAGTGACTTTTTGACTTTTTTAGAGTATCCTAAACAAGGCCTAACTAATTTTTTTTTGTTGACATAGTTGTGTACAAAAATATAATCATGCAGTTGAATGTATTATTTTGTTTGCATTAATTTACAAAAAAAAAAATAGTAACTATTACTATATATATCTCCATCTACCAACGTTAGACATCTGAAAACATTGTGCTCGATATATTTTTCTATGATATAAAAAATCATTTATGATATACTTGAATCAAAACCTCACGCAGTGTTTTTTTCAATAAATGTGATTGGGGTTGTTTGGTGCAAGTTTATAGAGGTGCTTATATTATTTTTTATAATTATTTTTTTTATTTTTTTGTACCAGAGTGTTTGATACTGCTTATAACTTATGATATATAAATAACTTAAAGAAATTAATTATTGAAAAGCCAAGGAGAGATACTTTTAATTTTTGCTTTTTGATTTACAATTTTTAGCTCGTTACAAGTTGCAACTAAGCCCATTAAATAACTTGCTAAAAACATCATCTGTCATTTTATTGCACAGTTTAGTCTTGACAAATTTCATTATTAAAATTGATCATTTTTATGCGTAGTTGAAGAAAGTAAAATTAACATAAGAAAGATGTTTCATCAAGCGTTATCAAATTTCTTGAACTTGTTTTTGAGAATGTCATGTTAGACACAAACAATATTTTCTTTTCCAAAGGATGAGCAAACAAGAATGGGTGCAAAATAGGAGACAAATAAATTAGAATGTGATGTATAAAAAAGTAAGAGTGGTAACAATGACAAAAAGAACATAAACAATTTGAATAGAAAAAAAAAATTTAAATGAATCAATTTTTGATAAAAGTCAAATAGAAAATTATTTAAAAATTTTTGTTATATAATTAATTTAGAAGTATGGGTCTCTACAAGTTTAGAGTGCAAAATCCTAAATTTTTGCCAGCTTGAAATATCATTTTAATTTAAAATTATTTTACACTAATTAGTTTCATGGTTTCTATTTTTCTATTTTTTTTTTTTTTGTTTTTTAATTTCCATGAATCTTGTGAATGATAGTTTTAAGTAGGACTGAGCATAGGGTTATTTGAACCGTCTAAGCCGTTCAACCCGAACCGAATCGCATGGGAATGGACGATTTTGCATACACAATGCAGGTGAATGCGATTTGGAATATGACATGATTGCGGATTGTGGGTCTTACTTGCACCTGCAACAACTCGCTCGTACTTAGATTTTATTTTTATTTTTTTAAAAAAAATAACTTGGACAAATACTTTTTTTTTTGTTAAATCAATATTGCAACCAGAGAAAATGAAGAATACCTTTTGGTTTTTTCGCAAAATGTTGTTGTTATGTACCCATTGATCAAATATTTTTATTGAAGTTTGACAACAGTTGTTGTATGTGTACCAAAATATATACAGTTGAAAATATAAACAAATTAAAGATTCATAACAAATTGAAAATATATACAATTGTTGTATGTGGCTCTGATAACTTCGAAGAATTTAGTTGCTTATTTTTTTTATTTTTTTTTTGAACTATGCTTATTGTTTAAAGGAAAAAGTCCAATCTGTAAACCGCCCGCATATCCGCAAATTCAACCCCCATAAATTGCAACCCACACTGCGGGCGGTTGCGGGTTGAATTTTTCTCAAATCGCAAACATGCAGACGGCTCCAAATCGATCCAAAAACAGTTCAAAATCGAACCGCGATCACCCCTAATTTTAAGGGTTGTTCATAAGTATTATAAAATGTTAAAATATTTATAATTTTAATATATTTTCAAATATTTTAAATTTTTTTTTACACATTTTAATACACTTTAAACACTTTGTTTGGATGGAGGAGTTTGGTGAGGATAAAAATTTGATAAGCATTGAAAACTTTTCACTTATTTGATGGTTAAGTAATAGTGAGAAATAGACTCTTACTAACCTTGTGTTTTGTTTCTCACCAAAAGTAGTGAAATTTGGTGAGAAAAGAATTGAGTTTAATGAAAAAAATGCTACTATTAGCACCCCGTTAATTATTTTGGATCCCTCATGTATTTGGACCCTAACTTCAAAATTCTAAAATCCTTAAAAAAATTTTTCTCCCCCCAAATAATACTAAAATTATTCTTGTGAAAATATTTCATCCATTCAATTGAATGCATACTCTCACACCCCAAAAAGTCTTTCTTCCCAAAACTCTAACAAAACCCACGAAAGTGATTTCTATATCATCTCCACATATTTGTTTATGACTTGAGAAAATAAATGTAGGTTTTTTTGTTGTTGATTCAAAATTTTCCTTTTGTAGGCTCTGCAATTTCTACGAGTTTCAGTTATTTATTTCTGAACAAATAAGAAATGTTCAATTACCTTTTCCCGAATAAATGAACAATGTTGGGCCCATGTTCCCGAATTTCGGTCATATGTTCAGGAGTTCAGTTTTGAAAAAATAACGAATAATTTTTATTATTTTTGTCATTTTTTTTTCAAGAAATTTATTCTTACAAGGCCAATCTCCTCTGAACTAAGAATATCATCAAAGTTATGAATCTTCTCTAAGCTTTTATTGTTGTACTCTCGTCTCATAGAGTTGTAATTGCTGGAAAAACTTCCACTAATTGTCATTGTCAGAGAAGTGTAGATAATCAAATGGTTGTCACAATTACCGTTGGAATATTGCCGTCAAAGAGTTTTTAAAGTTTTGAGGGTATGTAGGTTTTGAAGGTGGGATTTGGGGAAGATGGATGGGTGGTGATGGAAGTGCGTGCTCTCATAATCCCTAACTCATAGTATAATGGGTTTGTGGGCTTAATTGTAAGGGGTTGTTTGGGGTGTACTAAATAAGTACACTTTTTAACTTTTTGGACTAAAAAGTTGAGGAAAAAAAGATGGTTGTTTGGGATAACTTTTTGACTTTTTACGAAAAAATGTGTATTAAAAAATTGTATAAATTAGTGTATAGAAGAAGATTGGATTGAATATGCTGTATGATAGGATCAATTTAGGGACAGCGTCGGCAGTGTAGAGGCTGAGAGATTATTCCCTGCTTTTTGGGCATTGATTGGAGGTGCTGTTCGGCCTGTAGGGGCTCAACACGAGTCTCATTTTGCTAATCAAAACCGTTCAAAGTGTATAACTCGTCGAGTACTATAATCTTGTAAAAAATCACGTTGATTGGATATCGATAGCTATCTGATCGGATTAGTTTGTTTTCAACCGTTAACTATAACACTATTCATTTTATAAATTTTAACTGATTTGATCATATAGTTACTGATATCTGATCAATGTGATTTTTTGCAGGCATATAGTACTCGACGAGTTCTACATATTGAACGGTTCAGATTATTAAAAAGGAACCCATGATGGGCCCTCGGGTTGAACAATATCGTGTTATATGTACACCTAAATAAGTGTAATTTTTCCCAAAAGTGTGCTCTGCCTGCTCTGTCGTCAGAGTTGTTTGAAAAGGAAGATTGTGTAAAATCAATTTTTTAATATTTTTTTTGGGTGAATAGTGATAACTTTTTAACTTTTTGAGTAACTTTTTTACTTTTTTTTGGGTACCCAAACTATGCCTAAGATGGGGTATCCCAAAATTATTGATATCCTCTTTAGTAATTTCATTTGAGATTATTATTGTAATAAATAAATAAAAAAGCTGAAAAATGGGTGGTCCAAAATAATTGATGAGATGTTAATAATAGCACTTTTAATAAAGCTTGTTTAAAATATCAAAACTACCCCGTATGAAAAAACATAATTTATTAATATGAAAGGTTATTTTAATAAAATGAAATAAAACACTTTTTTTTTTTTTACTTATTCTATCCAAATAAAATAAATGATAAATTATATTTTTTTATATTTTATTTATATAAATGTAATGCTGAAAAATTATAATAATTTTTTTTTCCTCACTTAAGTGAAAAATCAAAATCAAAAATCAAAATCATTTTTTTCTCAGCTCCGCTCGCTGTCCAAACGGAATGTGATATACTTTTGGGAAAAAGATTGGTAGCTTAAGAAATTGGCTCGAAAAATGGCTCGAAAGAGAAAAGAGGGGAAGAGGAGGAGAGAGGGAGAAAGAGAGAGGAGAGGTCGTCGCAGCTCCCCGCCGTCGTCGCAGCTCCCCTCAAATCCTTCTTCTTCCTCCTCCGTCGCAGCCCCGCCGCAGCTTGTCGCAACCCCCGCAGCTCGTCGTAGTCCTGCGTAGCCCTGCCTCCGGCCCCGCCTCCTCTTCCAGCCTGATTTTTATGGCCTCCTCCCCTCCACTTCTTCTTCTTCCTCCTCATTGCCCCTTCTCCCGATCTGCAGACCTACCCTTCTTCTTCTTCTCCCTTTTTTTTCTTCTTCCTTTTGCAAAAAAAAAACAGGAAAAAAGAAAAAAAGAAAAGAAAAAGAACACCAAAACGACATCATTTTAATATCAAGCCAAATTCAAACCACCGAGTTTCGAGCTACATAGCGGGGTCGATACTTTTGTACACATTTTTTAAACACTAACGGTAATCTTAAAAGCTATTTTTAATAATTTTCTTTTTTTATTTAATGGTTTTTCCCCCCAATGCTTGCAAAACGTTAAACTATATGACTAATCTATGTAATAGGTATAGGTTTGACTTTTAGGCTTAGCTTGATCCCAAGCCTCCATGATCCATGCAAATTTTGCATGTGCAGATGGTCCTTCCTACAGATGACCTAAGGTTGTAGAATTGTATAAATATTGGACAAATTATACTTATAGTTTTTATATTTTATCCTTTATATTATTTTGATTTTTATTATTTAATTTAATTTAATTTAACTATTAATTTTAGATTTTGTGTCAATTTAATCTAATTGATAACATTAATTAAGATTTTTGAAAGAAAATGATCACTAAATTGATTGAGATTAACTCACTAAATTAAATAAGTTTAAAAATTTTAAATTTATGATCAAAATTAAACCAATTAAAATTATAAGAACTAAAATAATACAAGGGCCAATGTATGGAAACTATTGGTGTAATTTGCTTAATATAGATATGATATATGATAGTTTCTATCAAAACCTAATTAAGGTCTCGTTTGGGAATATTTGAGTTTTTGTCTAAAATATGATGTAAAAAAAGTTAGTATGTTTGGAATGATTTTTTGATTTTTTATGAAAAGATGTGAAAAAAGTAAACAGAAAAATGAATCTTTGACTTTTTAATATATGTTGTTGGCTTTTTGATTTTTTTGGTGACTTTTTGGTTAAAATCATCACTTGCCAAACGAGTCCTAATTAAGAGAAGAAGCCCATTTATCATATTTGGAAGTAGAGATTTAGGAAATAGTAATGAAAAGAATAAATTACACTCACCTCCATTGAAATTTGAATAAAATGTAATTAGTCTCACACTTTTGACATAATCACACTGATTTCTTTTTATTATGGTTAAAGCGACTAAAACTAATGTATATAATGAGTAAATATTGAAACAAATAAAGATAAATATATGTTTTAGTTAAACATAAAGAACTGCCATTTTTTTCATTTATACAACTAGAGAATTACTAATAAAAAATACCTAATGGTTATTTGAATTAAAACTTCAAGGAATGCCATTGTAATTATAACAAAAGTATGAGGTTAATGATATTTTTTTTTCAAATTTCAAAGGAGGCGAGTGTGATTTACCCTAATATAAAATAACTAGGGAGTAACATGGATATATTCATATTAACTAGGCCTTTGGTCTTGTGATTATGTAGCATCACTTTGTGGCGTATAATTATAGATTCAACTATTATGAATTGGAATTTTATAATGCTAGGTATCATGAAAAGTTTTTTATAAAAATGAACACGAAAGATTTGTGACATTTGGATTATACTTAGAACAAAGTACCACACACTAATCAAGGTAATTTAAAGGTCACAAATCTTTCATGATCATTTTCATAAAAAAAATTTCATGATCCCTAACATTACTCATTGGAATTTAATACCTTTTATTTCTCTTGCATGGTAAGAATTGTATTTTATTTGAGAGTTAGCTGATCATATGTATATATTATACTAAATTTTATTTATGGAGTACATCTCTTCATATTGTTTATGACAATTTATTAGGGGAAATTTTACCATACTCAATTGTGTTATTTATCTTTTTTATAAACTTCCAAGTGAATCAACCTATGTGCATTCGTAACCAAGATATTAGGAATCAATTTTTATATAGAAGACAAATATTGATAATTTCTCTTTCATATTATGGATTTTTTTTGTTAAGTTGGTTGTTGAATTTTTTTGTTGGGTTGCTGATTGCTTTTTTATTATGCGACTCTTTCTTGTGTTGGTTATTAAGGCCTGGTTTGGAAACTTTAAAAAAAATTAAAAAGTTAAAAAGTTACAAAAAAATTAAAAAGTTATCACTATTCACAAAAAAAAAATATAAAAAAAATTAATATACATAATATTAAAATACAAA
Source organism: Camellia oleifera (assembly GCA_022316695.1). NCBI lineage: Eukaryota > Viridiplantae > Streptophyta > Magnoliopsida > Ericales > Theaceae > Camellia > Camellia oleifera. Next base: position 53,330,652 of record CM039319.1, read on the forward strand.
TCAATTTCACGCTACTCTAGGTACTGAAGTGAAAGTAAAGACAGTGAAAGAAAAAAAAAATTACATGTGTATATTCACTAAGTTGGAGGGTAAAGTTGGGCCTGTGGGGGCCCACTATGGGTCATGTTTTGATAATCCGAACCGTTCAATATGTAGAACTCGTTTAGAGTCTATAAAAAATCATGCCTATCGGATATCGCTAACTACATGATCAAATCAGTTTTGTATAAAAAATGGATGGTGTTATAGTTAACAGTTGACAAAAAAACTAACACGATTAGATAGCTATCGATATCCAATCAACTTGATTTTTTAGAAACATATAGTACTCGACGAGTTCTACACATTGAATGGCTCCGATTAGAAAAACGGGACCCGTGGTGGGTCCTCATGGGCCGAACAACACTGTCCAATTAAAGCCCGAAAAGGAAAAAATCTTTTCCTATCTCCTACTCAGTCGACTGCACTGCCCAACCTATACGGCCTACTTCACTAACTTCTCTTACACACTTATTTATATAATTTTTTAATATACATTTTTTTCATAAAAAATCAAAAAATTAACCCAAACATTTATATTTTTTTTTCTCAATTTTTTAGTCTAAAAAGATAAAAAGTGTATTTATTTAGGATACTCCAAATAACCCCTAAATATTATTGTGATTGAACTATAATTATTTAGTTAGATATGATTATCTTATATTTATAATTTCTTATCGACTGACGTAAAAAAAAATATTACTATAAAGACTAAAGTTATTTGGAGCCCTTAAATTTGGTCAAAATTGGGTGACCAAGGCAATCACCTTCTTCACTTTTCCTTGATGCTAGCACGGCAAAGGAGACAAGTACATGATGTTAATTGGTGTTACATGCATAAGCATGATAAAAAAAAAAAACCTTTCGAGTGTAGGGTTTGAGTTTACGGATAGATGTTGGTTTGCATTAAAATCTAACTACTAACATACTAACCGTTATCTCGTTGGAGAAAAAATCACTATAAAGAAACGATAAGTCATCTTCTTGCCATTGTGAGGTGAAGCATGAGCTTTCATCTTTGATCTTTATTTTTAGCTATCAATAAGAAGCGAATAAGAAAAAGAAAAATTGCATCACACAACTAGTATAACTCGGATTTAAATAAATTTTTTTTTTTTAAATTTTGAAGGTACTTATAAATTTGTTTTTGATGTATAGGATTACCACAACTCGTTGATACCTCGTTATTGATACTTCTTTTTATTTATTTTTTATTTTTTTTAATATTTGTTGAATTTATTTGTCCTTTATTTCTTTGTTTAATAAGCATCTAAGTCATCCCTTAAAAAAGTTAAAAAAGTCATTATCCTATTTAAATCACATGATCTTATTTAAGTCACATCAGTTCTCTACCACATTACTTCAAACTGAATCCATACCCAACTTATATTTCATAAAAAATCAAAAAGTGCACTTATTTAGAACATCCCAAATAACCGCTAAAGTACAACAGATTCTACTACTATGAGTTAGTGAAATGGTTTTGTGGTTTCTGTATCTCATTTTGGAGAGTTTTTATATAAATAGAATTTATGATTTAATTGTTGATTTATTATACTTAATCGTCTTGTAATAGGGTTAGTTTGGCATAAACTATACAAGTTAAAAAAATCAAAAAATTATTACAAAAGTCAAAAAGTCTACACTATTTGAAAAAAGTTTGGGGGAAGTCTAGAGGTTTTAAATTATTATTTTGGAAGCTTGTGGGGGAAGCTATAGGGCAAAATTATTATTTTGCCCTTTGCATTTAACAACCCAAGTCAAAAAGTCAATAAATGTAAAATGGTTATTTCAGTTTTACTATAATATTTTCATAAAAAATCAAAAAATTATCTCAAACATATATATATTTTTTCTACTTTTTAATAAAAAAATTAAAAAATACACGTATTTAGAACATTCCAAACACCTACATATTATTATAATATCGTGATGTCCGTGTACCATTGAGTGATTTTTAGTTAAAAAATTATTGAAAACATATTAATTGTTATAAATAAAATTCATTTAAAATGTTGAGGTAGTGATACAACAACACATATATGTAAATCACAACGGTTAGGGTCTATTTGACAAACATTTCATTTTCAATTTATATTTACAGAAATAGAAATGATAGAGATTCCCTTTTTTCTTAACCCCCACAACCTTCACAAATACATGTTAGTGAGTGATAGGAGGAGAAAATAAAACAAAAAGCAAAAAGTTGGCCAATCTCAATACATTGGAGGTGGTGGAGATCAAGGAAAAATGGGGGCTTAATCTTTTTCCTTACAAAAATTTTAAAAATTATCATAAAAACTTGTTTAATAATTTTTTTGGTTTATAAATGATTGCCTCAGTTTATAAATTTAAGGAAAAATTTTAAACAGAAATTTAAAAATTTGACTAATAAATTTTTTTTAAATAATTTTTTTCCAATTAATTTTTTTAAATACTTTTTTTTTTCAATTATAATGTGTATGATCCCATTGTCATAAAATAATAAAAAATAAATATAAATGTTTTAAGCCTGAACAAACATATTTTTTAGTTTATGTTTTTAAAAATTTTCAAACATTTTGTTCAAACTAAACACGTTTGTAGTTTATGTTTTTTTTTTTAAATAAACAAAAATCAATTTATAAAGTTTTTGTAAACATAAACAAAAAATGTAAACGTTATTAAACACTACCTAAGTATTTTGATATATTAAAAAAAGAGAGAAATAACAAATCAGTAAAACTTCTAAAAATAAATTACAATTAGTGGTAAACTTTATCAATATTAGTAATGAAAGTTTTAAATTTTTTCATGTGTCTGTAATATTTTTTTGAAAGTACCGCTAGATAGAAATTTCTCCCATAAGATAATTACAAAATGGTACATAAGAGGGGGCTTAATTTTGGGACAATAGATGGGGGCTTGTCTTTCGGTAAAGATTTGTTTGATCTTGATAAGGTTGCTTGTTTAATGTGTAAAAGATGAGAATAAATTTATTCACACACTTTTTGAGTATTATATTTCTTAGTAGTTGTTAAGATGAAACAGATTTTATTTGTAATTCAACCGAAGTTATACAAAAAGAATATAGTTAAGGCATTCTTTTAGGAAATAAGTTAAAATTCACTTCTGAACTTTTAATTTATTTTAGGTCACATTACCTTTCATATTTTTTATACGTTTTTTTAAAAAAAATAAAAAATCAAAAATAAAAAAAAATCAATTTTTAACTATTTTTCCAAAACATCCTAATTAGTGTTATACTTTTTCTTGCTAGTTGTTCAAGTGAAGTGCATTCTAGTGAAGTTACAAGTGGAATCTACTTCACCTTAATAGCTAACAAAGAATGTAACATTCACACACTTTTTGAACATAGTGTGTGAAGGAGTGAATTATGTAAAAGAGTCGGAGTGTGAACAAATTTGCTCTACCTAAAAGATTGGTAGAATTCTTGGGTGGGAAATGAAAATCTATGTTTACATTACAATTCTTAATCAATAAGGTCAAGTTTGGGAAGTTGAAAATAATCTATCTTTTTATCTTTTTTTATCACATTACTTCTCTATTTTTCTGTACATCTTTTTGTAAAAAGATAAAAAGTACAATTATTTAAGTCAAATAATCGATTTCTTTTCCAACACAGAAAATGTTACTGACAAGGACCTTTGGTTCAGGTACTCTATTAGATTAACAAACTTGTATTGTAGGGGTATTTGAGAACATGGTTGAGTTAAAATATAAAATAAGTTAAAATAGTTAATCAGATAAAATATTGCATGCAATTTATAATTATTTTATTTTTTCTCTTATAATCATCAAATTAACTATAAAAAAACAAAAAAGCCAACTAATTTTTCAAATATAATTATTTTAGCCAAATTAAAATAATCAAATAACCAATTAAAATAGGGAAAATGCCTGGTAGCTCGAAGCTACCAGGCTTGATTTTGGCTCGAAAGAAGAAAAAGAGAGAGAGAAGGAGAAAAGAGAGGGAGAGGGAGAGAAGCAGAGGGGAAGAGAGAGAGAAGACGATCGTCGGCCATCGTCGATCGTCGCTGATCGCCGCTCCGTCGTCGTCGTTGTCGAAGAAGCAGAAGCTCGCCGTCGCCGTCGTCCACCACCTCTCGCAGCAGCTCGTCCCGCCTCCTCGTCCCTCTCCCTCCTCCTCCTCCTCCTCCAGCCGATTTTATGGCCCCCTCCCCTCCCTCCTCCTCCTCCCCCCTCCTCCTCATTTTCCCTTCTTTTCTTCTCCCTTCTTCTCCCTTCTTCGTTCTGCCAGAAAAACCAGGACAAAAGAAAAAAAAAAAAAAAAGGGGTCAAAACGACGTCGTTTTGACCCCTCGAGCCACAATTCGAGCCATGCCTTTCGAGCTACCAATCACTGCCGTTAAAATAGTGAACTTCCCACCGTATCCAAGTAGTATAAAGATTGTTGGTACTTTGAAGTACTTTCTCTTCCATCTTTTTTCCACACAAATTGGAAATAACTATGATATAGTAGGTGAGTGTTTTACTATAAAAACTTGGAAAATGTGTAGGACTTTTTTGATAAAAATAAAAAAAAAATTGTATAAAATTATGTAAAAATGTTTTGAAATGTGTAAAAGTTATTTTGAAATTATAATCTCTTTTTGAATATTTTTCTTTGTTATTGACAACCGAATGAACTGTCATTAACATGAGTCACAAAAAATTGGTAAGTATAGTTATATTATGTGATAAGTAAAATAAGTTTTAGTATTTGATTATAAGTGGTAAGTAAGATAAATTTTAGTGATAAATAATAAAAACATATTTTGTGATAAATAAGATTAAATTCGGTTGTTGTAGGATCATGAAAATCATTTTATTTTCAATTAATTATACTTTGGGTAAATTACACTCACCTCTCCTGACGTTTGAGAAAAAAAATAATTAATTTCATAAGTTTGACATTATTACATTGATCTTTATTTTAGTAAGTTTAAAATAATCAAAACTAATGCATATGGTGGAAGCCATTGAAATAAACAAACATAAATTTATATTTTAGTAAAAAAGATACAACAATATTATCTTTTCGTCACTCATGAATTATTGGTAAAAAAACTCGAAAGAGGTTAATATAATTATATCACGTGTAGGATTAATTATATTTTTTTGGAAACCTCAGGAGAGGTTAGTGCAATTTATCTTTTTATTTTCCATCCTTGTAATTTGATCCTATTTACATTTTATTTTTTTAAAATTTTAAATTAAACAATTTAAGCACCTTCAGTTTCAATTTAATTAGTTGTTAAATTTGAAAATATACACTCTCTCTCGATCTCTTTTCCGAAATTAGTGGAAGACAATATGTTAGTTGATCAAAAAACTTTAGGGGGGAAGAAAATTGATTGTCATTTTGGATCTGAAAAAACACTACAATAATGTAATTGTGAGTGATTGTCAATGTCCTCCACCTAAGCTAGTAATAAAGAATAGCTTATCCTAATCCTGGCTAGGGTCCTTGTCTCGCCGTTCCAAACACGACGCCAATTACGTAATCCATAGATTTCGAATTCCCTGTCCCTCCACGTTCACACCTAATTATTAGGTTTGACGAGGAGACAGGTACAAATTTGAGTTGTTTTAAGAAATTGGTTAAAAGTTTGTTGTTCGATTTTATTTTGAATTTTTTTTTTTAAAAAATAAGATGATATGATTTAAAATAGGTTAAAAATTAAAAAATAACTTTTTACTATCATTTCAAACAGTGGTGCTTGGGACCCCCAACAGGCCAAAAAACAATTTTTTTTTTCTTTTCTTCTAATCACGTGGTGCCACGTGACACTGAGAGGGTCACTGGGGATCGGTGGGACTGGGGGCTGCCGCATTTTTCCTTTTCAAAAGAAGCCTTTGTAGTTCCTTGCTTCTATCTTGAAAGGAACAAATAAAAAATCATGTCGTATTCATGTTGTGTTAGAGAATTTTTATTCTTAAATAAAAAATTTCAATTTTTTTTTTAAAAATTTATAATCAAACATATAATTTAAAATTTAATTCAAAAATTATTTTCAAAATTTATAACCAAACTATTTTCAAAACTCTATTTTAAAAAAAATATTTTTTATTTTGTTTTTTAAAATCATTTTTAGAATCATAATTTACATTCAAAAATCAACTCACAATTCCACGTGATTGGATTGTATTATTTTTTATTTATGTTCAGCTTGTGTCGTGTTAACGTGATATCATAAAAAATTCTTCCTTAATTAAAATAACTAAGTGTATGAAAATACTTCTTTTTTTTTTTTTTTTTTTTTTTTGGCGTGGAAAGTAAATTTTAGAGGAAATTAAAAAAAAAAAAAAAAAAAACCTCAAGATTTGACTTTTGTTTAACGAAATAAATCGTGAATTTTTTATTTTGTCAATTCAAAGCATAGAATTTTGATTTTTTTTTTTCAATCTAAACCATTAGTCTATTTTTGTTAAGTAAAATCGATAGAAAAATTGAGTTTAATTATTAAAATACTATTTTTCTGTCGATTTTACTTAATATAAATAAGATAGTGGTTTAGATAGAAAATAAATCAAATTTTTATTATTTAAATTGACAAAATTAAAAATTTAGGATTTATTTTGTTGCAAAAGCCAAAATCTAGGGGTTTTTTTTTTTTTTTTTTTTTCCCTCCTACTATATAAAATTACTCTTTAAGATGTTGAATTTCAACTTAATTTCATTTCTTTAAAATTTTTATTCAATGGGATTAAATAAGGAATTTAAACATGTTATGGTTCCCTTATATAAAAAATAATATTAAAATATGTAATTAATTATTCATTAAATATATCATTCATATCAATTGTTGTGCTAGTTTGACCTTAATCTAATTTGTTTATGTGTCATGTTATTTGGCATAAACAAGTCAAATCAAAAAATGACTAACCTTAATATTCCAACTTTATGGGGTATTTTGACAATAAGTTAAAAAAAGTCAAAAATTAATTTTTAATCTATTTTAGGTCACATCACTTATCACATAAAGCAGTAAAAAAAATTAAAAAAACTAAAATATCAATTTTTAATTATTTTCCTAAAACACCCCTATATACAATTCATGTTGTGTTAACGTATGGTTAAAAATAGTACACATTTTAGGAAATTCGGATTATTGGTACAATTGGCTGTTGTAAGTCCTTGTGGAAGTTTGCCTTGAGTTTCTTTCGATAATTTGAACTGTTTATATTATAGAATTTGTTGAGTAAATTATTTATACAAAAAATTAAGTTGATTGGATATTTGCAACCCATAACAATAGCACATTTATTTATTTTTTAAAATAAACAATTAATATAATTTTGATATGTTTTTAAAAATAATTAATACCTAATAATGAGCTTACGAATGCGTAATTAATTTAATTATTTACATGAATAACATGTTTGATGAACCTTAAAAAATGAACAATTCAAATTATATAAAAAAAAAAAGCACGGTATCAACCCCGAAGTCATCATAGTAACATCCCCATATCCATCTTTTTTTAGGGACATCGGAAAAGAAATAGAGGGCAAAAGGATAAGCCCTTTCTCTCGAAACGCCTAACATATTAGCTACCAAGAGGCCCCGTATCTCCATCGGGGGATCATTTACAATAAGCAATTTTTCCAGTTGCTCTACTCCAAATTTTGCAAGAGCATCTGCATATGTGTTCCTTTCTCTCATGATATGTTTGATTTCGCACCCGCAGCCTTGCATGATGATTCTTGCATCCTCTACTAATCCTCGGAATTGGAAATTATCTCTTGAGCCCTCTGTCAATAGCTGGACAACTTGTTCCGCATCCGTTTCGACAATGACTTTGGTAAGGCCCCTTTAGAGGATGATGGTAAGGCCTTTGTAGACAGCCCACAATTCTGCTTCCAAACTCGTGCAAGTTTCCAATTGCCCATAGTAGCCGCTGATCCATGTGCCTTGTTCATCGCGGAAGAGGCCTCCAAATCCCCTAGGTCCAGTTCCTTTTCCAGTGCAACCATTAGAATTGAGCTTGATGACACCTGCAGGAGGGATCCATTTAATTAGTCTATAAACTTGCTTTGGACCTGTTATGGATCTAACAAATGCTTTATGGCTTTCTAAAGAAATTCCAAAATGGATTTCGTACTTTCAAAGGCACTGCCAGAACTGTTGTCAAAAATCTTTTTATTTCTATTTTTCCAAATATGCCAAAGAGTGGTTATAAAAATTGTTCCCCAAGGAGTGCCATTAGTAAAGCAATTTTTGTTTGTTGAATTGGTGATAACCTAGTCCTGAAATGTAGTACTCAAGCCATCCACATACCACCTTCTACCAAAAATGATAATCCACACTTCCCTTTGGGGCAAGCCTTTAGCACATGGTTCAAATCCTCCATACCCTCATAGGAGGGGCAACTCGAATCCATAGTAAGGCCACGTTTTAGCCGCATGAAATTAGTAAGGAGTTTCCCATGCAACACAATCCATAAGAATCCTTTTAATTTTTGAGGAATCTTAAGTTTCCACACCCACTTCCAATGATTCACATTATGGGATTGAAGTTGTAGGAGGTCATAGATAGCTGCGGAGGAGAACCCTCCATCAGTGGAGCTCTGCCAACAAGGTTTATTAGTGAAGGTTACCCAACGAAGGAGATGTATTTTGAGAATTTCCGGTACCAACTCCGGAGGGACAAGATTATTGATAGCATGTGTGTTCCATTGACCCTCCGCATCAATCAATGTGTCAACAGTGTCCAAATTTGTAAGATAGTGGTTAAGAACAACTTCCACCCAAGGCTTATCACCACACCACTAGTCATGCCAAATTCAAACTTTGGCACCATTGCCGATAGTCCATTTCACACCTCTGCTCAAAACGGTTCTGGATTTCATAATACCTCTCCAAATAGGAGAAGCTTGTCCTTTTCTGGGCCAACTTTGGACATTATGGTGCTTGAGTTATTTCGCTTTTAACACCTTAGCCTATAACCCGTTGTCATCACTCACTAATTTCCACCCAAGTTTAGCAATGAGGGCTAGGTTTTGATCCTTAGCTCTATGAATGCCGAGACCTCTATCCTCTTTTTTCTTGCACACCTTATCCCATTTGATAAGGCGCACTTTTTTCTTATCTGGAGTATCACTCCATAAAAAATTTCGATTCAACTTGTCCATATCATCACACACATCATTTGGAATTAACAAAGTTTGCATTGAGTAAGTCGGGATGGCTGATGTGACAGATTGTATGAGTGTTGCGTGACCCATCAAAGATAATGTTTGGGTTTTCCATCCACCAAGTTTCCTTTGCATCTTCTCCAAAATGGAGTTAAAATACCTCCGACTCACTCTATTATGCAATAGAGGGACCCCTAGATATTTTCCCAGATCATCTGTAAGGGGAAAGCCACACTTAGAACTTAAAGCTCTAGCATATATACGATCCACATTAGCTTAAACAAAAAGTTTTGATTTGTGAGGGTTTAAATTTAGGCTAGATAAATCACTAAACTCACTAAGAGTTGTTATTATACTCTCACAATTAGAGAGATCAGCTAAGGTAAAAGGTATCAAATCATCCGCAAAGAAAAGGTGGGTAATGCAAGGTCCACCTCTACACACAGAGATGCCTTGCCATTTTTTAGACTCCACTTAGTGGTATATCATATTAGAGAGTCGTTCCATGGATAACACAAATAAGTAGGGGGAAAAACGATCATCCTGTCTCAAACCCCTACTAGGAGAGAATTCCTCCAGAGGTTCACCGTTCCACAAAACATCAGTTGTAACCGAGGTAATACACTCCATAATAAGCTGGGTTAAATTCTGGACCAGATCAAATTCCTGAAGAGTTTGGTGCAAGAAATCTCATGAGATATTATCGTAGGCTTTTTCAAGATCTAGTTTGATAATCATACCACCTTTCTTGTGGTTAAGAGTGTGGATTATTTCTTGAGTTATGATGATTTTATCTCAAGTGGTTCGTCTAGGAACAAAACTGCTTTGGTCAGGTCTCACAAGGTTGGATAAGAGAGGTCTTTGCTTTGGTTAGGTCTTACTGTGTATTTTTTTTAGAGAGGTGTGCACTATGTATTTTTCAGGAAAGGTAAATATCTTTTAAATGCATTTCCAATTTCCACTTAAAAAAGGTGTTCGATTTTTTCCCTTTTATCAACGAAAATTTTTTTGTTGATGAAATTCAATAGACAAGCATAATTGATAAAATTCCTTATTTAATCCCATTGAATGAATTTTTTAAAGAAATATTTAAAATGCCATTATTCTCTTTCTCATTTTTTCACTTCTTTTTCCATTCTTTTTTTATTCGTGTTAGCAGTTATGACTATCTATACTATGGCAAAAGAAGGGGAAAAAAAGAAAAATAAAGAAGCAGATAATTTTAGGCATTTCACACCATTTGAGATTTCAGGTGCAAATCACATGTTATTTTTTTTAATCAATTTATATACAAATTTTTACTATAAGGTTTATATTGATATAAATTGATAGTTTAAGATGACAAAGTATAGTTTTATTTTTATTTTTTTGAAAGAGAGTAAAGTGATATTAACTGATAGTTTAAGAGAATAAATTGTAATTATCCTTAAATTTAGGCAAGGGTTACTGGAAAATGAATAGTCATTGAGTTGAATTTTTTTTTTTTTTTTTTTTCTCATTTGCATCAATATATTCTTCTTTTGTTGATGGAAAAAAAAAAAAAAAAAAGAGTACAAAATACCAACAACAAAATTACATAAAAAAAGACCAAGAACAAAACATCAAAGCTAGGAAACACATTTCAGCTAAGATGGAATATGACTCCCAACTAATCTTATACAAAGACTTGGTCAAAAAAACACCTAATCAAACTAACCTCCCACCCAAACACACTAAGATTGTGTTTGGCTCATAAATTTAAGTAAGAATTTGAAAAGAAAAATGAAAGAGGTGGATGAATTATAACTATATTTCATTCACATTTTCACCTAATTTTTCTCTTTTCATTTTCCAATTTCTACCAAAATTCACGAACTAAACATAATCTAAGTTCATCAAGCAGAAAAGTATGGAGAAAAGTATTCATGTGCAACAAAAGAATGATCATCAGCTCCCTCCTATAATAGTTGATAGAATTATACATATATGTCTTTTGCTGTTGTCCACTTCAAACCCTGCACATGAAAAATTCCTTCAGGTCAATGTGTGAAGACGAAAACACAAAAATACAAAACCTAATATACCCTCTCTTGTCTATTCTTCTTGGAATTACATTAAATTTACTTATGTGAACGTTGAAAATAATTACTAATTGACAAGGGTAAGGGTAATCTTAATTAATTAATCAATAAATAAATTAATTTTTGCTTGTTGTGCTGTTACATTTATAATGGAGTTTAGTATTGATTTTTTAGTGGTTTTTATTTTTTTTATTCTCTTAAATCTAAGGAAACTAAACCTTTTTTTTGTAAGTAGAAAAAAATGAATAACAATAAGCCAAAAAGTTGGCTTATTTAGCTCACTCCAAGGGGTCTAATTAAGGAAAACAAACATATATAGTGAGTTAACTAAGCCGTAAATAACTTTTGTTGAGTTGAATAACATATTATTCAAATTTAGTTTGAAAACTTAAGTTGAGTTGAAAAACATATTATTCACATTTAGTTTGAAAATTTAATGAGTTTTAAAATATATTTTAAGTTTGACTTGTTTATTTATTAAGTCGATTTCAAACGAGTTTTAATCGTACCACACTCGAGTAGCTTGGTTTTGTTGTAGTCCTTATTGAATTGAGTATTTAGTTGTTTATATTTGGTTAAAAAATTTAATGAATTTTAAGATATATTTAAATTTATCTTATTTTTTGAACCAATATTGATCTTGAATGAGGTTTGGCATTGGTTTCATTTAGGTTTAACTATAAATTCTTGTTAAAAAATCAAAGCCACAAGATTTTTCTTCATTCATGTGGAGCTTACATGGACCTCTTGTGGAAGTCATGTGGAGTTCATGTGTTTATGTTCCTTGAACAAAGATTTGATGATTTTAGATCTAACTAAAATCAATTAGAACATATGGTTCTAAATGTGTCACAATGAAAATTGTATGAATCAAAATAATCACGAATCTCGTTTTTCTGGCTCTATTTGATTCACATGATTATAATAGTGAAAGGATTAACAATCTATAGAATTAATGTAAGATTGGTTATCCATTTGGATTAGTGAGATAAATAATTTTCACTTGTCTACATTTGTTTTGCAATGGGTATGAAATATATAATTCCACTTATATGTTTGTTTTGAATTCTTAATTGTAAAACTAAAAAATTCACAATATTTATTGGACTAAATGTCCATCAAAATCAACCAAGGCATTTAGCTTAGTAGTTGTGTAACATCCTTTGTGGTGTAAGGTCTCAGGTTGAACTCTTATGAAAATGAGTTTGATATTCTTTGTGGTGGTGTTTATCTCTCCCCTATTATGGGATTGTACTAAATAGTAGTGGAGTTATTGTTGGGCTTGTGCTTGGTACTCTTTGTTGACTTTCTAGCTATTATGGGTTAATAGTCTGTTTGATGATATAATATTTCTTATACTTATAATTATTCTCCTATCGATTGACAAAAAAAAAGAAGAAAAAAAAAGAATGTTCATCGGAATCTAATCCGAATAATAAAAATTGCTACCAAAATTAATAATCTCAATCTTATATTATAATCTCCTAATCAAACAGGACTTCTGAATCTAAACACTTGTTGCATTTATTTTATTTATAACAAAAAGAATAATTAATTTTATTGTTTGTAAAGATGCATCACTAATGGTGCACTCAACTTGCCATAATATTTAAACAGAAACATGACCTAATTAACAATTTCGATATACAAAAGGATATTGTCGAAATGTGTGTATAATAATTATGCAAACCTTTGCTGGATTATTAAACACATGGGCATCCAAATATTAATTGGACAAAACTAAACGAAAACCTGGAGGCTAATAATAATAATAATAATAATAATAATAATCTATTATATGTATGCTGCAAAATAGAAACAATTTCAATAAAAGAGCTTCGATGTTCAAAGAAAATGAAGAATAATGCAAGGAGGCCAATACCCAAGTATTTTAGTGACATTTGGTTGGTAGTCTTATTATCTCGGTAGTTGAGAATTTGGGTTCGACTCTCTTAAGAGGGCATAATGCCGTGATATTTATAAATTCTCCTACCAATTAATGCAAAAAGAAAAAAGAAAAAAGACTTACTGTTGAAATTCAATGTTAATGGATGGGGGTGATCCATTGGCAATTGCTCCAAAAGCTGTAGTAGAGAGAACCATGGTGGTTCCACCCCTTGAAGGCCTTGAAGCTGATGTTTGTGCCCTGTCTACTATCTTCACTTGTATTGTTTGACTTGGATTGCAACTATTTGGTGCTGCTGCACTAATACACCTCACCAAGTATTGCCTCCCACAAGCTGCCCCATTGTCCCATATCCCCTCACCAGCTGCCGCGAACAGATTGCTTGACGGAAACTGAGACCCGTCGTTGCCGTTGCACGCGGTGGCTGTTTCAATCCAACCACCCGATGACAACACATAAAAAAAAAAAAATCATGTTTTGAAAATCAGGTTAGGATTTTCTGTCTCTAAATTTTTTTTATCCCTGTCTCGAATGTGAATGTGAGATACGGAGATCAGTTTTTCTACTTGTACAAAAATTAATCACAAAATTAGACACCAAATCTCATACGTAAGTGTAGAATCCATAAAAAATAGATAAAATTCAGTTCATGTGAGATAGTTGTGTTTAGTTATGTAATCCATTTCCGCATCCCTCAGTATGGAAAGAATTGGTTATGATTTGTAAATGATTGATTGTAATTGTGGAGTGGGTACTTACGTATATATGGTGGGGCATAGCTGGCAGCAGTGCCAACATCGGCAAGAGAGAGATGTGTAAAAAATGGCAAGAAGAGAGAGAGGCATACAAGGAGGAACTGGTGGGGATTCATTGACACCCTCTTTCTGCACAGAGAAAAACACCAACTGATTGATGTTGGAAAGTGCTTATAATCTTTACATACATGTTTTCAGTATATATATATACAATTTACAAACTATTGAAAGTCAAGTCATTGGTTTAATAACGTAGAAGGTTTCAACTAACATTGAAGGCTGAGATATGAATATGAAATAGAAGTTCTGACTTTAGTTTTTGGTTTAAGATTTTGTTCTTTTGTGCTCTCTAAATATATATTAACGGCTAGTATACATGATGTATATGCAATTTAAATCACTACATATAGTTCAGGTTCAAGTTCCATTTTTTTTTTAATTTTAAAAATGGCTTAATTAATTGTTTTAACATTAAAAAATAATAATATTACTTATATATACTTGCATTTACAAGTGAGCAAACAAAATAATTTTGGTAATACTTATATACTTGCTTTTTGGATTTTTTTTAGTTACTGCGTTCAGGAAGTTATTAAAACAAGATTTGGTAGAAAAATTCAATTTTGAATTTTATTTATCCAAAGTTCATGCGTTAATTATTAATGTCTATAAGAATAATGTCTTATAAAAGACCAAACTATCTATATATATATTATTTTCTAAATCAAACCCAAATCAAACCATAATCTCTCTCCCCTCTCCCTCTCCTCTCCAACAATGGCTTCAATCAACTTCGGATCTCGACTTTCCCCATCATCTTCTTCAACCAACCGCCATTGTTGAAGAAGATTGCAGATTTTTAAGACAATGCATATATATAATATATACATGGGTAGCACTAGCACTGTAACAGATTTGATGGATCTATGAATATAGTGGTCTGTATGTGTATATACATGTGTGTATATATATATATATGTTGGAACAATTTTCACTGTATTTAAAAGATTTTAATTCTATTGTGTACAAAACAACAATTAGAATTAAAAAAAATAAAGAAAATGAGAGAATTTGTTTGATTACAAAAATCAAACTCGAAAAAAAAAAAAACAGATTTTATTTTGTTACAAAAACAAAATTTAAAATCTGATTTAAACAAATAATAATAACACAGAAAATAAATTAAATAACTTACTGGATTTAATTTGTTCAAATTATAAACTGATCAAGTCCAATGTTTAACACTGTGTCCTTAAGACAGATTCGTCCTCTCCACGGTACTTTCAGAATTTGGACGTCTATCTCCCAAGATGAAATGATCTTCTACAAACAATAGCAGCACTACAAATTGTTTGCCTTACGAACACACTAAGTGTTTACACTCTTTCTTTCAGAAATTAAATGCAGCAAAATGCAGAGAGATTTATAGCAGAGGATGGAGTACGAAAATTGGAGTTTAATCCCAATAGGAGGCTGGTCTATTTATAGATGTAAAGGTGGCTCTTGGTTTTGAATTGAATAGGTATGATACCAGTTGGCTTTGAATTCAAACAGATTTGAATCTGTTGGGTTTAAATTTAAACAGATACAAAAACGGGAAGGACCCTGTTTGGGTGTGCAATAATACCAAATTAGTTTATTTCTATTTAAAAACGGGAAGGGCCCTGTTTGGATGTATAGTAAATCCAAACCAGTTTAATTTAAATTCTGGATTTTATTTTACCAAAAAAAAAATAAATTAAATTCAAATGTTTTTGGCCCAAAAAGATTAGTATTGGGCTGAACAAGCCCAACCCAACCTCACACCACGCACCAGCGCCCAGCCCAGCCCGACCGACCGACCAGACGGCGGCGCGCATGGTGATTTTTGAGTCCAATGTGTCTAACCCATTTTCTCCATAACCTCTACTTCTAAAACACTTGGGTTCCCCTTGGGGCATACCCCAAGTACCAAACCCATGCCTTAAAAACCCATTCAAAACTTCCCACCAAATCAATGTGGGACAAGCCTTATTTAATACCTTTAAGGAATTTCCACAAAAACTCCATTTCCATGGAGTATACTTTGGCTTCAATTTCCCATTCACTCGGTAATGGTTTTGAGCAACCAAATATACCACGTGAATCACAACGCGGCATAGAACGCGTTACCACTTTGACCCGTGTAAATCGATGCACGGGGCCCACCTAAAAATTAGACCAAACTTAGGAAAAAATTTTGATTTTACCCAGAATTTTATAACCATTTCCAACAATCCCCCACATGAATGGAATTTGATGACAACGGAAATGCAACAATATGCAGACTTTATCGAAAGAGTATAAGTCAAAAATATCTTGCATCAAGATAGGTAGCTTTCGGTCTTGAACCTTCCCTAGTGATAACCTACCGGATTTACTGGCTAACCAATGGACGCGATGCCTTGAATTGTTCAGCCGTTTGTGTAAGCCAAGACAATAGATTTCACACGAAATATCTTTTAACACATCGTGGTTCTTACTGTTGTGTTCATTTTGGCCTTGAACGCTCTCGGTTTTCATGAGTGTTTCTAGAGAATGTAGCCTCTTTCATTCTCATAGAACCGGCCCCAGTTCAACACTCATGTAGGTGATTCTTATTGTGAGTATCTCCTTATACTCGTCTTGATTTCTATGCCTTAATCAAGATATAAGTAATCATTAAAAACAAAGCTTATCCTTATACCCCTGCATACAACAAATGTTGTAGATATCACTCTCACCATAGGAATGGGTAAGGAATTTTAATTCCTTGGTGATTTCTGGCGAGCCATACATAACTTAGTTCTCCATTTGAACGTAGTTCTTGGGATCTCCAGTCATATAAGTAGGGTTACCATTATATGACGACTCTTATGTAATAGGCTTTAATCCCATCCCCTTCGATGAACTATACACTAGCTCTTTTATCAAACCTTTTGTTAACGGATCTGCAATATTCTCTTTAGATTTTATATAATCTATTGAGATTATTCCATTTGACAACAACTGCCTAACGGTATTATGTCGACGACGAATATGTCGTGACTTACCGTTATACATATGATTCTGTGCCCTGTCTATTGCAGATTGACTATCACAATGAATGCAAATAGCTGGCACAGGTTTTGGCCACATTGGAATGTCTTCTAAGAAGTGACGAAGCCATTCTGCTTCTTCTCCTGTTTTGTCTAAAGCAATGAACTTAGATTCCATTGTGGATCATGCGATGCATATTTGTTTCGTGGATTTCCAAGAAACAGCAGCGCCTTCCAGAGTAAAGACATATCTACTTGTGGATTTTGAATCTTTAGTATCCGATATCCAATTTGCATCACAATAACCTTCAAGTACTGCTGGATATCGAGTAAAGTTCAAACCATGATCACGAGTGAATCTTAGATATCTAAGAACCCGAATGATCGCTTTCCAATGGTTTTCTCCGGGGTTATTAGTGTACCTACTTAATTTATTGATAGCATAAGCTATATCAGGACGAGTACAATTCATTAGGTACATTAGGCTTCCAATGATTTGGGAGTATTTTAACTGAGACACTGCATCACCTTTATTTTTCGATAAATAAAGACTGATGTCGACAGGTGTTCTTGCTAAATTCAAATCATCTTTGATAAATTTATCAAGAATTTTCTCAATATAATGAGATTGAGATAATGCATATCCGTCAGATGTTTTAGTAATTTTCATTCCTAATATAACATCTGCGACCCCCATATCTTTCATATCAAATCTTTTGTTAAGCATTTGTTTAGTCGATTTGATCATGTTTTGATTGCTTCCAATGATAAGCATGTCATCCACATAAAGACAAACTATGATATATCCTTGGTCAGTGTTTTTTACATAGACGCATTTGTCACATTCGTTTATCTTAAACCCATTAGTAAGCATTGCATGATCAAATTTTTCATGTCATTGCTTAGGTGCTTGTTTTAATCCATAAACGGATTTTACAAGTCGACAAACTTTATTTTCTTGCCCCGATACTACAAACCCTTCGGGTTGCTCCATATAGATCTCTTCATTTAGATCACCGTTTAAGAAAGCTGTTTTAACATACATTTGATGTATTTCTAAATTAAACAACGCTGCTATAGCAATAAGCATGCGAATGGATGTTGTTCTTGTCACAGGGAAATATGTGTCAAAATAGTTTAGACCTTCATTTTGTCTGTAACCTTTAACTACAAGTCTTGCTTTATACTTGTCAATTAAACCATCTGCTTTCATTTTTCTCTTGAATATCCATTTATATCCAAGAGGTTTAGAACCTGGTGGAAGATCCACCAATTCCTAAGTATGATTTTGCATAATGGATTCAATTTCATTATTAACAGCCTCTTTTCACAAAGGTGCTTCAGGACCTGTCATTGTTGCCTTAAAGTTTTGAGGTTCATTTTCTAACAAGTATGTCAGAAAATCTGGACCAAAGGATTTTGATGTTCTCGTTCTCTTACTTCTTCTTGGTTCATCATCAGTTAAATCCTGTTGGTTGAGACCATTACTAGTCTCTTGTGCTTGATTGTCATTAGTCTCTTAACTTTGTATACAATCATAAGTTCTTTTCTGTGAACTTAATTCCTGTCCTTTCTTGTAAGGAAAGACATGTTTAAAAAACACAGCATTTCTTGACTTTATAATAGTGTTCACATTTATATCAGGTATTTCTGATTTATAAGTCAGAAACCGATATGCACTAATATTCTGAGCATAACCAATAAACACACAATCTACTGTTTTTGGTCCAATCTTAGTCTTTTTAGGAACAGGAACTTCAACTTTTGCCAAACACCCCCACACTTTTAAGTATTTGTAGGAAGGTGGTCGACCTTTCCACAATTCATAAGGAGTGTTGTTAGTTTTTTTGTGGGGTATTCTATTAAGAACATAATTAGCAGACAATATTGCTTCCCCTCACAAGTTCTGTGGTAAACCTGAACTTAGTAACATGACATTCATCATTTTTTTTAGGGTTCTATTCTTCCTTTCAGCAATTCCATTTTGCTATGGAGAATAAGGGGATGTAGTTTGGTGAATAATGCCATGTTGTGCACAAAATTCATTTAATGGTGCATCATATTCACCACCCCTATCACTTTTGATTAAAATCAAAATATAACATTCATCACTTATTGTCTATGATGTGCTTGATTCATAAATTTCAAATGAAAAAACCACAATAATTATGACTATACAAATCAGAATTAATGTTTTGACAAAATCATATCCTCATAAAAATTTTGCCTAAGAAACGAACAAATCAAAAATCTTATTCGATTACATAAATTCTTGCAACTCATTTACGAATAAGTAACACTGTCATAAAAATATTTGTGACAGAAGAAAATTAAAATATCTCATCTAATGCAAGAGATACACCCCCATATAAATAAAATGGTTTATGGTTTAACAAATTCTACTACGCAAGTAAAATAATAATTGACAACATTTTATGTCACATATTCAACAAAGAATAATCTACATAAAAGATTTTTCAAAATTTACTTCTAATTAAATGGAACAATATAACTACATACATTTTCATGTTTAAATTTCTCTGATGTTTAAACACCCATTCAAAATTGATTGGAAAAACTCAAATTAATCAACATATCAATTTAACATTCCAAATCACATGAAATTGTTGTTAGGAAATAACTTGAGTTGATATCATACATGCATATCAAACGCATCAGCTAAAAATAATGAATTAATAAAATAAATTAATCATGCATGATCCCAAAACTTGCATCATGAAATAAAAAGATTCTCAACTCATAAATAAAATTCAATGCGTTTTGAATTTTAAACTCCAAAATGACAAAACATACCTTCATTTAATTAGTTTGATTTGTACATATATAAAGTAATTAAACATGCATTCAAATGTTCTTGTGAATATATATATTTTTTCGACTCATGTGCAAAAACTATTAAAAAGTCAAAAAGAATTAACACATTTTCACAAAGGGTTCAAAAATTAAGTGATCTCCCAAATGAAACCATAAGTCATGTACAATATTTACAGATTATCACCGAAACACAAAATTACATGATTGATTAACAAAATTAATTTTCTAGTTACTAAAACCAGAAAATAAATTATAATACAAAATAATTTTATTTTCTATGTTACTAAAACTAGAAAATAAAATACCACAAATTAATTTTCTAGTTACTAAAATCAGAAAATAAATTATAACAACAAAATAATTTTATTTTCCTTGTTACTAAAACTAGAAAAATAAAATATCAAAATAATTTTCTGTAACACCAAATAATATTCTGCAATTGTTAATGACACCAGTATATTACTACTAGTTGTCAAAGAAAAGAGACAGTATATTATTACTATCTGTCAAATAGCATAAACCACTATTTGTTTTTCCAACCAGAATATTACTTTGGAAACACAGAAAATTAAATACAATGAAGATACCAAAAAAGGACGAATCTGTCTTAAGATTGTTGGAACAATCTTCACTGTATTTAAAAGATTTTAATTCTATTGTGTACAAAACAACAATTAGAATTTAATGAAACAAAGAAAAGGAGAGAATTTGTTTGATTACAAAAATCAAACTCGAAATAAAAAAAAATAGATTTTATTTTGTTATAAAAACAAAATTTAAAATCTGATTTAAACAAATAATTATAACACAGAAAATAAATTAAATAACTTACTTGATTTAATTTGTTCGAATTATAAACTGATCAAGTCCAATGTTTGATACTGTGTCCTTAACACGGATTCGTCCTCTCAACGATGCTTTCAGAATTTGGACGTCTATCTCCCAGGATGAAATGATCTTCTACAAACAATTGCAGCACTACAAATTGTTTGCCTGACGAGCACACTAAGTGTTTACACTCTTTCTTTTAGAAATTAAATGCAGCAAAATACAGAGAGATTTATAGTAGAGGATGGAGTACGAAAATTGGAGTTTAATCCAAATGGGAGGCTGGTCTATTTATAGATGTAAAAGTGGCTCTTGGTTTTGAATTGAACATGTATGATACCTGTTGGCTTTGAATTCAAACAGATTTGAATCTGTTGGGTTTAAATTTAAACAGATACAAAAACGGGAAGGACCCTGTTTGGGTGTGCAATAATACCAAACTAGTTTATTTCTGTTTAAAAACGGGAAGGGCCCTGTTTGGATGTATAGTAAATCCAAACCAGTTTAATTTGAATTCTGGATTTTATTTTACCAAAAATAAAATAAGATTCAAATGTTTTTGGCCCAAAAAGATTAGTATTGGGCCGAACAAGCCCAACCCAACCTCACACCAGCGCCGGCGCGCGCGTGATGATTTTTGAGTCTAATGGGTCTAGCTCATTTTCCTCATAACCTCTCCCTCTAAAACACTTGGTACTCCTTGGGGCACACCCCAAGTACCAAACCCATGCCTTATAAACCTATTCAAAACTTCTCACCAAATCAATGTGGGACAAGCCTTATTCAATACCTTTAAGGAATTTCACCAAAACTCCATTTCCATGGAGTATACTTTGGCTTCAATTTACTATTCACTCGGTAATGGTTTTGAGCAACCAAATATACCATGTGAATCACAACGCGACATAGAACGCGTTACCACTTTGACCCATGTAAATCGATGCACGGGGCCCACCTAAAAATTAGACCAAACTTAGGAAAAAATTCTGATTTTACCCAAAATTTTATAACCATTTCCAACAATATATATGTATGTATACATATATGCTGTTGAAGAAAGCATTGAAATGCTATATCCCCAATTGTCAGTGATTTTTATGAATTTAATCACTTTATATTTGATTTTAATTGACAATTGATTGTAGTAGCATTTACTAAATTGTTGAAAACTGTGTCTTTTATGATCACATTGTAGTGGTAATGCATGTGAAATTAGTTTAAGGGGGACACTAGAGCTACTGGAAACATACACAAAACATATTCTGCCTCCGTTTGAGAAATAGGTTGGCTTTTTGGCTTTTTTGGCTATATGAGCCTGGACTCAAAAGCTTGGTTTGGGAAGGGCTTTTGGTTTTTTGGTTTTTTTGACTTTTTTGTGAGAGAAGAGTGTAATGATTATGGGGTTAGATGAGATGTTTTGTCTGTTGTGGCTCATGAGCCTATTCTGTCTTTTGTGACTCATTGAGCCAAAAAAGGCCAATGAGCCCTCACAAACTTTTTTACAGTCAGCAACTTTGACCAAGATAAGTTAAAAAACATGTTTATGGGGGTAGAGGTAGGGTAGACCAATTGAACAGATAAAATATTTTGGGATAAAAAATTGAACAAATAAAAAATTGAATAGATAAATTTTTTAAACAAAAACAATTGAACAAAAAAATTATAAATACAAAATTTGAACAGATAGATTAGATCTTTGTATTTTTTAAACAGATAGAGAGAGAAACTCACAAATTTTAAACAGATAGAGAGAGAGAAATTCATAGATTTTGAACATATAGGGAAAAAAAACTGAATAGATACTCAAACAATATTGAACAGATAGATATAAATTTAAACAAATAGATATAAATTTGAGCAGATAATCAAAAAAAAGTCAATAGATAAATTAAGAGACAAAATTGAAAATAAAATATTTTTCAAAACTAATAAAATAACTTCTCACTAAACTATTTTACAAATGGTGTCTCACTAACAAAAATATCCACGGAATTTAATGTCTTATATTCTCTTTAAATTAGATTTATCACCAATTTACTCGTAAAAAAAATATTTTTTTGTGATTAAAAGAATTTGATGTGATATATAATTTTTTTTAGACAATAACAAATTACTTAGTGATTTTTTTTGTCATTTATAATAAAAGTAGACTATTTTAACATGTTACTAAATGCTCGCCAATCACTTGAATCACAAAACAGCGAAATAGCGAAGGGAAAATTATTTAGTAATTTTGGAGCAATGTTCTACTTAATTTATGCTGTGACACTTGTCTTGTTCTCTCTTAAAAATTAACATAAAAGCAATGAATCACTATTTAAATCAATTAAAAAAATCAAGTTGAACTATCACATGTAGTTGTTTTAGGAGTATTGAATAAATTTTTCCCAAAAAAATTTCTTAATTGAAGCATGTTGTAAATACATTGACTACAAGAATACAAAAAATTTAGGTACAAACGAGTAATTCCACATGGCAAAGCCGAGTTGTAATTAGTTTACACGGATATGCAAAAACTAGAGCAGAGTTGAAATTAGTTCACACAGATAAGCAACAATTAAAGCAGAGTTATACCTAAATTTTTTGCATTCTTGTAGTGAATGTATTTATAGTCGACATGTTTCAAGATTTTTATGTTTAAAAATTCCTACCACATTGTGTAGAGGGCTCGAATTTTTTGAATTACGAATGTAAACGAGCTAAATCGATCCGACTAGTAAATTATTTAAATTTGATTTGAAAACTAAATGAGTTTCAAAACATATTCAAGCTTGACTTATTTTCAAGAAGATCTGAAATGAGTAGTAATTGAGCGGATTACAAGCGAGCTCAGAGTAACGAATTTTAAATGAATTTAAATTTAACTTATTTACGTAACAAATGAATTTCAAATTTCAAATTTCAAATGAACTTTTAAAAACCTTATCGTAATTAGAGTTCAAAATAATGATTTGAAAATAAGTCGAGGAAAAAAATTGACAAAAAATTAACGGAAGTTTTGTCAATTTTTTTTTTTTTTTGTTTATTTTCATTTGTCACCAAAAAATTTCCATTTAAATCGAAGATCTAAATACATTTGGATACGATGATTCTTAACCAACATCTCTAATAATATACTACACATTAAAATAAAAAATAAAGGTATCACATACTGCCAAGCTTCCCATCGAAGCACTATCTTGGTTGGAATGGTGGCATGACACCGAACTCGTAATCAGACAACACCGAGATCCGCCGAGAGCTCATCGACCTCCACAAAACCACCACGTCGTTCACTGATGGCCCTATATGTAGCCAAACCTCGAAGATGAATAGGTTGACCCACTACCTTCACCCACATTGTCAGCTCCAGTGTCGGCGACTTGCCTTTGTCACACAGGATTGTCGGTGACCACCATCGCAGACTAAGGTCATGGCTGTCGACAACCCACCGATGTTGCACAATATTCTTAACTGCCCGTCCTGAAGGGAACACAAAGAGAAAGTGTTGACCCCCAGTTGGCCGAATCTCCACCATCGACCGACTCACTCTGTTATAATAAAAAATCCCACCCCTAGATCCCCAATCACACCCACTTTACCCACCAAAGCCCTATTCAACAAGCCAAACCACTCTTTCTTGGCCACAACCTGAATTGGCTTGTCCATATTGGCCATATTTGACAAAGTAGTCTTTTTCGCTGCCGATACCCTTGTCAATTGGCTAGCCTTCGCAACCCAGCTCTCTTCGCTGGCAAAGCCCTCAATAACCAACGCTACAACCTCATAGCTACCCCAAACTCTGACACTGGGAGAAAGACCTGATGCCTTCTACCTTCGATCGTAACCACAATTTGAAACAATTGTCCACCACCCTTCTCGCCATGAATCCAAATCACCACACTTCGCCGTTTGCCGTCTAAACAACCCAAAAAAGATCGTGGCCCTAGCTTGGCTGACGCCAACCATAGTTTATTAACGACCTAACTCACTTCAAAACTGACCAAAATCACTTCTCGCCATAGACCTGAGCTATGCTCCACAATACCCAACCTCCGATGCTCCATCTAATCTGCCGTTTCCTCTTGGAACTCAAAGGACCGACCACCAAGGAAGAGGATCTGACGCCGTGGGCCAGTCTCATTCCTCACAGGAAATTGTTGGGTATACCTCCTTATTGGAATGTAGGACCCAATTAGTTTGTTAAAAGAATTCTAATTTGGTTTGGTTTGGGTATAATATATTTTATATATGTTATATCTAATTTGTGGAGACCCAATTCAATTTGGATATAATTAGGGTTTAATTACAAAACACAAGATTCAATAATATATATATATATATATATATATATGTGGCTTTGTTTTTGGTGTAACACAGAGTGCGGCTGCTAAATATATTTGATTAATCAGTTTGTGCCTTTGGAATTGGTGGACTAATAGTAGTGGTTTTGATCAAGTTCGGTGGGTTATTGTGCTCAGTTCGTTGCTTCTATTGCCTTTGATTCAAAGTTGATTTGGTTATTATTTTGGGTCTTCTACATTTTGTTTCGAAGATTTTGGTTCATCTAGTTGGTGAGGTCTTTCCTCATGTTTATTTGTGATTATTTGGAATTCACCTAAGGGTGGTTTTGCGAGACCATTCATGTCTCGTTTGAAATCGTTTGAAAACTTTTTGGTTGATAGTGAAATCGGATTTCGATCCCGTGAACGTACCTCACATTGAGGGAACCACGTAAAATTCTTGTTTTGCTTTTGATTTAATTTTTCTGCATTAGTTTTTATTCACATTGATTGATTTACTTGTGGGGAATCACATATTTTTCCTAACAACTGGTATCAGAGCTTACAGTTTATTTGGGTCTATTTATTTGTGTAAATCAATAGAGGGGAATGTGGGTCGTATGTCTAGTTTCAATGGAAGCAATTGGGTAACTTGGAAAACTAAAATGGAGGACCTATTATTTTGTAAAGATTTGTATGGGCCTATTGAGGGTGATACTGGCAAACTTGATGATACAAAAGATGATAAGTGGAAGAGGCTTAATCGAAAAGCCGTTGGTGTTATCCGTCAATGGATTGATGACAGTGTGTTTCATCATGTTGCTACTGAAATTTCAACACATGATTTATGAAAAAAAAATAGAGGGCCTTTATAATAGGAAATCAGCCACAAATAAAACTTTTCTGTTTCGTAAGTTGGTTAATTTAAAATATAAAGAGGGCAGCCCTATTCCAGAACATCTGAATGAAATAAAGAGTATTGTTAACCAACTTGCTTCTATGAAAATTGTTTTTGATGATGAGTTGAGCTTTGATGCTACTTAGTTCCTTGCTCGAAAGTTGGGAGACTTTGGTCGTGACAGTTAGTAATTCGGCATCCGATAGAGTTATTACAATGGGCCAAGTCACTAGTAGTTTGTTAAATGAAGAAACTAGAAGAAAATCAGCGGGTTCTTCTCATTCAGAAGCATTTGTTGTGAGAGGCTGAAGCAAAACAATGGGGAGGAGTAAGACTCTTCATGGTCGTGATCAAAGCCGTGACAAATCAAGAGATAATTCTTTTTCAAAGAAAGACATTGAGTGCTATTATTGCCATAAGAAAGGGCACATGAAGCGAGAATGCCGAAAGCTCAAGAACAAGGAGAAAAGGCATAACAAAAGCGTGGATAAGAAGCAAGAAGACACAACGGTAGTTACTACCGATGATCTCATGGTCGTTTGTGAAGATGATTGTATCAATTTTGTGGGCCAAGAGAGCAATTGGGTGATTGATTCCGGTGCTTCTTTTCATGTGACTTCTCGAGTCGATTTTTTTACTACCTACGCCAAAGGAGATTATGGTTCTGTTCGAATGGGTAATGAAGTTTTGTCCAACATTATTGGCATGGGTGATATTTGCTTGGAAACAAATTTGGGCTGCAAGTTGTTGCTTAAAGATGTGAGGCTTGTTCCCGACATTTGCCCAAATTTGATATCTACCAGGAAG
The DNA here is from genome assembly GCA_022316695.1 of Camellia oleifera. Taxonomy (NCBI): domain Eukaryota; kingdom Viridiplantae; phylum Streptophyta; class Magnoliopsida; order Ericales; family Theaceae; genus Camellia; species Camellia oleifera. The sequence continues at coordinate 53,357,217 of CM039319.1, forward strand.
CTAGATGATGAAGGCTTCAACGACAAATTTGGTAATGGAATATGGAAGCTCACAAAGGGTTCTTTGGTGGTGGCTAAGTGCAAGAAGACTCATACACTTTATTCGTTTCAAGGAAAAATTTGTAAAGGTATTGTCAATGCGCTTGAAGATGATACTTCTACCGAATTGTGGCATAAGCGGCTTGGCCATATGAGTGAAAAGGGGCTACAAGTTTTGTTCAAGAAAGAGCTTCTACCCGGTTTGAAAGGTACACATCTTAAAACTTGTGTTCATTGTTTGGCGAGTAAACAACATAGAGTTTCTTTTTATAAAAATGTTGCTTCTAGAAAAGAAAATGTGTTAGAGTTGATTCATTCGGATGTTTGTGGTCCTTTGAAAGTTAGAACACATAGTGGTGTACTTTATTTTGTTACTTTCATTGATGATTATTCAAAGAAAGTTTGGGCTTTTCTACTAAAAACTAAAGATCAAGTTTTAGAAGTATTTAAGCATTTTCAGGCCATGGTTGAAAGAGAAACAGGGTAGAAATTGAAGTGCATCCGATCAGACAATGGTGGTGAATACATTGGGCCATTTGATGAGTATTGTCACAGCCAAGGTATTCGACACCAAAAGACAGTTAAGAAGACTCCTCAACAAAATGGCGTTGCCGAGAGGATGAACAACACCATTGTGGAAAGAACAAGGTGTTTGCTTTCACAAGCTAAATTGCCAAGATCTTTTTGGGGTGAGGCAATGAAGACAGCGGTTGACGTGATCAATTTGTCTCCTTCCTATCCCTTGAATGGTGATGTTCCAGAAAGAGTTTGAACCGGCAAAGATGTGTCTTATGAGCACTTAAGAGTGTTTGGTTACCGAGCTTTTGTTCACATTCCAAAGGATGAGAGGTCCAAGCCTGATAGTAAGTCAAGACAATGTATTTTTCTTGGCTATGGGCGTGATGAGTTCGGGTATAGATTGTGGGATCCGGTCGACAATAAAGTTATTCGAAGCCGTGATGTTGTGTTTCTTGAAAACCAAACAATTGAAGACTTTGGCAAAGGTGATCAACCGGAGCCAAAAACTAGTGATCTCATTGACATAGATCCATCTCTTTCATCTTCACTTGATGATGAAAATGGGGGAGATGTGCAGCCACCTCTTGAAGATGTAGATGATGATGCCATTCAAAATGAAGTTGAGCCCGAAATTGAGGAAGAACATCCAACTCAAGAATCGCCACCACAACTTGAGTTAAGAAAATCTACAAGGGACCGACAACCTTTAAGAAAGTATCCTCCCAATGAATTTGTGTTGATTTCAGATCAAGGGGAGCCTGAGAGCTACCAAGAAGCAATTGAGCATACAAAGAAAGGTGATTGGAAAAGGGCCATGGAAGAGGAGATGAGCTCCTTACTTGAAAATCACACCTATGATTTAGTGAACTTGCCTAAGGGGAGGAAAATTCTGAAAAATAAGTGGGTCTTCAAATTGAAGAATGATGGCAAGAATCTGAGGTACAAAGCACGTTTTGTTGTGAAAGGCTTTAGGCAAAAGAAACGTATTGACTTTTATGAGATTTTCTCGCTGGTTGTGAAGATGTCTTCTATTCGGGTTGTACTTGGCATGGCCGCAAGTATGAAGCTTGAAGTTGAGCAACTTGATGTGAAGATCGCATTTCTTCATGGTGATCTTGAAGAAGAAATTACATGAAATAACCAGAAGGTTTTGTGGAAAAATGGAAAGAGAAATTTGTTTGCAAATTGAAGAAAAGTTTGTATAGCCTCAAGCAAGCCCCGCGGTAATGGTACAAAAAATTTGACTCTTTCATGATGAATAATGGTTTTTTTAAAACCACTTTGGACCATTGTGTGTTTGTGAAATTTTTTTCAGATGGCAAATTTATTATTCTTTTGCTTTATGTTGATGACATGTTAATTGTGGGTCAAGATTCTACCATGATTAATAGGTTGAAATTGGAGTTGAGCAAGTCTTTTACTATGAAAGATTTGGGACCGGCAAAGCGAAAACTTGGTATGAAAATTGTTCATGATCGCAAAGAGGGGCTGATTTGGTTGTCTTAAGAAAGCTACATTGAGAAAGTTCTTGAGAGGTTCAACATGGATAAAGCAAAGCCAGTTGGTTGTCCACTTGCGAGTCACTTCAAGCTCAGTTCGAATCAATGTCCTACAAGTGAGAAAGACAAGGAAGGGATGTTGAAAGTTCCTTATGCTTCAACAGTTGGTTCTTTGATGTACGCCATGGTTTGTACAAGGCTGGATATTGCTCACGCCGTTGGTGTGGTGAGTCGTTTTCTCTCTAATTCGGGTAAAGAACGTTGGGCAGCAGTAAAATGGATTCTAAGGTATCTTTGAGGGACTTTGAAGGTATATTTTTGTGTTTTGGAGATGGTAAGCCGATGCTTAATGAGTTCACAGATTCTGACATGGCCGGTGATGTTGATTCTAGGAAATCTACTTCGGGGTATTTGATGACTTTTGCAGGGGGTGCTGTGGCATGGCAATCTAAATTACAAAAATGTGTTGCTCTCTCAACTACCGAAGCTGAATTTATTGCCATTACAGAAGCTTGCAAAGAAGAGTTATGGTTGAAGAAATTTTTGCAAAAGTTGGGTTTGAAACAAGAAAAGTATGTGCTTAATTGTGATAGTCAAAGTGCTATTCACTTGAGTAAAAATTCTACTTTTCATTCAAGATCGAAACATATTGATGTGAGATACCACTGGATTCGTGATGTGTTAAATTCGAAATTGTTGCAACTCGAAAAGGTTTACATAGATGATAATATTTCGGATATGTTGACAAAGACTTTGTTGAGGGACAAACATTTGAAATGTCGAACTTTGGCAGGTATGGTTGATCTCTCCACCTAAGTCGGTAGGGGGAGAATTGCTGAGTATACCTCCTTATTGGAGTGTGTGTAACAACCCTAACCACTACTTACCGATTAATTACTAATTACTGTTAAACTAAGACTAATTATGATTGGTAATTGAATTGATTGAAATATTGAACTGATTGACTGGAATCTGGAACCGAATTGATTGAGTATGTTAGTTAAATTGCAATTCTATCTGTTTGATTGTCGAATTATCTGTTCATGTCTTTATGTTGAAACTGTAAATTGAAGGCCTTATCGGCGGCCGAATCTGAAATTGATTGATGTTTTGTGTTAATTAGAATTTATGTAATTTTATGGTATCTTTAATTGAAAAGTGATTTGGTATGATTAAATTAGATTAAATAACATTGTATTACCAAGTCCAAGTACTTACCAACTTGCCATTGTGAGTGGTCCATTACATGATTCATTTGTGAGCTTCATTACACTTGACCAAAACAATTTCATCAGCCATATTTCTTGTTCTAATTGACCATAGAGAGAGAGAAAGTGAGAGAATTGAGCTCAACTCTTAGATTTGCTTGGGGCTTGAAGGAATTGAAGTAGAGATTTCATATTTACCTACTTAATTGTGAATTCAAGTTAGTTTGTGCATGGATCATGGTAGATTAAAGAGCTAAGTCAAGAATTGGTTCAATAGTGTTGAATTAGAGCTTGAATCATACATGCATGTGGATATCCCTTATTTTTGGAGGTTGTTCTTCATAAATTCCCACATGCATGTTCATGTTTATATTATAGACCATGATTTCATCTGGATTTTGTAAGAATTGGCTCATTAGAGCAAGTGTTTAAAGCTTGAAAGTGGTTTAAATTCATGCATGTTGCATGTTCAATCTTGTTCATGAAATTGGGTTTGAAAATGGATTTAATTAAGCTACCCTTGGGCCTTGATGTTACAAATTGAGCTTTGAAACATGTTATTCTATGTGTTTAAAAATGTTTTCCAGAAATTTGGCCCAAGAGGATCGAATTTAGTGCATTTAAACTTGGTTTTGAGATTGAGGTTCAAATCTGGAATTTCCAGATTTTGGACCCACGCTCGAGCGTGAATTCTCTACGCTCGAGCGTACACTCTGTGATCATTCCTTCCGCCTGAGTGAGTAGAGTGACGCTCGAGTGTGAAATGCATGCATCCAGTACTTTGAATGAGCTTACAGTCCGCTCGAGCGAGAGAATTCATGCTCGAGCGAGAGAATTCATGCTCGAGCGAGGACTTGTGTCTCATGCTCAAGCGAGGGTCAAGCGCCCGTCGAGCGTGAATTTTGAGCATCCAGTATTTTCACTGTAGCTTGCAGTCCGCTAGAGCGATGGAAGTCACGTTCGAGCGGAGATCCTTTGTCTGCATGTCCGCTCGAGCGCAGAAAGCCACGCTCGAGCGAGACCCCTATTTTCTGAAAATTTTGAAAAGTGTTTCTAACTGCAACTTTGCATCCTCTTTCCATCCTAGGCATTCCTAGGGCATGTTTAAGGCATCTTAATGAGGATATTGATTTAGAACCACACCAAGGCAAATTAGGGATTAAGTTATTGTTTCCTAACTGTATAATTTAGTATGTGTTCATCCTGTAAACTGTGTAGGGTTGGCATCTAGGAACGCGCTCTAGCCTAATTATAGCCTAGAACTCTGTGAGTAACAATTGTGTAAAGATATGTTCAACTGTGTATATTTTTGACTGTTTAACTGAACTGTTTCTGAACTGATGCTGTTAATCAAATGAATGTATGTCCTATATTCTGAACTGTATTGTGGTATTCTTAGCAACTATTGTTTACTGTTACTGTTACAGAGATCTCTATCGGTTCCCTTGTCGGAACCACTACTGTTTACTGATTGATGGCTATCATTTACTGTTTGGTCTTTTAAGACCTAGTGTTTACTGTATTGCTATGCTAATGGATGTACCACATATGACTGTTATGACTGAATGACTGTTATACTAAATCAATGAACTGTTTTCATTACTGTAAGGACATTCATTCTTAGCCTCTTTACGCATGTTGTTATTCACTGGGCTTTAGCTCACTGTTTGTATATATATGTAGGTGTTCAGGCACCAGACCGGAGCTAGGAGCATGGGTTAGACTCCCCTTTTTGTCAAGCCAACCACTATGCCTAACTGCGAGGTTCCGAGCCTGTCAAGCTATGGCTTAGGGGTGTTTTTAATTCCCTTGTCTGTCTCTGTGTTTGTTTTGTATAACTGTATAAACATAGCACTGTACTGTACTGTTTAATAGAGATTCGGTCCCTAATCTGAATGATTGTAAATATTGTGCACACTGTTCTGTACTGAGTATACATATATGTATGAGAAGTCTTTTTGCATACAGACTGTCACAGCTCATTGGACATTGTTTAATTACTGTATTGGCTTCCGCCATGCCCCTGTACTCTGTATTACTGTATTACTGTTAAGCAGGCCTTCGGTAATCTCGGATTACTGGCCGGTTACGGTGCTAAACCCATAGGGGCGGGTTTGGGTCGTGACAGTGTGGGACCTAATTGGTTTGTTAAAAGAATTCTAATTTGGTTTGGTTTGGGTATAATATATTTTATATATATTATATCTAATTTGTGGAGACCCAATTCAATTTGGATACAATTAGGGTTTAATTACAAAACACAAGATTCAATAATATATATATATATATATATGTGTGTGTGTGTGTGTGGCTTTGTTTTTGGTGTAACACAGAGTGTGGCTGCTATAATATATTTGATTAATCAGTTCATGCCTTTGGAATTAGTGGACTAATAGTAGTGGTTTTGATCAAGTTCGGTGGGTTATTGTACTTGGTTCGTTGCTTCTATTGCCTTTGATTCGAAGTTGATTTGGGTTATTATTTTGGGTCTTCTACATTTTGTTTCGAAGATTTTGGTTCATCTATTTGGTGAGGTCTTTTCTCTTATTTATTTGTGATTATTTCGAATTCACATAAGGGTGATTTTGTGAGATCATTCGTGTCTTGTTTGTAATCGTTTGGAAACTTTTTGGTTGATAGTGGAATCGGATTTCGATCCCATGGACGTACCTCACATTGAGGGAACCACGTAAAATTCTTGTGTTGCTTTTGATTTAATTTTTCTGCATTAGTTTTTATTCCCATTGATTGATTTACTTGTGGAGAATCACATATTTTCCCTAACAGAAACATCCTAGGTAAGTCTAACACATAATATTTGTTGTATTCCCGAATGAAATCAAGAGATAGAATACTTTCATTTTCATTAATGGTACTGAATGTCTAAGCTTATCAATGATGGTTTCGACAAAAAATTGAAATAAAAAAATAAAATAAAATGAACCCATTAATGTTATTGAACTCCTTCCACATTTTTACCAAATCTACTCTTGCTATTTGTCTCTACTTGTCATTTTCCAAGTCGAACTATCGTGCCTCGTTGTTCTTGGGAGTTGGGTTCTTATATTCAGTTGAATCTAAGACCTACATATTTATCTCTTTCTTATGTACAAGCAATTTGTAACTGGAGAAGCTGTTATATCTATAACCACATTTTCATCTTCGTTTCTTTTACTTTATGATTATGGATTTTTTTTTTAAACTTGTACTTCATGTCAAGAAGTTTAAAATGCTTGTACATCCTGCATAAAAGTGTGTGCAACAAAAATTGTACAAACATTTGAAGCTTCTTAACACGTGCCGTTAGGGCACACATTAACAAGACCCTAAATTATTTTCTTATGTTTTTATGTTATTTAAGAATCTGCTTTGTGATTGAAAGTTGGCATATGGTTGCTTAATAAGATTCTCAGTTCAGTCTTATTGTGATATGGACAGTTTCGTGACTTTTGGACTGATTTTGATTTGTTTTGTTACTGAATTGCACTTCTACATGGAATCTCGCTCAGCTATTTATCTCAGATGGCAAGGAGGATATTGTTGGAAATTGTTATAAAATTCTGGGTAAAACCAGAATTTTTTCCTAAGTTTGGTCTATTTTTTAGGTGGGCCCCGTGCGTCAATTTTCACAGATCAAAGTGGTAACGCGTTCTATGCCGCGTTGTGATTCACGTGGTATATTTGGTTGCTCAAAACCATTACCGAGTGAATAGAAAATTGAAGCCAAAGTATGCTCCATGGAAATGGAGTTTGGTGTAAAATCCTTAAAGGTATTGAATAAGGCTTGTTCCACATTGATTTGGTGGGAAGTTTTAAATGGGTTTATAAGGCATGGGCTTGGTACTTGGGGTGTGCCCTTAGGGGTACCCAAGTGTTTTAGAGGGAGAGGTTATGGGCAAAATGGGATAGACCCATTGGACCCAAAAATCACCACATGCATGCGCGCGCAGCCGCCTTCCGTCCGGTCGGGCGGGCTGGGCTTGGGCGCTGGTGTGTGGTTAGGTTGAGCTTGTTCGGCACAATACTAATCTTTTTGGGCCAAAAAACATTTGCATTTAATTTTATTTTTTGGTAAAATTAAACCGAAAATAAACTAGTCTGGTTTTACTGTACATCCAAACAGAGCCCTTTCCGAAAATAAACTGGTCTGGTTTTACTGTACATCCAAACAGAGCCTTTCCCGTTTTTATCTGTTTAAATTATAAACCCAACAGATTCAAATCTGTTTGAATTCAAAACCAACAGGTTTCATACCTGTTCAATTCAAAACCGACAGCCACCTTTACATCTATAAATAGGACAACCCTCATTTGATGTATTACATTCAGAAATTTCGTATTTCACTTGTGCAAATCCTATTCTTCATTTTGCTGCATTTTATTTTTGTGAGAGAGAGTATAAACACTTAGTGTGTTCGACGAATGAATAAATTGTAGTGCTGCTTTTATTCATTGATAGATCATTTCATCATGGGAGATAGACGTCCACATTTTGAAAGCACCGGGGAGAGAACGAATCTGTCTTAAAGACACAGTATCAAACACTGGACTTGATCAGATTATAATTCAAAGAAATTAATCAAGTAAGTTATTTAATTTATTTTCGATGTTTTATTATTCATTTATATCAGATTTTAATTTTGTTTTGTAACAAAATAAAATCTGTTTTTATTTATTTATTTTTATTTCGAGTTTGATTTTTGTAATCAAACAAATTCTCTCATTTCCTTTATTTCTTTTATATTCTGTTTATTGTTAAGTACACAAACTGAATTAATTAATTACAGTGAAGATTGGCCAACAATCTTAAGATAGATCATTTTTTGGTATCTTCATTGTATTTAATTTTCTGATTTCATAAAGACATATTCTGGTTGAAAAAATAAATAGTGTTTATGCTATTTGACAGATAATAGTAATATACTGTCTCTTTTCTTTGACAACTAGTAGTAATATATTGATGTCATTAATAATTGCAGAATATTAATTGTGTTACAGAAAATTATTGTGCTATTTTAATTTTCTAGTTTTAGTAATAAGGAAAATAAAATTATTTTGGGTTATAATTTATTTTTTGATTTTAGTAACTAGAAAATTAATTTGTATTTTAATTTTTTCTAGTTTTTGTAATCAGAGATTATGGCTACTACAACTGAAACTGCATCTGGTAGTGGTACTCCTATTGTTACACCAATACCGGTCCCTATCCAGAACCATGTTCATGTACCAATCAATCATGGAGAAAAATTGAAAAAATTTAACGGTACTGAGTTTAAGAGATGGCAGCAGAAGATGCTGTTCTATCTTACAACTCTTAATTTGGCCTGGTTTCTCCATGAAGAGGCTCCAGCACTTAAAGAGGGTAAAAGTGATCGGCAAGTTGTTGCCGCTATAGATGCTTGGAAACATTTAGATTTCTTGTGGAGAAACTACATCCTCAATGGCCTTGACAACATGTTGTATAATGTTTACAGTCCTCTGAAGTCAGCAAAAGAATTATGGGATTCTTTGAAGAAGAAATACAAGACAGAAAATGCCGGCACGAAGAAATTTTTCGTCGGTAAATTTTTGGATTTTGTTATGGTAGACTCCCAAATGGTAATATCTCAAGTTCAAAGTTTTCAGATAATTTTGCATGATATTCATTCAGAATGTATGTCTCTTAGCGAGTCTTTCCAAGTCACTGCTTTGGTGGAAAAGTTACCGCCGGCTTGGAAAGATTTTAAAAATTATTTAAAACATAAACGCAAATAGATGACCATGGATGAGTTGATTGTAAGATTAATAATTGAGGAAGATAACCGAAAGGCTAAAAAGAGGAATGGTAAAAATCCCATTGAGTCCAAGGCTAATGTGGTTGAACAAGTTCATAAACCACATAACAAAAAGAGGAAGTTTACTAGAGATGGTCCTAAACAAGGCAACAACAATGGCAACAAGAAGTTCAAAGGAAAATGCTATAATTGTGGCAAGACTGGACATCGAGCTTCTGACTGCCGCTGCCCTAAGAAGGATCATGGAAGTACAAGTAAGAAGACCACCAATTAGGCCAATGTAACAGAATTGGATTACATCTCTGACGGAATGAATGATATCAACCTCTCTGCTATGGTGTCTGAGGCTAACTTGGTTGGAAATCCCAAAGAGTGGTGGGTTGACACTGGAACAACTCGTTACATATGTGCGAACAAGAAGATGTTCACTACCTACAGTGAGGCTGCCATTGGTGAACAACTTTTTATGGGAAATTCTTCTACTTCTACTGTAGCTGGACAAGGGAAAGTGATCATGAAGATGACATCAGGGAAAACACTGACCCTCAACAACGTATTGCATGTACCTGACATCCGGAATAATTTAGTTTCTGGTTCTTTGTTAAGTAAAAATGGTTTTAGGCTTGTCTTTGAGTGTGATAAATTTGTATTAACAAAGAGTGGTATGTATGTTGGTAAGGGATACATGAGTGATGGTTTCTTTAAATTGAATGTAATGACAGTTGTACCGTGTCACGCCCCGAATTTTAATTACACAAAAACATTACCAAAGCCTGTAAATTTAGGTCCATATTTTTTTTTTCTACATATACAAATATCTATTACACTTGAGTAACAGAAATACGATAATACATGTTCTCTCTCTCAATGAATACAACAACAATAATACATTCCAATGCTTCTGCCGTGAAGCTACAAATAAATGAATACAAATACAAATCTACTTCTTTTACAACTATCATGAAGTTATTCAAATGACTCAAGAACTCCGTACATCTTCAATCAAATAATCCAAACATTCTTCCTGTAAAAAGATACAACAACAACGGGGTGAGCACTAATGCCCAGTAGGAATCTCACAGTTCTAAATCAATAACTAACACACAGATAAAAATGATCATGCATGCTGGGTGATACCATATAGTAGGGTGATATTTCATAATCTCAAAATATCATAAGTATGGTATCTTTTTCTCAAAAACAAGTTAAACACTTGTAAGAAAAACCTTCAGCAATTAAAAATTATCCCTTAACTTTAGAAAAACCATAGATCCTTGTGAAACAACCGTATTTAAGAAACAACATCATTTAAAGGTTAATAACCCATTTCCCAAAATATTTCTCATTTAACTTTCATTTTTAATGTTCCTTTTTTCCTTTCATTCTACTCTTTTACTCTTCATTTTTAACTTAAAACCCCATAACTTCAAGTTCAACTTCCTTTTTGATTTGCCAACAATTCTCCTATACTCAATTCACCCCGTTAATTACACCCGCAAAGTTTCATTTCAAGATAACACAATGTTAATAAACCCTTCCAAGTCAATCATTTATTTAATTAAGGAACAACCCTCACAATTTACTTTTATTAACACAACTACTTCGTTAAGTTTATCATCATAATCTATAATCCTCATATCATTTTTTTTGGTTCCCATTATTTACAAATAATGCCCATGCACATTTCCTCTTTAAACCAAATTATACATCAATATGAAATTTCACAAATTCATCACAAGCAACAAAAAAAAAAAAAAAAAACATCATCAACTCAACTTACCTCTCAACACATAGCTCAACACAATCCACCTTTTGCCGGCTTACTACGGCGGGATGTGAACTCCCAAAAACCATTTTCGAAAACCAACCATTCTTTTAAAATAAATTTCCAAGTTCTGTAGAGTATTCTCACAAAGCATGCACATAGTTATGCTTTTTCCTCAACACAAAAGTAAATGTAAATGCAATGCTATGCCAAGATAAATCAATGAGGAAAAACATCCGTTCCAATGCATTGTTTCAAAATCACCATGTTCTCAATGTCATCATATGATCTCATCAATTTCAAACTTCCATCATTACTTTAAAAGGGGCGGTAAATACGACACTGGTAATCCCTAGGTTGGTGTCTGCAAGTAGGCTCAACAAGCACTACCAAACTGTCATTTTTACTGGTGCTAACCAGAAGGCTCGACACCTATCCGTGCAGCTTTCGGGTCTTTCACCCTGGACACTCACTGCCAACTTAACAAATCAACTACACCCCCTATCCGGACTTACCACGTATTTACCCCATTCACATTTTCATCATTCTCATACAAGTCATCTCCATGAAAACAATTTTCTTTCAAAAAACCATTTTTCAACTTCTTAAAACCACCATGCACAATAATAAATGAAATGATATGCAAATGCAACAATTTTCATGGTTCACAATATTCCTTCTCAAGTCAACCATATATCATCAATTTTTTTTCATTTCATAAGTCATAGCAACATGATCCCATCAAGGACTACACATGATGTTTTCAAAACCATTTCTCTAACTCAATACATTTAAAAGATCACCATTCTTGCAAAACACATTATGAGATTTACACCCATTCATTTTCTATTCAACGAAAGAAAAGAGTTTTATGAACACTTCCATGTTCCCCAAAATCTCTAAATTTCTAGTGTTTTCACCAAAAACCAAGCATTTCCATCCCCTTAAAGAACCCATTAAATCATCCTCTTGATTTTCAAAATAACTAAGCAAACCCACTAGGAATTTAATAAATTGATTTGAGATTAAATCCATTTTGGAAACTCTACATTTTAGATCACAAAACTAAAATCAACATGATTCAACTCAATACCATTAAATATAATTCAACATGATTTCGAGAGGAACTCTCAAATCCCATTTTAACATTCCATAACCGAGTTTAAGTCATTTATATCATTAACAAATCATTTCCCCCAATTTCCTTTCTCATTATACATGATTTACAATGTTCATAGCAAAGTTCATTCGCAAATTTTAAACATAATTTTCAAGTATAACCAAATTCCAATTAAACTTGTACATATATAATTCAACCTACCAATTTCATGATTCAACTTTCAATTTAGGCCAAATCATTGACTATCATCATAAATCAACCTAGGGTTTCAAGAAAAATCTAGAAATTTCAAGAAAAATCCAAATTTCTTAACCCATTACTTTTTGTTCCAATCTTTCCATCTATTATACACCCTAGGTCCATAATCCATAAACCATAATATAAACCCCATAATAAAACCCTAACATTTCAAACCCTGACCCCAAAATTTCATGATTTACACTATATGCCCAAAATATAGATTTTGCATTTATATATTCCAAATTACCACAAATCTATCTATCAATGTAAGCATTGAAGGAGAACTAGGACCCCTACCTCAAGATTCAAGCAAGAAAAGCAAGCTTTGAGAAGAATCCTCCACAAATTTCAAATTTCAAGCAGTTGAAAAATGTTGGCCCTTTCTTGTTCTCCATCCTTGATGCAAGATCCATGGTGGATTTGTTGATAAAAGTGAAGGAAATCAAGGTTTTGGGAGCTAGGGTTTTGGACATGGAAGAGGGGAGAAGAAGAGGGGAAAAGAAAATGCAAGAAATGAGCTCAAAATCATGTTTTTGAGCTGGTACCGAAAGTTGTTATGAATAAGAATAACACATCTTTTGCTTATATTCTTGAGTCGAATTTATGGCATGGTGGATTAGGTCATGTGAATTTTGATGCTTTGCATATATTAATTGGTTTAGATTATATACCAAAGTTTGAAATTAATCCTAATCATAAATGTGAAATTTGTGTAGAAGCGAAACCAACTAAGGCTCCATTTAAATCGGTTGAAAGGAAAACCAAACCTCTAGAATTAATTCATACTGATGTATGTGATCTAAAATTTATTTAAATTAGAGGAGGTAAAAAGTATTTCATAACATTTATTGATGATTGCACAAGATATTGTTATGTTTATTTATTTAGAAGTAAAGATGAAGCCTTAGAAATGTTTAAACTCTACAAAACAGAAGTTGAAAATCAACTTAGTAAAACTATTAAAATGGTTAGAAGTGATAGGGGTGGTGAATATGATGCACCATTAAATGAATTTTGTGCACAACATGGCATTATTTACCAAACTATAGCCCCATATTCTCCATAGCAAAATGGAATTGCTGAAAGGAAGAATAGAACCCTAAAAGAAATGATGAATGCCATGTTACTAAGTTCAGGTTTACCACAGAACTTGTGGGGGGAAGCAATATTGTCTGCTAATTATATTCTTAATAGAATACCTCACAAGAAAACCAACAGCACTCCTTATGAATTGTGGAAAGGTCGACCACCTTCCTATAAATACTTAAAAGTGTGGGGGTGTTTGGCAAAAGTTGAAGTTCTTGTTCCTAAAAAGATTAAGATTGGACCAAAAACAGTAGATTGTGTATTTATTGGTTATGCTCAGAATAGTAGTGTATATCGGTTTCTGACTTATAAATCAGAAATACCTGATATAAATGTGAACACCATTATAAAGTCAAGAAATGCTGTGTTTTTTGAACATGTCTTTCCTTACAAGAAAGGACAGGAATTAAGTTCACAGAAAAGAACTTATGATTGTCCACAAAGTCAAGAGACTAATGACAATCAAACACAAGAGACTAGTAATGGTCTCAACCAATAGGATTTAACTGATGATGAACCAAGAAGAAATAAGAGTGAGAACATCAAAATCCTTTGGTCCAGATTTTCTGACATACGTGTTAGAAAATGAACCTCAAAGCTTTAAGGTAGCAATGACAGGTCCTGAAGCACCTTTGTGGAAAGAGGCTGTTAATAATGAAATTGAATCCATTATGCAAAATCATACTTGGAAATTGGTGGATCTTCCACCAGGTTCTAAATGTCTTGGATATAAATGGATATTCAAGACAAAAATGAAAGCAGATGGTTCAATAGACAAGTATACAGCAAGACTTGTAGTTAAAGGTTACAGACAAAAGGAAGGTTTGGACTATTTTGACACATAATCCCCTGTGACAAGAATAACATCCATTCGCATACTTATTTCTATAGCAGCGTTGTTTAATTTAGAAATACATCGAATGGATGTTAAGACAGTTTTCTTAAACGGTGATCTCAATGAAGAGATTTATATGGATCAACCTGAACGCTTTGTAGTATCAGGGCAAGAAAAGAAAGTTTGTTGGCTTGTAAAATCTCTTTATGGATTAAAACAAGCATCTAAGCAATGGCATGAAAAATTTGATCATGCAATGCTTACTAATGGATTTAAAGATAAACGAATGTGACAAATGTGTCTATGTTAAAAACACTGACCAAGGATATGTCATAGTTTGTCTTTATGTGGATGACATGCTTATCATTGAAAGCAGTCAAAACATGATCAAATCAATTAAGCAAATGTTTAACAAAAGATTTGATATGAAAGATATGGGGGTCGCAGATGTTATATTAGGAATGAAAATTACTAAAACATCTGACGGATATGCATTATCTCAATCACATTATATTGAGAAAATTCTTGGTGAATTTATCAAGGATGATTTGAATTTAGCTAGAACACCTGTAGACATCAGTCTTTATTTATCGAAAAATAAAGGTGATGCAGTGTCTCAGTTAAAATACTCCCAAATCATTAGAAGCCTAATGTACCTAATGAATTGTACTCGTCCTGATATCGCTTACGCTATCAGTAAATTGAGTAGGTACACTAGTAACCCCGGAGAAGACCATTGGAAAGCGAGTATTCGGGTTCTTAGATATCTAAGATTTACTCGTGATCATGGTTTGAACTTTACTTGATATCCAGCAGTACTTGAAGGTTATTGTGATGCAAATTGGATATCGGATACTAAAGATTCAAAATCCACAAGTGGATATGTCTTTACTCTAGGAGGCGCTGCTGTTTCTTAGAAATCCACAAAACAAACATGCATCGCACGATCCATAATGGAATCCGAGTTCATCGCTTTAGACAAAGCAGGAGAAGAAGCAGAATGGCATCGTCACTTCTTAGAAGACATTCCAATGTAGCCAAAACCAATGCCAGCTATTTGCATTCATTGTGATAGTCAATCTGCAATAGGCAGGGCACAGAATCATATGTATAATGGTATCACGATATATTCGTTGTCGACATAATATCATTAGACAGTTGTTGTCAAATGGAATAATCTCAATAGATTATATAAAATCTAAAGAGAATATTGCGGATCCGTTAACAAAATGTTTGACAAAAGAGCTAGTGTATAGTTCATCGAAAGAGATGGGATTAAAGCCTATTGCATAAGAGTCGTCATAATGGTAACCCTACTTATATGACTGGAGATCCCAAGAACTAAGTTCAAATGGACAATTAAGTTATGTATGGCTCGCCAGAAATCACCAAGTAATTAAAATTCCTTACCCATTCCTATGGTGAGAGTGATATCTGTAACATTTGTTATATGCAGGGATATAAGGATAAACTTTGTTTTTAATGATTACTTATATCTTGATTAAGGCATGGAAATCAAGACGAGTATAAAGAGATACTCACAATAAGAATCACCTATATGAGTGTTGAACTGGGGCCGGTTATATGAGAATGAAAGAGGCTACATTCTCTGGAAACACTCATGAAAACCAGGAGCGTTCAAGGCCAAAATGAACACAACAGTGAGAACCACGATGTGTTAGAAGATATTTTGTGTGAAATCTATTGTCTTGGTTTACACAAACGGCTGAACAATTCAAGACATCGTGTCCATTGGTTAGCCAGTAAGTCCGATAGGTTATCACTAGGAAAGGTTCAAGGCCGAAAGCTACCTATCTTGATGCAAGATATTTTTGACTTATACTCTTTCGATAAAGTCTGCATATTGTTGCATTTCCGTTGTCATCAAATTCCATTCATGTGGGGGATTGTTGGAAATGGTTATAAAATTCTGGGTAAAACTAGAATTTTTTCCTAAGTTTGGGCTATTTTTTAGGTGGGCCCCGTGCGTCGATTTTCATGGGTCAAAGTAGTAACACGTTCTATGCCACATTGTGATTCACATGGTATATTTGGTTGCTCAAAACCATCACCGAGTGAATAGAAAATTGAAGCAAAAGTATGCTCTATGGAAATGGAGTTTTGGTGCAAAATCCTTAAAGGTATTGAATAAGGCTTGTCCTACATTGATTTAGTGGGAAGTTTTGAATGGGTTTATAAGGCATGGGTTTGGTACTTGGGGTGTGCCCTTAGGGGTACCCAAGTGTTTTAGAGGGAGAGGTTATGGGCAAAATGGGCTAGACCCATTGGACCCAAAAATCACCACGCGCGCCGTCGCCGCCATCCGTCCGGTCGGTCGGGTGGGCTAGGTTGGGCTTGGGCTTCGGCGCTGGTGTGTGGTTGGGTTGGGCTTGTTCGGCCAAAAAACATTTGAATTTAATTTTATTTTTTGGTAAAATAAAATCCAGAATTCAAATTAAACCGGAAATAAACTGGTCTGGTTTTACTGTACATCCAAATAGAGCCCTTTCGAAAATAAACTGGTCTAGTTTTACTGTACATCCAAACAGGGCCCTTTCCATTTTTATCTGTTTAAATTATGAACCCAACAGATTCAAATCTGTTTGAATTCAAAACCAACAGGTTTCATACCTGTTCAATTCAAAACCGACAGTCACCTTTATATCTATAAATAGGACAACCCTCATTTGATGTATTACATTCAGAAATTTTGTATTTCACTTCTGCAAATCCTATTATTCATTTTGCTGCATTTTATTTTTGTGAGAGAGAGTATAAATATTTAGTGTGTTCGACGGACGAATAAATTGTAGTGCTGCTTTTATTCGTTGATAGATCATTTCATCATGGGAGATAGACGTCCACATTCTGAAAGCACCGAGGAGATGACGAATCTGTCTTAAAGACACAGTGTCAAACACTGAACTTAATCAGATTATAATTCAAAGAAATTAATCAAGTAAGTTATTTAATTTATTTTCGATGTTTTATTATTTATTTATATCAGATTTTAATTTTATTTTTGTAACAAAATAAAATCTATTTTTATTTATTTCTTTTTATTTCGAGTTTGATTTTTGTAATCAAACAAATTTTCTCATTTCCTTTATTTCTTTTATGTTCTGTTTGTTATTAAATACACAAATTAAATTAATTAATTACAGTGAAGATTGGCCAACAGATATTAGTCCTATAGTTTGCATCACTCGGACAATTTTTGCATGACCATGAGTGAAGTGGTTGTAGCCTTATAGAAGTCTCTCCATTCCAAATACGTGTTTCATTTTTATGTTATTGCACTTGTACCCATCTTTCTGTATCTTTTTTTCTTTTTCTTTTTGAGTTTGTTGCTTGTCACGGCTATGATAATATGCCGTTTTTGTTTTAATATATTCTTTGTTATCTGTAGTTCTGTCTGGATGCCATAAAAATTGCATTCTAGTACTCCAGAAACATAAAATTAATTCATGAGATTGATTTCATATCCTTTTTTCATTATTCTTTTTTGAGTTAGTCATTTATAAGCTCCAGTTTTTTTTTATCAGCAAAGAAAATTTTTATTAACAACATGAAATTAAAAGTACAGAAAGATGACATGCATTGAGAGAAATTCGAAAAGTACAAAATACCTCTACTTACTACTGCTACTCACATTCATACAACCAACCTCTTGGCCTCACGAATTTTTTTTTTTTTAAACAAAATTAAAAAAATTAAAAAAAACTTAACTAGAAAATAAAATACAAAAATCCAAAAAAAAAAAAAAAAACACCCAAAGCCAAAACCCAATACCAAAACCAAGCTGCTCCACTCCCAACTCCCAACGCCCACCTGCTACATATCTTTAAATAAAACTTTCCCTGCCAAAGCCCACACCAGCTGCACTCCCAACGCCCAACGCCCATCGAGAGAGACCCAAGACCCACGCCTGCTGTCCTGCACCTGACCAGCCTACTCCCACGCTCCTGACCAGCCTTCTCCAACGCCTGATATGCTTGTTTGTTTTTGTATTCTTTATTACTTGCAGTCCTGTTTCGATATCTTGAAAATTCACTCAAGAAAAATGAACTTAATGCGTGGGATTGATTTGAAGAAGATAGCAGAGAAGATGAATGGTGCATCTGGTGCAGAACTAAAGGTCTGTTCCCTTTTGAATCCATTTTTTTCTCATAGCTTTAGATTCGCCCCTCCTCCAATTGATTTCCATGTTTAGGAATTCTTTGCTTTTTAATTGTTTTTTTACTTCTCTTTATTTTTGTTTTGTCAATTATTACTGTGCCTATATTTTATTAAACTTTCAAATCCTTATCTGTAGGCGGTTTGCACTGAAGCTGGTATGTTTGCACTGAGGGAGAGGAGGGTTCATGTAACACAGGAAGATTTTGAAATGGCTGTGGCTAAGGTGATGAAGAAGGACACCGAGAAAAACATGTCCTTGCGGAATCTGTGGAAGTGATTCTTTCGATTGGTACTTCTGTTTCCTCTTCTTCTTTTAAGACATCAAATCACATACCAGTTCTTTTCTATGAAAAAGGAATTGCTTTTTCATTTCGTAGCTTTATTTTTTTTGTTGTTCTTTTAAGACATGAAACCATATACCGGTTCTTTTCTTGTCTTTTCCATTTGGTTCATATGCTTGATTCTTAACTCCTTTGATAATCCTAGATCTGTCTCTTTGACTCAAAAACTAAATTCTTAAACTTTTCAGAAATCATAATAGGAGAGAGAATGAATTTCTATGTAGAGTAGAGATCAAGAGTCATTACATAAAACATGTCTCTGCTAATATAACCTAATACTTCAAAATACATCATTGCTCAATGGTAGGTCACCCTCATGTCATATTTGTGCACTAGAAGGTAACCTAACAGCCCAACTAAACTAATAGAGACTTCTTTTACTTTGTCTTCATCTAGAAAAAGTATGACTAACACAAACTACCAGAAACTTCAGTTTTCTTCCTCTAGAAAGCATGACTATCACATTAACATGCAAATATGAATATAGAAACTTAGCAGGACAATAAAGACGTGTAATAAATACCGGTTGAAGGGTAAACTAACAATAGGTCATAATAATTGGACTTAATTATCATCAAGTTCTATTGAAAATAAGTCATAATAAAATCGTCGCTAAAAATGAAAACGGTGCCAAACGGGTAATTGTGATTTGTAGTTGGATAAGTCAAGGAGTTGGTTCATAATAGTTAACAACTGGTTCGGTTGAGGATAGAGTATCGTCAACTATTCATGCGAACATTGTCTGACTTTGTCCCTGTTTGACAATCTAGAAATCTCTGTATCAAGTTTTACAAACTTGCCAGAGGTCGCTTTCAGTTGGATGATTGATTGCATATGGATATAGAACGGTCAACTTCTGTTTATTTTTTAAATAAAAATATTTGGTCTGAAGTTCTAGAATTTCAAATACATTTATAAGATATTGAACCAATATGAACACAATGATACCTAAAGATCTCATTTTGGTCAATTGTAACTTGGTCTAGTTTTAGTAACTAGATTTCGTTGATCGGTGACTAAACTGATGAGAGGATGTTAACTTGAAAAGTTATGCACTCAGAGAAAGTAAAAGAACTAAGTAAAAAAAAAAAGTAAGGGAAAAAAAACAGGTTTAACTTTGAAAAAAGAAGGAAAAAAAATTGGATGAAAGTGAAAGAAGAAAAAAAGTAATGGGAAAATAAGAATCTCAGACGTTCATATTAGACATGAACACGTTAACATATGAACACGTTGACACGACATGGCTATTTTTTTTATATGAATCTAATTCTATCTTTTATATGACTTTACAAATTAGAATAAAAAGTAAATATTTAATATGATTTTGGGGTCTATTTAAACTTTTTGTTTTATATTTGAGATAATATGACATTTTATATTTTCATTTATTATTTTAGAGTCAATCTAATAAACAGAATTAATAAATAAAGAATTTGGAAATACTCAAATATTTTCATATATATGATAAATCTACATGTACATGTGACGGTTGGTTAACTTGGGGGCGGAAATACATATAACTCAAAATTGAAAAAAGTTGTGAAAGTTTAATGTACAATAATGATTTCTGCCAACATAAGAAATGAAAAATATTACTATTAACTAAATATTTTTTGTCGACATAGTTAAGTACAAAAATATAATCATACAATTGAATGAATTATTTTGTTTGCATTAATTTACAAAAAAATAGTAACTATTACTATATATATCTCTATCTACCAACGTTAGACATCTGAAAACGTTGTGCTCGATATATTTTTCTATGATATAAAAAATCATTTATATAAATTTTGATAACTATTGATTAAATTTTGATATTGGGGTGATATCTCCCTAGTTCAACTCAGTTTATGCAAAGAAGACAACAACAATATGACAGCCATCAGCAAAGATCATACAATGAGAATTTATAACTGCCTTGAATTTCACTCGGCAATAGAGCACCCAATATGATTAAACTTTACTCCCAACATTCTATGCTCACTCTTCACCGAAATTTTACATGACAAACTAGCTCTCCAAGTCTATCCTAATCAGTAAATATTCCTGATTTAACCTCATTCCTATACTGCCAACTTCTATTAAATCTCATTTCATTTAAAATGACCAACCAACATAAATCATATTAAAAGAATTGAATGCATCAAAATCTGTAGAACATAAAACATAAAAAACAGATAAGCACAAACCGAAGAAGACGTTGATTCTGCAGGTTTAGACGGATGGTTTTCTATCCCAAGCCTGCTCCAGTTCTGGCTTTCCTTCTCTGCTTCAGCTAGTATCTTCCTTTCAAGTTCGAAGTCAAACTGGAAAGTGCTTCGGGGAATTTCTCCAAGTTGTGGGCACATTTGAGGCTACAAAAGAGAAATTAACAGGTAAACATAATCAAGCAGACACCTTGAAATGTAAATTGATAAATAATAACAAACACTTTTGCCTTTGAACTCATTAGGAATGGGAGCAAATAGAAAAATTAATGAGGATATATTCATGGAAAAATTGGGTAGAAGGTATCAATTGCTTTGCAATCATCATGCCAAGTTAAGCTTAAAATATGCTACGTAAAACATCAATTTAAACAAATAACACATTACCAAATATACAAGTATGTAACGCTAAGCTAATGCATAACTGAACTTGAACCCAAGATGGTGACAAGGTTGTCATGTTGAACGTGTTAAGAAGATCATAGTTTGGAGCATAAAGGGTTATAACCTTAGACACAGAAACATGCTAACATAGCCACATGAGCAATATGTGTCTGATTCACAATTTCAAAATGATTTGATTTCGAAAACTTGCAATAGAAAATGCTGAGATATCATATGTCAAGAACCTGAAAGATTTCAGATTGCAGCAGAATATAACATTTGTAATTAAGTCATAAAATGGTCAGAAACATAGTCTCTGCAGGTTACTTTGTTTAGAGTGTTTTGATAAAGTTTTTGCATACTACACAAACATAGCTTCAACAAGCTGAAAAAAATATGATTATTCAGAAGTATGTGGGAGGGATACTTTTAACTTCTACTTTCTGATTATCAGTTTTCAGCACAAAGAAGCTGCAACAAACAGGGCCTGATATCACTCACAGTATTAAAGCATTTGGTCAGAATGAAAGGAAACAAGTGTACTACTCAGATAATAAACAGGTTGGTAATTGAATCAGTCCATTTGATTTACATTGCATTTTAACTAACAAAAAAAAGGAGAGTGATATTCTAAGCATAAAAAAAAATTTAGTCATCCAGGGCCCTTATTCTAGAATACCGTTGGGGCAACAATTATGTGCATATTCACTTAAATGCAATTAGGAGGAGAATGGACAAATTCACTGTTATGTAATCAGGAAGAGAATATACATATTCAACTACAATTAAAAGAATAAACGCCACATCAATCCTAATGAAACAGGCAAAAGTTGGGAAGTTAAAGATGCATTCTGACCTTAAGCAGCTTGTGAACAAATTGAACAGCATCACTTGGTCCAAAAACCTGACAGATATTAAAGCAATAAGCTCAATCTCGTCATGATTATTAGAATGAAAATAAAAATCCAAACAAATTTAAAAACACAACAATCAAACATGATATGTTACTATCAAAAGACACCACCAGAAAAATAACATAACATACCAAACTTCTGCCATTAATGTAATGAGTAAGCTTTCCCTCATTTGCATTGTAAAGTAGCTTCAAATTTCCTTGGCCAACTTCAACTGTAAAATCCGTACTTCCTTCTGAAGTATAGACTTCTGAGATGGTTGAACTACCTACTTCTGAAAATTTAAGAAAAAATGATAGAACAATAAAATAATACTTCGTGTTAGCACCATGAAGAGAATGTGCCCTGTTCATTCCAGTTTGCAAGAACAAAGCACTAGATGATGAAGCAATATGGTTAACCTGTAGGCAGAGGAAGAAGTTGAGATTCAATTTCTCTTCCAGCTGAATCCAGAACAATTACTTCAGTGGAAAACTATAGGCAGCTTGTGTTTGTAGTTAGTATTATACAACTATGGCAATAACTTGACCAAGCAGGAAAACCACTTGTTTCATAATTAATATTACAGGAAACACATACTTTCACATTGAATTTACATTTAAACAGGTCTTTAACACCTTTAAAGCACTGAAATTATGCGTTAGACAGTTATCTCTAAAGAGGGTGGACACAGATGGGCTAGTCACTTGATAATCATATGGTAGAAAGAGCTATCCACTAATGTTGTTTGGAAGAAGTAAGGTGTTCTTCACATGCTTACTTACAATACTTTCACATTCCATATACCAGGATGGCATGGTAGAGGGAAAAAATGCAAAAGATCTTTGCATGTTTTTCATATTGTGTAACGTTACACGGTGGATGCGAAATAGGCACCCAATCCATTTTCAAGCCTTGAACTTGAAGTCCAAAGTGTGTTCTAAGTTTGTTCCTCTACCAGAAAATAATCACATGCATTTCTCTTTCTGAGAGAGAGAGAGAGAGAGACAGAGAGAGACAGAGTGAGATTTCATAAAAAATGTCAATTAGATTCTTTGGTCAAGAAACATCATAAAAAATGCCATTAGTCAAAACTGGTCACTATCAATCAAGAGGAACTAGGTACAAACCTAACCTTTACAACAAAGTAAGGAGAGAAAAGGAGAACAAAAGTTTCCTTGGGTGAGTGCTTTCCATCTATAAAAAATAACAATGCCTGATCATATTTCCTTCCACTGGAGTGATTTTGTATTTATTTTATGTTCTATTAGTAAGAGGTTTGGCAATTGAAAGATAGGATGGAAATGGTAAAAGCAAGGTTGAGAAAAAAAATTCCCCAAGTGCATTTGGTTGAGAATGGGAAAGAAAGAGAGACAACTGCATGCTTACGATTATACCTTCCACATATTAAGGTAAAGGTGTTTTTAAAGGGAAAACGTACAAGTGGAACACATACCAACCTTTCCTCCTTCCCTGAAAAGGTGGTTGATTTTATATGTTTTACACTGACTATATATTTCCAATAATTCTCCTTTCTCCAAGATAGTCATTATGTAAAAGATAAGAATTAAGAACCAATCATCGACCTAAGTCAAATTCTGGAATGCAGTAACCTTAAATGAGCACAACTCTAAAGCAATTTTCTATCAGTTCAAAGGATCCATCCATAAGAGTTGCAATAAATTACAAAGAAAAGCAGACTATACCACAAGAATTAGTAAGGGGTAAGAACAAGTATCTACCTTTTCCAAGCCAGAGAGTCAGTGAGGTGTCTAGACATGCCAAAAATATAAGCTATCAAAGATCTTTGCATCCCTTCATCCCCAACATCAGCTGAGATGGAAGTTGCCCACCCTTTAGCTTTTAGAAAGAAGTGCAAGCTCCCTTTGCCCTCTGGATCCTAAAACATCCCCATCAAAATCATGGCACAAGATCCTAAAATGTAATAATTATCAAAATCAATGAAAGTTAACTGTATTATTTGTTCTCATTTGACAAGAATATCAATCAATAGAGGCAATATAATAATTACAAGAGTGATTTTCTTTTAAAAAATCAGAATATTTAGTGAAACAAGATATTGTAAATTGCAATGTATCCTACGGAAATATTGTGCTTCATGGGCTATGTCTAGAGGCAAGTTAGGATTTTCTCAAGTGTTGTAAGACATCAATAACAAAGGGCAGCCCAATACACGAGGCTCTCACTAAAGTGGGGTTTGGAGAGGGCAATTAGTTTTTAATATTAATTTTTCAAGCTTTTAGAATTTATTACATTAAATTTGTTACAAAAGTAAATAACATGATCAACTTTGCCCATTTATTTGCATAAAACAAAAACATTATCTAACAATGCTTACAACAACCTTTGTATTGACTTATGAAAGTATGAAGCATGAGCTAGATAATGAAATTAACCAGATGCAAATTTTCAATCAAGTCTCGTTTTTATAAATATCATAATACAACAAGGACTCTTGTTTTGATACTCCTTATATAACTTTTTCCTAAATCTAGAAAATAACATTTGGATTAAAGTATGGGAAGTTGTTTTCCAATATTTTTCTTAAATTTTTTTTTTTTGATGACTGGATGTCTGGGCAGCTTAAATTTTGGGATATCATTCCATAAAATTTTGAAATTCCAAACTAAACAAACAACCTTATTTCCTGAATATCTTGGAAATTTATTTTTCCCGTATTCTCCGGTAAAACAAATACAACCTTAGGTGTTGATGAAACATGGATTGCGACATCTATTGACAACTGAAATCTTACATCAAAGAGAGATTTCAGACCAATAGCATTCAACCTAATTCTTAAGCAAACTTTCTCGAGGAATGGTATGAAAATGTAACAAGTCCTAAGATTGAGAGATCACTAACAGACAAGGAAATCTCCAAAAGGTGCTATTGAATATAATTATTAAAAAAAATGCAAAGACTTAAAAAAAAAAAGGCCACAAGGGAGAAAATCACAGCAACCTCCTATAGTGAAGAAGCAATGCAAGGATAGATGAATTGTTTTCATGTTCTAAAATTTCCTCCTTTTCTTTCGTAAAATTTCCTCCCTTGTCCACAAGTTTCTCCTTGTAACCCTATATTTAAAATAAAAATAAATAAAAAAAGAAAAGGAAAAGAATGTTAGTGACACTGAAAATGTACAAAACATTACGCAACCAAATATTTAGTCCCAGACCTGTTTCAATTCATGCTTTAGCTCTTGCCTTACATGTTCCATCAAGGATCTCTCGCTCTTTGTTGGGATAAGATGACCAAATCCCATGGTGTTAGGTCCATCAAAACTTCCATCAAACATCATCATCAGACATTGTTGCCCTGGTGCCTTCTCCAGAGAAACACCTATTCATGTAGCATGTTAAAGCAGAATTTGCTTTAGTATTTTATGATTTAGCCAATGCATAGAGTTTAACATGGTAAACCCAGTTCCCTAGAAGCAATGGTTTATCTGCAAAATATACAAAGCAATAAGTGTTCCTTCATTTTTAATTTTTTTTCCCCCATGAATGGTCACTTGCGGATGATTTACATTCATCTCAATAAAACTGAGAGCAAATTCAATCTCCATTTGGTTTGACCCAAAAAAAAATATATATATTTTGATCACAATGGGGCATTTCCATGTAATAAAATTGTGTCTACATATACAAGAACTCATAACTAGTAGTATTTTCAAGGGACATAAATCTGCACTACATAATAATATAATGCATTACAGGAACTTCCTATGAAACATACAGAAAGGGTTTAAAATCAGATAGAAACTATGCAGGGTACATTTTCCTAACCTCCAAAAAATATCTTATTGCACCACCTGTCTGAGCTTAGAAATCTGTTGTTTATTTTCTTTTTATTCTTCAACTGAATGATACTAAGTTACTGTTTGACTAATTATTTACAGTAAAAAAAAAAAAAAAAGAAATTACATCTTTTTTCTTGTAATCTAGAACTGATCTTTCACATTTTTGAAAGCATGATTATTTTAGAAATTATTGAGCTTGTGACACACCTTAGAGTTTTGTTCCTTGATGCAAGTGTTTAATTTATAAGGAGATTACAGATGCATAAATGGATTGTAAAAAGCATCCCAATTCTGTTCTTTACTAAAAACACTGACCGATTGTGGCAGCATTCAAAGGAAGGACAGCATTCAAGCTAAGCTATAAAGTTCCTGCAAACAAATGCAATCAAAGTTAAAGAACAACCAGAAAATGAGCATAACTAAAAAAAAAATTAATGTTGTTTTGCATCATGGATTTGAAAAGAGAAAAGAAAATGTGAACAAAATATAAGCTACAATTTGACTCTATTTCCCTTAGCTTTTCCTTCCATTTTCTTATTTCTACCCAAATTCAAGATATCTTAACACATAAAAATTAGTAAAAGAAAGAGATCATTGGGTTTATTTTTAATATTAAGCTGTAATCTTTTCACAATCTAGCAAGCCTTTTGGAAGAAAAAACCCAAAAACATAAGCTGTTATTTTTTCCAGCTGCTCTTCTTCTCTCTTTATTGCATAAATAGTTGTGTAAAGATAAACTTTGTCAACCTGATTAGAAATTTCAATTCGCCTTTTTTATACTCTTCCAAAACCTACCTCTCTAAGAAGATAATTCCCCCTAAAAAATTTT
The DNA here is from genome assembly GCA_022316695.1 of Camellia oleifera. NCBI lineage: Eukaryota > Viridiplantae > Streptophyta > Magnoliopsida > Ericales > Theaceae > Camellia > Camellia oleifera. The sequence continues at coordinate 53,383,956 of CM039319.1, forward strand.
GTTGCAGAAGCCAATTGGCGAAATGTAAAAGTTTGGCCAGTAATATGATCTGACACTATCTTTTGAGGATTCCTTCACTTTCAAAGAGGGATTGTTTTTCAATTTATCTGAAAACATAATAAACATAATCCACCAGAAGAACATAAGATTCAACTTACAACAATGTTTGGATGAGAAAGATTCTTAAGAAGTTTTACTTCCTCCTCAAGCTCCTTTACATGAGCCTGCTTACACCAATTAAAAGTTCCCAACATTAAGTACAGAACTATTTTAATGCCTTGTTATAAGAAAACAGAATAAATAGATCATTTGTTATAAATCCAAAGCATGACGATACTCTTTGACAGTAATGTGATACATAAAATCCGATATGTTTATGGATAAACTGGTACATATGACCAATGCATTTTACATTACAAAATAAATATATCTTATGAGACATGATGTGATATACTTACATCAAAGCAATAACTTACATTAGATTCTTGATTGCTTTCGATTTTTTAGATCCGATTTGATAAAGCAAAAAACTCTATTCAACTCTTATTCAAACCATAGGTTAAGATGAGATTTTCCTTTGTCAAACATACTTTATCGTAAGATAAAAAATAAAAAAATAAAAAAAAATCAAATTACATTCCCATTTACTCAGATTTTCATCAAACAAACAAAGGAAAAACTTACAAACATAATCCATTGCATAATAACAATAATGATGATGATGGAGTACTGCTCTGCAATGCAGGTAGTTACTAATTTTGAATATTGCATTTGATGTAACCTTAGAAAACAAATTGTGCCAAGTTATGGCTATCTTCCCAAGATTTCTGACCAAATACAATATAACATCATCTTAACATACTAGGAAAAGTAATCGATGCAGGCAAGAAGATAACCTAGCAATGATGCAATGCTTCAATTAATGTATATAAGGAACTGTATATAAAACAATAGCATTTGACCCAACCTGTGCTTTCTCCTTCGAAGCACCGTTCGACGCTATCAACACCTGAACAATCAATAACAGATCAATTAAACCATAATTAACTCAAAAATCAAACTCAGCAAAAAGCGAAACTGAACATAATAAGCAAACAAGAATGACCTGTTTGACAGCGAGAAGCTCTCCGGAACAATCCCTAACATAGCTGTGTACAAACAATTGAATCAACAATTCTGGATCAACACAACACAGATGAAATCACAGTAGAAACAGTAAGAGTAGATAGAGATTGTTCCAAGAGGTTCAAACACCTCTATTGTTTTCAAGAACGAATTAAATTCAACAGAATATTGAAATCAATAGAATATTGAAATTCAACAGAATAATGAAGAGGAGAGAACTAAAACCTCCCCAAAACCTCCATATCGCAGAATATTAAAATCATTAAACACAGCTAATAGATATAATAGAAAGAGAAAGTTGGATTCATTCATAGAAATTAGGCTTACCGATTATGAATCAATCGAAATCTTCAAATCTTCATCAACAATCGATCAAAATCTTCGAATCTTCATCAACAATTGATCAAAATCTTCAAATCTTCCTCAACAATCGATCAAAATCTTCAAATGAACAATAAAATTGTGATGGAGAGTCCAAAGAGAGAGTCGAACGAGAGAGAGTGCAGAGTGAACAGTGAGATTTTGAGAGAGAGAGAGTTCATACTGTTGGAGGTCGGTCTTCAACGAAGAGAGTGAAATCGATTTGGGAAATAAGGGATAGATAGGGCTAAAAGAGATAAGGGATCGATTTGGGAAATAAGGGATCGATTTGGGAAATTGAAAGAGAACCCGAAATCCCTTTCTTTTCTTTTTTTTAAGAACACGATTTGGGGGTTTAAATAAAATGACAATTTTGTGAAATTATTAATTTTTTGCGACGGTCAAACAATCAGTCGCAAAAGAATAGACGCAAAAAGTCTTATTTCTAGTAGTGATATACTTGAATCAAAACCTCACGCAATGTTTTTTTCAATAAATGTGATGGGGGTTGTTTGGTGCAAGTTTATAGAGTTGCTTATATTATTTTTTATAATTATTTTATAATTATTATTATTTTTTTTTTTGTACCAGAGTGTTTGATACTGCTTATAACTTGTGAGATATAAATAACTTAAAGAAATTAATTATTGTAAAGCCAAGGAGAGAGACTTTTAATTTTTGCTTTTTGATTTACAATTTTTAGCTCGTTGCAAGTTGCAACTAAAAAGCCCATTAAATAACTTGCTAAAAACATCATCTGTCATTTTATTGCACAGTTTAGTCTTGACAAATTTCATTATTAAAATTGATCATTTTTATGCGTAGTTGAAGAAAGTAAAATTAACATAAGAAAGATGTTTCATCAAGCGTTATCAAATTTCTTGAACTTGTTTTTGAGAAGGAAAATAAAAACTCCCCCTAAAAAAACTCCCCCTAATACCCCTAATTTCCATTTTTGACAAATTATTATTATTTTTTTTTTCTGTTTTCTTTTTTTTTTTTTTTTTTTTACTTGAATAGGAAATTCGGGGGATTCGGGCTCATGACTTTCGAGCTCCGAATCAAACCCCTTTTGAGAATGTCATGTTAGACACAAACAATATTTTCTTTTCCAAAGGATGAGCAAACAAGAATGGGTGCAAAATAGGAGACAAATAAATTAGAATGTGATGTATAAAAAAGTAAGAGTGGTAACAAACAATGACAAAAAGAAGAACATAAACAATTTGAATAGAAAAAAAAAAATTTAGAAGAATCAATATTTGATAAAAGTCAAATAGAAAATTATTAAAAAATTTTTGTTATATAATTAATTTAGAAGTATGGGTCTCTACAAGTTTAGAGTGCAAAATCCTAAATTTTTTCTAGCTTGAAATATCATTTTAATTTAAAATTATTTTACACTAATTAGTTTCATGGTTTCTATTTTTCTTTTGTTTTTTTTTTTTTTGTTTTTTAATTTCTATGAATCTTGTGAATGATAGTTTTAAGTAGGGCTGAACATAGGGTTATTCGAACTGTCTAACCCGTTCAACCCGAACCGAATCGCATGGGAATGGACGGTTTTGCATACACAATGCAGGCGAATGCGATTTGGAATATGACATGATTGCGGATTGTGGGTTTTACTGGCACCCGCAACAACTCGCCCGTACTTAGATTTTATTTTTATTTTTTTTTAAAAAATAACTTGGACAAATACTTTTTTTTTTGGTTGTTAAATCAATATTGCAACCAGAGAAAATGAGGAATACCTCTTGGTTTTTTCGCAATTTAATCTTGTTATGTATCCATTGATCAAAGGGAATGGCTTCTGTCCAGTCCTTAATTGGACTGGACCGTGCTGTTGGGCCTGTGGAGGCCCACCAGGGGTCCCGTTTTGATAATCTGAATCGTTCAATGTGTAGAACTCGTCGAGTACTATATGGCTGTAAAAAATCACGTTGATCGGATATCGATAGCTATGTGATCAAAACAGATTTTTGTCAACCGTTAATTTATTCACCGTCCATTTTTTTTTATACAAAACTGATTTGATCACATAGTTATTGATATTCGATTAACGTGATTTTTTAGAATATATAGTATTTGACGAGTTTTACACATTAAAACAGTTCAGATTATCAAAACGAGACCCGTGGTGGGCCCCCACGGGCTCAATAGTACGGTCCAGTCCGATTAAGGACCGGACAGAAGCCATGCCCTTGATCAAATACTTTTATTGAAGTTTGACAATAGTTGCTGTATGTGTACCAAAATATATACAGTTGAAAATATAAAATTGAAAATATATACAATTGTTGTATGTGGCTTTGATAACTTCGAAGAATTTAGTTGCTTATTGTTTTTTTTTTTTTTTTTTGAACTATGCTTATTGTTTAAAGGAAAAAGTTCAATCTGTAAACTACCCGCATATCTGCAAATTCTACCCCCATAAACTGCAACCCACACTGCGGGCGGTTGCGGGTTGAATTTTTCCCAAACTGCAGACATGCAGACGGGTCCAAATTGATCCATAAACAGTTCAAAATCGAACCGTGATCACTCCTAGTTTTAAGGGTTGTTCATAAGTATTATAAATGTTAAAATATTTATAATTTTAATATATTTTCAAATATTTAATTTTTTTTTTTTACATATTTTGGTACACTTTAAACACTCTGTTTGGATGGAGTAGTTTGGTGAGGAAAAAAATTGATACGAATTCAAAACTTTTCACTTATTTGATGGTTAAGTAATAGTGAGAAATAGGCTCTTACCAAACTTTGTGTTTTGTTTCTCACCAAAAGTAGTGAAATTTGGTGAGAAAAGAATTGAGTTTAATGAAAAAAATGCTACTATTAGCACTCCATTAATTATTTTGGATCCCTCATGTATTTGGACCCTAACTTCAAAATTCTAAAATCCTTAAAAAAATTTTCTCCCCCCAAATAATACTAAAATTATCTTTGTGAAAATATTCCACCCATTCAATTGAATGCATACCCCCACACCCCAAAAAGCCTTTCTTTCCAAAACTCTAACAAAACCTACGAAAGTGATTTCTATTTCATCTCCACATACTTGTTTATGACCTGTGAAAATAAATGTAGGCTTTTTTGTTGTTGATTCAAAATTTTCCTTTTGTGGGCTCTGCAATATCTACGAGTTTCAATTATATATTTTTGAACAAATAAGAAATGTTCAATTACCTTTTCCTGAATAAATGAACAATGTTTGGCCCATGTTCCTGAATTTCAGTCATATGTTCAGGAGTTCAGTCTTGAAAAAATAACGAATAATTTTTATTATTTTTGTCATTTTTTTTCAAGAAATTTATTCTTACAAGGCCAATTTCTTTTGAACTAAGAATACCATCGAAGTTATGAATCTTCTCTAAACTTTTATTGTTGTACTGTCGTCTCATAGAGTTGTGATTGCTGGAAAAACTTCCACTAATTGTCATTGTCAGAGAAGTGCAGGTGATTAAATGGTTGTCACCATTACCGCTGGAATATTGCCACCAAAGAGTTTTTAAGGTTTTGAGGATAGGTAGGTTTTGAAGGTGGGATTTGGGGAAGATGGATGGGTGGTGATGGAAGTGCGTGCTCTCATAATCCCTAATTCATGGTATAATGGATTTGTGGGCTTAATTGTAAGGGGTTGTTTGGGTTGTACTAAATAAGTACATTTTTTAACTTTTTGGACTAAAAAGTTGAGAAAAAAAAGATGGTTGTTTGGGATAACTTTTTGACTTTTTACAAAAAAATGTGTATTAAAAAATTGTATAAATTAGTATATAGAAGAAGATTGGATTGAATATGCTGTACGATAGGATCAATTCAGGGACAGCGTCGGCACTGTAGAGGTTGAGAGATTATTCTCTGCTTTTTGGACATTGATTGGAGGTGCTGTTCGGCCTGTATGGGCCCACCACGAGTCCCGTTTTGCTAATCAAAATCATTCAATGTGTATAACTTGTCGAGTACTATAATTTTATAAAAAATCACGTTGATTGGATATTGATAGCTATCTGATCAGATTAGTTTGTTTTCAACCGTTAACTATAATACTATTCATTTTATAAATTTTAACTGATTTGATCATATAGTTACTGATATCTAATCAATGTGATTTTTTGCAAGCATATAGTACTCGACGAGTTCTACACATTGAACGGTTCAGATTATTAAAATGAAACCCATGATAGGCCTCCACGGTTGAACAATATCGTGTTATATGTACACCTAAATAAGTGTAATTTTTCCCAAAAGTGTGCTCTGCCTGCTCTGTTGTCAGAGTTGTTTGAAAAGGAAGATTGTGTAAAATCAATTTTTTAATATTTTTTTTGGGTGAATAGTGATAACTTTTTAACTTTTTGAGTAACTTTTTGACTTTTTTTTGAGTACTCAAACTAGGCCTAAGATGGGGTATCCCAAAATTATTGATATCCTCTTTAATAATTTCATTTGAGATTATTATTATAATAAATAAATAAAAAAGCTGAAAAATGGGTGGTCCAAACTAATTGATGGGATGTTAATAACAGCACTCTTAATGAAGCTTGTTTAAAATATCAAAACTACCCGTATGAAAAAATATAACTTATTAATATGAAAGGTTATTTTAATAAAATGAAATAAAACACTTTTTTTTTCTTTTTTTTACTTATTCTATCCAAATAAAATAAATGATAAATTATATTTTTTTATATTTTATTTATACAAATGTAATGATGAAAAATTATAATTTTTTTTTCTCACTTAAGTTAAAAATCAAAATCAAAAATCAAAATTATTTTTTTCTCAGCTCTGCTCGCTGTCCAAACGGAATGTGATATACTTTTGTACACATTTTTTAAACACGAGCCGTGTTTTGGACCCTCAGTGGAGGTCACACTCTTGACGACTTGACAGCATGGAGTTAGCGAAAAACATACAAAAAAAAAATAAAATTTTTTTTTTTTTTTTGGACCAATCACTCCAGTACCCCCACTGGATCCGAAGCTTTTTCCTTTTAAACACTAACGGTAATCTTAAAAGCTATTTTTAATAATTTTCTTTTTTTATTTAATGTTTTTTCTCCCCAATGCTTGCAAACGTCAAACTGTATGACTAATCTATGTAATAGGTATAGGTTTGACTTTTACGCGTAGCTTGATCCCAAAGCCTCCATGATCCATGCAAATTTTGCATGTGCAGATGGTCCTTCCTACAGATGACCTAAGGTTGTAGAATTGTATAAATATTGGACAAATTATACTTATAGTTTTTATATTTTATCCTTTATATTATTTTGATTTTTATTATTTAATTTAATTATTAATTTTAAATTTTATGTCAATTTAATAATTAATAACATTGATTAAGATTTTTGAAAGAAAATGATCACTAAATTGATTGAGATTAACTTACTAAATTAAATAAATTTAAAAATTCTAAATTCATGATCAAAATTAAACCAATTAAAATTATAAGAACTAAAATAATACAAGGGCCAATGTATAGAAACTATTGGTGTAATTTGCTTAATATAGATATGATATATGATAGTTTCTGTCAAAACCTAATTAAGGTCTCGTTTGGGAATATTTGAGTTTTTGTCTAAAATATGATGTAAAAAAAGTTAGTATGTTTGGGATGATTTTTTGATTTTTTAAGAAAAGATGTGCAAAAAGTAAAGAGAAAAATGAATCTTTGACTTTTTTTAGTATATTTTGTTGACTTTTTAATTTTTTTTGGTGACTTTTAGTTAAAATCATCACTTGCCCAACGAGTCCTAATTAAGAGAAGAAGCCCATTTATCATATTTGGAAGTAGAGATTTAGGAAATAGTAATGAAAAGATTAAATTACACTCACCTCTATTGAAATTTGAATAAAATGTAATTAGTCTCACACTTTTGACATAATCACACTGATTTCTTTTTATTATGGTTAAAGCGACTAAAACTAATGTATATAGTGGGTAAATACTGAAATAAATAAAGATAAATATATATTTTAGTTAAACATAAAGAACTGCCATTTTTTTCATTTATATAACTAGCGAATTACTAATAAAAAAATACCTAATGGTTATTTGAATTAAAACTTCAAGGAATGCCATTGTAATTATATCAAAAGTGTGAGGTTAATGATATTTTTTTTCAAATTTCAAAGGAGGCGAGTGTGATTTACCCTAATATAAAATAACTAGGGAGTAACAGGGATATATTCATATTAACTAGGCCTTTGGTCTTGTGATTCTGTAGAGCATCACTTTGTGGCGTATAATTATAGATTCAACTACTATGAATTGGAATTTAATACCTTTTATTTCTCTTGCATGGTAAGAATTGTATTTTATTTGAGAGTTAGCTGATCATATGTATATATTATACTAAATTTTATTTATGGAGTACATCTCTTCATATTGTTTATGACAATTTATTAGGGGAAATTTTACCATTCTCAATTGTGTTATTTGTCTTTTTTATAAACTTCCAAGTGAAAACAAATATTGATAATTTCTCTTTCATATTATGGATTTTTTTGTTAAGTTGGTTGTTGAATTTTTTTGTTGTGTTACTGATTGCTTTTTTATTATGCGACTCTTCCTTGTGTTGGTTATTAAGGCCTGGTTTGAGAACTTTAAAAAAAGTTAAAAAGTCAAAAAATCATTAAAAAAATTAAAAAGTTATCACTATTCATCAAAAAAAATATAAAAAAAATTAATATACATAATATTAAAATACAAATCAATTTCACGCCACTCTAGGTACTGACGTGAAAGTAAAGACGGTGAAAGAAAAAAAAAATTACATGTGTATATTCACTAAGTTGAAGGGTAAAGTTGGGCCCGTGGGGGCCCATTATGGGTCCGTTTTGATAATCCGAACCGTTAAACATGTAGAACTTGTTTAGTACTATATGCTTATAAAAAATCACGCCTATCGGATATCGCTAACTACATGATCAAATCAGTTTTGTATAAAAAATGGATGGTGTTATAGTTAACAGTTGACAAAAAAACTAACACGATCAGATAGCTATCGATATCCAATCAGCGTGATTTTTTACAAACATATAGTACTCGACAAGTTCTACACATTGAATGGTCCCGATTAGAAAAACGAGACCCGTGGTGGGCCCTTACGGGCCGAACAATACCGTCCAATTAACACCCGAAAAGGAGAAAATCTTTTCCTATCTCCTACTCAGCCGACTGCACTGCCAAACCTGTACGGCCCACTTCACTAACTTCTCTTACACACTTATTTATATAATTTTTTAATACACATTGTTTCATAAAAAGTCAAAAAATTAACCTAAACATTCATATATATATTTTTTCAACTTTTTAGTCTAAAAAAATAAAAAATATACTTATTTAGGACACTCTAAATAGCCCCTAAATATTATTGTGATTGAACTATAATTATTTAGTTAGATATGATTATCTTATGTTTATAATTTCTTATCGACTGACGTAAAAAAAAATATTACTATAAGGACTAAAGTTATTTGGAGCCCTGATATTTGGTCAAAATTGGGTGACCAAGGAAATCACCTTCTTCACTTTTTCTTGATGCTAGCACGGCAAAGGAGACAAGTACATGATGTTAATTGGTGTTACGTGCATAAGCATGATAAAAAAAAAAAAACCTTTGGAGTGTAGGGTTTGAATTTACAGATAGACGTTGGTTTGCATTAAAATTTAACTATTAACATATTAACCGTTATCTCGTGAGAGAAAAAATTACTATAAAGAAACGATAAGTTATCTTCTCGCCATTGTGAGGTGAAGCATGAACTTTCATCTTTGGTCTTTATTTTTAGCTATCAATAAGAAGCGAATAAGAAAAGGAAAAATTAAATCACACAACTAGTATAACTCGAATTTAAATAATTTTTTTTAAAATTTTGAAGATACTTATAAATTTGTTTTTGATGTATAGGATTACCACAACTCGTTTATACCTCTTTATTGACACTTCTATTTTTTTTTATTTTTTTTTTAATATTTGTTGAATTTATTTGTCCTTTATTTCTTTGTTTAATAAGCATCCAAGTCATCCCTTAAAGAAGTTAAAAAGTTAAAAAGTCATTATCCTATTTAAATCACATCATCTTATTTAAGTCACATCACTTCTCTACCATATTACTTTAAACTCAATTCATACCTAACTTATATTTCATAAAAAGTCAAAAAGTACACTTATTTAAAATATCCCAAATAACCGCTAAAGTACAACAGATTCTACTACTATGAGTTGGTGAAATGGTTTTGTGGTTTCTGTATCTCATTTTGGAGAGTTTTTATATAAATAGAATTTGTGATTTAATTGTTGATTTATTATACTTAATGGTCTCGCAATAGGGTTGGTTTGACATAAACAACAAAAGTTAAGAAAACCACAAAATTATTACAAAAGTCAAAAAGTCTACATTATTTGCAAAAAGTTTGGGGGGAAGTCTAGAGGTTTTGAATTATTATTTTGGAAGCTTGTGGGGGAAGCTATAGGGCAAAATTATTATTTTGCCATTTGCATTTAACAACCCAAAAGTCAAAAAGTCATGTAAAATGGTTATTTCAGTTTTACTATAATATTTTATTACATATATTTTCGTAAAAAATCAAAAAATTATCGTAAACATATATATATTTTTCTCTACTTTTTTAATAAAAAAAAATTAAAAAATGCATGTATTTAGAGCATTTTAAACACCTACATATTATAATATTGTGATGTTCGTACACCATTGAGTGATTTTTAGTTAGAAAATTATTGAAAACATATTAATTGTTATACATAAAATTCATTTAAAATGTTGAGGTAGTAATACAACAACACATAGTGGTGTTTTGGGAAGTTGGTAAAAAGTTGACTTTTTGGCTTTTTTAGCTTATTTTGTCTTTTTGTGAGAAAGTTTTGTGAGAAGTGATGTGACTGTTTTGTTTTTTGTGGGAAAGTTTTGTGAGAGGTGATGTAACTCAAAATTGGTAAAAAGCTGGAAGCTGGCTTTTTACCAGCTTCCCAAAATGGCCCATATACGTAAATCACAATGGTAAGGGTCTATTTGGCAACTATTTCATTTTCAATTTATATTTACAAAAACAGAAATGATAGAGACTCCTTTTTTTCTTAACCCCACAACTTTCACAAATACATGTCAGTGAGTGATAGGAGGAGAAAATAAAACAAAAAGTAAAAAGTTGGCTAATCCCAATACATTGGAGGTGGTGGGGATCAAGGAAAAATGGGGGCTTAATTTTTTCCTTACAAAAATTTAAAAAATTACCATAAAAACTTGTTGAATAATTTTTTTGGTTTATAAATGATTGTCTCAGTTTATAAATTTGAGGAAAAATTTTGAATAGAAATTTAAAAATTTGACTAACAAATTTTTTTTTCAAATAATTTTTTTCCAATTAATTTTTTTAAATACTTTTTTTTTTCAATTATAATGTGTATGATCCCATTGTCATAAAATAATAAAAAATAAATATAAATATTTTAGGCCTGAACAAACATATTTTTTAGTTTATGTTTTTAAAAATTTTCAAACATTTTGTTTAAACCAAACGCGTTTGTAGTTTATATTTTTTTTTATTTAAAATAAACAAAAATCAATTTATAAAGTTTTTGTAAACATAAACAAAAAATGCAAACGTTACTAAATACTACCTAAGTATTTTGATATATTAAAAAAAAGGAGAAATAACAAATCAGTAAAAGTTCTAAAAATAAATTACAATTAGTGGTAAACTTTATCAATATTAGTAATGAAAGTTTTAAATTTTTTCATGTATCTGTAATATTTTTTTGAAAGTACCGCTAGATAGAAAATTCTCCAATAAAATAATTACAACATGGTACATAAGAGGGGGCTTAATTTTGGGACAATAGATGGGGGCTTGTTTTTCAGTAAAGATTTGTTTGATCTTGATAAGGTTGCTTGTTTAATGTGTAAAAGACGAGAACAAATTTATTCACACACTTTTTGAGTATTACATTTCTTAGTGGTTGTTAAGATGAAACAGATTTTACTTGTAATTCAACTGAAGTTATACAAAAAGAATATGGTTAAGGCCTTTTTTTAGGAAGAAGTTAAAAGTCACTTCTTAATTTTTAACTTATTTTAAGTCACATTATCTTTTATATTTTTTATACGTTTTAAAAAAAAAAAATTAAAAAATCAAAAAAATCAATTTTTAACTATTTTTCCAAAACATCCTAATTAGTGTTATACTTTTTCTTGCTAGTTGTTCAAATGAAGTGCATTCTAGTGAAGTTACAAGTGGAATCTACTTCACCTTAATAGCTAATAAAGAATGTAACATTCACACACTTTTGAACAAAGTGTGTGAAGGAGTGAATTATGTAAAAGACTCGGAGTGTGAACAAATTTGCTCTACCTAAAAGATTGGTAGAATTGTTGGGTGGGAAATGAAAATCTATGTTTACATTGCAATTCTTAATCAATAAAGTCAAGTTTGAAAAGTTGAAAATAATTCATTTTTTTAATTTTTTTTTATTACATCATTTTTTTATTTTTCTGTACATCTTTTTATAAAAAGACAAAAAATATACTTATTTAAGTCAAATGATTGATTTCTTTTCCAACACAGAAAATGTTACTGACAAGGACCTTTGGTCCAGGTACTCTATTAGATTAACAAACTTGTATTGTAGGGGTATTTGAGAAGATGATTGAGTTAAAATAGTTCGTTAAAATATAAAATAAGTTAAAATAGTTAATCAGATAAAATATCGCATGCAATTTATAATTATTTTATTTTTTCTCTTATAATCGTCAAATCAACTAAAAAAAAAAAGAAAAGAAAATTTACCCATAAATCATAGGTTCTGAAAAGTTGAACCATTTAGTCCTAAAAGTTTTCTTATGCTCCATTTAGTTCCATTTATACATCATTATGGTGTTCGTGATTTAATGAATCTGATATTTCATTCTATAAATTCAAAATTTATTGAAATATGATGAACATTAGATGTTTGAAATCTAATGTTTGAAACATTCACCTTATAATTTCAAACATTATTGAAATCTGATGAACATTAGATGTTTGAAATCTAATGTTTGAAACATTAATCTGATGTTTGAAACATTGTAATAGAATCTTTCAGTCTATAAAATTTTTTTAGGATTAAACAGTATATAAATTATTAATTTGAGATTTATTGGTGCATCCTCCAAAAAAAAAAACCAACTAATTTTTCAAATATAATTATTTTAATCAAATTAAAATAATCAAATAACCAATTAAAAGAGTGAACTTCCCACCGTATCGAAGTAGTAATAAAGATTGTTGGTACTTTGAAGTACTTTCTCTTCCATCTTTTTTCCACACAAATTGGAAATTTAGTTCAACAGTGTTTTACTATAAAAACTTGGAAAATGTGTAGAACTTTTTTGATAAAAAAAAAAAAAAATGTATAAAATTATGTAAAAATGTTTTGAAATGTGTAAAAGCTATTTTGAAATTATAATCTCTTTTTGCATATTTTTCTTTGTTATTGACAACTGAATGAACTGTCATTAACATGAGTCACAAAAAATTGATAAGTATAGTTATATTATGTGATAAGTAAAATAAGTTTTAGTATTTGATTATATTTAGTGGTAAGTAAGATTAATTTTAGTGATGAATAATAAAAACATATTTTGTGATAAATAAGATTAGATTCGGTTGTTGTAGGATCATAAAAATCATTTTATTTTCAATTAATTATACTTTGGGTAAATTACACTCACCTCTCCTGACGTTTGAGAAAAAAAATAATTAATTTCATAAGTTTGACATTATTATATTGATCTTTATTTTAGTAAGTTTAAAATAATCAAAACTAATGCATATGGTGGTAGCCATTGAAATAAACAAAGATAAATTTATATTTTAGTAAAAAAGATACAACAATATTATCTTTTCATCACTCATGAATTATTGGTAAAAAAACTCGAAAGAGGTCACTATAATTATATCACGTGTAGGATTAATTATATTTTTTTGTAAACGTTAGGAGAGGTTAGTGCAATTTATCTTTTTATTTTCCATCCTTGTAATTTGATCCTATTTACACTTTATTTTTTTAAAATTTTAAATTAAACAATTTAATCGTTACCTTCAGTTTCAATTTAATTAGTTGTCACTTAAATTTAAAAATATATACTCTCTCTCGATCTCTTTTCCGAAATTACTGGAAGACAATATGTTAGTTGATCAAAAAACTTTAGGGGGGAAGAAAATTGATTGTCATTTTGGATCTGAAAAAACACTACAATAATGTAATTGTGAGTGATTGTCAATTTCCTCCACCTAAGCTAGTAATCAAGAATAGCTTATCCTAATCCTGGCTAGGGTCCATGTCTCGCCGTTCCAAACACGACGCCAATTACGTAATCCATAGATTTCGAATTCCCCGTCCCTCCACGTTCACACCTAATTATTAGGGTTGACGACGAGATGGGTACAAATTTGAGTTGTTTTAAGACGTTGGTTAAAAATTTGTTGTTCGGTTTTTTTTTGAATATTTTTTAAAAAAATAAGTTGATAGGATTCTAAATAGGTTAAAAATAAAAAAAATAACTTTTTAATATTTTTTCAAAAGAAGTCTTTGTAGTTCGTTGCTTCTATCTTGAAAGGAACAAATAAAAAATCATGTCTTATTCATGTTGTGTTAGAGAATTTTTAGTCTTAAATAAAAAATTTCAAATCTCTTTCTAAAATTCATAATCAAATATATAATTCAAAATTTAATTCAAAAATTATTTTCAAAATTTATAGCCAAACTATTTTCAAAACTCTATTTTAAAAAAGAAATAAAAAAATAATTTTTATTTTGTTTTTTAAAATCGTTTTTAGAATCATAATTTACAATAAAAAATCAACTCACAATTCTACGTGATTGGATTGTATTATTTTTTATTCATGTTCAGCTTGTGTCGTGTTAACGTGATATCATAAAAAATTCTTGCTTAATTAAAATAACTATGAAAATACTTTTTTTTTTTTTTTTGGGTGGCAAGTAAATTTTAGAGGAAATTACAAAAAAAAAAAAAAAAAAAAAACTCAAGATTTGACTTTTGTTTAACGAAATAAATCCTGAATTTTTTATTTTGTCAATTTAAAGCATAGAATTTTGATTTTTTTTTTTTCAATCTAAACTATTAGTCTATTTCTGTTAAGTAAAATCGATAGAAAAATTGAGTTTAATTATTAAAATACTATTTTTCTGTCGATTTTACTTAATATAAATAAGATAGTGGTTTAGATAGAAAATAAATCAAATTTTTATTATTTAAATTGACAAAATTAAAAATTTAGGATTTATTTTGTTGCAAAAGCCAAAATCTAGGGTTTTTTTTTTTTCTTTTTCCCCTCCTTCTACTATATAAAATTACTCTTTAAGATGTTGAATTTCAACTTAATTTCATTTCTTTAAAATTTTTATTCAATGGGATCAAATAAGGAATTTAAACATGTTATGGTACCCTTATATAAAAAATAATATTAAAATATGTAGTTAATTATTCATTAAATATATCATTCATATCAATTGTTGTGCTAGTTTGACCTTAATTTAATTTGTTTATGTGTCATGTTATTTGGCATAAACAAGTCAAATCAAAAAATGACTAACCTTAATATTCCAACTTTATGGGGTATTTTGACAATAAGCTAAAAAAAGTCAAAAATCAATTTTTAATCTATTTTAGGTCACATCACTTATCACATAAAGCAGTAAAAAAAATTTAAAAAGCTAAAAAATCAATTTTTCATTATCTTCCTAAAACACCCCTATATACAATTCTTGTTTGAGTTAACGTATGGTTAAAAATAGTACACATTTTAGGAAATTCGGATTATTGGTACAATTGGCTGTTGCAAGTCCTTGTGGAAGTTTACCTTGAGTTTCTTTCGATAATTTGAATTATTTATATTATAAAATTTGTTAAGTAAATTATCTATACAAAAAATTAAGTTGATTGGATATTTGTAACCCCATAACAATAGCACATTTATTTATTTTTAAAAATAAACAATTAATATAATTTTGATATATTTTTAAAAATAAATAATACCTAATAATGAGCTTACGAATGTGTAATTAATTTAATTATTTACATAAATAACATGTTTGATGAACTTTAAAATATGAACAGTTCAAATCATAAAAAAAAAAAAAAATCACGATATCAACCCCGAAGTCATCATAGTAACATCCCCATATCCATCTTTTTTTAGGTACATTGGAAAAGAAATAGAGAGCAAAAGGCTAAGCCCTCTCTCTCGAAACGCCTAACATATTCGCTACCAAGAGGCCCCGTATCTCCATCGGGGGATCATTTACAACAAGCAAATCTTCCGGTTGCTCTGCTCCAAATTTTGCAAGAGCATCTGCATATGTGTTCCTTTCTCTCATGATATGTTTGATTTTGCACCTGCAGCCTTGCATGATGATCCTTGCATCCTCTACTAATCCTCGGAATTGGAAATTATCTCCTGTGCCCTCTGTCAATAGCTGGACAACTTGTTCCGTATCCGTTTTGACAATGACTTTGGTAAGGCCCCTTTGGAGGATGATGGTAAGGCCTTTGTAGACAGCCCACAATTCTGCTTCCAAACTCGTGCAAGTTTCCAATCGTCCATAGTAGCCGTTGATCCATGTGCCTTGTTCATCACGGAAGAGGCCTCCAAATCCACCAGGTCCAGTTCCTTTTCCAGTGCAACCATTAGAATTGAGCTTGATGACACCTGCAGGAGGGATCCATTTAATTAGTCTATAAACTTGCTTTGGACCTGTTATGGATCTAACAAATGCTTTATGGCTTTCTAAAGAAAATTCCAAAATGGATTTCGCACTTTCAAAGGCACTGCCAGAACTGTTTTCAAAAATCTTTTTATTTCTATTTTTCCAAATATGCCAAAGAGTGGTTATAAAAATTGTTCCCCAAGGATTGCCATTAGTAAAGTAATTTTTGTTTGTTGAATTGGTGATAACCTAGTCCTGAAACGTAGTACTCAAGCCATCCACATACCACCTTCTACCAAAAATGATAATCCACACTTCCCTTTGGGGCAAGCCCTTAGCACATGGTTCAAATCCTCCATACCCTCATAGGAGGGATAACTCGGATCCATAGTAAGGCCACGTTTTAGCCGCATGCAATTACTAAGGAGTTTCCCATGCAAAACAATCCATAAGAATCCTTTTAATTTTTGAGGAATCTTGTTTCCACACCCACTTCCAATGATTCACATTATGGGATTGAAGTTGTAGGAGGTCATAGGTAGCTGCGGAGGAGAACCCTTCATCAGTGGAGCCCTACCAACAAGGTTTATCAGTGAATATTACCCAACGAAGGAGATGTATTTTGAGAATTTCCGGTACCAACTCCGGAGGGACAAGATTATTGATAGCATGTGTGTTCCATTGACCCTCCACATCAATCAATGTGTCAACAATGTCCAAATTTGTAAGATAGTGGTTAGGAACAGCTTCCACCCAAGGCTTATCACCACACCACTAGTCATGCCAAATTTGAACTTTGGCACCATTGCCAATAGTCCATTTCATACCTTTGCTCAAAACTGTTTTGGATTTCATAATACCTCTCCAAATAGGAGAAGCTTGTCCTTTCCTGGGCCAACTTTGGACATCATGGTGCTTGAGTTATTTCGCTTTTAACACCTTAGCCCATAACCCGTCGTCATCACTCACTAATTTCCACCCAAGTTTAGCAATAAGAGCTAGGTTTTGATCCTTAGCTCTATGAATGCCGAGACCTCTGTCCTCTTTTTCTTGCACACCTTATCCCACTTGATAAGGCGCACTTTTTTCTTATCTGGAATATCACTTCATAAAAAATCTCGGTTCAGCTTATCCATATCATCACACACATCATTTGGAATTAACAAAGTTTGCATTGAGTAAGTCGGGATGGCTGATGTGACAGATTGTATGAGTGTTGCACGACCCATCAAAGATAATGTTTGGGTTTTCCATCCACCAAGTTTCCTTTGCATCTTCTCCAAAATGGAGTTAAAATACCTTCGACTCACTCTATTATGCAATAGAGGGACCCCTAGATATTTTCCCAGATCATGTGTAAGGGGAAAGCCACACTTAGAACTTAAAGCTCTAGCATGCATACGATCCACATTAGCTTAAACAAAAAGTTTTGATTTGTGAGGGTTTAAATTTAGCTAGATAAATCACTAAACTCACTAAGAGTCGTTATTATACTCTCACAATTAGAGAGATCAGCTAAGGCAAACAGTATCAATCATCCGCAAAGAAAAGGTGGGTAATGCAAGGTCCACCCCTACACACAGAGATGCCTTGCCATTTTTTAGGCTCCACTTGGTGGTATATCTGTAGACGCGCCCGAACATCCCGGGAGGGAATCCCGTTTTGTTCATTGGGGCTCACTACAGTTCAGGACTCAATGTCACGGGCCTGTATATAATCTCGCAGAGTGCAATGCAAGGCCGATGAATCATTAAAGAGTCCAAATCCGACAAATCGTTTTTGAAAACAGATTTTTTGAAGGAAGTGCCAAACATGGACTGCTTTGCCAGATACAGAGTCGCCACCTAATGTAACAAGCCCGTGGGGGGACCTCGCTACAGCTCGAACTCGATTCGTGTCATGGTTCTTAATCTTGAACCAAAGAGTCCAAATCCGGCAAATCGTTTTGAGAAAACAGATTTTTGAAAGAAGTGCCAAACATGGACTGCTTTGCCAGATACAGAGTCGCCACCTAAATATTTTATTTTGGGAAATTTAGGAAACCCTGACTTGTTGCCTAACGCCACGTGTCCGTCATCACCAAAGTTGCCTCGGCTCGGGAACTTGGGTACGATTGGGGAAGGTCACTTCGTGAGCACCCCCGCTCGCCCGATACCGCTCGCCCGATCAAAGATCGGCCTCTACTAACCATGATATCAAGTTTTGAAAACATTATGCGTTCTTATTCCGGTTATTAGCCTAGATTTACTATGTGATGCGCACAGCATACAAGTATAGACTGGATCGCCTGAATTGGAACAAAACATTTCATGTTTGTTTTTGAAAGATGGTTTGCTACTCGCAAGTAGGCTTAAAATGCAAATTTTGCCACCCTCAGGTGGGCTTAGAAAATATGGTTTTGCCACTATCTAGTGGGCTTAAAACTCACAGTTAATGATTCGTTCCAATCTAAGTAACCCAACCTTCACCCACAGGCATTCAAGCAGGTATATCACATAAGCAAATAGCCTCATGGTAAGCATGCTATTCATGGCAGTCACTCACACGCATGCAAGGATGCTAAAGCATAACCACTTACCGAGTACTCCAAGCCAAAACAGAAGCTAATTAGAAATCCATGTATGATCCTAACTATACAGAAATGCCTAATGCAACACATGCAAAAATGCAACTATAGCAGGCTCGGCTATTCTAAACATGGCATATGAGATGCAATAGTTAACAAGTATTTAATTTGGAATTGAAATACAGATGCGGTTAGTATAGTGCGCCGAGCCCGGTGCATGCAAGACAGATGAATGAATGCAAACATACTATCATACTGTATGCTAATTGAAATATGCCCTAATCTAACCATCATAAGCAGATAAATAAAAGGGAAGAAAGACGTGGGGTTGGAAGACATACATCACACTTACGCACACTTATTACAACATTGCCCTCGCGCAGAGGGTCCGAATAAAATAATATACAGTCCCGAATAGTACAATCCAAATAAATAATACAGTCCGAAATATGTACAAAAATCCTAATTAATTACCGAATTAACTAAGAAAATAAATAACTGGCATGCAAGCCAGGGACTGCCTTGACTCTTCTTCAGATGATGAATGATGCATGTCCGGATTGCCTTTGTGCGAAAATTCATGGCGATGCCCCAGTTAGCCTTTGTTTTGCAATTATTCTTGGAAAGCGCGCCAAGTTCCAGAAGAATGCTAATTCTTGATTTGCTGCAACAGAGAGCAGAAAAGGGACATAGCAATGTATTTTCACAAATGTATGCATGCCTCGATCCTCGTGCCACCAATCACGCATATCGATGCATGATGGCCGAGGAGTCGAATTGCACGACTCAATATGAGATGAATGCACATATAAACATGACAAGGCCTAGACTCCATCATGGATAATCCGGAGTGTCGGCGACTGGGGAATTGAGACACGTTCCGTCACTCGGAGTACGAAACGTACCTCGTTTCCCGTGCTCGGGCTAACTCCTATTCCAAACACAATGCAATATGCATGACATGCATGAATGTAACTAACATACAACCTAGCATGCACAATGCTATGAAATGGCATACACGATCCACGAGGTAACATGGCATACACAATGCGCTAATATACAACCTAGCATACGCAATGCTATGAAATGAAATGGCATACACAATGCACAATGGGCTTACACCAACACAAGTGGACCTCAGCCACACTCACATAGGAGGCCATAAGATGGAAATGAGACACTCGAGATGCATGCACGCGTGCACGCATACCGAGGACCGAACCTAGGGCACGAATGCCACTCTAACAAGGCATGGCAAATCATGGAACATGGCATATAAGCATAAAAATTTCAGTAGCAAAATATGATGCAAAACAGCCCGAATCATGGAAACATGGCACCCGATGCATGGAATGGTCCCGAAATGCAAAACTAGGTACATGGAATGACCTATAGCTATACAAAACATGCATTTTTTGAACATGAGACCTAAATACAGAATCAAGGAAGTCCCAAAATAAACATATTTACAGTTTTAAACAAGACCAAACAGTGAGCACAAATGGGCCTAAGTTAGCATGCAAAAATGGGTAAAAAGGGGGGACAAAGAAGAAAGTGATGGTTGCTGGCCTCAAACAGAGGAGAGCCCTTCTACAATGTTGAAGAGGGGGCCAAAATATGGTATTTTACAGTTTATGATCAAACCCAAAACAGTGCACAAGCATGCCCAAAATACTATGAAAAATAAGGCCTAAAAAAGGTTTAAACACAAAGTACAAAAAGGATGCCTCAAACAGTAAAAGACCCTTAATAAAACATGAAGAGGGGGTCAAAATAAGGCCATTTATAGTTTGTACCAGAGCCCAAAAACAGAAGCACAAGAGGTTAACAAATCATGCAAAAATAAGGCCAAGAGAGGGGTATAAAGGCAAGTAGCAAATGGAAGTCTCAAACAGTGATGAGCCCTTCAACAATATTGAAGAAAGGCTCAAAATAGGCCACTTTATAGTTTATGACAGAACTCAAAACAGTTTATATATAGGCCAAAAATGCTATGCAAGAAAGAAGGATACAAGAGGGGTAATGAAGCAAGTGCAAAAAGGGAGCCTCAAACAGTGGGAGGCCCTTAAACAAACATTAAATAGAGCTCAAAAAAATGATATTTTCAGTTAGGGTCGGAGCACCAAAATGCAAGCACAAAGAGCTAAGATATGAACAAAGAAAAGGGTCAAAAAGGGGAGAAGAGGACTTACCCTTGAAGACTAATCTTTGACAGCCTTTTGGACCAAGAAATGCTGCCTCCTAAGCTCTGAGAAGACCCTCCAAGCTGCTGGAATGGAGTGGTGGTGTGGTGCTAAGTGATGGTGAGGAAATGGTGTAAGAATCAAAGGGTTTTTTAAGGCTTAGAGTAGAGAGAGAGAGAGATTTAATGTGATAGCTCCAAACCAAAATCTTCTAACCCCTAAAACACAGCTGGGGGGTCTGTTATATAGACACAAGAGGGTGGAAAAGAGGGGCAAAAATGGGGGGGGGGGGGGGAAATGAAATTCAAATTTTCCCCCCAAAATTGGCCTACAAGGGAGATAAAAGGGCAAGTGATAGTAGGAGATCTCAAACCGAAGAGAGCCCTTCAACAAAGTTGAAGAGGGGCTCAAAATAAGACACTTTGTAGTTTATGACAAGCCACAAAAATAAATAAAAGTAGGCCTAACTATCATGCAAGAAAAGGCCGAAAAGAGGGTTAAACACAAAGTACAAAAAGGATGCCTCAAACCGTAAAATACCCTTAATGAAACATGAAAAGGACCTCAAAATATGACTATCTCAAGTTCGGGTCGGAGCCCAAAAATGCAGAATGAAGGTTCGGGAGCCAAAACACGCAGTTCGGGGCCCCGAAAGTGGGCTGTTAGGCACCGGAAGTGGTGTCCGACCACGAAGTCGGTCTCTCGGACCACAGTGTCCCTCAAAAGGGAGGAAATAAGGTATGTTCCAAAAAACGGAGCAAACAGAGGTGGTTAAGCGGTCCCAAACCGAGGCACACGGCCGTCGGCTCCGAAAAACCGGAAACCGGGCTCTAAACGGGAAAAATGGCCTACGATCACGAAACGTAGCCTACGGCCATTGAGAGATGATCTACGAGACCTCTCCCTCCCTTTGGGAAGAGAAATCAGAGAAAACAGAGAAAACGGAGCCTGGTTCGCAAACCGAGACAAAGCACAAAATAGTTCGAAAGTCCGGAGGCAAGGCTCGCAGCCGGGACTCCGCAACCTCAGAACGAGCACAATATGCAACATCACCAAGCGCTCAATTGGTGACATCTGAGTCTTAAGGTCGGTCAAAAATGGGGTGTCTACAGTTGCCTCTCTTTGACAGAACTCGAAAGTCATAAGAATGACGGGAATGAATGTCAAAGCCCAGAGACGACCCATTTTTGACAAGGCCGAAGACTTAGTCAAAGCAGAAAAGATAGACAAAGATGTGCTCGCAGGCATGCCTGCAGGCAAGGGCAAAATGCAAATGATAATGCAAGAAGCCGAACATAACTTATGATCATGCAAAGAAACATAGGGACGTATCCCGGTACTTCGGAAAGGTATTAGCATTGTAACGTATTCCAGATGCTCTTAACCAAAGATGGAGAAACATGGGGACGTATCCCGGTGTTTAGGGACGTATCCCAAGGTTTAGGGACGTATCCCAGGATTAGGGAGTATCCCAGAGGTTAGAGACGTATCCCAAAGATTAGGGACGTATCCCAAAGGTTAGGGACGTATCCCAGAGGTTAGGGACGTATCCCAAAGATTAGGGACGTATCCCAAAGATTAGGGACGTATCCCAGAGGTTAGGGACGTATCCCAAAGATTAGGGACGTATCCCAAAGGTTAGGGACGTATCCCAGAGGTTAGGGACGTATCTCAAAGGTTAGGGACGTATCCCAGAGGTTAGGGACGTATCCCAAAGATTAGGGACGTATCCCAGAGGTTAGGGACGTATCCCAGAGGTTAGGGACGTATCCCAAAGATTAGGGACGTATCCCAAAGGTTAGGGACGTATCCCAGAGGTTAGGGACGTATCCCAGTGGTTAGAAAAAAAGGAGAAACATAAGGACGTATCCCGGTGTTCTGCAAGGAATGTGAAACATAAGGACGTATCCCGGTGTTCCGCAAGGAATGTGAAACATAGGGACGTATCCCGGTGTTTCGGAAAAGGGATAAGCATTGGAACGTATTCCAAATGCTCTAAACCAGAGGAAGTCTGACCCGTCGTACGTGCGAGGAGAAAGAAAGACAATTGCAAGTGAAAAGGTGCATAACAATGCAAGATAGATGTGCATAATCAATGCAATAAATGAGAATAACAATGCTAGTGAAGTGGGTGCATAACAATGCAATTGGAATGGGCATCACAATGCAAGTATGAGAAGTGCATAACAATGCGGGTGGAAGGATGCATAACAATGCAAGTGGAATGTGTGCGACAACGCATATTTGAAACAAAATACCGAATAAGGGAATACAAGCCTTAACGAGACCAGATTAAAACGCGACCTCCGATTTACCTTTCGGAGGGGTTTGCAACACATTCAGCTCAAAAATGGGCACACCCTGTTCATATTAGAGAGAGATAACATCTGTTGCTGCTTTAATCGCCATTCTGACTTGAAGCAGGCTTACACTTGGGATAGAGGCACGCTCATTCTTCGGAACACTGACAAGGTCTGAAGAGGTACATCCGGAATACAATCTCAAAATTCGCTGAAGGTGAAACACACTCAGATGCTTCGATTTTCCCTCTTTTCTTTTGCTTTGCAGTTTGGAACCCACATAGCTTCAGATAGGTCCTTGTTTCACTGTTCTCACATGACCTGGGTTAAACCCTGCAGTTTTCGAAAGAACAAATTCCTTTTTTGCACAAATGTGGAGAATGGCATAGCACTCTGAGTACACAACAAATCATTTTTGAAATTGAGGAAATGAGTTCTCGACCGGGTATTGAGCCTACAACTGAACACAGCAAGACAACTCAACACGGAAATAAAAGGCACACAACCTAAACACCACTCAACAAAGGAAAAACAAGGTAAAACAACCTAAACACATAGAGACACGCTCGGAACAACTCAAAGCAAGAATCGAGACAAACAAAACAAGAGACATGACATACAGACATGTTACAAAGACGAGAGACCTCTTAGTGCACGAGGAGCCAGTTTCTCCGGGTATTATTCCCACCCTTTCTCATTTGTGATTCTCACATCACTCGGCTCTCAGGCTCTGTTTTTCTGAAAAAGCCCTTTTCTCACTTTTTCTTTCAGCACACATCTCTCTATTCTTCAATCTCTCATTTTTTATCCCTCCCCTTGGTGGTTGATGGATAAACAGGAAGTTGCGGGCTCTTGCCCCTAGCATGCTGCTAGATCCTTCTACTTCTACGCGCAGCTAGTGAGTTCCTCCCACAGAGGGGTTGTGCTACAACTGGGTGTGTAGCGAATCTGCAGCTGACATCGGTTGACGATGCTCTACTGGGGAGTTTGGACGTGATAAGATCTGTCCAGATGATGGAGTGGGATATCTTGCCCCATTCCAGTTCGTGCTTCGCACTTTGCTTGATACCTCGTTGCTTGGAGGATGAGAGAGCTTTCTGCCCTTTTGCTGTTAGCTTCAGTTGTGCCCTATTCTGGCAGGTGGAGTGCCCTTCTTGGCAAGTGCGTTGATAAAGGGGAAAAGACAGGGAACCTGACTCAACTGTGTCTCTAGTTCATCATTTTGACCATTTTTTGTTTTTGATTTCTACTAAAACAGTTTTGACCAAAATGAGAGTTAGATCAACATGCTTGTTCGATTTTTGATTTAAAATCATGCAAGTTAGGTTATGAGCACTGAAAATTTTCCTTTTTTAGGTCCATGAAAAGGGTCTAGTTTTGGAAAATATAGAATGATTTTTGAGAAAATAGTCAATCTCAGTAAAAATTCTCAAAAACTATTTTGCAAACGGCCATTGCTCAACGAGCATGAAACCTACTCCTGAGATGCGCAACCTCGGATCCAAAGGAAAACTGCCCCGTGCTTGAAGAGAGCTGTATGGCAACGGAAAGTTGCCCCTTGTTTGAACGGCACCGCGGCGCATTGAATGGCAACGGAAAGTTGCCCCTTGTTTGAATGGCGCCGCGGCACACTGAATGGCAACGAAGAGTTGCCCCTTGTTTGAATGGCGCCGCAGCACACTGAATGGCAACGAAGAGTTGCCCCTTGTTTGGATAGCACCGCGGCGCATTGTAGTCAGTCCTCAGAGTGACGAACACAACCAAATCCTCAGATACAAAGAAGACAAAGATGACCAGAACCATCGCATGGACACAATCAAATTGAAGTGTTTTACGACTGGACTTCAGGATGAAGTTGCCTACGTATCCCAAAGATGGGAATCAAGCCTTACATAGTTCGGGGTTAAGGTACACTCGGGTATTAACCTCTCCTTTTTAGGCTCTAACTTTTGCCAAGGCGCCCGTCGCGGGTTTTCGACCTTGCGAGCTTTGTTCTTCTTTCTTTCTCTTTTCAATTCTTTTATTCTTTTTTTTGATATTCTTTTCTTTTCCTTTTTTTTTTTTGCATTTTTTCTTTCTTTTTTTTTTCTTTTCTTTTCTCTTTCTTCTTTTTGCTTTTGGTATATATCTTTTCTTGCTCTAACTTTTGCCTGGGTCGCCCTTTCCGGGTTTTCGGCCCAGCGAGCCTCTCAAAGGGTAAAAATGTAACAATTTCATGCCAAATGGTTTTAGGATCTCGAAGCCATCCGTATCCAAGAGAGTGGCTGTTGTATCGATTTGCAGAAGGATCTATCTTCGGCTCTTCGAGCACATCGGACATTTTCGCCCCTAGTTTGAGGGGTGTTTCTGTTCTAGCTTCGCAAGCTTCTTCTGATGAGGTCTGATCTTCTTGATCTGACTTTGGTGCCTCTTGTTCGAGGGCTGTTTCAAATCTGGCCACACAGGCCTCATATCGCGGTTGACCGCTGAACACTCTGAATCCAAGGTCAAGGTTTGAAAGCAAGGGCTCAAGTCTCGAGGCTGAGAGCGATCCTAAGCTGCACAATCTCAAGAGCGATTCCACACAGGTCTTCGCAGGACCGCGCAAAACATTTTGTTTTTGAAAATTTTTAAGAAAGTGACAAATCGCTCATGCTGAAGATAGTGTGAAACCAATCTGGATCAAGCCAGGATCCTTCTCAGTACTCAAGCTAACAAGCATGATTTCATTCATTAAGGGCTTAGCACGCCTCTCTTTCTCTCAATTGATCAAAATTTTGCAAATCCCGAGGAATTCCTTCCTCTTCGTTTTCACCGCAGTGTTCAAAAAGTTTTGAAAAACTTAGGTCGTTACAACGACTTCGAGGCACAGAAAAGACAAAGTTCTTAGTCAAATGCTGCCATCTCATTCAGAACTCTCGGCATAACTGGCACAAGGCAGAAGCAAACGCGAGAGCGTGAAAGTCACTGCTGTTTCATTCAAAATCTGCTGGCACAACTGGCTCCCTGGCAGAAACAGACTCAAAACAAAACAAAAAGACAAACGCAAAACAAAATGGTGACGCCCGAGGTAACACCCCCGGAATCACCCGACTCCTATACAACAGGACTGACTCGATATAACAAGATAGACCCGAAACAAAAAGACCGACTCAAAACAGACTCAAAACAACAAGACTGACCCAATACCCAAGTCAGAAAGCACAAAACCAGCATTCACAAATGCTCAAAACAGTACGTGCCATACGCCATATCTGGAGTAAATCGAGTGCCATCCGCATGTGGTTCATCCCCCGATCACATAGTCACATTATCCCCCACAGGTTCACTGGTCGAGTGCCGACAGACTTTGCTGGACTGGTGCGGGGATGACCCTGTTGTCAAACAGATCTTGTACATCATGGCGCAGACGAAAGCAACTGTCAGTGTCATGACCGGTTTGTTGATGGTACGCACAGTACCTAGTATGGTCATGCTTTGGAGGGAGAGGATCAGGTAAAGGCCGTTGTTCCAATGGTTTCAGATGTCCTTTCCAGATTAAGGCCTCTAGAGCCTTTGACAAAGGCATATAAAGTGGGGTGAAAACCCTCTTGACTCGGGGTGGATATTTGGCTGTCTGTGAGCTACTTCCGGACGCACCGGTGAATGGGGTAGCTTTTTTTGATGTGGTGGTGGTGACCATGCCCACTTCAGAAGATCTTGCAGCTGCATCACCGCTGGTGGTTGCATTCGAACTGCGGGTAAACGCCCTCTTGGGCTGCTCCTTCTCCTGGTCAATGAGGCCCTATTTCATAGCATCCTCGATCTGTACTCCCATCTCATGCAAATCTGAAAAGGTAGGGAAGGGGAGCACGACCATTTTCTGCATTAGTTTGGGCTGGAGGTTGCGCACAACCATCCGTATTTGATCCTTATCCGTTGGCCTAATGGTCATCATTGAGGCCTTGGCCCTCCAGCGGGCCACGAATTCTGAGAAGCTCTCCTTAGGCTCCTGCCTCGTCGTCTTAAGATCACGGGTCATAATCTCGATTTGGGTATTGTATGAATATTGTGCGACGAAGGCCTCGGCCATCTCCTCCCAGCTTCGTTTCACTGAATCCTCCAATTTGGCGTACCAGATGGCCGCAATACCCGACAGGGTCCTGCCAAAAAGGGAGAGCTTCTGTAATCTTGTCAAGCCCATCGGGCGCAGAACATCTGAAAACAAACTCAGGTGGACCATGGGATCTCTTGACCCGTCAAAACGGTCGATGTGAGGCATTTTGAACTTGTCCGGCAGTGTCACAGCTGCGTCGGTGTACCCGTCCTCAATGTCCGGGATAGACTTTACCCCCTGGGATTTTTTGAACAACTTTTCAAGCTTGCTCAACTTCAACGCTGTAGGGTCGACCTCGAACTCAAAGGGAGAGTCCGGTAGATTGGTAGGTGTTTTGGACAGCTGGGGTAAAATTGGGAGCGGAGTCGGCCCTACCGGAATGTCCGTACCTTCCTGGACATTGGGTGTTTCCCCGGGTGTCTGAACCCCTGATGGTGGTGGAGCTTGATGCGAAGCAGATGCTCCGTTTTGCTGTTGCAACCTAGTGATGAGCTCAGCTTGCTGAGCCATGATTGCAGCCTGCTGCTTGGAAAATTCCGCCTGGCGGACAGCGTCTTGCTGCATGAGTTTCATAATTTCTTGCATCTGGCGCATCATTGCCTCCATCCCTGACGTGTTCTGCTGATCCATCTGACTGACTGGTATCTATCCCTGCAGTAGAAACTGAGACCTCAGCCTGACTATTCACTGGTGGGGTGGATAAGGGCCACTGATCTGGTAACTGCTGAACTGGTGATTTGTGCCCAACTGGCCCTTTTACCCTGCCTCTGGCAAATGAACACTGATTGCCCTTGAACTGAATCTCTGACTTGACAAAGTCTATCAGCACAAGTTCGATGAACCTCAAGGGATATCGGAGCCTTCTGAAGCTATGGTTCCAGGACTACCTAGCAAAAGAGAAAACAGACAGCACCTCAGCTCAACTTCACCAAAACAGATACGAGTGTAATAGGATGACTGTGCCCTTTACTGAATTCTGCCCAAAGTTCTGCCTGTAAACTGATACCCTCAGGTAAAACTGATTCCTCAAATACTGATGGTGATGCCCGCAGGCCTGATACTCAAACTTGCAAACTGATACATGCATTCCTGTAGAGACACACTCTAAAAGCACATAGCAGATAAGTGAGAGCCAAAACACCCCTATGTTGGGGTAGGGTTTCCCTGTCCTATTTTGTCAGGAGCTAGGGTTTCACTACGCACGCAGCGGTTTCAAACAACCTATATCGGGTAAGCAACCTGTCCTAGTTTGGAATGGTCACTACGGATTCCGAATATGCACTAGGTCGAATGGTCGAAAAGGGTGCCTCGGTAAAACCGGGGTTTGTGTTCCCATACTGGCAGAGCCCATAACCGGTCAGCCTTACGGACATGCCTCGACAAGATAAGCCATCGGCAAACCGTTCAGGAATAGCAGATGGCAAACACGGTGTCCTAGGCGCACCAATGCAAATGCAATGCAAAGAAACACACAAGTGTAGTCAAAACCAGATATCATGAGTTTGAGTCAAGTTCTCTAAATCCCCAGCAGAGTCGCCAGAAACTGTAACAAGCCCGCGGGGGGACCTCGCTACAGCTCGGACTCGATTCGTGTCACGGTTCTTAATCTTGAACCAAAGAGTCCAAATTCGACAAATCGTTTTGAGAAAACAGATTTTTGAAAGAAGTGCCAAACATGGACTGCTTTGCCAGATACAGAGTCGCCACCTAAATATTTTATTTTGGGAAATTTAGGAAACCCTGACTCGTTGCCTAAGGCCACGTGTCCGTCATCACCAAAGTTGCCTCGGCTCGGGAACTTGGGTACGATTGGGGAAGGTCACTTCGTGAGCACCCCCACTCGCCCGATCAAAGATCGGCCTCTACTAACCATGATATCAAGTTTTGAAAATATTATGCATTCTTATTCCGGTTATTAGCCTAGATTTACTATGTGATGCGCACAGCATACAAGTATAGACTGGATCGCCTGAATTGGAACAAAACATTTCATGTTTGTTTTTGAAAGATGGTTTGCTACTCGCAAGTAGGCTTAAAATGCAGATTTTGCCACCCTCAGGTGGGCTTAGAAAATATGGTTTTGCCACTATCTAGTGGGCTTAAAACTCACAGTTAATGATTCGTTCCAATCTAAGTAACCCAACCTTCACCCACAGGCATTCAAGCATGTATATCACATAAGCAAATAGCCTCATGGTAAGCATGCTATTCATGGCAGTCACTCACACGCATGCAAGGATGCTAAAGCATAACCACTTACCGAGTACTCCAAGCCAAAACAGAAGCTAATTAGAAATCCATGCATGATCCTAACTATACAGAAATGCCTAATGCAACACATGCAAAAATGAAACTATAGCAGGCTCGGCTATTCTAAACATGGCATATGAGATGCAATAGTTAACAAGTATTCAATTTGGAATTGAAATACAGATGCGGTTAGTATGGTGCGCCGAGCTCGGTGCATGCAAGACAGATGAATGAATACAAACATGCTATCATACTATATGCTAATTGAAATATGCCCTAATCTAACCATCATAAGAAGGTAAATAAAAGGGAAGAAAGACGTGGGGTTGGAAGACATACATCACACTCACGCACACTTATTACAACATTGCCCTCGCGCAGAGGGTCCGAATAAAATAATATACAGTCCCGAATAGTACAGTCCAAATAAATAATACAGTCCGAAATATGTACAAAAATCCTAATTAATTACTGAATTAACTAAGAAAATAAATAACTGGCATGCAAGCCAGGGACTGCCTTGACTCTTCTTCAGATGATGAATGATGCATGTCCGGGTTGCCTTTGCGCGGAAATCCATGGCGATGCCCCAGTTAGCCTCTGTTTTGTAATTATTCTTGGAAAGCACGCCAAGTTCTGGAAGACTGCTAATTCTTGATTTGCTGCAACAGAGAGCAGAAAAGGGACATAGCAATGTATTTTCACAAATGTATGCATGCCTCGATCCTCGTGCCACCAATCACGCATATCGATGCATGATGGCCGAGGAGTCGAATTGCACGACTCAATATGAGATGAATGCACATATAAACATGACAAGGCCTAAACTTCATCATGGATAATCCGGAGTGTCGGCGACTGGGGAATTGAGACACGTTCCGTCACTCGGAGTACGAAATGTACCTTGTTTCCCGTGCTCGGGCTAACTCCTATCCCAAACACAATGCAATATGCATGACATGCATGAATGTAACTAACATACAACCTAGCATGCACAATGCTATGAAATGGCTTACACGATCCACGAGGTAATATGGCATACACAATGCGCTAATATACAACCTAGCATACGCAATGCTATGAAATGAAATGGCATACACAATGCATAATGGGCTTACACCAACACAAGTGGACCTCAGCCACACTCACATAGGAGGCCATAAGATGGAAATGAGACACTCGAGATGCGTGCACGCGTGCACGCATACCGAGGACCGAACCTAGGGCACGAATGCCACTCTAACAAGGCATGGCAAATCATGGAACATGGCATATAAGCATAAAAATTTCAGTAGCAAAATATGATGCAAAACAGCCCCGAATCATGGAAACATGGCACCCGATGCATGGAATGGTCCCGAAATGCAAAACTAGGTACATGGAATGACCTATAGCTATACAAAACATGTATTATTTGAACATGAGACCTAAATACAGAATCAAGGAAGTCCCAAAATAAACATATTTACAGTTTTAAGAAAGGCCAAACAGTGAGCACAAATGGGCCTAAGTTAGCATGCAAAAATGGGTAAAAAGGGGGGACAAAGAAGCAAGTGATGGTTTCTGGCCTCAAACAGAGGAGGGCCCTTCTACAATGTTGAAGAGGGGCCCAAAATATGATATTTTAAAGTTTATGATCAAACCCAAAACAGTGTACAAGCATGCCCAAAATACTATGCAAAATAAGGCCTAAAAAAGGTTTAAACACAAAGTACAAAAAGGATGCCTCAAACAGTAAAAGACCCTTAATGAAATATTAAGAGGGGGTCAAAATAAGGCTATTTATAGTTTGGACCAGAGCCCAAAAACAGAAGCACAAGAGGCTAACAAATCATGCAAAAATAAGGCTAAGAGAGGGGTATAAGGGCAAGTAGCAAATGGAAGCCTCAAACAGTGATGAACCCTTCAAAAATATTGAAGAAGGGCTCAAAATAGGTCACTTTACAGTTTATGACAGAGCTCAAAATAGTTTATATATAGGCCAAAAATGCTATGCAAGAAAGAAGGATACAAGAGGGGTAATGAAGCAAGTGCAAAAAGGGAGCCTCAAACAGTGGGAGGCCCTTAAACAAACATGAAATAGAGCTCAAAAAAATGATATTTTCAGTTAAGGTTAGAGCCCCAACATGCAAGCACAAAGAGCTAAGATATGAACCAAGAAAAGGGTCAAAAAGGGGAGAAGATGACTTACCCTTGAAGACTAATCTTTGACAGCCTTTTGGACCAAGAAATGCTGCCTCCTAAGCTCTGAGAAGACCCTCCAAGCTACTGGAATGGAGTGGTGGTGTGGTGCTAAGTGATGGTGAGGAAATGGTGTAAGAATCAAAGGGTCTTTTAAGGCTTAGAGAGAGAGAGAGAGAGAGAGAGAGAGAGAGAGAGAGAGAGATTTAATGTGAGAGCTCCAAACCAAAATCTTTTAACCCCTAAAACACAGCTGGGGGGTCTGTTATATAGACACAAGAGGGTGGAAAAGAGGGGAAAAATGGGGGGGGGGGAAATGAAATTCAAATTTTCCCCCAAAATTGGCCTACAAGGGAGATAAAGGGGCAAGTGATAGTAGGAGATCTCAAACCGAAGAGAGCCCTTCAACAAAGTTGAAGAAGGGCTCAAAATAAGACACTTTGTAGTTTATGACAAGCCACGAAAATAAATACAAGTAGTCCTAAACTATCATGCAAGAAAAGGCCTAAAAGAGGGTTAAACACAAAGTACAAAAAGGATGCCTCAAACAGCAAAATACCCTTAATGAAACATGAAAAGGACCTCAAAATATGACTATCTCAAGTTTGGATCAGAGCCCAAAAATGCAGAATGAAGGTTCGGGAGCCAAAACACGCAGTTCGGGGCACCGAAAGTGGGCTGTTAGGCACCGGAAGTGGTGTCCGACCACGAAGTCGGTCTCTCGGACCACAGTGTCCCTCAAAAGGGAGGAAATAAGGTATGTGCCAAAAAACGGAGCAAACAGAGGTGGTTAAGTTGTCCCGAACCGAGGCACACGGCCGTTGGCTCCGAAAAACCGGAAACCGGGCTCCAAACGGGAAAAATGGCCTACGACCACGAAACGTAGCCTACGGCCACTGAGAGATGATCTACGAGACCTCTCCCTCCCTTTGGGAAGAGAAAACAGAGAAAATGGAGCCTGGTTCGCAAACTGAGGCAAAGCACAAAAGAGTCCGGAAGTCCGGAGGCAAGGCTCGTAGCCGGGACTCCGCAATCTCAGAATGAGCACAATATGCAACATCACCAAGCGCTCAATTGGTGACGTCTGAGTCTTAAGATCGGTCAAAAATGGGGTGTCTACACCTAAATATTTATTTTGGGAGAATTTAGGAAACCGTGACTCGTGCTTAAGGCCACGTGTCCGTCATCACCAAAGTTGCCTTGGCTCGGGAACTTGGGTACGATTGGGGAAGGTCACTTCGTGAGCACTCCTGCTCGCCCGATCAAAGATCGGCCTCTACTAACCATGATATCGAGTTTTGAAAACATTATGTGCTCTTATTCCGGTTATTAGCCTAGAATTACTATGTGATGCGCGCAGCATACAAGTATAGACTGGATCGCCTGAGTTGGAACAAAACATTTCATGTTTGTTTATTTTGAAAATGGTTTGATGGTGCTACCCGCAAGTAGGCTAAGACGTGGATTTGCCACCCTCGAGTGGGCTTAGAAAACGTGATGGTTTGCCACTCTCAAGTGGGCTTAAAACTCACAGTCAATGCATTATTCCAATTCAGATAATCCAACCTTCACCCACAGACATTCAGGCGGGTATATCACATAAGCACATAGCCTCATGGTAAGCATGCTATCATGGCAGTCACTCACACACATGCAAGGATGTTAAAGCATAAAAGCTTACCTAGTGCTCCGAGCCAAAACAGAAGCTATGTTAGAAATCCATACATGATCCTAACTATGCTGAAATGCCTAATGCAACACCTGCAGGAATGCAACTACAATAGGCTCGGCTATTCTAAAGATGGCATGTGAAATGCTACAACTAACAAGTATTCAACTCAGAATTGAAATACAATGCAGTTAGTATGATGCGCCGAGGCTGGTGCATGCAAGACAGATGTGGATGCAAACATGCGAGTACAAGTATGCTAATTGAAACATGCCCTAAACTAACCATCATAAGCTGGTAAATAAAAGGGAGAAAGATGTGGGGTTGGAAGACATACATCAGACACACGCACACTTATTACACAATTGTGCCTTCGCTCAGAGGGTCCGAATAAATAATACAGTCCGAATAAATAATGACAGTCTGAATAAATAATTAAATATTACAAAACCCTAATTAATTAACAAATTAACTAGGAAAGCAAGTAAATTAGCATGCAAGCTAAATGGACCGCCTCAGCTCTGTTCCGAATGATGAAAGATGCATGCTCGAGCTGCCTTGTCGGAAAATTCCTCGCGATGCCCCGATTTGCCTTTGTTTGAAATTAAACCCGGAATGCTGTGCAAAGCTCTAGAAGGTTGCTGATTTCTGGTTTGTTGCAACAGAGAGCAAGAAAGGGACATGGAAAAGTATTTTCACATATGTATGCACACCTCGATCCTCGTGTCACCAATCACGCATCTCGATGCGTAATGGCCGAGGAGTCGAATTGCACGACTCGATGTGACATGAATGGGCATATAAACACAACAAGGCCTAGACTCCATCATGGTTAATCCGGAGTGTCGGCGACCAGGAATTGAGACACGTTTTGTCATTTTGAGTACGAAACGTCCCTCGTTTCCCATGCTTGGGCTAACTCCTATCCCAAACACAATGCAAATGAGATGGCATACACAATGTGACTAACATGTAACCTAGCATAGGCAATGCTATGGATTAAAATGGCATACACAATGCACGTGACATAACATGTCATACACAATGCTCTAACATGCAACCTAGCATACGCAATGCTATGGACTAAAATGGCATACATAATGCACGATGGACTTACACCAATATGAGTGGACCTCAGCCACACTCACATCAGTGGCCATACATGAAAATGAGACAACCGAAATACATGCAAACATGCACGAATGCAATGGACCGATCCTAAGGCACAACATACAACTCTAACAAGGTATGGCAAGGAATGAAATATGACATACAAACAAACAAGTTCTAGCTCTGAAACATGATATACAATGGCCCCGAATCAAGCAAATATGTCACACAATGCATGCTAGGGGGCCCGGGTACCGAAACTAGTGAAGTGCGTTACACTAGAGGTACCCAAAGCAATGCACAAATGGCAAAACCAACCCCAAACAGACCCTAGGCAGGTCTGAAACAGTGGGAAAAATGGCCTAAAATGATGGCTCAACATGCAAGAAAATGGAGCTCATCCAATGGCCCGAAAACAAGGCATTCATGGACAACTCTCAAGAACACTTAAGGAGTATAAAACATGGCAATATGGCATTGATACAAGCTCTAAAATATGATGTATAATGGACTCAAAACATGAACACACCTCAGTATATGCATGGAATGAGCCTTAAAACTCAAAGTTGAGCATGGGTATTGAACTACAAGCATGCAAAAAAAACATCATTCGACCATGAGACCCAAAAACAGAGCTAAGGCAGTCCAAAATATGCACAAAATCAGTTTAAGGCATGGCCAAAAAGTGCTAAAATCAAGGGTCAACAAAGCATGCAAAGAAAGCTAGTGAACCATGAGTTGCACTACAACTATATGAAACACATGAGGGCTCACCAAACCAGACAAAAACAGAAGTATTCCATGCCAAAATATGCCCAAATAACCACTAGAATTCAGTCAATGCATGCAAGAATGATAGACTCCTTTGATGGGCTAATAAGAGGGTTATTCTACACATATATGATGGACATACAAAATGGAAAAACCACCTCTGGAAAGAGGTTATGACAGCCGTAAAACCCACCAAAAAGGCCCTGAAATTAGTCTAGGAAGCATGCAAGTGAAAGACTCTTTGAAAGGCCTTGAATAGGATTGTTCTACACATGCATAATAGACATTCAAAATGGCCAAAAGGGCTCTGGACAGAGCTTATGCAGACCTTAAAACTCACCAAATAGGGCCTGAAACATGACTTCAAAACATGCAAAATGGAGCTCCTTTGGAAGACCAACAAAGCTAGTAAAGAGAACAAGGGGTGAGAGGGTCACCCCTCTCTGATTTTAGGGCTTAAAAACACATATTGGCCATTGAAAATCCACTAGATTTCAGTGGCCAAAAGGCCAAACCAAGGCCAATACAAATGCTCTAATGCATAGCCCTAAACATGAGGGAATGAAGCATGCAAAGGGGAAGATGACCCCAAATAGAAAAATGACCTTAATAAAACTTAAAGAGGAGCTCAAAAAAAAACTTTTTTCAGCTTATGTCGAAGTCCAAAAATGCTTAGAAATATGGGTAAAGTATGGAGCAAAACAATGTCAAAATGGGGAAAATGGTGACTTACCCTTGTAGAGCCGACCCTCAGCAACTTTTGGACCAAGGTAATGAGCCTTCGACCTCTGCAAATCAGTTCCAAGGTGCTTGGATGGATGGTGGAGGTGTTGTGCTAGGAGGTGTACTGTAATGGGTGCAAAAATAATGGGGTTTGGGGCTTGAAGAAGAGAGCTATGGAGGGAGAAGTGTATAAGCCTCAGCCAAAATTTTCCAACCCTAGCAAATGGAGAGGAGACCCTCTCTTATAGAAGACAAAGGGCCAAGGCTTCTCTAAGAAGCCTCAACAAAGGGTCAAAGCTTCTAAAAGAAGCTTAACCAAAAGGGTCAAGCTTCTTGAGGAAGCTAGACCAAAGGGGTCAAGCTTCCTCAAGAAGCTTGACAAAGAGTCAAGCTTCCCTTAAAAGCTAAGCAAAAAGGGTCAAAGCTCCCTTAAGAAGGCAAACAAAAAGGTTAAATCTCGGAGGATGGGGCAAATGCCTCCCAGCTGGCACAGCTATATTGTACTCAAAAAGACCAAAAAGCAGAAGGCTGGCCGACCAGCCTAGGTGGTCAGCCGGCCACTCCCCCTGGTCGGCCAACCAAGGTTCAAAAAGGTCAAGAAGAAAAGCTGGTTGGCCTACCCAGAAAGGTGGCCTCCCAGGTGAATGCAAAACAGTGGTGGTATGGGAGACCAGAAAATATGACCCAGGTGAGAGGAAAACCAACTTTCTAGCAAGGTTCAAAAGGGTCAGGAAGAAAAGCTGGTTGGCCTACCCATATTGGTGGCCTCCCAGATGAATGCAACACAATGGTGGTAAGGGAGACCCGAAATTATTGCTCAAAAGTGAGGGAGACCACCTATCTGCCAAGAAAAATCGGCTGACTGGGGAAAGGTGGTCTCCAAGAAGAAAAGGTGGTCTCCCACCCTACTTCCACCTTCCTAACAATGAAAATAGGGTCCATGCCAAAAATGAACCCACATCGATGCAAAATGAAGGTTCGGGGGCCAAAACGCGCAGCCGGGGGCCCCGAAAACTGACTACGAAGCACCGGAGGTGGCGTACGACCACGAAGGTGGTCTCTCGGGCCACAGTGTCCCTCTAAAGAGAGGAAAAAAGGTGTGTACCAAAAATCGGAGCAAACGGCGGTAGTTAAGCGGTCCCGAACCGAGGCACACGACCGACGACTCCGAAAATCGGAAACTGGTCTCCAAACGAGAAAAATGGCCTACGACCACGAAACGTAGCCTACGGCCACTGAGAGATGGTCTATGAGACCTCTCCCTCCCTTCAGGAAGAGAAAATAGAGAAAACAGGACCTGTTTCGCAAACCGAGACAAAGCACAAAAGAGTCCCGAAGTTCGGAGGCAAGGCTTTCAGTCGAGACCCCGCAACCTCAGAATGAGCACAATATGCATCATCACCGAGCGCTCAATCGACGACGTCTGAGTCTTAAGGTCGGTCAAAAATGGGGTGTCTACAGTTGCCCCTCTTTGACAGAACTCAGAAGTCATAATTGACGGGAGTGAATGTTAAAACCCAGAGATGACCCATTTTTGACAAGGCCGAAGACTTAGACAAACAGGCAAGATAAACAAAGAGATGTGCCCACAGGCATGCCCGCAGGCGGAGGAAAAATGCAAAACAATATGCACCAAGTCGAACGTAACTCATGATCATGCAAGGCAGCAAGCTGTAATGAAGCAAATATTCACAATAGATGCAACAATTTTAAGCAAGAATGCAAAACAACAACTACATTTCATGCAGTAAGAATGCAGAGAATTATTCGATTCTCGTCACGTCTCACACGGAGAAGATACAATACCTGTGCGGCTCATCTGGTTGCACTAGCTTCAAATGAACCGTACATACAATATCGTGCCTGCAAAAGAGAGAAACTTAACAAGCACAACATAATTAGCAACACATGTTCAACACTACATCGAATGTAGACAAACATGGTGCCGATAGGAAAGTGTATTGCAATGCGAGAGAAGCGTGCGTGACAACGCAAGTTAAGCATGGAGGTATGACAATACCGGTGAAACGTGCACCACAATGTAAGCGATGTTCATAACAATGCAAGTGGCATGCATAACAACGCAAGATAAGTGCGACTTTACGAGCATGTTTAAAACAAAACATCGAGCAAAGAAATGCGAGCTTTGACGAGGACAACTCAATCGCGACCTCCAGTTCACCTTCCGGAGGGGTCACAACGTATTCAAAAAGGATACACCTCGCTCTCGGCGAGTAACGATGAAACACGCATCGAAAGTTGGAGTTGAAGTTCCCGCGGAGGGATTTCGCGCCGAAAAGTGCACTTTCCTTGTACTTTCTTGAGAGCCGGGGACTCCGATCACCACCAAAATTTGCAGGGAGCTCAAAAAGGCATTGGAGACCACCTAGGAGGGCCACCGACCAGGTTTAGAGGCCACCGACCAGGTTTGGGGCAAGGGGGTGGTCGGCCTACCAGAAAATGTGGTCGGCTGACCACCTAGCCAAAAATAGGGGCAGTTTTGTCCTTTCACCCTTGTTTCTTTAAATACACATGTCCAAAGCTCTTTTCCTCATAACTTCAGATCCGAAATTGTCTCCTCCTCCTTCCTAGACCATTTTCTCCCTCAGATCTGTGCTCTATACGCGTTTTCCAACGCCCCACGCAAAGTTGTTTCGTGAAATCCTTTAGTTTTCTTCACTTTGGACCGATTAAAATTTGATTTCGGAGCTTCTTTTCCCATTTTCACCACTTGAGGTAAGTTTGTCTCAATATTTGGAACATTTTCTCCGGAGTTGACTTTTGTTGACTTTTTCATTTCCCGAGAGTTGACTTTTGTTGACTTTTTCCAATTTTGGCTCATTTCGCTCATTTTTGCTCATTTTTGCAGATTTCTTGAGATGACAAGTCATTTTCCTC
Organism: Camellia oleifera; assembly: GCA_022316695.1. NCBI lineage: Eukaryota > Viridiplantae > Streptophyta > Magnoliopsida > Ericales > Theaceae > Camellia > Camellia oleifera. The sequence goes on from CM039319.1 coordinate 53,422,903, forward strand.
AGGGCGGAGGTCCTCCAGGTGCCGGGGGTGAGCCAGACATTATGTCTTTACCTTCAAAGATTCGGCCATTTATTCCCAAGAGGTATGACCCTCCGACACATATCCTCCATCGGGTAGTTTTCTATCATTTTACCGATTTTGATGATCGAGCACCTATGGATCTACTATTGCGGGAGCCAGAGTCCCACCTCTCCTATTAGGCACGGGAGGTATATACTTCACTTTTTACATTTTCTGCAATATATTCTGCATTTTCGTGCATTTCATGCTTTCGCTATGCATGCTTATCTGCTTGTTCTGAATGCGTTCACACACCATACTTCTGCTTATTCTAGCACACTGCTCGCAGCACAGTATTTTGTTAAGTTGACACGTAACCCAAGCACTCGAATTTCTGAACATACAGCTCATACTTTGATGATGAACACATAGCCCACTATTTGACGACGAACACACAGTCCACTGTTTTCTGAAATCTGAACACACAACCCAAACTTTGATGTTGAACACACGGCTCACACTTTGATGATGAACACACAGCCCACTGTTTTTGAAGCCTGAACACATAGCTCAAACACTTGACTTTCTGAACACGCAACCCAAAACCGTTGAGGTGAACATACAGCCCACTATTTCTGAAGTCTGAACACGCAGCCCAAACACTTGATGTTGAACACACAGCTCGAACTTTTGAGATGAACACACAACCCACTGATTTTGAAATCTGAACACACAGCTCAAATACTTGACGTTGACCACACAGCTCGAACTTTGAGATGAACACACAGCCCACTGATTTTGAAATCTGAACACACAGCTCAAATACTTGACGTTGAACACACAGCTCGAACTTTGAAATGAACACACAGCCCACTGATTTTGAAATCCGAACACACATCTCATTCTTTTAGATGAACACACAGCCCACTGATTTTAAAATCTGAACACACAGCTCATTCTTTTAGACGAACACACAGCCACACTTGTTGAAAGTTGAACACGCAGCCCAAACTCTGAGTTTCTGAACACGCAACCCAAATTTGAGGTGAACACACAGCACACACTTGTATTTGCATGCAGCTCATACACTTCTATTCTGAACGCACAGCTCATATACTTCATGTTGAACACACAGCTCGTAGCATTGTATCTGATTTGGTTTGCACACAGCTCATACATTTCATTTGCACGCAGCTTATTCATTTCATTCTGAAACTGAATACATGTGTTCATTACGAATGCAGGTGTCTTCCCGTGTTACACGAGGATATGGCTCCATCGTTGCGAGGGAGTGGTACACAGAGCTCCTGGAGGCCGTTCGTGATTGGGTTGACCAAGCAGGGTTCGGACCCTTCTACACGGGGATATCTCGCTATCCTGCTAGCAGGACATTGATGGGCGCCCTTGTAGAGAGATGGTGGGACACCATAAACTCCTTCCATTTCTCAGCTACCGGGGACATGACTATGACCCCGTTCGATTTTGCTGTGCTGACAGGCCTTGACGTGGGAGGCTGGGTGATCCCTTATGATGAGGATATAGGCGAGTGGGAGGCCGCCTGGATTTATCTGTTGGGAGTTCACCCACCAGTTGATAGATCTTCGGGCAGAGTCCGGTACACTTGGTTTTCCTCACATTTCAGAGGGAGGGGGCCCGAGACTCCCGAGGAGATAGCGCAGTACACTTGAGGGTTTTTGATGTTCCTCTTCGGGACCACTCTGTTCTCCGATAGAGGGAACACTGTTGGGCTTTATCTACTGAGTGCCCTAGTAGACCTCTCGCAGGTCAGTCAGTATGACTGGGGCGGCGCCAGCTTGGCTACCCTCTACTGCTACATGAGTGCCACCTCCCGCAGACGGGGGAACATAGTTGGCGGCTATTGGAGAGCCTGGGAGGTACTTTCTGCCCTCTTGATTTACATTTTTGCTTTTCATTATCTGTACATTGCACACACGGCACACTTTACATTCTGTACTTTGCATTCCGCTCTCAGCATTCTGCATTCTTTATACATTTTGTATTCATATTCTACACTCAGCATTTTGTATTCTGATGGCTTTTGCCCTGTTTTCCACAGCTATGGGTTTTCGCGTACTTTCTGACGCTAGTCCTGGAGCTTGAGGTGGAGGTGCCTCTCATGATTCCGTATTCGCTTGTATTTGAGGGCTAGTACCAGCTGCGAGCCCGGGAGACTTTGCCCTACCTACGACAGTTTTTTGATACAGTACGGCCGACCGAGGTAATTCAGAACTCTCAGTTCTCCATGTTTTCATCTTTGATTTATCTTGCACATTTACGATTTCTAATCGGCTTATGCATTGGTTATCCGCAGATCACATGGCAGCCCTGGGCGCCTTTGGGTGGAGACATCCGATTTCAGTTTGCTGGAGGATGGGCCGCTTCTCGGTACAGGATCCTATTTGAGGGGCCCGTTGGTAGGGCCTGGTTCCTAGGGGACCGCTTCCTACGCCAGACTATGGGCTTTCCCGAGCAGAGTGTTCCCTCAGCACCTCCGGACGATATGCGATCCACTGATAGGCTCACTCCTCAGGATGTCACTAGCGCCATGTTGGGTACCAACGTATTGCTACATTTGGAGGACGGGGAGTACGCGACCTACCGTCATAAATACTTGATGCCTCCCGTGACAGGTGTTCGTACTCCCACGAGGAGGTCCATTGGCATGCCATCCTCGAGTCGCGCCCAAGCTAGAGACATTCCTTCGACCAGTAGAGCCGGCACATCGAGAGGTGGGGCTGGACTAGTCCCCCCGATTCCCCCGACTTATCATCGCCCTGGATGGCCAGATATTCCGACTGAGTTGACAGGATGGCGATACGGGACTTTCTACCCGATTCCGATAGAGCCTCCTATGCCTGGTCACCCATATGTCAGAGACCTTGACTCACCACCGGTATGCTTTACAGCTTTGATTTATCACTCAGATACTTGGACATTCATTCATTTACTGATGATTTGCACTTGCATCTGCAGCCTCCCAGTGAGTATACTGAGGGGTTGCTTGGGTTGGTGGCCTCACTCGAGGGTATGGTCTTGCGGAGAGAGACACAGTTGTCCATCGTCGGTGTCCCGGTACTCTTCAGTTTTCTTGCATTTATCATACTTCTGATGACATGCTGATCTTGAACATTTTACTGCATTGATTGACTGTATGTGTAGAGCACATCTGACACACATCACATTCATGTACTGTATCTACATACACCCACTCTATGTAGTTTTCTTGCATCTGCATCTGATACACAAACTGGCTAATGTACTCAAATTGCGCTCTTCCTTTTCAGATGCCTCCGCTACATACTGGGCCACAGGCCGGGCCATCTAGGCCTTCTCGGGGAGCTAGGAGAGGGGACTCGTCTCACAGACGAGGCAGGCGCAGGGCACATGTCATAGAGGAGGAGTCCAGCGAGGAGGAGGAGTCCGTGCATCCTCAGTTAGAGACATCTACAAGCAGAGAGGATGACTCTAACTCTGGTTCTGAGTGCGGAGGTGATGCCGAGGAGGATTCCGAGGACAGCAGCTCTGATTCAGATGGGGGTGCTGGCAGAGATGGTGCAGGGACTTCTCAGCCGAAGAGGACGAAGAGGGCCTCTTATTCTTGCACTTGAGAGCACTGATGCAGATGTTCCTGCTTTATTTGCCTTTTTTTACTAGTAGTTGTAGCACATTGTACATTATTAGGCAGTTTTATTTTCTGTAAAACTTGTACCCTTGTTGTAAAATGTTGTAACAAAGGAAGCATGATAGAATGAAACAACTTTTGTTCAAAAAGTGTTGTATTTTATGTTTTTAGCATCGTATCGCATCATTTTGCACAAAAATGAGATTGAATGAAAATTTGCCAAGTCAGGTAGTGAAATGACACAACAAACAAAACAACTTAATTTACTAAGAAACAACAAAACCTTAGCAAGCTTACAACTTGATAAGCAAGACACAACAACGTTGAGTAAACAAAGAGTAACAACTTGATATACAAAACTCGACGGCTTGACAAAACCTAACGACTCGATAAGCCAAAACAACTCGGTAAGCAAAACAATAACTCGATAAGCGAAACAACAACTCGATAAGCAGGACTTAACAACAACTCGATAAACAGACGTAACTCGGACGATCGCAGTGACAGAATGCATCCGAAACAGAGAAAAACTCGCACCTTCAACACTCCCAATGCATGGAAATGCTAGGAACTTTCTTTCAGAGGCTAGGACAAGACCAAACCCCCACTTCTCTTCATGGCCGACCATCAGAGGGAGATGGCCGACCAGCTTTTTTGCATTAGAGGGGAGAGGGGTGGTCGGCCTACCAGAAAAGGTGGTCGGCTGACCACCTGGCTTAGCAACCACCAATTTTTCGACACGTGTCCTCCGAACAGTGCCTTATCCTCTTTAAAAGTTTCAGCCTCGTGGTTTATTCATTTCATCTCAGTTTTGCATCAAAATGGAGGCGTTCCTTATCCAAAATCTCACAGCTTGGATTGCTTCTCTGGATGGCTCGAAAAAGTTGAACTTCTGGGGCTTCAGCTTGAATGCACTATTCACGCTGGGCCGTACTCCGCTGCATCTTCCTTTCCTCCATGCCGCGACAAGGTTTTGGAATCCGGTAACACACGTCTTTAGCTTTAGCGGGCAAGAGAGGATTTCCAAGCTTTGATGGAGTCCGAGCGCAATGAGGAGATCTTGCCTCAACTCCGATTTGGCCATGTCTAAGCCTTAGGACAAATGTACGGCCTCACTTTGCATGACGCTCGATCATTGATTCATGATGGGGAGCTGGACATCCCCAGCTTGGTTTGCCGATTTTCTGATGCTGGTGACCGCGGCGACCATCATTGGCAGGGATATCGGCGACACGCGCTTTGCCTATGCTTGTTATCTCATTTCTTGCTTGCCCCGGGCTCCGGTGGATTCAGTGTCCGGTTGATCAAGGTTGCCCAAGGTTTGAAGGAGGGCAAGAGCTGCATTGCCATGACATTGGCTGAGACATTGATGGGCTTAGACGCTTTTCATCGCCGGGAGACGGCTAGGCTTGCGGGGAGCCCACTACTATTGCAGGTAATGTTTCCCACCTAATCTCATATATGTATTGCTCACATCACTCGGCCCTCAGGCTCGGTTTTTCTCACAAAACCCTTTTCTTACTTTTTTCTCATCGTACATCTCTCTATTCTTTATTCTCTCATTTTTCATCCTTCCCCAGGTGTGGTTGATGGACAAGTTATAGATTGTGGAGTCTTGCCCAACATACTCAGCTCGCGGCTACTTTTTTTGACAATGCCTGGTCGATGCCCTGGATGAGGGGTGGTGGTACAACTGGATATGCAGTTTGTCTGCAAACCGCATCGCTTGGCGCTGCCCTTGGCTCAATCTGTCGGCAATGAGTTACAACATGACCTGTCAACTTGGGATTCAATTGATTGGCATGACACACTGTGTCTTCTATTTTCCGTTCTGGTTTCGGCGCCAGTTCGGACATGATCAGGCTTGCCTGCCAGAAGGGATAAGAGTACCCTACTGCATTCCTAGCCCGAGGCGCACAGCTTGCCCGGTATGCCACAGCATGGAGGACTAGAGAGCTCCTGGCCCCCGCTCCCACTTTCAATTGCACTTTGTCTGATGAGTGCTTGGATTGGCTCAATGAAAAGGCACAGGAAGGGCCCACTTTGGCATCAGAGGCTTCGACCAGCTCTGGGAGGGGGCGCAGGAATACCTGACTTATCTATGCCTCGGATTTATTGCTTTATTAGTATTTTCAAGTTTTCTTTATGAATGTAACCAAAAGCAACTTCAATTTGTATGCAAGAGCAGGAGAGCTCTGTATTGAAATCAATGAAATTGAAGGTTGTGGGTACTGAAAATTTTCCGCTTTGGTCCAAAAATGGTCTAAGTTGTAAAAAGATTAATTTTGAACAAAGTCAACTTTTATTAAAACTTTTCAAAACCATTTTCGATATGGATCAGAACTGGACACGCCTGAAATCTATCACTGAGATGCACAACCTTGGATCCAAGCAACTGGAAAGTTGCCCCTAGTCTGAGTAGTACCGCGGCACTGCACAGCAATGGAAAGTTGCCCATAGTCTGAAAAGCACTGCACCGGAGATCATAACCGAACTCTTGAATGCTGAATAGACAAAGATGGCCGAGATGATCAAATGGACAAAGTTGATCGGGAAAAAGTTTATGGCTGAACTTTAGGATGAAGTTGCCTACGTATCCCAAAGATGGGAATCAATCCTTACGTAGTTCAGGCTCGGGTTCACTCGAGTATTTTCACTCTCCTTTTACGCTCTAACTTTTGCCAAGGCCGCCATTTGCGGGTTTTCAACCTTGCGAGCTCAGTTTTTATCATTTCAAATTTTTTGTGCTCTAACTTTTGCCTAGGTCGCCCTTTCGGGTTTTCGGCCTAGCGAGCCTCTCAGGGGTAATATTTCTTCAACTTGTCCATGTTGATTGGTTGGGAGAACTCTAGTCCATCTAGGTCCATCAGAACCATAGCTCCACCTGACCAGATAGACTTAATGATGTAGGGACCAGTCTAATTGGGTCTGAACTTGCCCCTTGGGTCGTGGATGGGAGCTCGGTTGTCCTTGAGCACCAAATCTCCTTCCTTTAGATTCCTGGACTTAACTTTCTTGTTGAAAGCCCTGGCAATTCTGCGCTGATAACCTTGCGCTCATCAAAGAGCATGAGTTCTTCAAATCTGCTCTGTTGCCAATTTGCTTCGGCTATCTGACATTCAGCCAGTACTTGCAAAGACGGAACCTCAATCTCGATAGGTAGAATGGCCTCCATCCCATAAACCAATGAATACGGAGTCGCCCCAGTAGACGTTCTAATTGAAGTCCGGTAGCCCCACAGAGCAAACGGCAACTTATCTGGCCAATCCCGGTAGGTTTCCACCATCTTCTGTAGTATGTGTTTGATATTCTTGTTGGCGGCCCTGACCGCTCCATTGGTCTGCGGCCGATAGGTGGATGACTTATGAAAAGCCACATTGTATTTCTCCAACAATTCAATCACTTCCTTCTTGAAGTGGGAACCATTATTTGAAATGACCTCGTTTGGGACCCCATAACGACAGATGATGTTGTTTCTGATAAACTTTGCAACGTGCGACGCCTTCAACACCGCATAGGATTGGGCCTCAACCCACTTTGTGAAATAATCTATCGTGACCAGGATGAACTCATGCCCATTCGATCCATTCGGAGTGACAGCCCCGATCACATCGATTCCTCAAACTGAAAATGGCCATGGCGAAGTCATATTGTATAGCTTCGACGGTGGGATGTTCATGCGGTTTTCATGGATCTAACATTTATGGCATCGCCGAACAAAGCCGATACAATCCTCCTCCATAGTGAACCAGTAGTAACCCTGCCTGAGGATCTTTCGAGCTAACATTACCCCGTTCATATGCGCACCGCATTCCCCTCCATGGATGGCCTTCATCAGGCGTTTTGATTCTTCAGCTTCAACGCACAACTTATGCATTCCCAGATGACCTCTCTTATACAATTTACCTCCGCAGATGATGAACTGAACGGCCATTCTTCTAATTGCCCTTTTATCCTTGGCATTTACCCCTGGTGGATATGCTTCATTCTCCAAGAAATTCCAAATATCGTAATACCAGGGGTTCTCATCTTGAACCTCATCTATAACGGCAATCGACTCGTAAGCCGGCACAAATTTTTGGTCGATAATGATTGGACGCATCCGGACTCCAAACGGGGATGTCTATCATGGAAGATAGAGTTGCTAGTGAATCTGCGAACTTGTTGTTCTCTCTTAACAGATGAGCAAAGTTTAACTTCTCAAACCGAGGAATTAACAAGTCCAAGGTCTGGTGATACATAATCATCTTTTCTTCTTTGAGTTTCCAATCTCCTTTCGCTTGAGATACAACAAGGTTCGAGTCCCTGATGACGTCCAACCGTTTTGCCCTTAATTCCAGGGCTGCTTCTAGACCGGCAATGCATGCCTCATATTCTGCTTCGTTGTTCAAGACTTTGAACCGGAGTTTGAATGCTAGAGGGATACGGGAGTTGTCGGGTGCTATCAGCAACACTCCTATCCCATACCCGTGCTGGTTTGACGCTCCGTCAAAGTACATCGTCCAAAATTCATCGTCGATATGCAAAATGGCCTCATCTGGGAATAAGTACTCAACTGTTTCACCTCCTTCTACTGGATGATTTGCTAAGAACTCTGCTACTGCTCTTCCCTTGACTGACTTGCGCGTCACATATTTCAGATCAAATTCGGAAAGCAATAGCAACCAACGAGCTAGTCTACCCGTAAGTGCTGGTTTCTCGAATAGATATTTGATGGGATCTAATCTTGAAACCAACATTACGGAGTGAGCTAACAGGTAGTGTCGCAGCTTCCTGGTAGCCCATACCAAGGCTAAGTAAGCCTTTTCCAACGGTGTGTAGCGAGTCTCATACTCCAGCATTTTCTTGCTCAGGTAGTAGATGGCTCTCTCCACTTTGTCCTCTGATTCTTGTGCGAGCATGGAGGCTATTGTAATCTCAGTTACTGAAAGATACAAAATCAACGGTCTCCCCGGCTCTGGCAGTGACAACACGGGCGGGTTCTGTAAGTATTCCTTGATTTATTCAAAAGTAGCTTGGCATCGGCCGTCCCAGTGGAATTTCTTTCCTTTCTTCAGGAGGCCAAAAAGTGGTTCACAAGTCAAGGTTAATTTTGAGATAAACCGTCTTATGAATTGCACTTTACCCAGAAAGCCTCGCACCTCCTTTTCAGTCCTTGGTGGTGGCATTTCGAAGATGGCCTTGATTTTGGAATGGTCGACTTCGATACTTCTCTGTGTAATTAGAAACCCCAACATTTTCCCGGCTGTAACACCAAACGTACACTTCTGAGGATTCTGCCGCAACCGAAATTCTCTGATCCTTTGGAAGAATTTTCGCAAGGCGGTGTAGTGGCCCTCTCTTTCTTTGGACTTGACAATCATGTCGTCCACGTACACCTCAACCTCTTTGTGGATCATGTCGTCCAATATCGTGGTCGCAGCCTGTTGATATGTAGCTCTAGCGTTCTTCAACCGAAACGGCATCACTCTGTAGCAGTAGATCCCCCACGGGGTGGTGAAAGCAGTTTTCTCCCGGTCTTCAGGTGCCATCACTATCTGATTATAGCCTGAGAAACCATCCATAAATGAAAGCAAAGCATGCCCCGCTGTGAAGTCCACTAACTCATCAATATGCGGCAAGGGAAAGTTGTCCTTCGGACTGGCTTTGTTCAAATCCCTGAAATCCATGCATACCCGGATCCTGCCATCCTTCTTGGGCACCGGAACGATGTTGGCCAACCAAGTTGGGTATTCGGATACCAGCAGGAAACCTGCGTTAATTTGCTTGGTGACCTCTTCTTTAATCTTGAGGGCTCAGTTTGGGCGGATCCTTCTGAGTTTTTGTTTACCAGGTCAGGCCTCGGGGTCAAGAGGGATCCGGTGCTGTACAATCTCAGGATCGATTTCAGGCATGTCTTCGTAGGACCACGCGAAAACATCTTTGAAATCTTTTAATAAAGCGACTGAGCGCTTGCGTTCCTCTGAAGACAACGTGGACTCGATCTGGACCAGCCGCGGTAGTGATTTCATCCATTAAGGGTTTAACAAATCTTTCATGTTCTTGTTCAATTAAGCGTTGCAAAACCAGATGAATTTCTTCCTCATCGTTTTCATCAAAATTTTGAAAGTCTGAGTTAATGCAATAAATCAAGGGCGTAGAAAAGTACTCAGAAACCACAGCCACATCATTCTCATTAAGCACATCCAAATCGTCCGATTCTTCGGTTACAATAGACTCAAAAGAGAAAGAAAAAGACGACTTGGACAGGACTGTGGTATCCGGGTTATCACCCCCTGGATTACCGAACTCAGACTCAGTCGAGCTGGAACCTGATTCCGACTCAATAGATTCGAAGGAATCAGATTCCGGCTCACTACCTGACCCGGTGCTGCTTGACAAAAATCCCTCTTCATACTGCCAAATGAAAGAGGGTGCGATAGATGCATCCAAAATGTTTGCTGGTAGGCCCGCAACCATTTCATTCCCGATCACGCATACCGAGAAGTTATCCCACAAGCACTTCTGTTCGATCGGAGGATCTGAAAGTAGACACGCCAGCGCTACCCCCATTTCACTTTCGGCGTCCTCAGACTCCATTTTCTTGCTCTGTTTAGCCTCAGCTAATGGGTCCGTCTGCTTTTCGGCAACGTCATCCCCGGATAATTGTAGGTCAAAGAAAATCTCGAAGCCTGACACACGGCGCTTCTCTTCATTTATCTACGGCTCTGGGAAGCCACAAAATGAAAAGTCCTTACGCTCCCGAACGAAGCATCCGTTTAGGGTACCCTAGATGGGTTGGTGCATTAGCTCAAAAGGCTTCCCCGCCTGCTTCGCTCTGGCTCTCCCAGCCATCTCCTTACCTTTCCTTACCCAATCCTCTTTGGTGGGCAGATAACCCAAACCAAAGGTGTGTGGGTTGTGTGGCACTTCGGCCAATGCTGCAACGCCCATCCGGCCGCTCTTTCCCAATCCCATCCCGGGGATGTGTTAAAGCTTGTTCATGAGGTATACTGATTGTGCGCTAACATACACCCCCTCATTAACAGCTAAGATGTTCTGCACGACCCGGGCCTCAGCCAGGGTAAAACCCGACATGAACACATCCTCCATACCGTGCTCAATTTCCAAAACTGGCGTAGATACTTCTGGCGGTGGATAGATCGACGAATTTCCAAAAACGATGGCTACTCCCTTCCCGTGGGGGTATTTCACCATCTGATGCAAGGTGGACGAAACTGCCTTTACTTGGTGCAACCACGGCCACCCCAAAAGTAGATTGAAGGTCGCAGGAACCTCTAAGACGTGAAAGTCTACCTCATGTTGTCCCGGCCCAACCTTGGTCTGAATTTTCACTGTCCCCATTACTTCTCGGCTCGTGTTGTCATATGCCCGAATCACCTAGGCTGTCGGCACAAAGTCTGCGGTCTTTAAACCGATTGCATATGCAGTCCTTGCTGGGCACACATTAATGGCGGACCCTGTGTCGACAAGCACCACGGGTATCCATTTGTTTCTACACTCCACGGAGATGTAGAGTGGCTTGTTATGGTTCGCACCCTCGGGTGGCAATTCTTTGTCGGAGAAAGTCAACATCGGGGTAGCCCCTCCCGGAAAAACTAAGCCCACCAGCTGTTCGGGCGTGGTGTCTATTGAGAGCTTGGACTTGTCCATGGCTGATAAGACAGTTTGTCGATGCACTTGCGATGCCATAAGCAGTCCCCAGATGGAGATGTCTGCCTGTATCTTTTTCAACTGCTTCAGTACAGCCTCTTCTTCTAGTTGCTTCTCTTTCTGTTTCTCCGCCTCCTTATCTTTCCCAGATGCCTTTGGCTGATCTAGATGTGGGGGCTTGAAGTACCGCCCGCTTCTAGTCATATGATCGACTTCGCCAATGTACCAGGTATCGTCTGGTTGGTTGCTCCCCCAATCCTCATCTGTGTGGGCAAGACATAGATCATCGTCTTCCCACAACATTCTGTCGGCAGCCAACAGACACCTGTCCGGCTCCGGTACAATTGCACTCACAGTACTTTCTGTCTACATGCTTGCAGCATTCTCTATCCTCGTGCACACAGCACTTTCAATACCCTCAGGGGCCTTAGCTTTCCTGATTCTCTCAGAATCCCCGAATCTTTCTTGTTCCAATGCGTCAGTACAGCTGGCTGTTCAACACTTCCTGCATTCAGAATGCCCAAGTCTTGAGCGAAATTCTTAGCACCGGCGCTCTCTGGCGAAGCGTTCTGATTTCCGGCCCTTCCGGCCACAATTGATGTTCCTGCCCCCTGCTGGGCCCCGTTCCAACTGAGTTTCGTCGACAACACCTGGTAGGTCATCAAGCCACCCGGTGACCTCTGCTGACTCCTTAAAATCTTACCAGTTGACTACCATGCCCTCTGGATCTTGTTCATTGAAAAATCGGAGGTTAGCAAAGTCCCATTCCACGGCTGCCAAGTCATCTATCCTCTGACTAGATTCATCCCCCTGTATCACACAAAGCTCTGCCCCTGTTGGCAATTCCATATTTGGCCCAACCTGGCCTACTGATAGAATGTAGTCACTCGGACTGTATACTTCCTCAGGAGAACTCCCAGATTCCCTAGATGCTGACTCAACAATCCCATTTTTCCCTAAAATCTCCCCTGTTCTGTCTTCGACAGTCACCACCAATGGTTCGGGTTGGGTTCTGGAGATGTCCAACATGCACAAGTTAGTGTAGTCAGGAAGGAGCACCTCCGGCTTGGGTAGGTGGGATGGGGTGATATAGATGCTAGGATCGTAAGACACGACCCCAGTCTGGATAAAGTTGATTATTTTGGGAGGTGGAGCTTGGTTGTGCTGTGGGAGAGGGTTTGTTGTGACATTGGATTTTTCTGGAGGCACAATCACCTGCTTGTCAACGAGATCTTGAATCTCATGATGCAATCTAAAACATTGGTCAGTGTCGTGACCATATTGTTGGTGATATGCGTAGTATTTTGCTGGGTTATGATGGGAGGGAGTGGATTTGGCAATGGCCTCGGCTCCAAGGGCTTTAAGTGCCCTTTCCTGATTAATACCCTGAGAGCCTTGGACAGGGGCATATACAATGGGGTGAAGGCTCTCTGGCCTCGAGGTTGGTATTTGATGGTTTGTGTGTTGCTTCCGGACACGCCGGAGAAAGGTGTAGCTACCATGGGTCTTGAAGGAGGAATGGTGGTGACCATGTTTACTTTTGAAGCTCTAGCATTTGCGGCATTGCTGGTGCCTGTATTGTTGTTGCGGTTGAAGGTTCTTCTAGGTTGCTCTCTGTCTTGGTCAATCAGACATTGTTTCATAGCATCCTCAATTTGTACCCCCATCTCGTGCAAATCTGAAAAGGTAGGGAAGGGGAGCACGATCATTTTCTGCATCTGCTTAGGCTGGAGATTGCGCACAATCATCCGGATTTGATCTTTATCAGTAGGCCTTAGGGTCATCATTGAGGCCTTGGCCCTCCACCGGGCTACAAAATCCGATGCCTTGTTGTCTCAAGATCATGGGTTGTAATCTCGATTTGAGTGTTATAGGAGTACTGTGTAATGAAAGTCTCGGCCATCTCATCCCAGTTCTGCTTAACATCATCTTCTAATTTTGCGTACCAGATAGCGGCCACACCCGACAGGGTCCGGCCGAATAATGAAAGCTTCTGCGGTTTGGTGAGGCCCATCGGCCGTAGTATATCTGAGAATAACCGGAGATGCACCATGGGATCCCCAGATCCGTCAAAGCGGTCGATTTGTGGCATTTTGAACCTATCTGGTAGCGTCACAGCCACGTCAGTATACCCGTCCTCGATGTCTGGGTTGGACTTTACCCCTTGGGATTTCTTGAACAACTTCTCCAGCTTGCTCAACTTTAGCGCTGTATGGTCCACTTCGAACTCGAAGGGAGAGTCTGGTTGATTGACAGGCGTAGGTGCCTTAGATAGTTGAGGTAGAATCGGGGGCGGAGGCGGCCCCGTCGGAATATCTGTATCTCCCTGGACATTTGGTGCCTCCCCGGGTGCTGGAACTCCTGGTGGGGAAGAAGCTTGGTGGGAAGCGGATGCCCCGGCTTGTTGTTGCAGCCTGGCAATTAACTCTGCCTGCCGGGCCATGATCTCGGCCTGTTGTTTGGCAAATTCATCTTGACGAATAGTGTCCTGCTGCATGGCTCTCATAGTTTCCTGCATCTGGCGCATCATTTCCTCAACTCCTGTCGTTCCTGCCATATTGCCCTGATCTATCTGAACTACCGGTAGGTCTATCTCTATGGCAACAATTGAGACCTCAGTCCGACTGTCCACTGATGGGGTAAACCACTGCTCTGGCAACCTCTGCTCGGATACACTGCGTCTTCTCGACCTCCGTCTGATAACCGGGGGAATGGAATGATACACTGGTTGTCCATCGACCAAATCCTCAGATCGATTGAGTCGGCGACCTCTTGTCCAGAGTGCTTGGGGAATATCTGCTTGGTCTGAAACAATTGTGCTAAACTATCTAGCAAAAAGGTAAATAAAGCAATAAGAAGGAAATAAATAACCAGACAAACGGACAGCATAACGGCTTAAAATAAACACACAACACACAATTGGGCATCACAACACACAGTTGATAAGCTGAAATACACTGTTCTCAAGTACTGATCATTGTTCCCAAATTACTGCCCCCAAAACTTAATCCGATACCCGCAGATAATTGATTCCCGAAATACTGAACTGGTGCCTGTAGGCCTGATACCCAAACTTGTAAACTGATACATGCATTCCTGTAGAGACGCACTCTAAAAGCACATAGCAAACAAGTGAGAGCCAAAACACCCCTATGTTGGGGTAAGGTTTCCCTGTCCTATTTTGTCAAGAGCTAGGGTTTCACTACGCATGCAGCGGTTTCAAACAACCTATAATCGGGTAAGCAACCTGTCCTAGCTTGGAATGGTCACTATGGATTCCGAATATGCACTAGGTCGAATGGTCAAAAAGGGTGCCCCGGTAAAAATCGGGGTTTGTGTTCCCGTCGTGGCAGAGCCCGCAACCGGTCAGCCTTATGGCACGCTTCTCGAAGCGTGCCTCCGGCAAACCGTTCAGGAATAGCATACGGCAAACATGGTGTCCTAGGCGCACCAATGCAAATGCAATGCAAAGAAACACATAAGTGTAGTCAAAACCAGATATCATGAGTTCGAGTCAAGTTCTCTAAGTCCCCAGCAGAGTCGCTAGAAATTGTAGACACGCCCGAACGTCCCGGGAGGGAATCCCATTTTGTTCATTGGGGCTCACTACAGTTCAGGACTCAATGTCACGGTCCTATATCTAATCTCGTAGAGTACAATGCAAGGCCGATGAATCATCAAAGAGTCCAAATCCGGTAAATCGTTTTTAAAAACAGAGTTTTTGAAAGAAGTGCCAAACATGGACTGCTTTGCCAGATATAGAGTCGCTACCTAAATATTTATTTTGGGGGAATTTAGGAAACCCTGACTCGTGCCTAAGGCCACGTGTCCGTTATCACCAAAGTTGCCTCGGCTCAGGAACTTGGGTACGATTGGGGAAGGTCACTTCGTGAGCACCCCCACTCGCCCGATCAAAGATCGGCCTCTACTAACCATGATATCAAGTTTTGAAAACATTATGTGCCCTTATTCCGGTTATTTGCCTAGAATTACTATGTGATGCGCTCAGCATACAAGTATAGATTGGATCACCTAAGTGGGAACAAAACATTTCATGTTTGTTTATTTTGAAAATAGTTTGATGGTGCTACCCGCAAGTAGGCTAAGATGTGGATTTGCCACCCTCGGGTGGGCTTAGAAAACGTGATGGTTTGCCACTCTCAAGTGGGCTTAAAACTCACAGTTAATGCATTATTCCAATTCAGATAATCCAACCTTCACCCACAGGCATTCAGGCAGGTATATCACATAAGCACATAGCCTCATGGTAAGCATGCTATCATGGCAGTCACTCACACACATGCAAGGATGCTGTAGACAACCCATTTTTGACCGTCCTCAAGACTTGGATGTCACCGTTTGAACACTCGGTGATCATCTATGTTTGTATTCGTCTTGAGTTCTCGGAGGTCTCGGCCACGTGCCTTGCCTCAGGATCTTTCGACTCGATTGTTTTGTGTCTGGTTTTGCACCAAACACTTGTGTTTTGCTTTTGAGGAGCAGAGAATGGCTTGTTGGCCATCCCCACACTTCACCGGCCATGGCTTAAGGCCACCGGCCATGTTTTGTTGCCATCGGCCATTGGTTATGGCTGGCCAGCACTTTTTGTGGTCAGTCAGCCATTTATTTTGTCAAAATAGCATTTTTGGCTGGCCGATCACTGTGCATCTGCTTTTGCAGATATTTTTATGCCAGCTGTGCTAGCTAGCATGCACCTTTGCCCCCCTCCATACACGTGTATGGAAGGATTTCACTCTTGCCAAACTTGTTTTGTAAGCTTTGCAAAAGTGATCTTCTATATAGAGGAGGCCTCTTCTCCCTCCTAAGAGGTTGAAAAAAAGCTCTAGAGGTCTGGTTTTTAGGGTTAGAAGTGTGTATCTATTCTATCTCTATACCTCCCTCCCTTGTGAGTTAAGTGTGTGTTTGTCCTTACTATTGCACACAAACACCTACCATTACACCTTCCCTTGGTTGCTGAGGCATTAGAGGGTTGATCTTGGACTTTTTGAGCTGGTTTTGATCCAAGAAGAGGTCTGGTCTTGTGATCTTGGAAGTGTTTTTCAAGGGTGAGTGTTCTTGCCCTTTATTCCCTATTTTTGCATAGCTTTTTTGACTATCTTGCAATTGTTTTTAGACTTTGCATATAACTAATAAAAGTCTTGTTTTTCATTGCTTAAAATAGTTGTTTAAGGGTGTTTTGTTGTTTGGGGTTGTTTGACCCCTCTTAGGCCTTGTTTGGCCCCCATTTTGTGCATCTTTGATGAGCTTCGGGACCACCTTGTTCGGGCCTCCTCACCACTGAAATCTTGAGGTATTTCAGTGGTGAGGATGGTGGTTTAAGGTCCTAAGAAGGAGAGGGCCATCCCCTCTCCTTGTTGTCTTCAAAAATGGCCATTTTTGCCTCATGTGTGAGCATCTTGTTTAAGTGTATGATGACCATGCCTTAGCTGTTTTTTGTGCTTATTATGTCATAATATAGCTCTGTTTTTACTTGGTTTAGACACACCATGCATGCCTTGCATACATGTCTTGTAATGCCATGTTTTAGCCTTAACATGCTTTGTGCTTTGAGCTTTGTTCTAGCATGTTTTTGGCCAAGCTTTGTGAAGCTTTTGTACTTGTTTTAGCATGCTAAAGGTCTTTTTTCAGTCATTTGGATCATCCATGCTTTGCTTTGTATAGCTACCATGTAATCCCCCTTGTATGCCTTGAGCGTTGACCCCTCTAGCATGATTTACTTGCACTATTTCAGTGGTTTGGAACCACTTGTCATGTCATTTCAGTCCTCATGGTATGCTTGTATGCTTGCATTTGATGCCCCTTTCATGCTTTAAGAGGTTGGTGTTTCTTGCTCCATGTTTGTGCCATTGTGTATGCCTTTAGGATTAGATCATTTAGATGACATCTAAGTAGTTTTTGGGGCTTACTTTTGCATGATTTAGGACTGCTTTAGTTCATTTTGGTCATTTTCTTCATATGTCATATGGCCATGGTTTAAGTCCTTGGGCTTGGTGGCATGCCTAGCTTGCATTGTAGATTGGTTTGGCACCTTCTCTAGCATGATTTTCAGAGCTTATAATGCATGCCATTTGTCCATGTTTGCATCCTCTTAAGTGTGCTTGAGGGTTGCTTCTATATGCCTAAGTGTTGGCCCTTGTTGCACACTAGCTCACATGTCTAGGTTGCATTGCATTGAAATGCATGCTTAGCCTCTTGAATTGAGTATGATAGTGGTTGAGCTCCTTGCTTGTTTATGTGCATTTCATTTGAAATCAAAATGCATAACTTGGTTTCTTGGGCCATCACGCATCGAAATGCGCAATTGGTGGTCCGAGAACCGAGAACCATGTCCCTTTGAGTCATAAACATGATAAGGGATGTGTTGGTGCACACATTTGCTTGAAATGCATTGCTATGCCTTGTTTTTCCCTCTGCTGTTGTCAAAACAAGATTCTGCAGGAAGATTTGGCCGGCCGGCCATCTTTAGTGTCGACCGACCAACAATTGGTGGCCGATAGCTTAACCAGTGGCCGGTGATCATTTCCTTTGGCCGGTGACCATTTCCCTTGGCCGGTGGTATCCCACAGGATTCATAGAGTGCACCTTGGGGATTTTGCAATGATC
The DNA here is from genome assembly GCA_022316695.1 of Camellia oleifera. Classification (NCBI taxonomy): domain Eukaryota; kingdom Viridiplantae; phylum Streptophyta; class Magnoliopsida; order Ericales; family Theaceae; genus Camellia; species Camellia oleifera. Next base: position 53,440,823 of record CM039319.1, read on the forward strand.
AGAGAAGGAAAACAGTGTGGACAGAGGCAACTTGTGCATGGCAGTGGACTTCTGAGCGGAGCCAAGCACGCATTGCATTGGGCCCTCTTCCCGAGGCTATTTACTGTTTTATTAGATTAGTTAATTTGCTTAATTAGTTTAATTGGTCTGTAATATTTAATTAGCTTGTAGGTTAGTTAAATCTGTATTATTCTTTCGGTCCCTCCGAGTGAGGGAAAATTTGTAATAAGTGTGGGTGCGTGTGTGCATGTCTTCCAACCCCAACTTCTTTCTCCCTTTTACTTACCTGCTTTTGATGGTTAGTATTAGGGCATGTTTAATTTAGCATCCTTATGCTATGCATGCGTGCATCATTCATCAGTATTGCATACACCGGGCTCGGCGCATCATGCTAATAGCATAGTATTCCAAATCTAACTTGAATACGTGCCACTTGTTGCATCCTACGTGCCACTTGTTGCATTCCACATGCCATCCCAGGATTAGCCAAGCCTGTTCTAGTGACATTCTGTATGCGTTACGTTAGCCACTTAACATGGACTTGGATCATGCATGATTGCTAACATGTTCTTTGTTTTGGCTCGGAGTACGATGTAAGTATTCATGCTTTAGCATCTTGCATGAGTGTGAATGTTAACATGACAGCATGCTTATTATGTGGCTAAATGCTTATTTGATATAAACTGCTTGAATGCCTGTGGGTGAAGGTTGGATTGTTGAGTTGGGACAACTCATTGAAATCCGTATTTTAGCCTACTTGCGAGTAGCAAATTTCAAATCACTTTTTTCAAACAAACGGATATGCAATGCTTCGTTCCAAATTAGGCGATTCAGTTTATACTTGTTTGTTGTGCGCATCACGTAGTAAATCTAGGCTAATAACCAGAATAAAAACACATAACGTTTTCAAAATCGGATATCATGGTTAGTAGAGGCCGATCTTTGGATCGGGCGAGAGGGGGTGCTCATAGCTGACCTTTCGCAATCGTACCCAAGTTCCCGAGCCGAGGCAACTTTGGTGATGACGGACACGTGGCCTTTGGCAAACAAGTCAGGGTTTCCTAAATTCCCCCATTAAAAAATATTTAGGTGGTGACTCTGTATCTGGCAAAGCAGTCCATGTTTGGCACTTCTTTTCTAAAAATCTGTTTTCTCAAAAAGATTTGCCGGATTTGAACTCTTTGGTTCAGATTAAGAACCGTAACAATTTGAGTCTGAACGGTAGGGTGAGGCCCTCACGCGGGGCGCGTCCACAGATGCTAAAGCATAAAAGCTTACCTAGTACTCCGAGCTAAAACAGAAGCTATGTTAGAAATCTATGCATGATCCTAACTATGCTGAAATGCCTAATGCAACACATGCAGGAATGCAACTACAATAGGCTTGGCTGTTCTAAAGATGGCATGTGAAATGCTATAACTAACAAGTATTCAACTCGGACTTGAAATACAATGCAGTTAGTATGATGCGCTGAGCCCGGTGCATGCAAGACAGATGAATGGATGCAAACATGCGAGCATAAGTATGCTAATTGAAACATGCCCTAAACTAACCATCATAAGCTGGTAAATAAAAGGGAGAAAGACGTGGGGTTGGAAGACATACATCACACACACGCACACTTATTACACAATTGTGCCCTTGCTCGGAGGGTCCGAATAAATAATACAGTCTGAATATATAATTAAATATTACAAAACCCTAATTAATTAACAAATTAACTAGGAAAGCAAGTAAATTAGCATGCAAGTTAAATGGACCGCCTCAGCTCTGTTCCGAATGATGAAAGATGCATGCTCGAGCTGCCTCGTCGGAAAATTCCTCGCGATGCCCTGATTTGCCTCTGTTTGAAATTAAACCCGGAATGCTGTGCAAAGCTCTAGAAGGCTGCTGATTTCTGGTTTGCTGCAATAGAGAGCAAGAAAGGGGCATGGCAAAGTATTTTCACATATGTATGCACACCTCGATCCTCGTGCCACCAATCACGCATCTCGATGCGTGATGGCTGAGGAGTTGAATTGCACGACTCGATGTGACATGAATGCACATATAAACACAATAAGGCCTAGGCTCCATCATGGTTAATCCGGAGTGTCGGCGACCGGGAATTGAGACACGTTTCGTCACTTTGAGTATGAAACGTCCCTCGTTTCCCGTGCTTAGGCTAACTCCTATCCCAAACACAATGCAAATGAGATGGCATACACAATGCGACTAACATGCAACCTAGCATACGCAATGCTATGGACTAAAATGGCATACACAATGCATGTGACATAACATGTCATACACAATGCTCTAACATGCAACCTAGCATACGCAATGCTATGGACTAAAATGGCATACACAATGCACAATGGACTTACACCAATATGAGTGGACCTCAGCCACACTCACATCAGTGGCCATACATGCAAATGAGGCAACCGAAATACATGCAAACATGCACGAATGCAATGAACCGATCCTAAGGCACAACATGCAACTCTAACAAGGCATGGCAAGGAATGAAATATGGCATACAAACAAACAAGTTCCAGCTCTAAAACATGATATACAATGGTCCCGAATCAAGCAAATATGTCACACAATGCATGCTAGGGGGCCCGAATACCGAAACTAGTGAAATGCGTTACACTAGAGGTGCCCAAAGCAATGCACAAATGGCAAAACCAACCCCAAACAGACCCTAGGCAGGTCTGAAACAGTGGGAAAAATGGCCTAAAATGATGGCTCAACATGCAAGAAAATGGAGTTCATCCAATGGCTCGAAAACAAGGCATTCATGGACAACTGTCAAGCACACTTAAGGAGTATAAAACATGGCAATATGGCATTGGTACAAGCTCTAAAATATGATGTAAAATGGACCCAAAACATGAACACACCTCAGTATATGCATGGAATGAGCCTCAAAACTCAAAGTTGAGCATGGGTATTGAACTACAAGCATGGAAAAAAAACATCATTCGACCATGAGACCCAAAAATAGAGCTAAGTCAGTCCAAGATATGCACAAAATTAGTTTAAGGCATGGCCAAAAAGTGCTAAAATCAAGGGTCAACAAAGCATGCAAAGAAAGCTAGTGAACCATGAGTTGCACTACAACTATATGAAGCACATGAGGGCTCACCAAACCAGCCAAAAACAGAAGTATTCCATGCCAAAATATGCCCAAATAACCACTGGAACTCAGTCAATGCATGCAAGAATGATAGACTCCTTTGATGGGCTAATAAGAGGGTTATTCTACACATATATGATGGACATACAAAATGGCAAAACCACCTCTGGAAAGAGGTTATGACAGCCCTAAAACCCACCAAAAAAGGCCCTGAAATTAGTCTAGGAACCATGCAAGTGAAAGACCCTTTGAAAGGTTTTGAATAGGATTGTTCTACACATGCATAATAGACATTCAAAATGGCCAAAAGGGCTTTGGACAAAGCTTATGCAGACCTTAAAACTCACCAAATAGGGCCTGAAACATGACTTCAAAACATGCAAAATGGAGCTCTTTTGGAAGGCCAACAAAGCTAGTAAAGAGAACAAGGGTGTAGACGTCCCCGAACATCCCGGGAGGGAATCACGTTTTGTTCATTGGGCTCACTACAGTTCAGGACTCAATGTCACGGTCCTGTATCTAATCTCGCAGAGTGCAACGCAAGACCGATGAATCATTAAAGAGTCCAAATCCGGCAAATCATTTTTGAAAACAGATTTTTTGAAAGAAGTGCCAAACATGGACTGCTTTGCCAGATATAGAGTCGCCACCTAAATATTTATTTTGGGGGAATTTAGGAAACCCTGACTCGTTGCCTACGGCCACGTGTCCGTCATCACCAAAGTTGCCTCGGCTTGGGAACTTGGGTACGATTGGGGAAGGTCACTTCGTGAGCACCCCCGTTCGCCCGATCAAAGATCGGCCTCTACTAACCATGATATTGAGTTTTGAAAACATTATGTGCTCTTATTTCGGTTATTAGCTTAGAATTACTATGTGATGCGTGCAGCATACAAGTATAGACTGGATCGCCTGAGTTGGAACAAAACATTTCATGTTTGTTTATTTTGAAAATGGTTTGATGGTGCTACCCGTAAGTAGGCTAAGATGTGGATTTGCCACCCTCGGGTGGGCTTAGAAAACGTGATGGTTTGCCACTCTCAAGTGGGCTTAAAACTCACAGTCAATGCATTATTCCAATTCAGATAATCCAACCTTCACCCACAGGCATTCAGGCAGGTATATCACATAAGCACATAGCCACATGGTAAGCATGCTATCATGGCAGTCACTCACACGCATGCAAGGATGCTAAAGTATAACCACTTACTGAGTACTCCAAGCCAAAGAAAGAAGCTAATTAGAAAACATGCATGGATCCTAACTATGCTGAGATGCCTAATGCAACACATGCAAAAATGCAACTATAATAGGCTCGGCTATTCTAAGAATGGCATATGAGATGCTACAGCTAACACGTATTCAACTTGGAATTGAAATACGATGCAGTTAGTATGATGCGTCGAGCCTGGTGCATGCAAGACAGATGGATAGATGCAAACATGCGAGCATAAGTATGCTAATTGAAACATGCCCTAAACTAACCATCATAAGCTGGTAAATAAAAGGGAGAAAGATGTGGGGTTGGAAGACATACATCACACACACGCACACTTATTACAACTGTGGGGAAGTGGTTTTGGAAATACTCTTCGGATCTTGGGAGACGCTCTTGATCCTCAGTTAGTCACCTGCAAAGACACAAACACTTCGGGTCAGGCAGAGTTTTCTTCCGGGGATATTTTCGCGAACTTAGGTGATTTACCCGGCGATTTCTTCGGAGGCATGGCAAAGGAAAGCCTTACGCAAATGGCGCGTAAGCGAAATGCCGAGCGGATGGCTGCTCGAAAAAAGGTCGAGGCCGCCGAGTCCGATCCCAAGCTGGCTAAGGCCTCTGTACCCATTACTGAAGGAACGGCTCAGGTTACGCCGATCGAAACGGAAAATGCGGTCGAACAGCAGGCCGGCGAAGAACGGCTGACTCTGGAGGGACGCGGCCAAAAACGTAGCGCCGAGGAGGAGGCTAGTTCAGAAATTAGTCCTATTGACAAACGGCCTCGCCTTGAAGAATTGGACGTGGTCGCTCCTTTTGTTATTCAGCCCAGGATCAGAGATACACCGATTCCTTCCAATGCTTCGGCCATTGAGGATCCGGCCGTTGCATTGAGCCTGGCGGCTTCAATTTCCTTGCCGACTGACAATTCAACCTTTTCCGCCGTGCCAGATATTATGGCCGTAGCTCTGTCTGCGCAGTCGGCACTCTTGGTAGGTATTTCAAATTCGCTTAAATCTATTTTTTGAGTGGTATCTAACGATCGCTTGTTGTTTGCAGACCGTTGGCAGGATCGCTGACTTAGGCCGCCGCCTGCATGATGCTCTTGGCAGAATTGATCGTTTGCAAACAGAGGTAGACGGTCAGAAGAGTAGGGCCGAGTTTGAGAAGATGAGAGCCGCAATGGAGAGCGCACGAGCCGAAGCGGAGAAGGAGAGGGCTCGCACTGCCGAACAGCTTCATTTTGACACTGAGGCCAGAGCGAGTGCGAGTGAGGAATCGCTCAAGCTTTCCAAAGACAAACTTGCCGAGGCGAAGAGTTAGTTGGAGGAGCTCAAGGTGGCCCAGGGGAAAGTCGAATCTGAGGCTTTTGAGGCAGGAAAGAGAGCCGCCTTCACGGAATACGTTGATGAAGTTCCCAAATTTGAGAATCGGGGGTTCAAACATGGATGGCGCAAAGCCCTTGCTGCCGCTGGGATTACACCGGATTTGCCAATTCCTTACGAGCAAGTAGATGTTGAGCCCCTTGAATCCGACCCCGAGGAGTGATCTGGGAGGCGTTTCCTAATTCATTTAGTTGTTTTTGATTTTTGTTTGGTAGACTTTTGTTGGTTCAGGGTTCTTTTCATGTATAAATTGGTTATTATCTTGTGCGCAATTTATTAATGAAAATTTCCTTGTAATTTCATTACTATTCGTACACAATTTGTGTGGTTATGTTAATGAAACAATATTGATTCGTCTTTAGAGATTGAATATCCCGTGGCAATATTGATTTGTCTTTCTTGTGCCGATTTCAAATTAAGAACTATCGATTTGTGAGCCGGCTGGAGTACTTGAGCAGAATAGATTGATGAATCTGCCCTTGCCCCAGGTGTAGACGTCCCCGAACGCCCCGGGAGGGTTAAGTCCCGTTCCGTTCATGTTGGGTTCACTACAGTTCAAGGACTCAAAATGTCACGGTTCTTAATCTGAACCAAAGAGTCCAAATCCGGCAAATCGTTTTGAGAAAACAGATTTTTGAAAGAAGTGCCAAACATGGACTGCTTTGCCAAATTACAGAGCCGCCACCTAAATATTTAAAAAGGAGAAATTTAGGAAACCCTGACTCGGTGCCGAAGGCCACATGTCCGTCATCACCAAAGTTGTCTTGGCTCGGGAGCTTGGGTACGATCGGGGAAGGTCAGCTATGAGCACCCCCTTTCGCCCGGTCCGAAGACCGGCCTCTACTAACCGTGATATCCGATTTTGAAAACATTACATGCTCTTATTCCAGTTATTAGCCTAGAATTACTATGTTATGCGCACAGCAAACAAGTATAGACTAGATCACCTGATTTGGAAACAAACATTGCATATCCGTTTGTGTTGAAAATGTTTTGAAATTTGCTACTCGCAAGTAGGCTAAAACATGGATTTCAACGAGTTTTTCCAACTCAAGCAATCCAGCCTTCACCCACAGGCATTCAAACAGTTTATCACACATAAGCATTTAGCCGCATGGTAAGCATACTGTCATGTTAACATTCACAAGCATGCGAGATGCTAAAGCATAAATACTTACATCGTACTCCGTGCCAAAATAATAAACTAGTTAGTAATCATGCATGATCCTAGTTCATGTTAAAAAAAAAAGGCTAATGTAACACATGCAAAGATGCAATTTAGAGTAGGCTCGGCTAACCCTAAACATGGCATTTAAAATGCGCGAGTAGCACGTATTCAATTCGGAATTGAAAATTGCAATGCAGTTTGTATGATGTACCGAGCCCGATGCATGTAAACAAATGCATGAATGCACGCATGCATTGCATAAGGTATGCTAAAATACGTATGCCCTAATCTACCATCGAAAGCGGGTAAATAAAAGGGAAGAAAGAAGTGGGGATTGGAAGACATACACCCATTCACGCACACTTATTACAATTACGCCCTCACTCGGAGGGTCCAAAATAATAATACAAAACCGAATAACTAATTAACTACGCAAGCTAATTAATTATTACAATTTAATTAAATTAACCAAATAAATTAATTAATCTAATTAAACAATAAACCGCCTCGGGATGAGGGCCAAATGCAGCGCGCGCTCGGAACTGGCTCGGAACCGCACTGCCACACACGGGTTGCCTCCGTTTCCTCTGCTCTCCTCCTCAGAAAATTGCCAAAGTCCCAGGAGTGCCTCTCAGGGCATTGGGGAGTACCACCGGCTGGGGTAGAGCACCACCGGCTGAAGAAGGAGGCCACCGGCACTAGATGAAGTTATCGGCTGGCAATTGACTGCCGGTCGGCACTAAATAGTGCCGGCCGGCACTTAACACCTGCAGAACCTGCAACCCACAGCAGCAGAGGACAACAACATGCATGGCAATGTGATTCAAGGTATTTATGCACTATACACACCCCTTATCATGTTATTGACTCAAGGGGGCATGTGCCTCGATTCCCGGACCACCAATCGCGCATTTCCATGCATGATGGCCCTAAGAACCAAGAATGCAACTTTGATTTCAAATGCATGCAATGCAAACAAGCAAACAAGGGTGCTCAACCTCCATCATACTTCACTTCAAGAGGCCAAACATGCACAATACAAATGCAACCCTAAACATGTCAACTAGGCATGTAACATTGACTATGCAATATGTTCATGCAAAGGGTTCAAGCAAGCATGCAAGGTAAGCATGCAAACCAATGGAAGGATGGTCTTATACATGAATTAGGCAACTCAAATAGTCCTAAAATCAGTGGCCAAAATGCTAAGTCAAGAGGGCCAAACACACATGCACACATGCACAAGTTAAGGCACCAACACTTAAGCACAATTAAGCAACTCTTAAACACATCTAAGAGGCACAAACATGGACTATTAGCATACATGAAAAGCTCTGAAATTCATGCAAAACATGGTGCCAAACCAACTAACAAAGCAAGCCAAACAAGGCATACAAATGGCTCAAGCATTAAGGCAAGCCCATGAGGCTTTGAACCACACTTAGTACAACCACACATGGCAATACTTAAACACTTAAAAACAGAGTTTTAACACATAAAACTAAGCCTAAAGGACCACCTAGATGGCATCTAGATGACATGAATTCAAAGGCATGCATTAAGGCCAAGACATGGAGCATACAACACATGCTTTTAAAGCATTAAAGAGGCATGCTAAGCAATCAAACAAACATGTATGAAGGACTGAAATAGCATGCAAAATGGTTCCAAACCATCAAAAATGAAGCAAGCAAGACATGCTACACACTCATGCTCTTAAGGCCAACAAGCCCAAAGCAAAGAGGCTATATTAAACATGCCAAGATCAACCCAAACAACCTAGGACAGACCTAAAACATGGCAATATAAGCACAAAAACTTCACAAATGCAAGCCTAAAACATGCTAGAAGCTAAGGCATACAACCTAGGCATGTTAGAGGATCAAAAGGCATTACAAGGCAACTATGCTAAGCATGCATAAGGGGCCTAAACCAACTTAGAAGCAAGTTAAATCATGGCATAATAAGCATGAAATGCAGCCAAGACATGCTCGAAACACAACCAAACATGGTGCCCCTCTGGAGGCCAAAAACTTGTCCTTTTCAAGGACATCAAGGAGAGGGCGTGGCCCTCCCCTTTTGGAGACTTTATGGCACCATCTCCACCACTGAAATCCCTCAAGATTTCAGTGGTGGAGAGGCCCAAGCACAAAAATCTCGGATCTCTACAAAATGGCACAAAAATGGCCCTTTTTCAAGGCCTAAGGGTGGTCAAACTTGCTCAAACCACAAAACACTCTTAATAAACAATAAAGAGGCTTAAAAAACAGAACTTTTATGTGTTAATCACTAAGCACAAAAACAGTTCTAAAGCAAGTAGAAATGGAGTGCAAGAATGGGGAAAAAAAAGGTTAGTTGGCTTACCCTTGTAGACCTCTTCAACAATGGGGATGTGTTGGTTTCCTTAGGCACCAAACCAGCTCCAAAGCTCTAAAACAAACCTCTGGACCTTCAAGAACCCAAGGAAGGTGAAACACTAGGTGTTGGTGAGCAAAAGTATGACACAAACACCTAGTGTACAAAACAAGAGAGAAGAAGAGAAATAGGATGTGTATCTATCCTAACCCTAAAAACCAGAGCTTGGCCTGTCTAAAATGTCTAAAATTTTCTAACCCCCTAAGCCAAGAAGAGGAGTGGTCCTCTTATAGGCAAGCAAAGCTTGCAAAGCTTACAAGCTAAGCTAACTAAGAGGGTCATCCCTCCATACACGTGTATGGAGGGGAACCAAAACTATACAGCTGTCTGAAAATATCTCCAAAAGCAACTGCACAGTGCCCGGCCGGCTAAGGATGCCATTTTGGCAAAACTTAGTGCCGGTCGGCACAAAAGAGTGCCGGTCGGCACAATAAAGTGCCGGTGGCAATACCAGCCAGCCGGTGGCCTCTAGCCACAGCCGGTGGTGTGTGGGGATGCCTCACAAGGCATTCCCTGCCCTTCCAAGGAAAAACACAAGTGTTTGGTGCAAAACCAGACACAAGACGGTCGAGTTCGGAAGTCCTGAGGCAAGGCGCGCGAGCCGAGAACTCCAGGAACTCCAAACGAACACAAACATGGATAATCACCGAGTGTTCCAACGGTGACGTCCAAGTCTTGAGGACGGTCAAAAATGAGGTGTCTACAGTTGCCCCTCTTTGACAGAACTCGAAAGTCATAACAATGACGGGAGTGAATGTCAAATTCCAGAGACGACCCATTTTTGACAAGGCCGAAGACTTGGACAAACATGCAAGACATGCAAGACATGCCCGAAGGCAGGGGCAAAATGCAACTGAAAATGCACGAAGCCGAGCATACCTTATGATCATGCAAAGAAAGCTGTAATGAAGCACGCATGCAACAGTTGTAAGCTAGCATATGCCAATCTACACTACAATGCAGAAAGGATGTAAGAGAATTATGCAATTCTCAATACGTCTCACGCGGAGGATACGATACCTGTGCGGCTCGTCCGGTTTCACCGGCCTCAAATGAACCGTACATACAATATCGTGCCTGAAAAGAAAGCCAACTTTAACCCGTACAATATTGTTAGTAATATGCATGACAATGCGAAATGAATGCAAGATGATATGCAATATATACAAAACAATATATGAATAATGCAAATGATAATGCAATGCAATTGAAACTAATGCAAACTAAATGCAGAGCAATCGAATCATGATTCAATCATGAGCGGTTCGAAACCACACAAATGTCAAATAGGTTGATGGAAGTAACAAGTCCATCTACCATAGAAAAGGTGTCGCTACCTCAAACCAACATACCAGCGTGGAGTAGGCGCGATACACATGCAGAACTATGAGTGATGCAGACGGACACAAGAACAAGTATTGGGTGGAATGACATAAGTGGGGTGACGACCCGCTGAAGAAAGAACAATGATCCTAATGCCAGATGCAACAATTACAATATAGTGCAATAGAAATGGATATGGCACGCAGACCAAACCAAGTTTTGCCTAGGAAGGGCATGCACACATACAAGCCATGTTTAACACAGAAAAGGTGCCGCAACCTCAAACCAAGTTCATCAAGGAATAGGCGCGATGCACATGAACCGTGTTTTGACGTGAAAAGTAAGGGCACATACCAGACCAAGCTCAACAAGGAAAGGCACAAGCCATGGATGGGGGCAATGCAATGGGTACGTGTAACCTACAATGCAATATTTACAAATATGCAATGGATGAAATGCATGGCAATGCAGATGATGCAATGACCATGATTGCAGTTTTCCCTACTCTCTCAACGGGATGGTATACTAGGTTGGTTCAGTATCCAGAATTGAGGCGTAAACACACTACCTCAACCTATGGGGCTTCCATACAGGTTTCAAGCCGAGGGTACACCCTCTGGGTATTTAAACCAGACTTTAGTCTCGGAAATTCCGAACCTTTGCGTTCTAGGCATGAGCCGTTCAAACTCTAGTTTCCACCGTCCCCGTTGGTCTCCTAGGAACTCACTGCAAACAAGGAAGTCGTTCGGGCACGACAAACACCGAAGGAATTGCACCTTCAGAGGATTTAAGGTCTCCTAGACCGGGATGCAAAATGTATGCATGACAATGCATGTGTTTTTGTTGTTTTTTTTTGAAATGCATATGATGCATGATGTTAAGAAAAATGCAAGACGATGCATATGTATTTGTTTTTGTTTTTGTTTTTGTTTTTTGAAATGCATGACATATGCACTATTTATGATGATGCATGACAATGCGATATTTACAATGCGATGCATGAAAATGTACCAAGGGTTTTGCACCCTTCAAGGATTTAAGGTCTCCTAGACCGTGATGCAAAATGTAGACTGTGTGCGTTAAGACGCTTGTGAGATGCATGCCAAATGCGATGAACTGTGCACCTTAATGCACCGGAGGTCTCGCACCTCCCGAGGATTTAAGGTCTCCTAGACCGTATGTAATGCATGACAATGCATGTTGTTTTTGAAATGCGCGGCAACGCGCGGCTTTACAAATGCATGACAATGCATGAATTGAGATGCGGTGCACAAGACAGTACGATGTGTAGGATTGCGCAATGCGATGCATGCCAAATGCGATAAGATGCGCAAAATAGCGCGATGCGTTAGACAACGCAAGTGCACAGGAAAGTGCGATACAATGCATGCCAAATGCGATGAGGTACATACCTTAATGCACCGAAGGTCTTGCACCTCCCGAGGATTTAAGGTCTCCTAGACCGTGCGTGTTTAAGGTCTCGCCAGACCCGGCTTTGGGGCAATGCATGATAATGCATGTGAGGTATACAAAATAGTGCGATGTAACGCATGCCAAATGCAATGAGGTGCACCTTAATGCATCGAAGGTCTTGCACCTCCCGAGGATTTAAGGTCTCCTAGACCGGGCGTGTTTAAGGTCCCGCCGGACCCGGCTTGTAAGATGACATGCTCATGAGGCACGCATACCTCATTTGATGGAAAATGAAGTGCAAAACGAGGCATACGTGCCTCGAGATGCAATGAAATGCAAAATGAGGCATGCGTACCTCATTTGATAGAAAAAGAAGTGCAAAACAGTGCAAGTCCCAAGGGACACGCGAAACGGCGCGATGCGACGCCCCGGACAATGCGATGGATGCATGGAACGCACGCGGGGCAACTTTTTGAATCTTATAGAAGACAAAAGGATACAATCTTTGCTTGAATTTGAGTGCCACGCACAGAAGACACGGTCCGAGGTCAAAACGGAGGCCGGTTGAGCGTCGGGGGTGCACTTTCTTGCACTTTCTTGAGCTATGAAGACCCAAAACCCCTCATCTAGCCTAAACAAGGCCTTGGGAACACCACCGGCTGGGCTAGGTGGTCACCGGCTGCCGCCGGCTGCCTAAACTTCTCCACCGGCACAAAAATGTGCCGACCGGCACAAAATAGGGCCGACCGGCAGAAAACGCCTGATCGGGGGCAGTTCTGCCATTTCGCCTCGGGTTTTATAAAATAGGGTTTCTAAACCCTATTTTCCACTTCCTCCCCCGCCAAAAACCTTCACTCTCTCTCTCTAGAGCTTTGTTCTCTCGATTGTTCGTCGATTTCCTCGCGTTTCACGCTCGTTTTACCGTCGGATTCGCGATATTCTTCGCGTTTCGGACATTTCCACCCGATTGAAACTTCATTTTGGGATCTCCTTTGCTATTTCCGCCTTTTCGAGACTCGTTCCCCTCGATTTCCTCTACACTTCCGTGTATTTTCATCTCCCGGCCTTTTCCAACCATTTTCGGCCCGCTCGGGGTTGACCTTTTCGGTTGACCTTTCGTATTCTTGCTCGGTTTTACTTTTCCGGCTATTTTCTCATCCCCATTGCCATGGCTGACGACATTCCACATGTCGGGACTCCCCCGGATCATGAGATGGATCTCGGGGTTGAGCTTCTCCCGTTGAGCGAGCGCCCATTTGATCCGGCGACCTACCGGCCGGCTATTCACATTCTACCACCCGATGGACTTCGCCACTTCCGCGGCTTCGACCGAGCGCTGGACCCGGAGCTTCTCCTGCACGAGCCGGCCTCTCACTTGTCCTTCGGCGCTTCCGAGGTAACATCTTGATCTACTTTATTTTCTGCAATGTAGAACTATAAACTGTCAACTGCCATAGCTGATTACAACCCTTAATTGCTTAGCTCTGATATACTATACTGTAGTTGATTGTAGACAAACTCACAACTAATATCTGTTTGAGACGAACATATGCACACACACTGCACTAGCCTCAAGCACTCAAACACGCGGCACACCGTATTTCACTGCAAATTCACCGACACCCAGTACTTATTTGAATCTGAAAAGTTTGCACGCATGCTAGACTTACACTGAATCACACAAACACGCAGACGCATCACACATTGGTAATTCACTGAAACATACCGGGACCCGGCATCCATTTGAACTTTGAAAAACACGCACACACGCTATGTTTACACTGATCCCCATGGGAGTACTGACACATCACAGGCCGTAGTCCACCTACTGGTACACTGAAACCTGACATTTGCTTGCATCTGAAAAACGTGCACACGTGCACCAAGTTTACACTGGACCACTCAAAACACACTGACGCATCACGCGCCGTAGTTTACTGTAAGCACACCGGTACCCGGTTTCTGTTTGAATCTGAAAGACTTGCACGCATGCTAGATTTGTACTGACTTTAACTGTTTCTTCGAAACTATACATTTCATATTGCTTCGCAACTGTTTGTTTGTAAACAGGGAGGTTCCTATACCGTCCGCGGGTATGGGAATACCGTCGCTCGAGAGTGGTATGCCGAGCTACCTGACGCAGTCCGTCAGATCGTCGATCGTCGATCGGGCCGGCTTCGGCGCATTTTGTAGGGGACTTTCCAGGCTCTCCGCCTGCAGACCTCTCCTTGCCGCTCTGGCAGAGAGGTGGTGGGACACCACCGATTCATTTCACCTATCGGCGACTGGGGACATGACGATGACCCCTTTTGACTTCTCGATGCTCACCGGCATCGGGGTGGGGGGTGATCCGATCCCCTTTGATACAGACATGGATGAGTGGACCGCGGCCCAGGTCTACTTGCTTAGCGAGGCACCGTCTCTGGCGCGTCCTGGCTTTGTCAGGTATTCCTGGTTCGAGGTTCAGTTTAGGGTCCAGCCCACCCTCATCGACGCAGCCCCGATGACTCAGGAGGCCGTGGAGAGATACGCACGCGGCTTCTTTATGTTCATGTTCGGGACGACCCTCTTCGCCGACCGGGCGAACACAGTGCCCCTCTGTCTTCTCAGCGTACTGGTAGATGTCAGAGATATTTTGCGCTTTGACTGGGGTGGCGCGGCTCTGGCCACCCTCTACGGCTACATGAGCTCCGTCTCCCGTGGCAGCGGGCAGTTGCTCGGGGGCTACTGGCGAGCTTGGGAGGTATGTCTTCTTCTCTTCTTTACATTTCTGCTCTACATTTTCTGTACTCTGTATTGCACACACTGTAGTCTGTCTCGCGTTGACTGTATACTGTACACACGGCACATACATACTCTACTTTACACTGACTGTATACTGTACACACGGCACACACATACTCTGCTTTACACTGACTGTATACTGTACACACGGCACACACATACTCTGCTTTACACTGACTGTATACTGTACACACGGCACACACATACTCTGCACAATATACTGCACAACACACGGCTCTGCTATCTCTGCTTTATTCTTCATTTCTGCTTTATCTGATGATCATACTGACATCTGTTTTGCAGTTGTGGGTCTATGCTTACTTTCCCAGGCTGGAGCCAGTACCGGAGACGGAGACTCCCCTGGTCATCCCCTTTTCGCGCCGCTATGACGGGAGGTGCACACGGCGGCCTCGTGATACCTTCAGCTTCTTCCGTCGATTCTTCGACACCATCACCTCTGCCGAGGTATGTTTTACTTACAGTTCATTCAAACTTTGCTTTGCATTTGTGTATTTTGATCACCAGCAGATAACCAACTGTTTCAATTCAGGTCACCTGGCGGCCGTGGGCTGCGGTGCCGGCAGATATTCAGGATCGGTTCGCCGGTGCAGAGGAGACCTCTCGATACCGGATTTTGCTGGAGGGCCCGGTCTGTCGAGCTTGGTACCTGGGCGAGCGTTTCCTACGCCAGACCCTAGGGTTGCCAGAGCAGATAGTCCCGGTTCACCCTCCTGAGCACATGAGGGACATCGAGAGGTTTTCTCTGCAGCAGATGGAGGACTACACCCTCGGCTGGGACGAGGACGGCTACAGGGGCGAGGGCGACTACTCTGAGTACGTCCGGACCTTCCTTATGCGGCCTCTGAGCGGGGGCTCCCGAGCTGAGCCAGAGAGACCTGCGGCGCCGACAGCTAGGGCAGAGGTGGGAGCAGGAGTGGGATCGTCACAGAGAGCTCGAGCTCGCGGCAGGAGGGGAGTGAAGAGGGGACGAGGGACGGGCTGGCCCGCTTTGCCTACCATGCTGACATACAGGGGGCAGAGTGGGGAGACCTACCAGATCCCTTTTGCTCCTCCCCCGGCTGGTCATGAGTTGGCTGGCATTCCTGACTTGCCTCCGGTATGTACCACTTTATTTCTACATCTTGCATTGTCATTTCATTTCAGTTTATTCGATATTCCACAGAATACTGATGCATCTAATACTTTTGCAGGCTTCCTCCGAGTATACACGGCAGTCGGTGGAGTTGTGTGCCTCCCTGATGGGGATGCTGCAGCGGACCCTCGACGTCTTGGCTGTCTACAGTCTTCCGGTATGTTCTTCTGACCACAGTCTGAGACCACACACTGTTTCATACAACCTGATGCACTACACAACATCTGATAAACTGCTCACGGCATTCACACACTGTACTCATACACTGCATTCTGTACTGATTCACTGCTCACGGCATTCACACACTGTACTCATACATTGCATTCTGCGCTGATTCACTGCTCACGGCATTCACACACTGTACTCATGCACTGCATTCTGATATACTGCTCACAGCTTTCTGATGCATTTGCTTTTCGCATTTTTCAGCCTCCCTTTCAGATTCTGCCAGTGGGTGGTGGCGCTCCATCTGGACCTCCCATTTCTACTCGGGATGGCAGGATATTCCCCCGTACCAGAGTGAGACACGCTCATGTCGGGAGCAGCTCGCGAACACCAGTTCCAGGTGATGGCGAGTCAGAGATGGACGCGGAGTCGTCCGAGGAGGAGGCCGGGGGCAGCTCGAGCTCGGACTCCGACAGCGACACTTCTGACGATGCTTCTGGGCTTCTGCCCAGGAAGAGGGCCAGGACAGATCCTCAGGCGTGAGGTTGCTGCTGATGATGATTTTTCGCTGCTTTTCTTCTTTATTTCTTTTCTTGTACTTTTCTCTTTTTAGTAGATAGAGTACTTTGTACTGCCACAGGCAGATTTTGCTTTCTTCAAAACTTTGTATTTGAAAAGACGATGATATGAAACAAACTTTTATCTGAAAAGTATTTTATTTACATACCTTGTACTTTGCATTGCACTGCATCATATTACACCTCAAATGTAAATGATTACGATTTGTTGTCTGAAAATTGAGCACTTGCACTGTAATAATCGGATAACCAACCGACTAACAGGAAACAACCCAGACAAATCACTGCTCAAACTGAACAAATAGCCCATATCCTGCTGGGGATTAATCCGCACACAGCTCATAATACAATATCCGGTCCATTCTGCACACGGCAAACTTTGAACAATTGGCCCAATCTGACAAGATGGATCACCAAAACTGAGACAGCTGAAGTTGAAACACATTCGGATGTCCCAAAATTTCCTTTTCTTCTCTTGCCTCGCATAAATGTAGAGAATGGCACAGCATTCTGAGCACAAACGATTGACTTTTGGAAAAGGGGTTCACAACCAGGGTACCGAGCTTACAACTGAACGCAGCGGAGGGACTCAAGTAAAGAAAATAAAAGGCACACGACCTAAACACAACGAGATACACTCAGAAAAGACTCAAAGCTAAGTTGAGACCGACAAATCAAAAGACACGACACACGGACGTGTTTGAAAACAAAAGACCTTGAGGAGCCAATTCCTCCGGGCAGGTTTCCCACCCTTTCTGATTTGTGTGATTCTCACGCCACTCGGCCCTCAAGCTCGGTTTTTCTCTCAAAACCCTCTTCCTCACTTTTCTCTCGACTTACACCTCTCTATTCTTTATTCTCTCATTTTTCATCCCTCCCCAGGGTGATTGATGGATGAATAGGAAGCGGCGGATTCATGCCGAATACAGCTAGCTCACGGCTATTTCTTCTGATAGATAAAGTGCTTTCCTGGCAAGCGTGTTGATGACAAGGGAGAGACAGAACACCTGGCTCAAACTGTGCCCCTAGTTCATTACTTTGACCATTTTTTTGTTTTCTACTAAAACAATTTTGACCAACATGAGAGTTAGATTAACATGCTTGTTCGATTTTTGATTTGAAATCATGCAAGTCAGGCTATGAGCACTGAAAATTCTCCTTTTGGGGTCCAAACATGGTCCAATTTTGGAAAATGAAATAGTTTTCGAGAAAATAACTCAGCCTTAGTGAAAAGTTTCAAAAACCATTTTTGTAAACAGTCAACGCTCGACGAGCATAGAACTTACCCTCGAGATGTGCAACCTTGGATCGGAGGCGATGGAAAATTGCCCCTAGCTTGAAGGGGGATAAAGGCAACGGAAAGTTGCCCCTGGTTTGGATGGTAACTCAGGGCAACTTGTGGCAATGCATGGCAACGGAAAGTTGCCCCTTGTTTAGATGGTGCCGCGACATGTCGTAAGCCGTTCCTTGTTGATGACGATCGGACCCTCGGGCGCGGAGGAGTCGAAGGCGGTCTGAATCAATATATGGACACAGTCACCTTGAAGGTGTTGGTGGTTTGGACCTCAAGAGAAAGTTAATCACGTAGTTCCGGGTTGCTGCAACCGAGACATTGAATTTGGATGAGACAAAAGCAATCAAAACCATGACATGGACTGAGACGCTACAGAAGCGTTGGGGGCTGGACTTCAAGATGAAGTTGCCTACGTATCCCAAACATGGGAATCAAGCCTTACGTAGTTCCGGGGGTTAAGGTACACTCGGGTATTTAACCTCTCCTTTTATGCTCTAACTTTTGCCAAGGCGCCTGTTGCAGGTTTTCGACCTTGCGAGCTTTATTTTTTTCTTTTCATTCTTTTCCTTTTCTTTTGCTATCTTTTTTTTTCTGTTCTTTTCTTTTTCTCTTTCTGCTTCTCTTTTTTTTGTATTTATTTTTTTTGTATATATCTTTTCTTGCTCTAACTTTTGCCTGGGTCGCCCTTCCGGGTTTTCGGCCCAACGAGCCTCTCAAGGGTAAAAGTGTAGCTTGTCCATGCCAAATGGTTATTGAAATTGAAGCCTCTCTGTTATCCAGGAGAGTGACTGTTGTGTTGATTTGCAGAGAAGTCCGTCACGGTTGCTTCTCGAGCTTTGCTTGGTGAGATATGATCTCCTTGATCTAATTTTGGGGCCTCTTGCTCGAGGGCTGCTTCGAAATGGGCCGCACGGGCGTTTCATGGTACTGAACGTTTTGAACGGATCTAGTTTGCAACAGATGAATTAGAGCTTGAGGCCGAGAGCGATCCTGGGCTACACAACCTCAAGAGCGATTCCACACAGGTCTTCGCAGGACCGTGCAAAACATTTTTTTTTTTTGAAAAATTTCAAGAAAGCGACGAATCGCTCGTGCTGAAGACAGTGCGGAACCAGTCTGGATCAGGCCAGGGCCCTTCTCAGTACTCATGCTGACAAGCCTGATTTCAATCATTAAAAGCTTAGCATGCCTCTCTTTTCCCAAAAATGATCAAAGTTTTTCAAAAACCCGAGGAATTCCTTCCTCTTCGTTTTTATCACCGCAGTGTACGAAAAGGTTTTTTTTTTTATGAAAAGCTTAGGTCATTACAACTATGTTCATGGCACAAGAGAGCAGGCGGTATGCACTGTCGTTCCCTTCACATCCTTTGGCACAATGAGCTGAAACAACAACAAGTATGGAAATGTGGTAGCCGCGGTTGTTTCATTCAGATTTGTTGGTATAACTGGCTTCTCAAAAGCAGACTCAAAAAGCAAAAACAACTGTTTATAAGACAAAACGGTGTTTGAGGCAACAACCCCGAAATCACCTGGTATACTATATAAGAGGGACTGACCCATTACAACAAGGCAGACCCTGTAAGCAAAAAGACTGACTCAGCATAGAGAGACAGACTCAAAACAAAGCAAAAGACTGACTCGACACCCCAAGCCAGAATTTACAAAAGTAGCATCCGCAGATGCTCAAAAATGCGTGCCAGACGCCACATCAAAAACACTGGGCGCTGCCCGCAGGTAGTCCGACCCTGATCACATACTCACAGTATCGGTGTCCTCAAAGTCCAACAGCTGGGTGGTAACGGACTTGGCTGAGGTGGGTGGGAGGATTACCTCGTTGTCGATCAAGTCTTGCACCTCATGACGGAGGCGGAAGCAATTATCAGTGGCATGACCAGTTTGCTGGTGGTACGCACAGTACAGAGCAGGGTCATGAGCGGCGGGAAGATTCTTTGGGAGGGGTCGAGGCTCCAGGAGTTTAAGGTGTCCTCTCTCGGCAAGGATCTGAAGTGCCTTGGACAATGGCATGTAGAGAGCATGGAAGACCCTGCGCCCTCGGGGCAGGTACTTCGTATTCTTGCTGGACGCGCCAGCGAAAGGATCAGCCGGTGCGGCCTTGATCGTCTGATCTTTCCCCGGCACAGGGTTGGGAATGGGAAGAACTGTTTTGGCATGACGGGGCCCATCCCGGTTCTCTGATTGACTGGAACTGCCCTCAGGCGGAGAGGGGAAGGCATCCTCCACAGCTTTTATCAAAATTGCGGAAACATGCTGCTTGTCCATTCCCCTGGCTTTCAGAGCCTCTACTGCCCACAGCAGTTGTTCGATTGGGTCGACATCTGCCTTCATCTTGTCTTTACCTCTGGCTTCAACCTGATTGAGGGTTTGGGTTGACGTTGACATATCATTGCTATAATTGGAGGCCATCTCCGGTTGATTAATTTCAATGACGATTCGGCCTAACAGCGGGGGCTCCTGGAGTATAAAGCCTCCGGTATATGGTGCAGCTGGGGGCGAAGCAGTCATTCCATAGGCGAGATCCGCCACGGATCTTTGAAGATCACCTATCATTCCCATTAGTTCAAATGTAGTAGGCTCGCGAGCCTGATGTAGCTGGGGGGCCCAGACCGGGTGCGCAACCGGCGATCTGGGGGAATGTGGTATGTCAACAGTGGTCTCAACCCGCGGGGTAATTCCTTGACTCAATGCGGCCGTCATGACCACGATCTCTTCTGAATTCTGTGTCATGCTCAGTCCTGCCTCAGCAAGGAAAAGACACTAGCTATTCTGGATCAACTCTCCGAATCTCTGAACTGAAACGGAAAACAAGCAGTATTTCAGCCCCAAACAGATCAAACACGGGTGAAGTCGATCAATTGTACTCTGTTACTGATCACTGTTCCTCAGAATCACTGTTCAAAACTGGACTGATACCCACAGATATAACCTGTTCTCAACAACACTGATACTGGTGCCCTCGGGCCTGATACTCAAACTTTGCAAACTGATATGTGCGTTCCCTGCAGAGATACACTCTAAAAGCACATAACAAGTAAATGAGAGCCAATACACCCCTATGTTGGGGTAGGGTTTCCCTGTCCTATTTTGTCAGGAGCTAGGGTTTCACTACGCACGCAGCGGTTTCAAACAACCTATATCGGGTAAGCAACCTGTCCTAGTTTGGAACGGTCACTATGGATTTCGATATGCACTAGGTCGAATGGTCAAAGAGTGTGCCCCGGTAAAACCGGGGTTTGTGTTCCCATACTGGCAGAGCCCGTAACCGGTCAGCCTTATGGACATGCCTTGACAAGACAAGCCTCCGGCAAACCGCTCAGGAATAGCAGATGGCCAACACAGTGTCCTAGGCGCACCAATGCACATGCAATGCAAAGAAACACATAGATGAAATCAAAACAAGATATCACGAGTTTGAGTCAAGCTCTCTAACTCCCCAGCAGAGTCGCCAGAAACTGTAGACGTTCCCGAACGCCCCAGGAGGGTTAAGTCCCGTTCCGTTCATGTTGGGTTCACTACAGTTCAAGGACTCAAAATGTCACGGTTCTTAATCTGAACCAAAGAGTCCAAATTCGGCAAATTGTTTTGAGAAAACAGATTTTTGAAAGAAGTGCCAAACATGGACTGCTTTGCCAGATTACAGAGTCGCCACCTAAATATTTAAAAAGGAGAAATTTAGGAAACCCTGACTCGGTGCCGAAGGCCACATGTCCGTCATCACCAAAGTTGTCTTGGTTCGGGAGCTTGGGTACGATCGGGGAAGGTCAGCTATGAGCACCCCCTTTCGCCCGGTCCGAAGACCGGCCTCTACTAACCGTGATATCCGATTTTGAAAACATTACATGCTCTTATTCCAGTTATTAGCCTAGAATTACTATGTTATGCGCACAGCAAACAAGTATAGACTAGATCACCTGATTTGGAAACAAACATTGCATATCCGTTTGTGTTGAAAATGCTTTGAAATTTGCTACTCGCAAGTAGGCTAAAACATGGATTTCAACGAGTTTTTCCAACTCAAGCAATCCAGCCTTCACCCACAGGCATTCAAACAGTTTATCACACATAAGCATTTAGCCGCATGGTAAGCATACTGTCATGTTAACATTCACACGCATGCGAGATGCTAAAGCATAAATACTTACATCGTACTCCGTGCCAAAATAATAAACTAGTTAGTAATCATGCATGATCCTAGTTCATGTTAAAAAAAAAGGCTAATGTAACACATGCAAAGATGCAATTTAGAGTAGGCTCGGCTAACCCTAAACATGGCATTTAAAATGCGCGAGTAGCACGTATTCAATTCGGAATTGAAAATTGCAATGCAGTTTGTATGATGTACCGAGCCCGATGCATGTAAACAAATGCATGAATGCACGCATGCATTGCATAAGGTATGCTAAAATACGTATGCCCTAATCTACCATCAAAAGCGGGTAAATAAAAGGGAAGAAAGAAGTGGGGATTGGAAGACATACACCCATTCACGCACACTTATTACAATTACGCCCTCACTCGGAGGGTCCAAAATAATAATACAAAACCGAATAACTAATTAACTACGCAAGCTAATTAATTATTACAATTTAATTAAATTAACCAAATAAATTAATTAATCTAATTAAACAATAAACCGCCTCGGGATGAGGGCCAAATGCAGCGCGCGCTCGGAACTGGCTCGGAACCGCACTGCCACACACGGGTTGCCTCCGTTTCCTCTGCTCTCCTCCTCAGAAAATTGCCAAAGTCCCAGGAGTGCCTCTCAGGGCATTGGGGAGTACCACCGGCTGGGGTAGAGCACCACCGGCTGAAGAAGGAGGCCACCGGCACTAGATGAAGTTATCGGCTGGCAATTGACTGCCGGTCGGCACTAAATAGTGCCGGCCGGCACTTAACACCTGCAGAACCTGCAACCCACAGCAGCAGAGGACAACAACATGCATGGCAATGTGATTCAAGGTATTTATGCACTATACACACCCCTTATCATGTTATTGACTCAAGGGGGCATGTGCCTCGATTCCCGGACCACCAATCGCGCATTTCCATGCATGATGGCCCTAAGAACCAAGAATGCAACTTTGATTTCAAATGCATGCAATGCAAACAAGCAAACAAGGGTGCTCAACCTCCATCATACTTCACTTCAAGAGGCCAAACATGCACAATACAAATGCAACCCTAAACATGTCAACTAGGCATGTAACATTGACTATGCAATATGTTCATGCAAAGGGTTCAAGCAAGCATGCAAGGTAAGCATGCAAACCAATGGAAGGATGGTCTTATACATGAATTAGGCAACTCAAATAGTCCTAAAATCAGTGGCCAAAATGCTAAGTCAAGAGGGCCAAACACACATGCACACATGCACAAGT
The DNA here is from genome assembly GCA_022316695.1 of Camellia oleifera. Taxonomy (NCBI): domain Eukaryota; kingdom Viridiplantae; phylum Streptophyta; class Magnoliopsida; order Ericales; family Theaceae; genus Camellia; species Camellia oleifera. Next base: position 53,464,233 of record CM039319.1, read on the forward strand.
TAAGGCACCAACACTTAAGCACAATTAAGCAACTCTTAAACACATCTAAGAGGCACAAACATGGACTATTAGCATACATGAAAAGCTCTGAAATTCATGCAAAACATGGTGCCAAACCAACTAACAAAGCAAGCCAAACAAGGCATACAAATGGCTCAAGCATTAAGGCAAGCCCATGAGGCTTTGAACCACACTTAGTACAACCACACATGGCAATACTTAAACACTTAAAAACAGAGTTTTAACACATAAAACTAAGCCTAAAGGACCACCTAGATGGCATCTAGATGACATGAATTCAAAGGCATGCATTAAGGCCAAGACATAGAGCATACAACACATGCTTTTAAAGCATTAAAGAGGCATGCTAAGCAATCAAACAAACATGTATGAAGGACTGAAATAGCATGCAAAATGGTTCCAAACCATCAAAAATGAAGCAAGCAAGACATGCTACACACTCATGCTCTTAAGGCCAACAAGCCCAAAGCAAAGAGGCTATATTAAACATGCCAAGATCAACCCAAACAACCTAGGACAGACCTAAAACATGGCAATATAAGCACAAAAACTTCACAAATGCAAGCCTAAAACATGCTAGAAGCTAAGGCATACAACCTAGGCATGTTAGAGGATCAAAAGGCATTACAAGGCAACTATGCTAAGCATGCATAAGGGGCCTAAACCAACTTAGAAGCAAGTTAAATCATGGCATAATAAGCATGAAATGCAGCCAAGACATGCTCGAAACACAACCAAACATGGTGCCCCTTTGGAGGCCAAAAACTTGTCCTTTTCAAGGACATCAAGGAGAGGGGGTGGCCCTCCCCTTTTGGAGACTTTATGGAACCATCTCCACCACTGAAATCCCTCAAGATTTCAGTGGTGGAGAGGCCCAAGCACAAAAATCTCGGATCTCTACAAAATGGCACAAAAATGGCCCTTTTTCAAGGCCTAAGGGTGGTCAAACTTGCTCAAACCACAAAACACTCTTAATAAACAATAAAGAGGCTTAAAAAACAGAACTTTTATGTGTTAATCACTAAGCACAAAAACAGTTCTAAAGCAAGTAGAAATGGAGTGCAAGAATGGGGAAAAAAAAGGTTAGTTGGCTTACCCTTGTAGACCTCTTCAACAATGGGGATGTGTTGGTTTCCTTAGGCACCAAACCAGCTCCAAAGCTCCAAAACAAACCTCTGGACCTTCAAGAACCCAAGGAAGGTGAAACACTAGGTGTTGGTGAGCAAAAGTATGACACAAACACCTAGTGTACAAAACAAGAGAGAAGAAGAGAAATAGGATGTGTATCTATCCTAACCCTAAAAACCAGAGCTTGGCCTGTCTAAAATGTCTAAAATTTTCTAACCCCCTAAGCCAAGAAGAGGAGTGGTCCTCTTATAGGCAAGCAAAGCTTGCAAAGCTTACAAGCTAAGCTAACTAAGAGGGTCATCCCTCCATACACGTGTATGGAGGGGAACCAAAACTATACAGCTGTCTGAAAATATCTCCAAAAGCAACTGCACAGTGCCCGGCCGGCTAAGGATGCCATTTTGGCAAAACTTAGTGCCGGTCGGCACAAAAGAGTGCCGGTCGGCACAATAAAGTGCCGGTGGCAATACCAGCCAGCCAGTGGCCTCTAGCCACAGCCGGTGGTGTGTGGGGATGCCTCACAAGGCATTCCCTGCCCTTCCAAGGCAAAACACAAGTGTTTGGTGCAAAACCAGACACAAGACGGTCGAGTTCGGAAGTCCTGAGGCAAGGCGCGCGAGCGGAGAACTCCAGGAACTCCAAACGAACACAAACATGGATAATCACCGAGTGTTCCAACGGTGACGTCCAAGTCTTGAGGACGGTCAAAAATGGGGTGTCTACACCAGGCAGTTCCTGCAGAGGTTAGAATCGATTCGGGAGCCGGCTGGGGTACTTTAGCCGAATAGATTGATGAATCTACCCTTGCCCCAGGCGGTTCCTTTCTTTCTTCCTTTGCCAACACGGACAAACGATATTGTATGTACGGTTTATTTAGAAGAGTTCTGAATAAAATCAGACTACGGGGCAATCCGAATTATAATCGATTCGGAAGCCGGCTGGGGTACTTGAGCCGAATAGATTGATGAATCTGCCCTTGCCCCAGGCGGTTCCTTTCTTTCTTCCTTTGCTAACACGGACAAACGAAATTGTATGTATGGTTTATTTAGAAGAGTTCTAAATAAAATCAGACTACGGGGCAATCCGAATTATAATCGATTCGGGAGCTGGCTGGGGTACTTGAGCCGAATAGATTGATGAATCTGCCCTCGCCCCAGGCGGTTCCTTTCTTTCTTCCTTTGCTAACACGGACAAACGATATTGTATGTACAGTTTATTTAGAAGAGTTCTAAATAAAATCAGATTACGGGGCAATCCGAATTATGATCGATTTGTGAGCCGGCTGGGGTATTCGAATAGATTTAAAATCGTGCCCCTGCCGTCGACTCAGCCGGCGTAGGCGATTCAGGATCTCCAATTAATGAGATTGCCTCGATCGTGCTGCCTCTGTGAAGGATAAATGAACAAAGGTGCATCCTTTATGAGCTTGGTATACAACTGACTCGAGCTCTTGGAGGAAGACTGATTGCGTGAATGTCGAACCGACTCTTCTTTAACAGTAAAGGGGAAGCGAAGACCCTAGCTGAGCTGGGCGGAGATATGAACCGAGGTGGTGAACCCTCGCGTACAGGAAGTAGGAGTTCCAGGGGTCGAGAGAGGCGTCAGTCTCCCTGACGTCGCAGTAGATCGCCCAGGCGAGACAAGCAGTTGCAGGGTAAGTCCCCACAACCCCGAGTTGAGAGGAGGTCTGACGTGAATCCGTGCCCATTAAGCTTTGCAGTATTCGTGAAGAATAGACCTATGACGGAGGCGGACTCGATCGTTCGAGACCCAGACGTTGCGGTCGACTTTGCCCGACAAATATTCCCTCCTGAGGTTCAGTAGTCAATGCTGGGTCGGCAGGACTACGAGGTGTTTCGCGAGGGCATTCACGGCGCGGTGAAGGGGCTTTACACTACTTACGAAGTCGGCATGCGACTGCGCGCTGCCCGTCAAGAGATGGAGAAGAAGGAAGAACGTATTCGAAGTTTGGAGGCAGCGGGAATTAAGGAAGACCAAGGCGGCTCAGGCACAATCCAGTGTGCACGCGAACCCATTTGTGGAGGAGAGGGTTACTAGTCGGCTTATCAGCTCCGCACTCGCCGATCGAGAGACGGCAAGTATGTTCGCGATAGAGAGCGCGAAGGGGAGGGCCTATGAGAAAGGTTTCCATGAGGGCCGAAAAGTGGGGATCGAGAAAACCAGGGAGAAATTGGCCGAAGAAATGTGCCGATGCGAAAACCGTGGGTTTCGGCACGGTTGGATCAAGGCATCTCAAGCTGCAGAAGCTCTTCGGGCGTCGGGAATTAATTTGGCATCACCACGCTACAGGAGTAAAGATTTTCCGTTTTCTGCTTTTGAAGTTGAGAAGAGTGAGGATGAGGGCGACGCCGTATGAGTTTAGTAGTTGTAAAATTGGAACGCAAGGCGCGTTTGAGACTATGTAACTTATTGTTTTATTGAATAAAGAACGTTTCATTATAACCGTCTCGTTGTCATTCGTATTCGGCATATGTGTATTTCGTGTTGCTTAAGTCTAAATATTGTCCGACCCGGGTAGCTGTTAACTGTCTGGCGATATGCGGGTTTGTCGGTAGGGTCTGCACGGGCAGGATCGACACATTCGCGACGGCTGTTAAGGTTTCAACGGCCATTTATCTTTGATTTAGGTCAGCGCATTGATGCTTGGCCACTTGGGTTAGTGGGCCGGTGGTCGTGGCGAATGTCAATTGACGCTCGTTTTATCCAGCCAATGCGTTTTTTGGTGTTAATAAAATTTTCTTGGGATTGGGACCTCGAGATCGCGGTCGTCGCTGAGAATAAAAGGAGTAGGCACTTCGCGCCAATAATCCTACTCGACTCATCATTCCTTGCGTAGGATGGTGATTTTGGTTTCAGAGGCTCAGACTTCGGTCAAGTTTGGTATTGAGATGGTTTGCAGCAGAAAACCTTGTTGTGAGGGGGTTAGGTCATCCAAAGAGCCTGGATCTGTGAGTCTCCAAGTCGTCGAAGCAGATTACCCCGAAAGGAGAGTCAACAACTGTCAAGTTCATTCTTCCTTGTCCTGGATCTTTGCCTTGACATTGTCAATGGTATCAGGGGAAGTTTGGCGCTATGCAAGTCGTGGGCTTGAGCATAACTGGTTCAAGGTATTGCACGCCGTGGAGGGGTTTAGGGCGGCGGTCGTAGATCCGGCGATGTTGCTTTACCGGCGCGTCTTGTTTCTTTTTTGCTTTTGATATTGTAATGCTCGAATGCGGGTTGTGTTTATGTAACAACTGTTTGATCGAATAAATGGTTTACCGGCGCGTCTTGTTTCTTTTTTGCTTTCGATATTGTAATGCTCGAATGCGGGTTGCGTTTATGTAACAACTGTTTGATCGAATAAATGGTTTTATTTTAAATCTATCTGCCTGTTATTCTGAATTTTGCTTGTGTACTAAAGCACATTACTTCGAATGTATGATCTGTTCTAGTGTGTTTCATAGGAGCAATTACCAATATCTTTCGTTCGTGCCAACGTTTGCTCCGGATTCGGAGACGTAATTAGCACTCAGTACTGTAGACCGATTAGTATGGCCGAACGGATTAATGCAATAATCCTCTGAAGCACTAAAGCGGGCTCCGTATCTGGAGGCTTGATCCTAGGGCCCATTCAGCCTTAAGGAGATTAATCGGCACGAATCCGGAGACTTAATCGGCCCTAGGCGTTATGCGCCAAAGGGGGCTCTGAATCTGGAGACTTGATTTGGCCAATCGTGACGTCCACGAAGGGCGCTCCGAATCCGGAGACTTGATTTGGCCAATCGTGACATTCACGAAGGGCGCTCCGAATCCGAAGACTTAATCGGCCCTAGGCGTCATGCGCCAAAGGGGGCTCCGAATCCGGAGACTTAATCGGCCTTAGGGCGTCATGTGCCAAAGGGGGCTCCGAATCCGGAGATTTAATCGGCCCTAAGGAGTCATGCGCCAAAGGGGGCTCTGAATCCGGAGACTTGATTTGGCTAATCGTGACATCCACGAAGGGCGCTCAGAATCTAGAGACTTGATTTGGCCAATCGTGACATCCACGAAGGGCGCTCCGAATCCGGAGACTTAATCAGCCCTAGGCGTCATGCGCCAAAGGGGGCTCCGAATTCGGAGACTTAATCGGCCCTAGGGTGTCATGCGCCAAAGGGGGCTCCGAATCCGGAGATTTAATCGGCCCTAAGGCGTCATGCGCCAAAGGGGGCTCTGAATCCGGAGATTTAATCGGCCCTAAGGCGTCATACGCCAAAGGGGGCTCCGAATCCGGAGATTTAATCGGCCCTAAGGCGTCATACGCCAAAGGGGGCTCCGAATCCGGAGACTTGATTTGGCCAATCGTGACATCCACGAAGGGCGCTCCAAATCCGGAGACTTAATCGGCCCTAGGCGTCATGCGCCAAAGGGGGCTCCAAATCCGGAGACTTAATCGGCCCTAGGGTGTCATGCGCCAAAGGGGGCTCCGAATCCGGAGATTTAATCGGCCCTAAGGCGTCATACGCCAAAGGGGGCTCCGAATCCGGAGATTTAATCGGCCCTAAGGCGTCATACGCCAAAGGGGGCTCCGAATCCGGAGACTTGATTTGGCCAATCGTGACATCCACGAAGGGCGCTCCGAATCCGGAGACTTAATCGGCCCTAGGCGTCATGCGCCAAAGGGGGCTCCGAATCCGGAGACTTAATCGGCCCTAAGGCGTCATGCGCCAAAGGGGGCTCCGAATCCGGAGACTTAATTTGGCCAATCGTGACATCCACGAAAGGGGCTCCGAATCCGGAGACTTGATTTGGCCAATCGTGACATCCACGAAGGGCACTCCGAATTCGGAGACTTGATTTGGCCAATCGTGGCGAGTGCCCCACTGGGAATTGACATATGATTTTGAGCGACGAGGAAAAATAGTTCGTATTGCAAAGGCGAAATATATCTACAAGTATCAGAGCCCACAGATCGGGTCAGTGATAGGGTTTTTATCAGAATTCTGCTTGTGCCGACTGGGGGGAACCACGTATTTCTTCAATGCCGTGGGTTGTTGGGAAACGCAGGATCTGATGGTAGGTGCTTTGGACGGCCTTCATGATATGTAGCCAGGTTCTTCCCATGATGGCATTATACGATGAGGGGAGCTTCACGACCAGGAATTCCGTTTCGACCGTTCTGGAACCCGCTCGAATAGGTAATGTGACCTTGCCCAATGGATATTCGGGATTCGTATTAAAGCCGAATAGTGGGTGAGGCGCCGGAGATAGATCCCACTCGTCGAGGCCGAGATTGACGAAAGTTTGGTAGTACATGACCTCTGAACTACGCCCTGGGTCTATGAGAATTCGTTCAATCATGAACCGGTTTATGCGTAATCCAATGACCAATGGATCGATGTGGGAAGCCGTTGCGCCATTGAGATCAGAGTCATTGAAGGCGATTGTCGGGGCCTCTTCGGGCCGGTCAGTCGGAATACGATGCCCTTGTAGAGTTGGATGCGATCAAATTGTGTGCATGGCTGGGGGTGTAGGTAGGCTATAAATTACATGGATCACGCCAAGTAGGGGAGAGTCCTGCCTCAATGCTAATGCCTTGATTGGCGTTCCTTGTTTCACGTACTGCTGCAGTCGGCCGTCTTGCACCAGTTCTTCCAGGTGATCTTTTAGTGCGTAGCAACTCTCTGTTTCGTGGCCGTGATCTTTGTGATATTCGCACCTCCGGTCCCTTCGCCGTGTATCGGGTGGCCCCACCATCTTTGACGGCCATCTGAAGAATGGAAGGTGTTGGATTTTAGTCATTACCGCGGGGATTGGCTCTGACAGCTCCGTGTACTTTTTGTCTGCGCGCCTCGAGCGTCTACTGTCGACTTGCAATTGTTCATTCATCGGGTGGGAGCATTGATCACTCGATCGGCAAGAGTCCTGTCTTTTGTCTCGTTTAGCACGTTGTCGCGGCTCAGGGCTCAGAGGTGGCACGGAACTTATCGGTTGAGCAAGTTCAGGAGATGCCGGTTTGGTGGATACTTGTCTGGCTTTAATCCTCAAGGCATCGTCTTCCACTTTGCAATACTCCTCGACTTTCTTCATTAAGGCCCAGACTGTTTTGGGGGGTCTTCTGGTCAGGGAGTTGCGAAGAGCACTGTCAGGATGCAATCCCATTTTGAAGGCGGTGATGGCCGTGGAGTCATTGCAGGCGTCGTCAACGAGATTGAAGCACTCCCAATATCGCGCCGAATATGCTCTCAGTGTTTCTCCTGGCTGGATTTGCATAGCCCAGAGAGAGTCGATCTGTTTCGGCTGTACCTCGTTGGTGATGAACCTGGCCCTAAAGGATTTTTGTAATTGATGGAAACTGCTGATCGAAGCCGGCTCCAGCTTGTAATACCATCTGACAGCTAATGGCCCCAAGCTGCTGGGGAATATTCGGCACATGAGGGCTTCATTGTCTGCATGCAACGTCATGGCCTGCTTGTAGTGACGTATATGATCAGTGGGGTCTGATTTTCCGTCATAGAGAGTAAATGATGGAGCTTTGAACTTCTTGGGCAGGGCCGCCCTCGCAATTCGTCGGATAAAAGGATTGTGCCGGTCCTCTTCGTCTGAACTGCTTCTTGTGCGCTTGTTCCTTGTGTGTGGACTCTTTTCAGAGGAGCTGGAAGTGTCTGAGCGTCCCTTGTTATGCTCCGTGGATAATGAGTTGGAGTCGCTATCGATTTCCCTTGGTCGGACTCGAGGTCGTTGTCTACCTGCCCTCAGGGGTCGTTCGGGGTCTTGGCGCGCGGCTTCTTTGGATTTTGCTACTTCCAGGGCCAAGTCTTGACGGAGGCGTTCGTTTTCTGCGATCGTATTTTCCAGCCTTTGTTCATTCTATTTAGCTTGTTCTATGATGGCTTGCATCGTCTCCTGCACTTAAGTCGTTGGCGAGTCAAAATTCAAGGCGCGTCTCGCGGTGATGGTTTCCTTCCCGAGCATATTTGCCGGAGTGATGTCGTCTCTCTGCGTAGTCTCGTCGGTGGCTATCGGAGGATCTTGCGTTATGCCTTTCATGGATGTACTTGAGTATTCCCACAGACGGCGCCAATTGTGGGGAAGTGGTTTTGGAAATACTCTTCAGATCCTGGGAGACGCTCTTGATCCTCAGTTAGTCACCTGCAAAGACACAAACACTCCGGTCGGGGGTACCGGGGTTAGCACTCCGACGGGCAAGTCAGCTCCTGTACTCAAGAAAGCTTGTTTTCTAAGTTAAGTGAAGTTATTCTTACATACCATTCTAAGAACGCTGCTTCTCTATTTATATTTGTTCCTTCTGAGGCCTCGGGGCCCGGGTCTACTTTTCAATCATTACCCGTTCTTCTATTCGGCCTTAAAGATCCTTTGTCAATCGGCTTACGTATTGTATTCGGCTCATCCTAGTCTTGCAGGGTGCAGCCGATTAAAGTCTATCTAAAATATGCCCCTTCCGATTTATCCATTTATTCGGCTCCCATAACAACATTGCCCTCTCGCAGAGGGTCCGAATAAATAATACAATCCGAATAAATAATTAACTACCCTAGCTAATTAAATATTACAAAACCCTAATTAATTAACCGATTAACTAGGAAAGCAAATAAATTAATATGCAAATCCATGGATCGCCTCAGCTCTGTTACGAATGATGAAAGATGCAAGCATGAGTCGCCTTGTCGGGAAATTCCTTGCGATGCCCCGATTCACCTCCGTTTGCAATTAATCCCGGAATATTGCGCAAAGCTCTGGAAGGCTGTTGATTTTTGATTTGCTACAACAGATAGCAAGAAAGGGGCATGGCAAAGTATTTTCACATATGTATGCACACCTCGATCCTCGTGCCACCAATCACGCATCCCGATGCATGATGGCCGAGGAGTCGAATTGCACGACTTGATGTGAAATGAATGCACATGAAAACACAACAATACCTAAATTCCATCATGGGTAATCCGGAGTGTCGGCGACCGGAAATTGAGACACGTTCCGTCACTTGGAGTCGGAAACGTCCCTCGTTTCCCGTGCTTGGGCTAACTCCTATCCCAAACACAATCCAAATGAGATGGCATACACAATGTGACTAACATGTAACCTAGCATACGAAATGCTATGGACTAAAATGGCATACACAATGCTCGTGATGTAACATGGCATACACAATGCTCTAACATACAACCTAGCATACACAATGCTATGGACTAAAATGACATACACAATGGGAGATGGACTTACACCAATATGAGTGGACTTCAGCCACACTCACATCAGTGGCCAAATGATGAAAATGAGGCAATCGAAATACATGCAAACATGTACGAATGCAAAGGACCGATCCTAAGGCACAACATGCAACTCCAACAAGGCATGGCAAGGAATGAAATATGGCATAGGATGGCACATGATACAGCTCTGAAATGGCATAAAAGATGGTTCCGAAACATGCAAGTATGTCACACAATGCAAGCTAGATGGCCCGAATACCAAAACTAGTGAAGTGCGTCACACTAGAGGTACCCAAAGCGATGCACAAATGGAAAAACCAACCCCAAACAGACCCTAGGCAGGTCTGAAACAGTGGGAAAATGGCCTAAAATGGTGGCTCAACATGCAAGGAAATGGAGCTCACTCAATGGTCCAAAAACAAGGCATTCATGGACAACTCTCAAGCACACTTAAGGAGTATAAAACATGGCAATATGGCATTGATACAAGCTCTGAAATATGATGTAAAATGGACCCAAAACATGAACACAACTCAGTATATGCATGGAATGAGCCTCAAAACTCAAAGTTAAGCATGAGTATTGAACTACAAGCATGCAAAACAAGCATCATTCGACCATGAGACCCAGAAACAGAGCTAGGGAAGTCCAAAATATGCACAAAATCAGTTTAAGGTAGGGCCAAAAAGTGCTAAAATCAAGGGTTAACATAGCATGCAAAATAAGCTAGTGAACCATGATTTGCACTACAACTATATGAAGCATATGAGAGCTCATCAAACCAGCCAAAAACAAAAGTATGCCATGCCAAAATATGTCCAAAAACCCACTGAAACTCAGTCAACACATGTTAGAATGAGGTGCTCCTTTGAGAGGCCAATAAGAGGGTTGTTCTACACATGCAAGATAGACATGCAAAATGGTAAAACCACCTCTGGACAGAGGTTATGAGGGCCCTAAAACTCATCAAAAATGGCCTGAAATGAGGATAGGAAGCATGCAAGTAAAAGCCCCTTTGAAAGGCCTTGAATAGGATTGCTCTACACATGCATAATAGACATTCAAAATGGCCAAAAGGGCTCTGGACAGAGCTTGTGCAGGTCATAAAAATCACAAATAATGGCCTGAAACATGGCTTCAAAACATGCAAATAGGGGCTCATTTGCAAGGCCAACAAAGCTAGTAAAGAGAACAAGGGGTGAGAGGGTCTCCCCTCTCTGATTTTTATGCTCAAAAACACATGTTAGCCACTAAAAATCTACTAGATTTCAGTGGCTAAAAGGCCAAACCAAGGCCAACACAAATGCTCTAATGCATAGCTCAAAACAAGAGGAAATGAAGCATGCAAAGGGGGTAGATGACCCCTAACAGAAAAATGACCTTAATCAAACTTGAAGAGGAGCTCAAAACAAGACTATTTTTATTTTATGACGAAGCCCAAAAATGCTTGCAAATAGAGCTAAGATATGAAGTAAAATAATGCTACAGAGAGGAAAATAGTGAGTTACCCTTGTAGAGCAGGCCTCCAGCAACTTCTGGACCAATGTAGCAACCCTTCAACCTCTGAGAAACAGCTCCAAGGTGCTTGGATGGATGGTGGGAAGGTTAAGCTAAGGGTTGATGTATGATAGGCCAAGAACTATGGAGTTTGGGAGGCAATATAGAGATACAAGAGGGAGATATATGCATGTATGCTCCAGCACTTTTTTGAACCCTAGCATCGGAGGTGGCGTATGACCATGAAGGTGGTCTCTCGGGCCACAGTGTCCCTCTAAGGAGAGGAAACAAGGTGTGTGCCAAAAAATGGAGCAAACGGAGGTAGTTAAGCGGTCCCGAACTGAGGCGCACGGCCGACGACTCCGAAAATCGAAAACTGGTCCCCAAATAGGAAAAATGGCCTACGACCACGAAACGTAGCCTACGGCCACTGAGAGATGGCCTTTGAGACCTCTCCCTCCCTTTGGGAAGAGAAAACAGAGAAAACAGGACCTGGTTCACAAACCGAGGCAAAGCACAAAAGAGTTCCGAAGTCTAGAGGCAAGGCTCTTAGCTGAGACTCCGTAATCTCAGAACGAGCACAATATGCACCATCACCGAGCACTTAATTGATGACATCTGAGTCTTAAGGTCGGTCAAAATGGGTGTCTACAGTTGCCCCTCTTTGACAGAACTCGGAAGTTGTAATTGACGGGAGTGAATGTCAAAGCCCAGAGACGACCCATTTTTGACAAGGCTGAAGACTTAGACAAACATGCAAGATAAACAAAGAGATTTGCCCGCAGGCATGCCCGCAGGCGGGGGCAAAATGCAAAACGATATGCACCAAGTCGAACGTAACTCATGATTATGCAAAGCAGCAAGCTGTAATGAAGCAAATATTCACAATAGATGCAACAATTTTAAGCAAGAATGTAAAGCAGCAACTACATTTCATGCGGTAAGAATAGGGAGAATTATTCAATTCTCACCACGTCTCACACGGAGAAGATACCATACCTGTCTGGTTCGTCTGATGGCATCAGTTTCAAATGAACCGTACATACAATATCGTGCCTGCAAAATAGAGAAACCTAACAGGCACAACATCGTTAGAAACATGCATAGCAATGCAAGTAAAATGTGCGTGCCCACGCAAGCGGAGGGATGCATGACAATGCAACCTAAGTGTGATGCATAACAATGCGGAAGGGGTGCAAAACAATGCAACCTGAGTGTGACGCATAACAATGCAGTGCACTAACAAGTGCAGGTAAGGTGCGCAAGATAGCACGAATGATGCAGTGCACAAAACAGCGCGATGCGCAAGGTAGCGCGATACGCAAAATAGCGCGAATGATATGCAATATTAGAAAACAATGTAATAATCTATATAATAAAGCAGAACGAATTTTGAAAATGTCCCAGAGACAATTGTCCTACTAGGACATTTCAACGGCTGAGATGACTTTTAATAATAACATCCAACACTTAAAAATGTATAAACTAATCTAAGAAGTGAGAGTAATTTATTTTCCATCCAAATACACTCTGCACTCTCGCACCTACCCACGTCTCCTTTCCCATTCCATCTTATCTCTTCTCTACCAGTTTTCTGAGATAGACCTCCATATATAGATAACCATTGAGAACAACAACTTTATCTCTTCTCCCCCTCTCCCCCTACCCTCCCACTCGGTGCCTCTCCCCCTCTCCCTCCTTTCACAGAGACGCTACCTCTCTCATTCTCTCTCACCCGATCTCCGCTCGCTCCACCCAATCTCTGCATCTCGCTGCCTCTCCCCTTCTCACCCCACCCTTTCGCAACCCGGGTTTCCGATTAGGAACCACCCTTGAGTCTTCTATCTGTGCAAGGTAAGAACCACCCATGATCTCCTGTTAATTTATGAGTTCTGACTTCTGATCTATTTAGGGTTTTTTTTTTTTTTATAATTCTTCTCTGGCCAGAAATGAATAATCAAAATTTTTTAATGAATAATCAAAATTTTGGGAAGTTTCTGAGGGTGTTTCCCCTCTCTGATCATCAGAGCCAATGATTTCACATTCAAAATCAACAGCCCTCTGTGTGGGTGTGGATGTAGATGTGGATGGCGATGGCGGCCTCTGTGTGGATGTGGATGTGGATGGCGATCGCGGTGGCTGTGGCGGCGGTGGTGGTGGTGTGGAGGAGGTTTGGATCATTCTCTATGTGTGTGTATATAGAATCTCCCTTTCAACAGCCCTCTGTGTATTTTTGTTTCTGATGAGAAGTGGTTGGTTGTATGTTGTTTTTTTTCGACACAGCACCAAAACTCAACCCTTTTTGTAGAAATTTCTCCATTGAAAGAGGCTGTGACGATAGCTTTCTAAGCCGCCCATGAGTCGGGCGCTGAGAACCCGACCCGTTTCTTGGCGAGGCAACTCGGATGGCCCGTGAGAGAGAGCTTCTCTCATGGGCAATAGTTGTTGCAGCCACGGTGGAGTCACATTCTCCCCTGATCATATACAGATCTAAGCCTCACACATATACATGTATAATTGAAAAATGTACCTATATATTGAGTTGATTGTGGTGTGAAAATTGGGTTATATTAATTTTTCATTTGCATTGAGGGGAGTCTAATTGTTGGGACTGGTTTGGGTGAGTGTTTGGTTTTATTTTTTTACTTTGATTTGTTATTGTGTTAAACAGTAAAAGAATTGTAGATGTGGATATGTTGAATTTTTTTTTGTGAAGATTGCACCTTCACAATTTGTTTAGGCATTAGTTTTGCTATCTACTGATAAGAAGGATTAAGATTAAAGCTTATCGTCATATTTATAAGCACTGTGGGTCTGATTGAAGGATGTTGTCTATGAGATCTGTGCAGTTCTGTGATGTTATAAGCACTGTGGGTTCCCAGTCCTTGATATGATATAGTGGAGAAAGTCTCTCTCTCTCTCTCTCTCTCTCTCTCTCTCTCTATCCAGAAAATTCAATTCTGTTTATCTAAATGCATTTGTATGTATTTTATATATATATTCTTGCTGGAATTTGTTTATCTATATCTAAATGTTTATCTAAATGCATTTGTGTGTATCTAAATGCATTTGGAGGATTGTGGAATTAACCTTAAGACCTGTCCTTGCTATATTCTTGCTGCTAAACTGAGAGAGAATGTGTTAAGTTAAATAATGATTGAATGAAGTCTAAAGCTATTATCAGATTCACTGTTCAAATTTCATATATGCAGCTATATGACCAATTTGAGAATTTCTTGAAGTTTGATTGATCCGCAGCTAAGGTTTATCCCCTTAATTAGCAAGCTTACAATATAGAGCTCTAGGAAGGAGATCAGGCATGTAATCATTAAGCTTACTAATATTTGACAGGAAGAGTAATCTTTCTTGAGATAATTTGTTTTGTTATATTGTTATGAGGAGTTGAGTTCAATCCGTCAAGCACTGATTAGCGCAATCTGCTGGTGTGTAATCTTTTGGAGGTTAGTTGTTTGATGGTGTCATGAACCTGTGGGATAAGGATCTTTAGATGGAGAGAGTAGATGGTCAAAAGAGTGAAATAAAAAGCCTTCGTGATAGACTAATATGTGGTTTCCATAATTAGCAGCTTTTTTTTTTTTTATTATTTTAGTTTACAGAACAACCATAATCAAATGTGACATTGGCTATTTCAACATGATTTCACCAATCTTCTAATTGAAAAAAAATCAGTTAACTTAGGGTTCATTTGGGAATTGACTTTTTTAGTGGCTTTTTGTCTAAAACTTCGGGGCCTTATGTTCTACGACAAAAAATCAGTGGTGTTCATTCTCTTAGTAGATTCTACATTGGTAAATGGAGAAGAGGAAGAGGATTATAAATGGGATGAGGACCAAAATTTCTAATGGTAACTGTAAAAAGAAGGATTAAGGTCAACTGAAGGAGGATTAGAGAAGTAATGATCTTAGCAGAATGTATCTTATATTATATGTTATATCTGCAATGGCTTGGCAACATATCAGGATTGAGGAGTTGAGTGTACATTTCAAAACTTCTGTCCTCTTTTTTCTATTGTCGTTGTTTTATCCCCATATCAATGTTCATCTTTAGTTTTGTTGGGTGGATTTTGAACATTTGATTGGTTGTTTTGGAATTTGTGAACAGGTGTAGCACCAATCAGTCTGGGGACTTAATTATGCCAGATAAAGCAATTGATGGGATTTTTGGGTTTGGTCGACAGGGTCTGTCTGTCATATCACAGTTGTCATCTTGAGGGATTACTCCCAAGGTTTTCTCCCACTGCTTGAAAGGAGATGGCAACGGTGGCGGATTATTAGTTCTTGATGAGAGAGAGCCAAAGCCACACCAAATTTGAACAACACAGGCCTGATATCTCTATTCTCTCTCACCATCCTAATTGAAAACTCTAATCAAGACACATAGATACAGATATATACAGATATATGCACAGACTTTAACCAATTCTACAGGTCAGCATTGGTGATTTGTCTGCTCTGCCCATTTTGAGTTTAAGTTCATTGAAGTTGATGTTGATTACCTTCTGGGAAAACACTTATTCTCTTTTTGTATTTAATGTATTTCCTTTGTTTAAACCTGATGATACTTCTTCTCTTTGCTGGACTTCTGCATTTGTAAACCATTATAGCCCTTATTGACCTGGTAGTAATTGATTTACAGGTTTGCCACTCTCAAGGAGCCAATCAGATTCAGCAAGGACGAGTCTTATTGGTGATCCAATAGAGGACAAAGTGGTACAAATTAAGTTTATTACTAAGTCGTTGTAATGATGGTCCACAGCTGACTAAAATCTATGCAGGATGTCTATTCAGTACTGAGATCTGTACTACGATATTGTTACATTACTCTGATCTATTTTATGTTTGTGGATGGCATGCAGATAGCGTCTGAGCTGAGAAATGCTTCAAATAGAAGATCAAATGGAACACCCATAGACCAGGAAATGTCAAAAGAAGTGGAGTCCAAGCATAATCCTCCCAGTGTGGTCGCCAAGTTGATGGGGCTTGATACCCTTCCACGGCAACAGTCTGATTCTGCTGCGCAAAGAAGTCATTCAAGAGACTATGCACGAAGTCATTCAGGTATTCCTTTGGCTTATTGGCAGCAAGAACATGGATTGGACATGCAAATGCAATGTGAGATCCATCAGTGTCCAGCGCATAGTGAGTATGAGGATGTTTATGAAATATGACAGCAATCACAGAAAGGAAGTTATGTAAGAGATAAATCACCACAGAAAGGAAGGTATAATGAGAATACAAATGAGAATACAAACCCTAGATTTACGCTCAGCCACCAGAAATGATTTTGTGAATCACATAAGACTTGGTTGTAACCTTATACTCTCGAGGGAAAGGAAGACAATGGACTATGTGAAGCTAATGCATAAGAGTTACAACATGAATGACATCTTGCCAGATAGCAATGTACAGTACCCCTTGGAAGTTTGTGTTTTAGTTTTTGGGCACAAGCCAATGTTGGTTACTTTAGTATGCACATTTGTGATATTGCTTATCTACTTCTGCAATATTTCTCAGACTCTTCTCTATGAAATTCAAATAAAAGTGTTGTAGGATTGCTTTTTTATTCTGGAAAAGTTTTTATTTGTTCTTATTTTCTTTTCTCTCATTCATTCTTATCTATTATTCAAGAAATTGCCAGACAATTATGTGTGGAACATCAATTGTTGTTCTCAAAAATGGTAACATGCCTAATCCATTTAAGATCACATGATGCATTTGGAACATAATTGATCCAGTATTTTTTTTATTATCTTGACTTGATTTTGCAGGCATCATTTGATGATAACACCCAGTTCATGATAGCAATGTTAAGGTGAGTGTAGAAAATGTTGTTAATGTAATCTTCAGACCTTGACTAATTCAATTCGGGTTGTTTTATGATTTTAATCAGCCTCTTATTAGTTCTATCCTTATATAGGTTTAACTCCATTTTTTTTGAACCTATTTGTCCAAATTATTTAAACATATCTTCTCATATTCTTAACCTATCTGTCCACTTATTTTAATTAATAAATTTTTACTTATATGTTTAAATTATTTTAACTTATTTGTTTTCAAAATTGAAAAATACGTACATCAATTTGGACAGATAGAGATACCTGAAGCTTAAAAAAAAAACATTTGTGGGATTATATCTTTAACATGTCATAACTTTACACTTGGTAATCTATTTTGGACAAATTTTGTTTTGTTTTGTTTTGTTTTGTTTTGTTGTTTTTTTGTTTTTAGATTTATGCATATGGAACTGCGGAAAGTGATTTCTGAGTATGTTTTGTTGTTTTACGTTGTTTATATAGTGTGGAATAAGTTTTATATTAAATTATTAGAATGTTATATAGTAATTTTAATTTTAGAGAAATTGTTATTTTTTACTATTGTATCAATAAAAGTTAATTTTATGTTATTTACAATTTATTGCTGCTTCTCTGTTAGATTTGTGATTTTAATTTGTTTAGTTAAGCAATATTGGTAATTGGTAAGTTGTTGTGAGTTCCATTTATTTAGGATTTATTTATTTACACCGTGCCTTCAGGCACGAGCATACGCTAGTCTATATAATAAGGGAAGAGAGTTTTTGAATTTATCCTAGAGACAATTGTCCTACTAGGACATTTTAATGGTCATGATTCATTTCTGTATTTAGATGGACAGCTGAGATGAAACCCTTCTCTCTCATTCTATCTGAATTTTCTACCCAAGAGCCACAAACTTTGCAATCACCCATCCTCATCTGTCGCACCTCACCTTTCCACATTTTAAATTTCAAAACACATCCATCCACTCCCTACAAAAGAGAGACCCACGCTTATCTAACTCTCTCTATAAACTCTCATCTTTTTTTCTTTCAGTCCCACTCCCAATTTTCAAATTTCAAAACACCACGCTCATTCAACTCTATAAACTCTCCTCTCTTTTTGTCTTTCTCACTCCCAATTTTCCAATTTCAAAACACCCACTCTCTCTCTCTCTCTCTCTCTCTCTCTCTCTGCCTTACTTCCCTCTCCGACGGTGATACATCTCTTTTCGACGACTCTCCGACAGTGATACATCTCTCGTGACCCAGCCATGGTGTTGCCCGTCACCGCCTCCAACCATCGCCACCGCACAACGCCACTTCCTCCAGTCATCTCTACCACTGCCGCTCATCACTACTACTACCACTCATCATCGCCGCCGCCATGGACGGATCGACATCAGGCTACTGCCAATGTTTCTGGAGAGCTCCCCACTCTCCTCCCTACCTTTTTAACTCCCCCTTCTTTCCCTACACACTATTATGCTGACTTGGAGAGAGAGAAATCATATCCACTGTGTTGTGTGACTGTTTGATGCATATGGGTCCCATATTGGAGTGTTGAGACATCTTTGATCTATACCAATGTTTTGTTAACTGGGTTTCTGAGAGAGAGAGAAAGTGAGAAGGAAAGTGAAGAAAATAAAAGGAAAATGGGAACAGAGACAGCCATGGATGAGATATAGAGAGAGAGAGAGAGAGAGGAGAGAGAAGGGATGTAGTGTAGTGGGGCTCTGCGTCTGGCCAAGTTTGGCTTTAGTAGATGAGGGTTGTTTGGATAAGGACTAATTGGAATGTGAAACTCATTTTATTTTTATTTTTTTTGATTTGTCCCCCACTAACCAATGTTTATCTTCCTCTTTTGAGAAATGACTCATCCATGTTTTCCATGTATAGAGAGATATATTCGGAGCATATTCTTTGTCATCTTCTTCTCTTAATTTTTTAATGCACCTCCAATGATTAATTATGTTAAAGTTTACACAAAAATAAGTGGGATTTAATTTTATTTGACAAGTTTCAATAATTATAGGGGTGTTTTAAGGAATTAGTTAAAATTTTGTGTTATCTTGCTGTTTGTGTGTTTTGTTTGTTTTTTATTTAGATAGATTTTTTTTTATTTTTTATGCAGCGTATGGATTTGGATTTAATTTTTAAAAAAGTTTTAGCAATAGAAGTGTAAAAAAGTTTTAATCTTTCCAATCTCTAATTGGAAAGATGAGTGTAATTAGCAACATGAGTGGTCTTTAAAAAAAATAATAAAGCCACGCAGAATTATAGGAGGTATATGGGAGGTTGGTTAATTTAATAAGTTATTTCAATTTTTGGTTAGTTTAGTAGATTAAAATAATTATGTTTAGCAAAATTGTTAATTTTTTTTATAATTAGATATGATGTATATGAGAAAAAAAAAATGTAAAATAATTATGAATTTGATATTATTTTAACTTATTTTGTTTTTTAATATTATTTTAATCAAAAAAAATATTTAAATACATATGACTTAAAAAAATGTTTGAAGTGACATTGTTTAAATACATTATATATATATATATATATATGAGAATTTGAGAAAAAAAAAAATGAGAAAAAATGTTACCTCAAACATTTTGACTTTTAGCAATGAATTTGATAAATTATATTTTAACTTAAACGAACCACTATCGTACGATACCGGTTGAAGTTACAATCGGCGATGGTGTTTCCGTAGATGGTGGCGGAAGTCTTATGTGTGGAGTTTTATATTGCAGTGACATTATTGTCATCTTGAACTAATTTATTATAATTGATTTTTATAGCAGTGAAATTATTATCATCTTGAATTGATTTTTTTTAAAGGATGTCATACCAATATTAATAATTTATGTTAATTGATTTTTGTAAAATATGTGTACCAATATTATTTACACTGTGCCTTCAGGCACGGGCATATACTAGTATACAATATAACGAAACAATGCAAATATATGCAACGTATGCGAGATGATCAAACCACAAGCAGTACAAAACCACACAAATCTCATAAAGGGATGGAGATGCAAAATCAAACTACTTTTAACACAGAAAAGGCAGTGGGCACGAGTCGAACGACGCCTAACACAAGCTAAGTGCCTATATCCTAGTACTGGCCACAACTCAGCATGGATGCTTATACATAACAGAACCGTGTTTCAACGTGAAAGGGGTGCGAGCACATGCAAAACTATGTGTTTCACAAAGAGACCACAAAGTACAAGTAATTGGGTGGCATGATATAAGTGGGGAATGATCTGCTGAGGAAAGATCGTGATCCTAAATGCTGAATATAACAAACTAAAATACAATGAAAGGGATGCAATGGATGAATTGAATAAAGCGCGTGGCCAAACTACATTTTGCCTAGAAAAGGCATGGACACTAGGGGTGAGCAGCAGATATATCGATCCGCCAAAACCGACAGAACCAAATCGATCCGCCGCATTTTGGACGGATGCATGATGACGAGCGGACGGTTGCGGATTGATTTTCTCCAATCCGCTAATTTGGCAGACGGATGGCGGATTTGAAATTCCTTTAACCGCAACCGAACCGCCGAACCGCCAAATCGCGAACACCCCTAGTAATTTATAAGACTTTGCGTTTTTAATTTGTTTAAATATTTTGTTTGTGTTTTCAATTGAAAAAGAGTTTAAATATTCTGTTGAAAAAAAGTTTTCAACTTGAATATATTTTTTGAATTGAAAAAAATAAACGTATTATTTATCTATATTTTTTAGTTTTTAAATTTAACTCTAAATATAATAAATAGAAAATATGATATATGCTGGTTGATTTTGTTTTCAAAAACACACATATATATATATATATATATGCAACAATACAGATGCATACAAACTCTACTACCACTCTGTTCATGGTTTTGGTAGTTTGAATCGTTTTTATATTTTAAGAACCACAGATTGTAATACTTTTTGTGGATGAATCATGCTTTGATTGTAATATGTGGATGAGGCATGCAGTGATTGTTTTTAAATTTTCTTTCTTTGGATGAGACATATAGTTATTATAATACTTTTTTAAGTTATTAACCGTAATACTTTTATTTTTTTTAAGGAAGTGCACAAGTTAAATTATGTTGAAAATTTATAAAATTTTAAACCGTCAATCCGATTCGCATCCATCCGCCAAACCGCCAATCCGCTCAATCCACATCCGCCGGATTGGCGGACGGATGCGGATTGATTTTCTTCAATCTGTCAATCTGGCGGACGGATGATGGATTGGAGGTTTCGTGGCCGTAACCGACCCGCGCCCACCCCTAATGGACACAAACAAACCACGTCTAACACAGAAATGGTGCCGTCACCCTCAAACCACAATTCCCTTAGTGGAATAGGCTCGTACACACAATCACATAACCATGCTTTAACGTGAAAAGCAAGGGCACATGCCAGACTAAGCTTAACATGGAAAGGTGCAAGTGATATAATGGATATGCAGTAAATGCATGCAATATATTCTCTGTACAATGCAATGGACATACTAGATGATGTAGTAGTTAGGAAGTGAAGGTACCTTACAGGGGTAATTGGCAACGACCTACCTCATGCTGCTGGGGACCTTTCCCTTCTTCTCGGTTGAATCGCAGGTACTACTTTTCTCCCTGACTATGGTCGCAGCTTTCCCTATTCTCCAATAGGGTGACAGACTAGGTTGGTTCAGTATCCAGAATTGAGGCGCATACACATGCTATCTCAATCTATGGGGTTGCCATACAGATTTCAAGCCGAGGATATACCCTTGGGTATTTAAACCAGACTTTAGTCTCAAAAATCCCGAACCTTTGCATTCTAAGCACGAGCCATTCGAACTCTAGTTTCCACCGTCTCAGTTGGTCTCCTAGGAACTCACCGCAAACACAGGCAGGTGGTTATACCAGACCACCGGAAGTCGTTCGGGCACGACAAACACCAAAGGAATTGCACCTTTAGAGGATTTAAGGTCTCCTAGACCAAAGAGTGCACAAGACAGTGCGAATGATACAAAAATATAATGTGCACAAGACAGTGCGATGTAGGAAAGCGCAAGTGTAAACTGCACAAAACAGTGCGATGCGTAAGAGAGCGGGAGTGTAAACTGCACAAAACAGTGTGATGCGCAAGAAAGTGCGATAAAATGCATGTACCATGCAAGTAAGGTGCACAAAACTGTGCGAGTGAGGTGCGCAAGATAGCGCGATGCGCAAAAATCGCGCGAAATGAAACGTATGAAAAATGCATGAGATGCACAAAACAGTGCGAATGAGGTGCGCAAGATAGCGCGATAAAATGCATGCACAATGCAAGACTTGGCACACGGCTTATAACATAGCATTCCATTCATTTGGCACACAGCTCATAACACAACACTTTGTTTGTTTGGCACGTGGCTCACAACACAATATTCTGTTTATTTGGTACACAGCTCGAAACACAGCACTCTGTTTATCTGGGCACACAGCTCTTTTGGGCACATAGCTCATTTCGGGCACACGGCTCGTTTTCGGGCACACAGCTCATTTTCGGGCACACAACTCATTTCTGGCACACAGCTCTTTCTTCGGGCACACAGCTCATTTTTCAGGCACACAGCTCATTTCGGGCACACAGCTCATTCTTCGAGCACACAGCTCGTTTCAGGCACACAGCCCATTTGGGGCGCACAGCTCATAACACTGCTCAATCTGAACACTCAGTCCATAACACAGCATTTGGTTTGCATTTTGAACACACAACTCAAGCACTTGAATTTCTGAACACGCAGCTCAAACTTTTGGCATGAACACGCAGCCCACATTTTTGAAATCTAAACACACAGCTCAAACTTTTGTCGTGAACACGCAGCCCACAATTTCTTGAAATCTGAACACACAGCTCAAACTCTTGCGGTGAACACGCGGTCCACATTTTCTTGAAATCTGAACACATAGCTCAAACTTGTTGTCGTGAACACACAACCCACAGTTTTTGAAAGTTGAACACGCAGCTCAAGCTTTTGTCGCGAACACGCAGCCCACAATTTCTTGAAATCTGAATACACAGCTCAAACTCTTGCGGTGAACATGCGGCCCACATTTTCTTAAAATCTGAAATACAGCTCAAACTCGTTGTCGTGAACACACAGCCCACAGTTTTTGAAAGTTGAACACGCAGCTCAAACTTTTGAATTTCTGAACATGCAGCCCATTTTCGAATGTGAACACGCATCACACACTTGTTGAAAGTCGAACACGCAGCCCAAACTTTTGAATTTCTGAACACGCAACTCATTTTTGATTGTGAACACGCAGCACACATTTGTTTGAAAGTTGAACACGCAGCCTAAACTTTTGAACTTCTGAACACGCAGCCCATTTTCGTTTGTACGCAGCTCATACTAAACACACAGTTCATACACTTCACTTCTGAACACACAGCTCATTCATTTCATTTGCATGTAGCTCATTCTTAAATCTGAACACGTAGCTCAAACTTTTCATTTCTGAACACACAGCTCATTCACTTCATTTTGAACACGCAGCTCACACATTTCAATTCTGAACACGCAGCTCATACATTTTTATTTGCACGCAGCTCATTCTAAATTCTGAACACGCAGCTCATAAATTTTTATTTATGAACACGTAGCTCATTCACTTCATTTTGAACACGCAGCTCACACATTCCACTTTGAACACGCAGCTTATACATTTCAATTTTTGAACACGCAGCTCATCACACAACACTGTTCGATCTGAACTTACGGCTCATAACACAGTATTCTTTTAATTTTGAACACACAGCTCATTCTGAACATACAGGATGCGATGACAAAACTTGCGGAAGTTGAAACAAACTCAGATGCCTGACATTTTCCCTTTTTTCTTTTGCTCCGAAGTCTGGAACCTATATAGCTTTAGATAGGTCCTAGTTTTATTGTTCCCACATGACTCGGGTTGAACCCTGCGGTTTTTGAAAGAACAAAATCTTGTTTCGCACAAATGTGGAGAACGGCACGGCACTCTGAGCACAAAACGATTTTTTGAAATTGAGAGTGAGAATAAGTTCTCAACTGGGTATTGAGCCTACGACTGAACACAGCACACCACGACTTAACAAAAAAGAGAAAGACAAGGTAAGATAACCTAAACACATCTATAGACACCCAAGACGACTTAAAACAAGAATCGAAACAAACAAAACGACTGACATGACACACAGACGTGTTCCAATGGCAAGAGACCTCTCAGTGCACGAGGAGCCAGTTTCTCCGGGTATTGTTTCCCACCCTTTCTCATTTGTGATTCTCACATCACTCGGCTCTCAGGCTCTGTTTTTCTGAAAAAGCCCTTTTCTCACTTTTTCCTCTCAGCGCACGTCTTTCTATTCTTTAATCTCTCATTTTTTTATCCCTCCTCTGGGTGGTTGATGGATAAACAGGAAATTGCGGGCTCTTGCCCCTAGCATTCTGCTAGATTCTCTTCTTCTGCTCACAACAGTGAACTTTCTCGTAGAGGGGTTGCGCTATAACTGGGTGTGTAGCAAATCTGCTGCTGACATCGGCTGACGATGTTCTGCTGGGGAGTTTGGATATGATCAAATGTATCCAGATGAGGGAGTGAAATATCTTGCCCCATTCCAATTCATGCTTCGCACTTGGCTTGATACCTCGTTGGTTGGATGATGTGAGAGCTTTCTGTCCTTTTGCGGTTAGCTTCAGCGGTGCCCTTTTCCGGCAGGTATGATGCCATTTTCTGGCAAGTGCGTTGATAAAGGGGAAAAGACAGAAAACCTGACTCAATTGTGCCCCTAGTTCATTATTTTGACCATTTTTTGTTTTTGGTTTTCTACTAAAACAATTTTGACCAAAATGAGAGTTAGATTAACATGCTTGTTTGATTTTCTGATTTCAAAATCATGCAAGTCAGGTTATGAGCATTGAAAAATTTCCCTTTTTGGGTCTAAGAAATGGCCCAGTTTTGGAAAAATGGAGTAATTTTCGAGAAAATTAGTCTACTTCATTAAAAATTCTCAAAACTATTTTTACAAATGGCCACTGCTTAACGAGCGCAGAATTTACTCTTGAGATGCACAACCTCAGATCCAAAATAATGAAAAATTGCCCCTTGTTTGAACGGTACTGCATGGCAACGGAAAGTTGCCCCTTGTTTGAATGGCACCGTAGCGCTCTGTATGGCAATGGAAAGTTGCCCCTTATTTGAATGGCACTGCAGCGCATTATAATCAGTCTTTAGAGTGACGATCACAACCGAACTCTCGGGTACAGAGAAGACAAAGATGACCAAAACCATCACATGGACACAATCGACTTTGAAGTGTTTTACAGCTGGACTTTAGAATGAAGTTGCCTACGTATCCCAAAGATGGGAATCAAGCCTTACGTAGTTCAGGGTCGGGTTCACTCGAGTATTTTCACTCTCCTTTTACGCTCGAACTTTTTCCAAGGCCGCCCTTTGAGGTTTTCAACCTTGCGAGCTCAGTTTTTATCATTTCAAATTTTTTGTGCTCTAACTTTTGCCTAGGTCGCCCTCTCGGGTTTTCGGCCTAGCGAGCCTCTCAGGGGTAATATTTCTTCAGCTTGTCCATATTGATCGGCTGGGAGAACTCTAGCCCATCTAGATCCATCAGAACCACAGCTCCACCTAACCAAATAGACTTAATGATGTAGGAACCAGTCCAATTGGGTCTGAACTTGCCCCTTGGGTCGTGGATGGGAGCTCGGTTGTCCTTGAGCACCAAATCTCCTTCCTTTAGATTCCTGGACTTAACTTTCTTGTTGAAAGCCCTGGCAATTCTGCGCTGATAACCTTGAACATGGTACAGTGCTTTCAGTCTGCGCTCATCGAAGAGCATGAGTTCTTCAAATCTGCTCTGTTGCCAATCTGCTTCGGCTATTTGACACTCAGCCAACACTCGTAAAGACGGAACCTTAATCTCGATAGGTAGAACGGCCTCCATTCCATAAACTAATGAATACGGAGTCGCCCTTGTAGAAGTCCTAATTGAGGTCCGGTAGCCCCACAGAGCAAATGACAGCTTATCTAGCCAATCCCGGTAGGTTTCCACCATCTTTTGCAATATGTGTTTGATATTCTTGTTGGCAGCCTCGACCGCTCCATTGGTCTGCGGCCGATAGGTGGATGACTTATGAAAAGCCACATTGTATTTTTCCAACAAATCAATCACTTTCTTCTTGAAGTGGGAAGCGTTATCTGAAATGATCTCGTTCGGGACCCCGTAGCGACAGATGATGTTGTTCCTGATAAACTTCGCAACATGTGAAGCCTTCAACACCGCATAGGATTGGGCCTCAACCCACTTTGTGAAATAATCTATCGCGACTAGAATGAACTCATGCCCATTAGACCCCTTCAGAGTGACAGCCCCGATCACATCGATTCCCCAAACTGAAAATGGCCATGACGAAGTCATATTGTATAGCTTCGACGGCGGGATGTTCATGCGGTTTGCATGGATCTGACATTTGTGGCATTGCCGAACAAAGCCGATACAATCCTCCTCCATGGTGGACCAGTAGTAACCCTGTCTGAGGATCTTCCGAGCTAGCATTACCCCGTTCATATGCGCACCGCATTCCCCTCTATGGATGGCCTCCATCAGGCGTTTTGATTTTTTTCTTCAACGCACAGCTTATGCATTCCCAGATGACCTCTCTTATACAATTTACCTCTGCAGATAATGAACTGAATGGCCATTCTTCTGATTGCCCTTTTATCCTTGGCATTTGCCCCTGGTGGATACGCTTCTTTTTCCAAGAAATTCCAAATATGGTAATACCAGGGGTTCTCATCTTGAACCTCATCTATAGTGGCAATCGACTCATAAGCCGGCACAAATTTTTGGTCGATAATGACTGGACGCATCCGGACTCCAAACGGGATGTCTATCATGGAAGATAGAGTTGCTAGTGAATATGCGAACCTGTTGTTCTGTCTTAACAGATGAGCAAAGTTTAAATTCTCAAACCGAGGAATTAAGAAGTCCAAGGTCTGGTGATACATAATCATCTTTTCTTCTTTGACTTTCTAATCTCCTTTCGCTTGAGATATAACAAAGTTCGAGTCCACGATGACGTCCAACCGTTTTGCCCTTAATTCCAGGGTTGCTTCTAGACCGGCAATGCATGCCTCATACTCTGCTTCGTTGTTCGAGACTTTGAACCGGAGTTTGAATGCTAGAGGGATACGGGAGTTGTCGGGCACTAGCAGCAACACTCCTATCCCATACCCGTACTGGTTTGACGCTCTGTCAAAGTACATCATCCAAAACTCGTCGTCGATATGCAAAATGGCCTCATCTGGGAATAAGTACTCAACTGCTTCACCTCCTTCCACTGGATGATCTGCTAAAAACTCTGCTACTGCTCTTCCCTTGACTGACTTGCGCGTCACATATTTCAGATCGAATTCGGAAAGCAACAGCAACCAATGAGCTAGCCTACTCGTAAGTGCCGGTTTCTCGAATAGATATTTGATGGGATCTAATCTTGAAACCAACATTACAGAGTGAGCTAACAGGTAGTGCCGCAGCTTCTTGGTAGCCCATACCAAGGCTAAGCAAGCCTTTTCTAACGGTGTGTAGCGAGTCTCATACTCCAGCATCTTCTTGCTCAGGTAGTAGATGACTCTCTCTATTTTGTCCTCTGATTCTTGCGCGAGCATGCAACCCATTGTAGTCTCAGTTACTAAAAGATACAAAATCAACGGTCTCCCTGGCTCTGGTGGTGACAACACAGGCGGGTTCTGTAAGTATTCTTTGATCTGTTCAAAAGCAGCTTGGCATCGGTCGTCCCATTGGAATTTCTTTCTTTTCTTCAGGAGGCCAAAAAGTGGTTCACAAGTCAAGGTTAGTTTTGAGATAAACTGTCTTAGGAATTGCACTTTACCTAGAAAGCCTCGCACCTCCTTTTCAGTCCTTGGTGGTGGCATTTTTAAGATGGCCTTGATTTTGGAAGGGTCGACTTCGATACCTCTCTGTGTAATCAGAAGCCCCAGCATTTTTCCTGCTGTAACACCAAACGTACACTTCTGAGGATTTAGCCACAACTGAAATTCTCTGATCCTTTGAAAGAACTTTTGCAAGGCGGTGTAGTGGCCCTTTCTTTCTTTGGATTTGACAATCATGTCATCCACGTACACCTCAACCTCTTTGTGGATCATGTCGTGCAATATTGTGGTCGCGGCCAGTTGATATGTAGCTCCAGCATTCTTTAACCCAAATGGCATCACCCTGTAACAGGAAGTCCCCCACAGGGTGGTGAAAGCAGTCTTCTCCCGGTCTTCGGGCGCCATTACATTCTGATTATAGCCTGAGAAGCCATCAATGAATGAAAGTAAAGCATGCCCCGCTGTGAAGTCCACTAACTCATCAATATGCAGCAAGGGAAAGTCGTCCTTCGGACTGGCTCTGTTCAAATCCCTGAAATCCACGCATACCCGGATCCTGCCATCCTTCTTCGGCACCGGAACAATGTTGGCCAACCAAGTCAGGTATTCGGATACCAGCAGGAACCCTGCATCAATTTGCTTGGTGACCTCTTCCTTGATCTTGAGAGCCCAGTCCGGGCAGATCCTTCTGAGTTTTTGTTTAACGGGTCGGGCCTCGGGGTCGAGAGGGATCCGGTGCTGTACAATCTTAGGATCGATTCTAGGTATGTCTTTGTAGGACCACGCGAAAATATCTTTAAAATCTTTTAATAAAGCGACCAAGCGCTCCCGTTCCTCCGAAGACAACGTGGACCCGATCTGGACTAGCCGCGGGTCCTCCTCAGTACCAATATTTACAGTAGTGATTTCATCCATTAAGGGTTTAACAAATCTTTCCTGCTCTTGTTCAATTAAGCGTTGCAAAATCGGAGGAATTTCTTCCTCGTCGTTTTCATCAAAATTTTGAAAGTCTGAGTTAATGCAATAAATCAAGGGCACAGAAAAGTACTCAGAAACCACAGCCACATCATTCTCATTAAGTATTTCCAAATCGTCCGATTCTTCGGTTACAACAGACTCAAAAGAGAAAGAAAAAGACAACCTGGACAGGACTGTGGTATCCGGGTTATCACCCCCAGGAATACCGGACTCAGACTTAGTCGAGCTGGAACCTGATTCCGACTCAACAGATTCGGAAGAATTAGATTCCGGCTCACTACTTGACCCGGTGCTGCTTGACAAAAATCCCTCTTCATATTGCCAAATGAGAGAGGGTGCGATAGATGCATCCAAAATGTTTGCTGGTAGGCCCGCAGCCGTTTCATTTCCGATCACGCATACCGAGAAGTTATCCCCCAAGTACTTCTGTTCGATCGGAGGATCTGAAAGTAGACACGCCAGCGTTACCCCCATTTCACTTCCGGCGTCCTCAGACTCCACTTTTTTCCTTTGCTTAGCCTCAGCTAATGGGTCTGTCTGCTCCTCGGCAACATCATCCCTGGATAACTATAGGTTAAAGAAAATCTTAAAACCTGGCACGCGGTGCCTCTCTGCGTTCAGCCACGGCTCTGGGAAGCCACAAAATGGAAAGTCTTCCCCTTCCCGGACAAAGCGTCCGTTTAGGGTACCTTGGATGGGTTAGTGCATTAGCTCAAAAGGCTTCCCCGCCTGCTTCGCTCTGGCTCTCCTAGCTATCTCCTTACCTTTCCTTACCTAATCCTCTTTGGTGGGCAGATAACCCAAGCCAAAGGTGTGTGGGTTGTGTGGCACTTCGGCTAATGCTGTGACGCCTTTCCGGCCGCTCTTTCCCAATCCCATCCCGGGGATATGTTGAAGCTTGTTCATGAGGTATACTGATTGAGCACTGACATACACCCCCTCATTAACAGCTAAGATGTTCTGCACGACCCGAGCCTCAGCTATGGTAAAACCCTATAAGAACACATCCTCCATACCGTGCTCAATTTCCAAAACTGGCGTAGATACTTCCAGCGGCGGATGGATCGATGAATTCCCAAAAACAATGGCTACTCCCTTCTCATGGGGGTATTTCACCATTTGATGCAAGGTGAACGAAACTGCCTTCACTTGGTGCAGCCACGGCCGCCCCAAGAGCACATTGAAAGTTGCAGAAACTTCTAAGACGTGGAAGTCTATTTCATGCTGTCCCAACCCAACCTTGGTCTAAATTTTCACTGTCCCCATGACTTCTCTGCTCGTGTTGTTATATGCCTGAATCACCTGGGCTGTCGGCACAAAGTCCACGGTCTTTAAACCGATTGCATATGCAGTTCTTGCCGGGCACACATTGATGGCGGACCCTGTGTCGACAAGCACCACAGGTATCCATTTGTTTCTACACTCCACAGAGATGTAGAGTGGCTTGTTATGGTTCGCACCCTCAGGTGGCAATTCTTTGTCGGAGAAAGTCAACATCGAGGTAGCCCCTCCCGGAAAAACTAAGCCCACCAGCTGTTCGGGCGTGGTGTCTATTGAGAGCTTGGCCTTGTCCATGGCCGATAAGACAGCTTGTCGATGCACTCGCGATGCCATAAGCAGTCCCCAGGTGAAGATGTCTGCCTGCATCTTTTTCAACTGCTTTAGTACTGTAGACACCCCATTTTTGACCGTCCTCAAGACCTGGACGTCACCGCTTGAACACTCGGTGATTATCCATGTTTGTGTTCGTTTGGAGTTCCCAGAGTTCTCGGCTACGTGCCTTGCCTCAGGACCTCCGAACTTGACCGTTTTGTGTCTGGTTTTGCACCAAACACTTGTGCTTTGCCTTGGAGGGGCAGGGAATGCCTTGTGAGGCATCCCCACACACCACCGGCAGTGGCTAGAGGCCACCGGCTGGTTGGTGTTGCCATCGGAACTATATTGTGCCGGTCGGCACTCTTTTGTGCCGGTCGGCAGTCAATTTTGTCAAAATGGCATTCTTTGCCGGCCGGTTACCGTGCAGTTGCTTTTTCAGATATTTTGAAGCAGCTGTATAGCATTTGTTTCCCCTCCATACACGTGTATGGAGGGATGGGCCTTTGGTTTGCTTAGCTTGTAAGCTTTGTTGCCTATAAGAGAGGGCTCTCTTCTCTTGGCTCAAGGGTTAAAAAGATTAGACATTTTTAGAGAGAAAAGACAGAGAAGAAGCTCTGGTTTTAGGTTAGAACTTGTGTATCTATCCTATCTCTCTTTTCCTCTCTTGTTTCTACACTAGGTGCTTTAATCCATATTATTGCACACAAGCACCTAGTGTTTCACCTTCCTTCAGTTACTAAGGTTCTAAGGGCTGGTTCTTGAAGTTTTTGGTTGGATTTGAGCTTAAGGAGCCAACAACATCAACCTTTGTGAAGGTGGTCTTCAAGGGTAAGAAACTACCCCTTTTTACCCCTTTTTTGCACTCCATTTTTGCATATATTAGAACTGTTTTTGTGCTTAGCATTTAATACAAAAAAGTTCTGTTTTTTAGTCCTCTTTATTGTTGGTTAAGAGTGTTTTGTGCTTTGGGGAGGTTTGACCACCCTTAGGCCTTGAAAAGGCCTCATTTTGTGCTATTTTGTGAGAGCTCCGGGATTTTGGTGTTGGGGTCTCTTCACCAATGAAATCTTGAGGGATTTCAGTGGTGAAGATGATGCCTTGAAGTCCCAAGAAGGAGAGGGCCACCCCCTCTCCTTGTTGTCCTTGAAAAGGACAAGTTTTGGCCTCTTGAGGAAGCCTATGTTCAAGTGTGTGTTGAGCATGCCATGACTATTTTTCATGCTTATTATACCATGATATAACATGATTTTAAGTTGGTTTTGGTCTCTTATGCATGCTTAGCATAGTTGCCATGTAATGCCTTGTGATCCCTTAATATGCCTTAGGTTGTTAGCCCTAGTTTGAGCATGCTTTAGGCTTAGATTCATGAAGGTCCTATGCTTATCTTGCTTTGTTCTAGGTCTGTCCGTAGTCGTTTGAGTCGATTTTGGCATGTTTAGCATAGCTCCTTTGTATTTGTGGCTTGCCGGGCTCATATGCCTCAAGTATGTGAGTGTGTAGCATGTGTTGCTTGCATTATTTTGGTGGTTTGGAACCACTAAACATGTAATTTCAGTCCCTTTGGCATGCTCATATGCTTGCCTAAGTCGCCTCTTTATTGCTTTAAAAGCGCATGTTGTATGCCTCATGTTTTGGCCTTTGTATGTGCCTTTATGCTTGGACCATTTAGATGCCATCTAGGTATTCCTTGGGTGTTGTTTAGGTCTGTCTTTGACTTATTTTGAGTCCCCTTGGCCTTGTGAGGCTTGGTGGGTTTGACCTTGGTTTAAGCCCCTTGGCTTGCCTTAAGTGCTTGGACCATAATTGCATGTTTAGCTTGCTTTGTTGCTTGGTTTGGCACCATGTCCAACATGATTTTAAAGCTTATATATGCATGTTAATATGTCCATGTTAGTCTCTTTTAAGTGTTCTTAAGAGTTGCTTGTTTATGCCTAAGTGTTGGATTATGTATGCTTGCATGTGTGCATGTATTGCATATATCTTAGCCTTCACTTCTATGGCGTTTGGCCACTGATTTTAGGCTTATTTAGAGCTGCCTAACCTATGTGCAAGTCCATCCTCTTGTTGCTTGCATATGCTCCTTGTGTGTTGTAATGTATTGGTAAGTAAATGCATGTTAGGACTAACATGATTGAATGAAGTCACATGCTTGTTTGCATGCTTGGACACCCACATTACACCTTGCATACTTGATGGTTGACATTGGTGTTTCATGCCTTGTATGTTTGTTAGCTTGTATGCTCCTTTGCATTGGCATGATTGCATACTAGTGGACATGTCTAGGATTGCATCACATAAACATGCATGCTCTACCTCTTGACCAAGTCATGATAGAGGCTTAGCACCCTTGTGTGTTTGTTTGGTTTGCATGCATTTGAAATAGAAGTTGCACGTTTGGTTCTTTGGGCCATCATGCATGGAAATGCGTGATTGGTGGCCCGAGAATCGAGGCACATGCCCCTTTGAGTCACAAATATGATAAGGGGCATGAATGGTGCACACATTATTGGAATTACATTGCCATGCAAGTTTTTG
Organism: Camellia oleifera; assembly: GCA_022316695.1. Classification (NCBI taxonomy): domain Eukaryota; kingdom Viridiplantae; phylum Streptophyta; class Magnoliopsida; order Ericales; family Theaceae; genus Camellia; species Camellia oleifera. The sequence continues at coordinate 53,496,939 of CM039319.1, forward strand.
CCCTCTGCTCCTGTGAGTTGCAGGTTCTGCAGACATTCAGTGCCGGCCGGCAGTATTCAGTGCCGACCGGCAGTCTATTGATGGCCGATGGATGAATTTTGTGCCGATGACCTCATGCTGATGCCGGTGGAAATCCTACTCAGCCGATGATGTCCCTCAGTGTTCTGGGAGGCACTCCTGAGACTTTGGCAGTCTTCTGAGATGCAAAGTAGGGAAAACAGAGGCAATCTAAGCATGGCAGTGCAATTCCGAGCAAGTCCCGAGCATGCGTTGCATCCGGCCCTCATCTCGAGGCGGTTTACTGCTTTAATTAGATTAATTAATTTATTTGATTAATTTAGTTGGACTGTAATATTTTAATTAGCTTGTGTAGTTAATTATTTGTATTATTATTTTGGTCCCTCCGAGTGGGGGGCAAATTTGTAATAAGTGTGGGTGAGTGGTTTGTATGTCTTCCAACCCCCACTTCTTTCTTCCCTTTTATTTACCTGCTTATGATGGTAGATTAGGGCACGTCTATTTTAGCATACCTTATGCAATGCATGCGTGCATCCATGCATTTGTCTAAACATGCACCGGGCTCGGTACATCATGCAAACCGCATTGTATTCTAAATTCCAACTTGTATACGTGCATCAAATGATTGCATTTCACGTGCCATTTTAGGATTAGCCGAGCCTACTCTAAATTACGCCATTGTATGCGATGCATTAGTCACTCCAACATGAATTAGGGCATGCATTTTTGCTAACTAGTTTCTTGTTTTGGCACGGAGTACGATGTAAGTATTTATGCTTTAGCATATCGCATGCGTGTGAATGTTAACATGACAGCATTATTACCATGTGGCTAAGTGCTTATGTGACATAACTGTTCGAGTGCCTGTGGGTGGAGGTTGGATTGCTTGAGTTGGAAAAAACTCATTGAAATCCGTGTTTTAGCCTACTTGTGAGTAGCAAATTCCAAAGCGTTTTCGAAACCAACAGATATGCAATGCTTGTTTCCAAATTAGGCGATCTAGTCTATACTTGTTTGCTGCACGCATAACATAGTAATTCTAAGCTAATAATTGGAATAAGAGCATGTAATGTTTTCAAAATCGGATATCATGGTTAGTAGAGGCCGGTCTTCGGACCGGGCGAAAGGGGGTGCTCATAGCTGACCTTCCCCAATCGTACCCAAGCTCCCGAGCCAAGACAACTTTGGTGATGACGGACACGTGGCCTTCGGCACCGAGTCAGGGTTTTCTAAATTTCCCATTTTAAAATATTTAGGTGGCGACTCTGTAATCTGGCAAAGCAGTCCATGTTTGGCACTACTTTTCAAAAAATATGTTTCTCTTCAAAACGATTTTCCAGAGTTGGACTCTTTGGTTCAAGATTAAGAACCGTGACATTTAAGTCTTTCGAACTGTAGTGACCCAATATCGAACCAGAACCGGGGGGGGGGAGTCGCACCCTCTCCGGGATGCGTTCGGGGACGTCTACAAGTACAGACTCTTCTTCGAGTTGCTTCTCTTTCTGTTTTCCCGCCTCCTTATCTTTCCCAGACGCCTGTGGCTGATCTAGATATGGGGGCATGAAATACCGCCCGCTTCTAGTCATATGATCGACTTCGCCGATGTACCAGGTATCGTCTGGCTGGTTACTCCCCCAATCCTCATCTGTGTGGGCAAGATATAGATCATCGTCTTCCTACCACATTCCGTCGGCAGCCAACCGATACCTGTCTGGCTCTGGTACAATTGTACTCGCAGTACTCTCCATCCACATGCTCGCAGCATTCTCTATCCTCGTGCACACAGCACTTTCAGTCTCCTCAGGGGCCTTAGCTTTCCTGATTCTCTCAGAATCCCCGAACCTTTCTTGTTCCAACTGCGTCAGTACAGCTGGCTGTTCAACACTTCCCGCATTCACAATGCCCAAGTGCTGAGCGAAATTCTTAGCACCGGCGCTCTCCGGCGATGAATTATGATTTCTGGCCCTTCCGGCCACAACTGATGTTCTTGCCCTTGCCGGGCCCCGTTCCAACTGAGTTTCGTCGACAACATCTAGTAGGTCATTAAGCCACCCGATGACCTCTGCTGACTCCTCAAAATCTGACCAGTTGACCACCTTGCCCTATGGATCTTGTTCATTGAAAAATTGGAGGTTAGCAAAGTCCCCTTCCACAGCTGCCAAGTCATCTATCCTCTGACTAGGTTTATTCCCTTGTATGACACAAAGCTCTGCCCCTGCCGACAATTCGAAGTTTGGCCTAGCCTGGCCTACTGATAGAATGTAGTCACTCGGATTGTATACCTTCTCAGTAAAACTCCCAGATTCCTCAGATTCTGACTCGACAATGCCATTCTTCCCTGGAATCTCCCCTGTTTTGTCTTCGACAGTCACCACCAATGGTTCGGGTTGGGTTCTGGAGATGTCCAACATGCACAAGTCAGTGCAGTCAGGAAGGAGCACCTCCGGCTTGGGTAGGTGGGATGGGGTGATATAGATGCTAGGATCGTAAGACATGACCCCAGTTTGGACAAAGTTGATTCTTTTGGGAGGTGGAGCTTGGTTGTGCAGTGGGAGAGGGTTTGTTGTGACATTGGGTTTCTCTAGAGGCACAATCACCTGCTTGTCAACAAGATCTTGAATCTCATGACGCAATCTAAAACATTGGTCAGTGTCGTGACCATGTTGTTGGTGATATGCACAGTATTTTGCTAGGTTATGAGAGGGAGGGTGTGGATTTGGCAATGGCCTCGGCTCCAGGGGCTTTAAATGCCCTTTCCTGATTAATATCCCGAGAGCCTTGGATAGGGGCATATACAATGGGGTGACGGCTCTCTGGTCTTGAGGTTGGTATTTGGGGGTTTGTGTGTTGCTTCTGGACGCGTCGGAGAAAGGTGTAGCTGCCATGGGTCTTGGAGGAGGGATGGTGGTGACCATGCTTACTTCTGAAGCTCTAGCATTTGCGGCATTGTTGGTGCCTGTATTGTTGTTGCGGTTGAAGGTTCTTCTAGGTTGCTCTCTGTCTTTGTCAATCAGACCTTGTTTCATAGCATCCTCAATTTGTACCCCCATCTCGTACAAGTCTGAAAAGGTAGGGAAGGGGAGCATGATCATTTTCTGCATCAGTTTGGGTTGGAGATTGCGCACAATCATCTGAATTTGATCTTTATCAGTAGGCCTTAGGGTCATCATTGAGGCCTTGGCCCTCCACCGGGCTACAAACTCCGAAAAACTCTCCTCAGGCTCCTGCCTTGTTGTCTTAAGATCACGGGTTGTAATATGGATTTGAGTGTTATAGGAGTACTGTGCAATGAAAGCCTCGGCCATCTCATCCCAGTTCCGTTTAACATCATCTTCTAATTTTGCGTACTAGATAGCGGCCACACCCGACAGGGTCCGGCCGAATAGTGAAAGCTTCTGTGGTCTAGTGAGGCCCATTGGCCGTAGTATATCTAAGAACAAACGGAGATGCACCATGGGATCCCCAGATTCGTCAAAGCGGTCGATTTGTGGCATTTTGAACCTATCTGGCAGCGTCACAGCCACGTCAGTATATCCGTCCTCAATGTCTGGGATGGACTTTACCCCCTGGGATTTCTTGAATAGCTTCTCAAGCTTGCTCAACTTTAACGCTGTATGGTCCACCTCGAACTCAAAGGGAGAGTCCGGTTGATTAACAGGCGTAGGTGCCTTGGATAGTTGAGGTAGAATCGGGGGCGAAGCCGGCCTTGTCGGGATATCCGTATCTCCCTGGACATTTGGTGCCTCCCTGGGCGCTGGAACTCCTGGTGGGGGAGGAGCTTGGTGTGAAGCAGATGCCCTGGCTTGTTGTTGCAGCCTGGCAATTAACTCTGCCTGCTGGGCTATGATCTCAGCCTGTTGTTTGGCAAACTCATCTCGGCGAATAGCGTCCTGTTGTATGGCTCTCATGGTCTCCTGCATCTGACGCATCATTTCCTCAACCCTTGTCGTTCCTGCCATACTACCCTGATCTATCTGAACTACCGGTAGGTCTATCTCTATGGCAACAATTGAGACCTTAGTCCGATTGTCCACTGATAAGGTAAACCATTGCTCTGGCAACCTTTGCTTGGATACACTACGTCTTCTTGAGCTCCGTCTAATAACCGGGGGTATGGAATGATACACTGGTTGTCCGTCGACCAGATCGTCAGATCGATTGAGTCGGTGGCCTCTTGTCCAGAGCGCTTGGGGAATATCTGCTTGGTCTGAAGCAATTGTGCTAAACTACCTAGCAAAAAGATAAATAAAGCAATAATAAGGAAACACACAACCAGATAAACAGACAGCATAACAGCATAAATAAACACAACACACAGTCGGGTATAATCAACACGTAGTTGATAAGCTGAAATACACTGTTCTCAAAAACTGATCATTGTTCCCAAATCACTACCCCCAAACTAAATCTGATACCCGCAGATAACTGATTCCGAAAATACTGAACTGGTGCCCGCAGGCCTGATACCCAAACTTGTAAACTGATACATGCATTCCTGTAGAGACGCACTCTAAAAGCACATAGCAAACAAGTGAGAGCCAAAACGCCCCAATGTTGGGATAAGGTTTCACTGTCCTATTTTGTCAGGAGCTAGGGTTTCACTACGCACGCAACAGTTTCAAACAACCTATAAACGGGTAAGCAACCTGTCCCAGCTTGGAATGGTCAGTATGGATTCCGAATATACACTAGGTCGAATGGTCAAAGAGGGTGCCCCGGTAAAATCGGGGTTTGTGTTCCCGTCGTGGCAGAGCCCACAACCGGTCAGCCTTATGGCACGCTTTGCAAAGCGAGCCTCCGGCAAACTGTTCAGGAATAGCATACGGCAAACACGGTGTCCTAGGCGCACCAATGCAAATGCAATGCAAAGAAACACATAAGTGTAGTCAAAACTAGATATCATGAGTTCGAGTCAAGTTCTCTAACTCCCCAGCAGAGTCGCTAGAAACTGTAGACATCCCCGAACGTCCCGGGAGGGAATCCCGTTTTGTTCATTGGGCTCACTATAGTTCAGGACTCAATGTCACGGTCTTGTATCTAATCTCACAGAGTGAAATGCAAGACCGATGAATCATCAAAGAGTCCAAATCCGGCAAATTATTTTTGAAAACAGATTTTTTGAAAGAAGTGCCAAACATGGACTGCTTTGCCAGATACAGAGTCGCCACCTAAATATTTATTTTGGGGGAATTTAGGAAACCCTGACTCGTTGCCTAAGGCCACGTGTCCGTCATCACCAAAGTTGCCTCAGCTCGGGAACTTGGGTACGATTGGGGAAGGTCACTTTGTGAGCACCCCCGCTCGCCTGATCAAAGATCGGCCTCTACTAACCATGATATCGAATTTTGAAAACATTATGTGCTCTTATTCCGGTTATTAGCCTAAATTTACTACGTGATGCGCACAGCATACAAGTATAGACTGAGTCGCCTGAATTGGAACAAAGCATTTAGTGTTTGTTTTTGAAAGACGGTTTGAAGGTGCTACTCGCAAGTAGGCTAAAATGTGGATTTGCCACCCTCAGGTGGGCTTAGAAAACAAGATGATTTGCCACTCTCAAGTGGGCTTAAAACTCACAGTCAATGCATTATTCAAATTCAAATAATCCAACCTTCACTCACAGGCATTCAGGCAGGTATATCACATAAGCAGTTAGCCTCATGGTAAGCATGCTATCATGGCAGTCACTCACACGCATGCAAGGATGCTAAAGCATAACCACTTATCAAGTACTCCAAGCCAAAGAAAGAAGCTAATTAGAAAACATGCATGGATCCTAACTATGCTGAGATGCCTAATGCAACACATGCAAAAATACAACTATAATAGGCTTGGCTATTCTAAGAATGGCATATGAGATGCTACAGCTAACACGTATTCAACTTGGAATTGAAATACGATGCAGTTAGTATGATGCGCCGAGCCCGGTGTATGCCAGACAGATGGATGGATGCAAACATACGAGTATAAGTATGCTAATTGAAACATGCCCTAAACTAACCATCATAAGCTGGTAAATAAAAAGGAGAAAGACGTGGGGTTGGAAGACATACATCACATACACGCACACTTATTACAACATTGCCCTCTTGCAGAGGGTCCAAATAAATAATACAGTCCGAATAAATAATTAACTACCCTAGCTAATTAAATATTACAAAACCCTAATTAATTAACAGATTAACTAGAAAAGCACATAAATTAATATGCAAATCCATGGATCGCCTCAGCTTTGTTCCGAATGATGAAAGATGCAGGCATGAGTCGCCTTGTCGGGAAATTCCTTGCGATGCCCCGATTCACCTCTATTTGCAATTAATCCCGGAATGTTGCGCAAAGCTCTGGAAGGCTGTTGATTTCTGATTTGCTGCAACAGAGAGCAAGAAAGGAGTATGCAAAGTATTTTCACATATGTATGCACACCTCGATCCTCGTGCCACCAATCACGCATCTCGATGCATGATGGCCGAGGAGTTGAATTGCACGACTCGATGTGAAATGAACGCATATGAAAACACAACAAGACCTAAACTCCATCATGGGTAATCCGGAGTGTCGACGATCGGGAATTCAGACACGTTCCGTCACTTGCAGTACGAAACGTCCCTCGTTTCCCGTGCTTGGGCTAACTCTTATCCCAAACACAATGCAAATGAGATGGCATACACAATGCGACTAACATGTAACCTAGCATACGCAATGCTATGGACTAAAATGGCATACCCAATGCACGTGATGTAACATGGCATACACAATGCTCTAACATGTAACCTAGCCTACGCAACGCTATGGACTAAAATGGCATACACAATACAAGATGGACTTACACCAATATGAGTGGACCTCAGCCACACTCACATCAGTGGCCAAATGATGAAAATGAGGCAACCGAAATACATGCAAGTATGCACGAATGCAAAGGACCGATCCTAAGGCACAACATGCAACTCCAACAAGGCATGGCAAGGAATGAAATATGGCATAGGATGGCACTTGATACAGCTTTGAAATGGCATAAAAGATGGTCCCGAAACATGTAAGTATGTCACACAATGCAAGCCAGATGGCTCGAATACCGAAACTAGTGAAGTGCGTCACACTAGAGGTACCCAAAGCGATGTACAAATGGAAAAACCAACCCCAAATAGACCCTAGGCAGGTCTGAAACAGTGGGAAAATGGCCTAAAATGGTGGCTCAACATGCAAGGAAATGGAGCTCACTCAATAGTTCGAAAACAAGGCATTCATGGACAACCCTCAAGCACACCTAAGGAGTATAAAACATGGCAATATGGCATTGATACAAGCTCTGAAATATGATGTAAAATGGACCCAAAACATGAACACAACTCAGTATATGCATGGAATGAGCCTCAAAACTCAAAGTTAAGCATGGGTATTGAACTACAAGCATGCAAAACAAGCATCATTCGACCATGAGACCCAAAAACAGAGCTAGGGAAGTCCAAAATATGCACAAAATCAGTTTAAGGTAGGGCCAAAAAGTGCTAAAATCAAGGGTCAACATAGCATGCAAAATAAGCTAGTGAACCATGATTTGCACTACAACTATATGAAGCATATGAGAGCTCACCAAACCAGCCAAAAACAGAAGTATGCCATGCCAGAATATGCCCAAAAACCCACTGAAACTCAGTCAACACATGTTAGAATGAGGTGCTCCTTTGAGAGGCCAATAAGAGGGTTGTTCTACACATGCAAGATAGACATGCAAAATGGCAAAACCACCTCTGGATAGAGGTTATGAGGGCCCTAAAACTCATCAAAAATGGCCTAAAATAAGGCTAGGAAGCATGCAAGTAAAAGCCCCTTTGAAAGACCTTGAATAAGATTACTCTACACATGCATAATAGACATTCAAAATGGCCAAAAGGGCTCTGGAAAGAGCTTGTGCATGTCATAAAACTCACAAATAATGGCCTGAAACATGGCTTCAAAACATGCAAATAGGGGCTCCTTTGCAAGGCCAACAGAGCTAGTAAAGAGAACAAGGGGTGAGAGGGTCACCCCTCTCTGATTTTTATGCTCAAAAACACATGTTAGCCACAGAAAATCCACTGGATTTCAGTGGCTAAAAGGCCAAACCAAGGCCAACACAAATGCTCTAATGCATAGCTCAAAATAAGAGGAAATGAAGTATGCAAAGGGGGTAGATGACCCCCAACAGAAAAATGACCTCAATCAAACTTGAAGAGGAGCTCAAAACAAGACTATTTTTAGTTTATGATGAAGCCTAAAAATGCTTGCAAATAGAGCTAAGATATGAAGCAAAATAATGCTACAAAGAGAGAAATAGTGAGCTACCCTTGTAGAGCAGACCTCCAGCAACTTTTGGACCAATGTAGCAACCCTTCAACCTCTATGAAACAGATCCAAGGTGCTTGGATGGATGGTGGGAAGGTTAAGCTAAGGGTTGGTGTATGATATGCCAAGAACTATGGAGTTTTGGAGGCAATATAGAGATACAAGAGGGAGATATATGCATGTATGCTCCAGCACTTTTCTGAACCCTAGCCAAGGAAGAGGTCCTCTTCGTTTATAGAGGAGAAGGTCTAAAGCTTCTCCAAGAAGCTTAAAACCAAGCTTAAACATCCTCCATACACGTGTATGGATGATGCATTCTGAGGCTTCCAGCTGGCACAACTGATTTCAGTTCAAAGAGACAAAAAAGCAGAAAGCAGGGCGACCAGTTAAGGTGGTCGGCCGGCCACTCCCCTTGGTCGGCCGACCAGGGGTCAAAAAGTTCAAGCAAGAAAGGTGGTCGGCCTACCCATATTGGTGGCCTCCCAGATGAATGCAGCACAATGGTGGTATGGGAGACCCGAAATTGTGGCTCAAAAGTGAGGGAGACCAAGGGGTCAAAAGGGTCAAGCAGAAAAGGTGGTCGGCTTACCCATATTGGTGGCCTCTCAGATGAATGCAACACAATGGTGGTATGGGAGACCCAAAATTGTGGCTCAAAAGTGAGGGAGACAACCTCTCTAACAAGAAAACCGGGCGGCGAAGAGAAATGTGGTCTCCAAGAAGAAAAGGTGGTCTCCCACCCTACTACCACCTTCCTAACAATGAAACTAGGGTCCATGCCAAAAATGAACCCACACCGATGCAAAACGAGGGTTCGAGGGCCAAAACGCGCAGCCGGGGGTCCCAAAAACTGACTACTAAGCACCGGAAGTGGTGTACGACCACAAAGGTGGTCTCTCGGGCCACAGTGTCCCTCTAAGGAGAGGAAACAAGGTGTGTGCTAAAAATCAGAGCAAATGGAGGTAGATAAGCGGTCCCGAACCGAGGTGCACGGCCGATGGCTCTGAAAATCGAAAATTGGTCCCCAAACAGGAAAAATGGCTTATGACCACGAAACGTAGCCTACGGCCACTGAGAGATGGTCTTCGAGACCTCTCCCTCCCTTTGGGAAGAGAAAATAGAGAAAATAGGACCTGGTTCGCAAACCGAGGCAAAACACAAAAGTGTTCCGAAGTTTGGAGGCAAGGCTCTCAGCCGAGACTCCGTAACCTCAGAACAAGCACAATATGCAACATCACTGAGCGTTCAATCGATGACGTCTGAGTCTTAAGGTTGGTCAAAAATGGAGTGTCCACAAAGGGGTGAGAGGGTCACCCCTCTTCGATTTTGAGGCTAAAAAACACATATTGGCTACTGAAAATCCACTGGATTTCAGTAGCCAAAAGGCCAAACCAAGGCCAATACAAATGCTCTAATGCATAGCCCTAAACATGAGAGAATGAAGCATGCAAAGGGAAAGATGACCGCAAACAGAAAAATGACGTTGATCAAACTTAAAGAGGAGCTCAAAACGAAATTTTTTTCAGTTTATGTTGAAGTCCAAAAATGCTTAGAAATAAGGCTAAAGTATGGAGCAAAACAATGTCAAAATGGGGGAAATAGTGACTTACCCTTGTAGAGCTGACCCTCAGCAACTTTTGGACCAAGGTAATGAGCCTTCAACCTTTGCAAATCAGTTCCAAGGTGCTTGGATGGATGGTGGAGGTGTTGTGCTAGGAGGTGTAGTGTAATGGGTGCAAGAATAATGGGGTTTGAGGCTTGAAGAAGAGAGCTATGGAGGGAGAAGTGTATAAGCCTCAGCCAAAATTTTCCAACCCTAGCAAATGGAGAGGAGACCCTCTCTTATAGAAGACAAAGGGCCAAGGCTTCTCTAAGAAGCCTCAACAAAGGGTCAAAGCTTCTAAAAGAAGCTTAATCAAAAGGGTCAAGCTTCTTGAGGAAGCTAGACCAAAGGGGTCAAGCTTCCTCAAGAAGCTTGACAAAGAGTCAAGCTTCCCTTAGAAGCTAAGCAAAAAGGGTCAAAGCTCCCTTAAGAAGGCAAACAAAACGGTTAAATCCCGGAGGATGGGGCAAATGCCTCCCAGCTGACACAGCTATATTGCACTCAAAAAGACCAAAAAGCAAAAAGCTGGCCGACCAGCCTAGGTGGTCGGCCGGCCACTCCCCCTGGTCGGCTGACCAGGGTTCAAAAAGGTCAAGAAGAAAAGCTGGTCGGCCTACCCAGAAAGGTGGCCTCCCAGGTAAATGCAAAACAGTGGTGGTATAGAAGACCAGAAAATGTGACCCAAGAGAGAGGAAAACCAACTTTCTAGTAAGGTTCAAAAGGGTCAGGAAGAAAAGCTGGTCGGCCTACCCATATTGGTGGCCTCCCAGATGAATGCAACACAATGGTGGTATGGGAGACCCGAAATTATGGCTCAAAAGTGAGGGAGACCACCTACCTGCCAAGAAAAACCGGCTGACCGAGGAAAGGTGGTCTCCAAGAAGAAAAGGTGGTCTCCCACCCTACTACCACATTCCTAACAATGAAAATAGGGTCCATGCCAAAAATGAACCAACACCGATGCAAAACAAAGGTTCGGGGGCCAAAACGCGCAGCCGGGGGCCTCAAAAACTGACTACGAAGCATCGGAGGTGGCGTACGACCACGAAGGTGGTCTCCCGGGCCACAGTGTCCCTCTAAAGAGAGGAAACAAGGTGTGTGCCAAAAATCGGAGCAAACGGCGGTAGTTAAGCGGTCCCGAACCGAGGCACACGGCCGACGGCTCCGAAAATCGAAAACTAGTCTCCAAACGAAAAAAATGGCCTACAACCACGAAACGTAGCCTACGGCCACTGAGAGATGGTCTACGAGACCTCTCCCTCCATTCAGGAAGAGAAAACAGAGAAAACAGGACCTGGTTCGCAAACCGAGACAAAGTACAAAAGAGTCCCGAAGTCGGGAGGCAAGGCTCTCAGCCGAGACCCCGCAACCTCAGAACGAGCACAATATGCATCATCACCGAGCGCTCAATTGGCGACGTCTGAGTCTTAAGGTCGGTCAAAAATGGGGTGTCTACAATATCATATTAGAGAGTCGTTCCATGGATAACACAAATAAGTAGGTGGAAAAAGGGTTACCCTGTCTCAAACCCCTACTAGGAGAGAATTCCTCCAGAGGTTCACCGTTCCACAAAACATCAGTTGTAACCGAGGTAACACACTCCATAATAAGCTGGGTTAAATTCTGGTCCAGATCAAATTCTTGAAGAGTTTGGTGCAAGAAATCTCATGAGATATTATCGTAGGCTTTTTCAAGATCTAGTTTGATAATCATACCACCTTTCTTGCCTTTCTTGTGGTTAAGAGTGTGGATTATTTCTTGACTTATGATGATGTTATCACAGGTGGTTCGCCCAGGAACAAAACTGCTTTGGTTAGGTCTCACAAGGTTGGACAAGAGAGGTCTCTGCTTTGGTTAGGTCTTACTGTGTATTTTTTTTTAGATAGGTGTGCACTATATATTTTTCAGGAAAGGTAAATATCTTTTAAATGCATTTCCAATTTCCACTTAAAGAAGGTGTTCGATTTTTTCCTTTTCATCAACGAAAATCTTTTTGTTGATGAAATTCAATAGACAAGCATAATTGATAAAATTCCTTATTTAACCCCATTGAATGAATTTTTTAAAGAAATATTTAAAATGCCATTATTCTCTTTCTCATTTTTTCACTTCTTTTTCTGTTCTTTTTTTGATTCACGTTAGCAGTTATGACTGTCTATACTATGGCAAAAGAAGGGGAAAAAAAGAAAAATAAAGAAGCAGATAATTTTAGGCATTTCACACTATTTGAGATTTTAGGTGCAAATCACATGTTATTTTTTTTAATCAATTTATATACAAATTTTTACTATAAGGTTTATATTGATATAAATTGATAGTTTAAGATGACAAAGTATAGTTTTATTTGTATTTATTTATTTATTTTTTTTGAGAGAGAGTAAAGTGATATTAACTGATAGTTTAAGAGAATAAATTGTAATTATCCTTAAATTTAGGCAAGGGTTACTCGAAAATGAATAGTCATTGAGTTGAATTTTTTTTTTTTTTCATCAACAAAAGAAGAATATATTGATGCAAATGAGAAAAAAAAAAAAAAAAAAAAAAAAGAGTACAAAATACCAACAACAAAATTACATAAAAAAAGACCAAGAACAAAACATCAAAGCATGGAAACACATTTCAGCTAAGATGGAATACGACTCCCAACTAATCTTATACAAAGACTTGGTCAAAAAAACACCTAATCAAACTAACCTCCCACCCAAACGAACTAAGATTGTGTTTCGCTCATAAATTTAAGTAAGAAATTTAAGTAAGAATTTGAAAAGAAGAATGAAAGAGGTGGATGAATTATAACTATATTTCATTCACATTTCACCTAATTTTTCTCTTTTCATTTTCAAATTCCTACCAAAATTCACGAACTAAACATAATCTAAGTTCATCAAGCAGAAAAGTATGGAGAAAAGTATTCATGTGAAACAAAAGAATGATCATCAGCTCCCTCCTATAATAGTTGATAGAATTATACATATATGTCTTTTGCTGTTGTCCACTTCAAACCCTGCACATGAAAAATCCTTCAGTCAATGTGTGAAGACGAAAACACAAAAATACAAAACCTAATATACCCTCTCTTGTCTATTCTTCTTGGAATTACATTAAAATTACTCATGTGAATGTTGAAAATAATTACTGACTGACAAGGGTAATCTCGGCTGTTGACAAATATCTTAATTAACAAGGGTAATCTTAATTAATTAATCAATAAATTAATTAATTTTTGCTTGTTGTGCTGTTACATTTATAATGGAGTTTAGTATTGATTTTTTATTGGTTTTTATTTTTTTTATTCTCTTAAATCTAAGGAAACTAAACTTTTTTTTTTGTAAGTAGAAACAAATGAATAACAATAAGCCAAAAAGTTGGCTTATTTAGCTCACTCCAAGGGGTCTAATTAAGGAAAACAAACATATATAGTGAGTTAACTAAGCCGTAAATAACTTTAGTTGAGTTGAATGACATAATTTAGTTTGAAAACTTAGGTTGAGTTGAAAAACGTATTATTCACATTTAGTTTGAAAATTTAATGAGTTTTAAAATATATTTTAAGTTTGACTTGTTTATTTATTAAGTCGATTTCAAACGAGTTTTAATCGTACCACACTCGAGTAGCTTGGTTTTGTTGTAGTCCTTATATCGAATTGAGTATTTAGTTGTTTATATTTGGTTAAAAAATTTAATGAATTTTAAGATATATTTAAATTTATCTTATTTTTTGCACCAATTGATCTTAAATGAGGTTTGGCATTGGTTTCATTTAGGTTTAACTATAAATTTTTGTTAAAAAATCAAAGCCACAAGATTTTTTTTTCATTCATGTGGAGCTTACATGGACCTCTTGTGGAACTCATGTGGAGTTCATGTGTTTATGTTCCTTGAACAAAGATTTGATGATTTTAGATCTAACTAAAATCAATTAGAACATATGGTTGTAAATGTGTCACAATGAAAATTGTACGAATCAAAATAATCACGAATCTCGTTTTTCTGGCTCTGTTTTTTTTTTTTTGAAACAGCCCAAGGAAACCTTTATTGATGAACAAATCATACAAGATGGGAATACATCAAAGAAAGGAAGAGAAGGGGTTTGGAGAGGGACCAAACCCGATCAGGCAAAAAGAATAGAAGGAGAAGAACTCAGCTCACACACGAACAGAACACTTCCCTAGCAGCAGCAAGAGATAAAGCAGACCATATCAGATGGAGATGCAGACCACCAACTTGAACCAAGAGCAGAACACAGGCAGATACAGACCAACAGACCAACCCCATCCAGATGCAGATGCAGATGCAGAAGAACTCAGATGCAGATGCAGACCAACCCCATCCAGATATTGCATTGAGAAAACCAGCAGATCACAAGCAGCAGACTCCATACCAAGCAGATCACAAGCAGATGCAGAGCTGCTCACACACAAACAGAACATAACACAATAACCGCCAGAGCAAACTCCACCAGAACCAACTCCAACCTCAGCAACAGTGGTTTTTCTGGCTCTGTTTGATTCACATGATTATAATAGTGAAAGGATTAATAATCTATAGAATTAATGTAAGATTGGTTATTCACTTGGATTAGTGAGATAAATAATTTTCACTTGTCTACATTTGTTTTGCAATGGGTATGAAATATATAATTCCACTTATATGTTTGTTTTGAATTATTAATTGTAAAACTAAAAAATTCACAATATTTATTGGACTGAATGTCCATCAAAATCAACCAAGGCATTTAGCTTAGTAGTTGTGTAACATTCTTGGTGGTGTAAGGTCTCGGGTTGAACTTCTATGAAAATGAGTTTGATATCCTTTGTGGTGGTGTTTATCTCTCCCCTATTATGGGATTGTACTAAATAGTAGTGGAGTTATTGTTGGGCTTGTGCTTGGTAGGCTTTGTTGACTTTCTAGCTATTATGGGTTAATAGTCTGTTTGATGATATGATATTTCTTATACTTATAATTATTCTCCTATCGATTGACAAAAAAAAAAAGAAGAAAAAAAAGCATGTTCATCGGAATCTAATCCGAATAATAAAAATTGCTACCAAAATTAATAATCTCAATCTTATATTATAATCTCCTAATCAAACAGGACTTCTGAATCTAAACACTCGTTGCATTTATTTTATTTATAACAAAAAGAATAATTAATTTTATTGTTTGTAAAGATGCATCACTAATGATGCACTCAACTTGCCATAATATTTAAACAGAAACATGACCTAATTAACAATTTCCATATACAAAAGGATACTGTCGAAATGATATTTGGATGTGTGTATAATAATTATGCAAACCTTTGCTGGATTATTAAACACATGGGCATCCAAATATTAATTGGACAAAACTAAATGAAAACCTGGAGGCTAATAATAATAATAATAATAATAATAATAATAATAATAATAATAATCTATTATATGTATGCTGCCAAATGGAAACAATTTCAATAAAAGAGCTTCGATGTTCAAAGAAAATGAAGAATAATGCAAGGAGGCCAATACCCAAGTATTTTAGCGACATTTGGTTGGTAGTCTTATTATCTCGGTAGTTGAGAATTTGGGTTCGACTCTCTTAAGAGGGCATAATGTTGTGATATTTATAAATTCTCCTACCAATTAATGCAAAAAGAAAAAAGAAAAAAGACTTACTGTTGAAATTCAATGTTAATGGATGGGGGTGATCCATTGGCAATTGCTCCGAAAGCTGTAGTAGAGAGAACCATGGTGGTTCCACCCCTTGAAGGCCTTGAAGCTGATGTTTGTGCCCTGTCTACTATCTTCACTAGTATTATTTGACTTGGATTGCAACTATTTGGTGCTGCTGCACTAATACACCTCACCAAGTATTGCCTCCCACAAGCTGCCCCATTGTCCCATATCCCCTCACCGGCTGCCGCGAACAGATTGCTTGACGGAAACTGAGACCCGTCGTTGCCGCTGCACGCGGTGGCTGTTTCAATCCAACCACCCGATGACAACACATTAAAAAAAAAAAAAAAATCATGTTTTGAAAATCAGGTTAGGATTTTCTGTCTCTAAATTTTTTTTATCCCTGTCTCAAACGTGAATGTGAGATACGGAGATCAGTTTTTCTACTTGTACAAAAATTAATCACAAAATTAGACACCAAATCTCATACATAAGTGTAGAATCCATAAAAAATAGATAAAATTCCGTTCATGTGAGATAGTTGTGTTTAGTTATGTAATCCATTTCCGCATCCCTCAGTATGGAAAGAATTGGCCTTTTTAATGATTGATTGTAATTGTGGAGTGGGTACTTACGTATATATGGTGGGGCATAGCTGGCAGCAGTGCCAACATCGGCAAGAGAGAGATGTGTAAAAAATGGCAAGAAGAGAGAGAGGCATACAAGGAGGAACTGCTGGGGATTCATTGACACCCTCTTTCTGCACAGAGAAAAACACCAACTGATTGGTGTTGGAAAGTGCTTATAATCTTTACGTACATGTCTTCAGTATATATATATATATATATGTACAATTTACATACTATTGAGAGTCAACTCATTGGTTTAATAATGTAGAAGGTTTCAACTAACATTGAAGGCTGAGATATGAATATGAAATAGAAGTTCTGACTTTAGTTTTTGGTTTAAGATTTTGTTAATTTGTGCTCTCTAAATATATATTAACGGCTAGTATACATGATGTATATGCAATTTAAATCACTACATATAGTTCAAGTTCAAGTTCCATTTTTTTTTTTTAAAATTTTAAAAATGGCTTAATTAATTGTTTTAACATTAAAAAATAATAATATTACTTATATATACTTGCATTTACAAGTGAGCAAACAAAATAATTTTGGTAATACTTATATACTTGCTTTTTGGATTTTTTTTAGCTACTGCGTTCAGGAAGTTATTAAAAAAAGATTCGGTTGAAAAATTCAATTTTGAATTTTATTTATCCAAAGTCCAGGCGTTAATTTATTATGTCTCCAAGAATAATGTCTTATAAAATGACCAAACTATCTATATATATATTATTTTCTAAATCAAACCCAAATCAAACCATAATCTCTCTCCCCTCTCCCTCTCCTCTCCAACAATGGCTTCAATCAACTTCGGATCTCGACTTTCCCCATCATCTTCTTCAACCAACCGCCATTGTTGAAGAAGATTGCAGATTTTTAAGACAATGCATATATATAATGTATGGAGTTTTCTTAGGTGTGAAACCCACAAAAAGTGTAAGTGGGTTGCACACCATGTGCCACTCACACAAAAGGTGTAAGTGTAAGGTGTAAGTGTAAGTGGAAGGTATAAATGAAATGTATAAGTTGCACACCATGTGCCACTTACACAAAAGGTGTAAGTGCAAGGTAAAATAGGTGTAAGTGTAAGGTGTAAGTGAACACAAAAAGGTGTAAGGTGTAAGTTGCACACTATAGCATTACCCATAATGTATACATGGTTAGCACTAGCACTGTAACAGATTTGATGGATCTATGAATATAGTGGTCTGTATGTGTATATACATATATATATGTATGTATGCATATATGCTGTTGAAGAAAGCATTGAAATGCTATATCCCCAATTGTCAGTAATTTTTATGAATTTAATCACTTTATATTTGATTTTAATTGACAATTGATTGTAGTAGTGTAGACGTCCCCAAACGCTCCCGGAGGATGAGTCCCGTTCTGTTTATTTTGGGCTCACTACAGTTCGGACTCAAATAGTCACGGTTCTTAATCTGAACCAAAGAGTCTAAATCCGGCAAATCGTTTTGAGAAAACAGATTTTTAGAAAAGAAGTGCCAAATATGGACTGCTTTGCCAGATACAGAGTCGCCACCTAAATATTTTATTTTTGGAGAAATTTAGGAAACCCTGACTCGTTTGCCTAAGGCCACGTGTCCGTCATCACCAAAGTTGCCTCGGCTCGGGAACTTGGGTACGATTGGGGAAGGTCACTTCATGAGCACCCTCGCTCGCTCGATCAAAGATTGGCCTCTACTAACTATAATATCTAGTTTTGAAAACATTATGCACTCTTATTCCGGTTATTAGCCTAGATTTACTATGTGATGCACACAGCATACAAGTATAGACTGGATCGTTTGAATTGGAACAAAACATTTCATATTTGTTTTTTTTGAAAGATGGTTTGCTACTCGTAAGTAGACTTAAAATGCAGATTTTGCCACCCTCAGGTGGGCTTAGAAAAGATGATTTTGCCACTATCTAGTGTGCTTAAAACTCACAGTTTGATGATTTGTTCCAATCCAAGTAACCCAACCTTCACCCACAGGCATTTAGGCAGTTATATCACATCAGCATATAGCCTCATGGTAAGCATACTATCATGGCAGTCACTCACACACATGCAAGGATGCTAAAGCATAAAACTTACCTAGTACTCCAAGCAAAAAAAGAAGCTATGTTAGAAATTCATGCATGACCCTAATTATACAGAAATACTTAATACAACACATGCAAAAATGCAACTATAGCAGGCTCGGCTATTCTAAAGATGGCATATGGGATGCTACAACTAACAAGTATTCAACTTGGAATCGAAATACAATGTAGTGAGTTATGATGCGCCGAGCCCGGTGCATGCAAAACAGATGAATGAATGCAAACATGCTATCATACTGTATGCTAATTGAAACATGCTCTAATCTAACCATCATAAGCTGGTAAATAAAAGGGAGAAAGACGTGGGGTTGGAAGACATACATCACACACACGCACACTTATTACAACATTGCCCTCGAGCAGAGGGTCCGAATAAATAATATACAGTCCCAAATGAATAATACAGTCCGAATAAGTACAAAATCCTAATTAATTAACAAATTAATCTAGGAAAGCAGTAAATTGCACGCAAATCTGTGGACCTCCTCAACTCTGTTCCGAATGATAAATGAAGCATGCTTGAGTTGCCTTGTGCGGAAATCCATTGCGATGCCCCAATTAGCCTCTGTTTACAATTAAGCCCAGAATATTGCACGAAGCTCCAAAAGGTTGCTGGTTTCTGATTTGCTGTAACAGAGAGCAAGAAAGGGGCATGGCAATGTATTTTCACATATGTATGCTTGCCTCGATCCTCGTGCCACCAATCACGCATCTCGATGCATGATGGCCGAGGAGTCGAATTGCACGACTTAATATGAAATGAATGCACATATAAACATAACAAGACCGAGACTCCATCATGATTAATCCGGAATGTCGGTGACTGGGAATTGAGACACGTTCCGTCACTCGGAGTACGAAACGTCCCTCGTTTCCCGTGCTTGGGCTAACTCCTATCCCAAGTACAATGAAATATGCATGACATGCATGAATGCAATCCTAACATGCAACCTAGCATACGCAATGCTATGAAATGACATACACAGTGCACGATGTAGCAAGACATACACAATGCTCTAACATACAACCTAGCATACGCAATGCTATGAATGAAATGGCATACGCAATGCATGATGGACTTACACCAACATGAGTGGACCTCAGCCACTCTCACATCAGCGGCCATAGGATGGAAATGAGACTATCGAAATGCGTGCACACATGTACGTAAACTGAGGACCGAACCTAAGGAATCAAATGCCACTCTAACAAGGCATGGCAAGGCATGAAATATGGCATACAAACATGCAAATTCCAGCACTGAAACATGATGCAAAATGGTCCCGAATCATAGATATATGGCACCCGATGCATGAGATGAGCCCCGAAACTTAAAACTAGGCACATGTATTGACTTATAGCTATACAAAGCATGCGTTATTTGACTATGAAGAACAAAGACAGAGCCAAGGCAGTCCCAAAATATGAACATTTCTAGTTCAAAGCATGGCCGAAAGATGCTAGCAAGATGGACTAAAATAGCATGCAACTTTGACTAGCAAACAAGGTTTGCATGGCATGCATATGAAGCATATGAAATCTCACCAAACCAAAAAAAATCAGTGAACAAAACATGTAAAAATATGCCCAAATAAATATGGAAATACAGCCAATGCATGTAAAAATGAGGGGCTCCTTTGGAAGGGCACACAAGGGGTTATTAAGCACATGCATCAAGGATAGTTAGCATAGCCAAATCAACTCTGGAAACGAGTTATGGGGGTCCTAAAACCCAGTGAAAAGTGATAGAAACAAAGCTTGGAAGCTTGCAAATAGGAGGTCCTTTGGAAGGCTAAAAAGGCCACCAAACAAGACAAGGAGAGAGGGGGGCAACCCCCTCTGATTTTGGCCTTCAAGAATACACCCAAGCCACTTAAAATCCATTGGATTTCAGTGGCTAAGAGGCCAAACCATGGCCAATGCAAGTGTTCTAATGCATAGCCCTAATCATGAAGAGATGAAGCATGCATAGGGGGAAGATGACCCCAAAAAGAGGATAGACCTTAATCAAACATGAAGATGATGTCAAAAAAAGACTTTTTTTCAGTTTAGGTCGAGGTCCAAAAAGGCTCACAAATAAGGCTAATGTATCATGCAAAAACAGCCCTAAAAGAGAGATTGGACAAACAGAGCAGTAAAAGTCCTCAAACAGCCAAGTGCCCTTCAACAAAGTTGAATAGGGACTCAAAAAAAGATACTTTACAGTTTATGGAAAATCTCGAATATGCTCACAAGTAAGGCTAAAATATGATGCAAAAATAGCCCTAAAAGAGAGATAAAGGGAAAAGGGCAATAGATGGCCTCAAACAGCAAAGAGTCCTTCAACAAAGTTGAATATGTGCTCAAAATAAGATACTTTACAGTTTAGGTCGAAGCCCATAAATGCTTACAAACAAGGGTAATATATCATGCAAGATAAGGACCAAAAGGAGGGATAAAGCACAAAGGGAGGGTAGAAGACCTCAAACAGAAAAAATTTCTTGATCAAACATGAAGATGAACTCAAAATAAGACTATTTCTAGTTCAGGCCGAAGCCCAAAAATGTAAGCAAAAGGAGCTAAAATATCATGCAAAATAAAGCAAGAAAAGAGGAAATAGGGACTCACTCTTGTAGCACAGATTTCCAGCAGCTTTTGATCCAAGAAAAGGAGCTCCTAACCTCTAAAAATCAGCCTCAAGATGTTGGAATGGAGTGCGGAGGTGATAGGCTATGAGTTGGTGTATAAATGGTGCAAGAACAAGGTGGTTTTAAGCTTGGATGAGAGAGAGAGATGGGGGGTTGTATGCAAAGGCTCCAACTGATTTTTTCTAACCCTTAGAAATGGATTTGGGGTGCTGATTATATAGAGGGAGAGGAGTGAAGGAAAAGGGGGGTAAACCAATTCAAATTTTCCCCCAAAAGGACAGGCCCTCGGGCAGGGGGTCTGGTGCAAAACAGCTGGCACAGTTGGAATGCACCAGGAGGGACAAAAATGGCTGGTCAGGTTTAAAAGGTTCAGGTGGCCGGCCGGCCACCTCCCATGGCTGGCCGACCAGGGGTCAAAAGGGTTAAAAGAATTGCTGGCTGGTGACTCCAAAAAGGTGGCCTCCCAGATGAGTGCAACACAACTGTATGGTCAAAACCCAGAAAATGTGAACCAAGAGAGAGAAAAACTAGCTTTTTAGAGGGGTTCAAAAGGGTCAAGAACAATTGCTGGCCGGTCTACCCATATTAGTGGCCTCCCAGGTGTGTACAACATAATGGTGTGGTAGAAAGTCAGAAAAAGTGGCCCGGGAATGGGAAAAACCAACTTTTTAGTAAGAAAAACGGGCGACGAAGAGCGATGAAGAAATAAAACTGGTTTTCAGAACAATTGCTAGCCTCCTACCTTCCTACAACCTTTCTAACAATGAAAATAAGGTCTTCGCCAAAAATGAACCCAAATCGATGCAAAACGAAGGTTCGGGGGCCAAAACGCGCAGTTCGGGGCCCTAAAAACAGGCTGTTAGGCACCGAAAGTGGCGTTCGACCATGGAGTTGGTCTCTCGGGCCACAGTGTCCCTCAAAAGGGAGGAAACAAGGTGTGTGCCAAAATACGGAGCAAACGAAGGTAGTTAAGCGGTCCCGAACCGCGACACACGGCCGACGGCTCCGAAAACCAATAATCGGGCTCCAAACGGAAAAAATGGCATACGACCACGAAATGTAGCCTACGGCCACTGAGAGATGATCTACGAGACTTCTCCCTCCGTTCGGGAAGAGTAGACAAAGAAAACAGGGCCTGGTTCGCAAACCGAGGCAAGGCACAAAAGAGTCCGGAAGTCCGGAGGCAAGGGCTCGCAATCGTGACTCTGAAACCTCAGAACGAGCACAATATGCAACATCACCGAGCGCTCAGTTGGTGACGTCTGAGTCTTAAGGTCGGTCAAAAATGGGGTGTCTACAGTTGTCCCTCTTTGACAGAACTTGAAAGTCATAAGTGATGGGAGTGAATGTCAAAGCCCAGAGACGACCCATTTTTGACAAGGCCGAAGGCTTAGACAAACATATAAGATAACAAAGAAATGTGCCCGCAGGCATGCCCGCAGGTTGGGGGCAAAATGCAAAGCGATATGCACAAAGCCGGATGTAACTCAATGATCATGCGAAGCAACAAGCTGTAATGAAGCAAATATTCACAATAGATGCAACAGTTTTAAGTAAGAATGCAAAGCAAAACTACATTTCATGCAGTTGAAAAACGCGGAGAATCATTGAATTCTCGCCACATCTCACACGGAGGGGATACAATACCTGCACGATTCGTCTGGTCGCACCAGCTTCAAATGAACCATACAAACAATATCGTGCCTCATGCTGTTGGGGGTCTTTCACTTCTTCTTAGTCGAACCATAGGTACTACTTTTCTCCCTGATTATGGTCGCAGCTTTCCCTATTCTCCAACAGGGTGACAGACTAGGTTGGTTCAGTATCTAGAATTGAGGCGCGTACACATGCTATCTCAACCTATGGGGCTGCCATACAGATTTCAAGCCGAGGATATACCCCTAGGTATTTAAACTAGACTTTAGTCTCGGAAATCCCGAACCTTTGCGTTCTAGGCATAAGCCATTCGAACTCTAGTTTCTACCGTCTCAGTTGGTCTCATAGGAACTCACCGCAAGCACAGGTAGGTGGCTATACCAGACCACTGGAAGTCGTTCAGGCACGAAAAACACCAAAGGAATTGCACCTTTAGAGGATTTAAGGTCTCCTAGACCAGGTAGTGTACAAGACAGTGCGATGCAGAAGGAATGCACAAAATAATGCTATGTAGGTGCATAAGACAGTGCGATGCAGGGTGGATGCACAAGACAGTGCGATGCAGGGTAGATGCACAAGACAATGCGATGCAAGTGTGTGCACAAGATAGTGCTAAGACAAAGGGTACGCAAGACAGCGCAAGTGATAATGCATGCACTATGCAGGTAAGGTGCACAAAATAGTGCGATGTGCAAAATAACGCGATAAATGCATCTACAATGCAAGACTAGGCACATAGCTTCCGACACAGCATTCCATTCATTTGGTACACAGCTCATTTCGGGCACGCAACTCATTTCGGGCACGCAGCTCACTTTGGGCACACAGCTCATTTTTCGGGCACACAGCTCGTTCTTTGGGCACACAACTCGTTTTCCGGGCACACAGTTCGTTCTTTGGGCACACAGCTCATTTTGGGCAACAGCTCATTTTTGGAGGGCACAAAGCTTATTTTTCGGGGGCACACAGCTCATTTCGGGCACACAGCTCATCTTTGGGGCACACAACTCATTTTCTGGGCACATAGCTCGTTCTTTGGGCACACAGCTCGTTCTTCGGGCACACAGCGCGTTTCGGGCACACAGCTCATAGCACTGCTCAATTTGAACACTCAGTCCATAACACATCATTTGGTTTGCATTTTGAATACACAGCTCAAGCACTTGAATTTCTGGACACGCAGCTCAAACTTTTGGCGTGAACACGCAGCCCGCATTTTTGAAATTTGAACACACAGCTCAAACTTTTGTGGTGAACATGTGGCCCATTTTTCTTGAAATCTGAACACACAGCTCAAACTTGTCGTGAACACACAACCCACAGTTTTTGAAAGTTGAACACACAGCTCAAACTTTTGAATTTCTGAACACGCAGCCCATTTTCGAATGTGAACACACAATACACATTTGTTGAAAGTCGAACACGCAGCCCGAACTTTTGAATTTCTGAACACGCAGCCCATTTTCGAATGTGAACACACAGCACACATTTGTTGAAAGTCGAACATACAGCTCGAACTTTTGAATTTCTGAACATGCAGCCCATTTTTGAATGTGAACACACAACACACATTTGTTGAAAGTCGAACACGCAGCCCATTTTCGAATGTGAACACACAGCACACATTTGTTGAAAGTCGAACACGCAGCCCGAACTTTTGAATTTCTGAACACGCAGCCCATTTTCGAATGTGAACACACAGCACACATTTGTTGAAAGTCAAACACGCAGCCCAAACTTTTGAATTTCTGAACACACAGCACACACTAATTGAGAGTTGAACGCGCAGCTCAATATCTTTGAAATCTGAACACGCAGCCCAAATTTTGAGGTGAACACACAGCACGCACTGGTTGAGAGTTGAACACGTAGCCCAAACTGTTGAATTTCTGAACACGGAGCCCAAATTTTGAGGTGAACACATAACACACACTGGTTGAGAGTTGAACACACAGCTCACTATTTTTGAAGTCTGAATACACAGCTTAAACACTTGATGTTGAACACACAGCTCGAACTTTGAGATGAACACACAGCCCATAGTTTTTTTTTTTTGAAGCCTGAACACACAGTTGAAACACTTGACTTTCTGAACACGCAGCTCAAATTTTGATTGTGCACAAACAGCACACACTTGTTGAAAGTTGAACACGCAGCCCAAACTCTTGAACTTCTGAACACACAGCCCATTTTGAATGTGAATACACAGCACACATTTGTTAAAAGTTGAACACGCAGCCCATTTTTTGATTGTGAACACGCAGCACACACTTGTTTGAAGGTTGAACATGCAGCCCAAACTTTTTGAATTTCTGAACACGCAGCCCATTTTTTGATTGTGAACACGCAGCACACACTTGAGGTGAACACACAGCCCATAGTTTTGAAAGTTGAACACGCAGCCCAAACTCTTGAGGTGAACACACGGCCCACTGTTTTATTTGCACGCAGCGCATATTGAACACATAGTTCTTACATTTCACTTTTGAACTCACAGCTCATTCATTTCATTTGCACGCAGCTCATGTATTTGATTCTGAACACGCAGCTCATGCATTTGATTCTGAACACGCAGCTCATACATTTTCATTTGCACGCAGCTCATGCATTTGATTCTGAACACGCAGCTCATAAATTTTCGTTTCTAAACACACAGCTCATTCTTTTCATTTTGAACACGCAGCTCACATATTTCAATTATGAACATGCAGCTCATTCTTAATTCTGAACACGCAGCTCATAAATTTGCATTTCTGAACACACAGCTCATTCTTTTCATTTTAAACACGCAGCTCATGACACGACACTGCTCGATTTGAACACGCGGCTCATAACACAGCATTCTTTTAATTTTTTTTTTTGATCATACAGGATGCGATGACGGAACTTGCAGAAGTTGAAACAAACTCAGATGCTCGACATTTTTCCTTTTTTCTTTTGCTTCGAAGTCTGGAACCTATATAGCTTCAGATAGGTCCCGGTTTTACTGTTTTCACATGAATCGGATTGAACCCTGCGGTTTTTTGAAAGAACAAAATCTCGTTTTGCACAAGCATGGAGAATGGCACAGCACTTTGAGCACAAAGCGATTTTTTTATTATTTTTTTTTGAAATTGAAAGATGAGTTCTTGACCGGGGGATTGAGTCTACAACTGACCACAACCAAAAGACTCAAAGACGGAAAACAAAGGTAGAACAACCTAAACTCAACTCAACAAAGGAAAAACAAGGTAAAACAATCTAAACACATCTATTGACACTCAAACGACTCAAAACAAGAATTGAGACAAAACACACAAACAACAACACTCAGCTGTGTTACAAAGGTAAGAGACCTCTCGGTGCACGAGGAGCTAGTTTCTCCGGGTATTGTTTCCCACCTTTTCTTATTTTTGATTCTCACATCACTCGGCCCTCAGGCTCGGCTTTTCTCACAAAACCCATTTCCTCACTTTTTCTCTCAGCGCACATCTCTCTATTCTTTAATCTCTCATTTTTTATCCCTCCCCTGAGTGGTTGATGGATAAACAAGAAATGGCGGGCTCCTGCCCCTAGCATTCTGCTAGATTCTTTTTCTTCTGTGCACAGCTAGTGAGTTCCTCCCACAGAGGGGTTGTGATGCGGCTGGATGTGCAGCAGACCTGCAATTGACATTGGTTGACGATGCTCTACTGGGGAGTTTGGACGTGATTAGATCTGTCCAGATGAGGAAATGGAATAGCCTGCCCCATTCTAGTTCGTGCTTCGCACTTGGCTTGATACCTCGTTGCTCAGAGGATGTGAGAGCTTTTCGGCCCTTTTGTTGTCGCCTTCAGTTGTGCTTTTTCTGACAAGTAGAGTGCCCTTCTTGGCAAGTATGGTGCCCTTTCTAGCATGTATGTTGACAATGGGGAAAAAAGAGAACACCTGACTCCATTGTGCCCCTAGTTCATCATTTTGACCATTTTTTGTTTTTGGCTTTCTACTAAAACAATTTTACCAAAATGAGAGTTAGATTAACATGCTTGTTCGATTTTCTGATTCAAAATCATGCAAGTTAGGTTATGAGCACTGAAAATTTTCCTTTTTTGGGTCCAAGAAAAAGGTCCAGTTTTGGAAAAATGGAATAGTTTTTGAGAGAAGATTAGTCAACCTTAGTAAAAATTCTCAAAAGCTGTTTTTTCAAACGACCATTGCTCAACGAGCACGGAACCTACTCTTGAGATGCACAACCTCAGATCCGAAGGAAAATGGCCCCCTGCTTGAGGGGAGTTGCGTGGCAACGGAAAGTTGCCCCTTGTTTGAACAGCACTGCAGCGCATTGAATGGCAACGGGAAGTTGCCCCTTGTTTGAACGGCACTGCAGCGCATTGAATGGCAACGGGAAGTTGCCCCATGTTTGAACGGCACCGCAGCGCATGGCAACTAATCCTTACAGTGACCATTATCATCGAACTCTCAGATACAGAGAAGACAAAGATGACTAGAACCATCACATGGACACAGTCGGATTTGAAGTGTTTTACGGCTGGACTTCAGAATGAAGTTGCTTACGTATCCCAAAGATGGGAATCAAGCCTTACGTAGTTCGGGGGTTAAGGTACACTCGGGTATTAACCTCTCCTTTTGCGCTCTAACTTTTGCCAAGGTCGCCCTTCCAGGTTTTCAACCTTGCGAGCTATGTTCTTCTTTTCTTTTCATTCTTTTCATCTTTTTTTCATTTTTTGCATTTTTTCATTTTTTTTTCTTCTTTTTTTTTTGTTCTTTTTCTTGCTCTAACTTTTGCCTGGGTCGCCCTTCCGGGTTTTCGACCCAGCGAGCCTCTCAAGGGTAAAAGTGTAGCTTGGTCCATGTCAAATGGTTCTGAGATCCTGAAGTCATCTGAATCCAGGAGAATGGCTGCTGTTCGTTGACGATGCAGGAGTTCGTCCAATGGGGGCTGAATTTGCCCCTAGTGTTGTGGATGGGAACTCATTTGTCCTTCAGTAATACTTGTTTTTTTCCTCCCTTTTGGGATTTGGCATTCTTGTCGGTCTTCATTGATTTGCAGAATGGCCCACCTTCAGCTCTTCGAGCACATCGGACATTTTTACCCCTAGTTCGAGGGGTGCTTCTGATCTAGCTTCGTAAGCTTCTTTTGACCTTCTGATCTTCTTGATCTGACTTTCCTAGCCTCTTGTTCGAGGGCTGCTTCTAATCCGGCCACACAGGCCTTACATTATGGTTGACTGTTGAACGTTCTGAATCTAAGTTCAAGGTTTGAAAGCAAAGGGGTCGAGTCTCGAGGTTCAGAGCGATCCTAAGCTGCACAATCTCAAGAGCGATTTCACACAGATCTTCGCAGGACGGCGCAAGAAATTTTTGAAACCTTTTAAGAAAGCGACTAATTGCTCGCGTTGAAGATAGTGTAGGACCAATCTGGATCAAGCCAGGATCCTTCTCAGTACTCACATTAACAAGCATGATTTCATTCATTAAGGGCTTAGCGTGCCTTTCTTTCTCTCAATTGATCAATTTTTTTTCAAATCCCGAGGAATTCCTTCCTCTTTGTTTTCACCGCAGTGTTTAAAAAGTTTTGAAAAACTTAGGTCAATGCAATGAATTCAAGGCACAGAAAAGTAGGCGAAAAGTACTGCCGTTCGATTCAAATTTTCTGGCACAACTGGCGCACGGCCGAAGCAAATACAAGAGTGTGAAAATCACTGCTGTTTCATTGAGATCTGTTGGCACAACTGGCTCCTCGGTAGAAACAGACTCAAAGAAAGCAAAAAGACAAACACGAAACAAAACAGTGATGTCCGAGGTAACACCCCCGGGATCACCGGACTCCTATACAATAGGACTGACTCGATACGATAAGACAGACCTCAACTGACTCAGTATGAAAAGACTGACTCAAAACAAAAGGACATACTCAATATAACGCAACAAGACAGACTCAATACCCAAGTCAGAAAATACAAAAAAATCAGCATTCACAAATGCTCAAAACAGTGCGTGCCATACACCATATCCGGAGTAAACTGAGTACCGCCCACAGGTGGTTCATCTCCCGATCACATCACATTATCCCCCCAAGTTCACTGATCCAGTGCCGATAGACTTTGCTGAGCTCGGCGGGAGAATGACCCTGTTGTCAAATAGATCCTGTACTTCATAGCGAAGACGGAAGCAGTTGTCGGTAGTATGGCCAGTTTACTGATGGTACGCGCAGTACTGGGTAGCATTATGCGTAGCCAGAAGAGGGTTCGGGAGAGGCCGAGGCTCGAGGGGTTTGAGATGGCCTTGTCCAACAAGGATTTGGAGAGCTTTGGACAAAGGCATATAAAGGGCGTGGAAGACTCTGCGCCCTCGGGGCAGATACTTCAAAGTTTGCTGACTTTTGCCAGACGCACTGGCAAAAGGATCGGCAGGTGCCGTCTTGGCTTTCTGATCTTTTCCCTGTGCAGGATTAGAATTAGAGGGAACTATTCTGGCATGACGGGGCCTATCCCGATTTTCTGTCTAGCTGGAACTTCCCTCGGTTGGAGTAGGGAAAGCATCATCCACAGTTTTAGCCACCACTGCGAATATTTGCTGTTTACTCAATCCTCCGGCTTTCAAAGCCTCGATTGCCCACAGCAGTTGTTCAACGGGATCAGTACCTGTTCCCACTTCGTTCTTACCTCTAACCTCAGCTTGATCGAGGGTTTGGGTTGCTATAACAGAGTGAAACCCGGTTGTTGTTGTCATGGCATGGCCATAGCTTGAGACAGCCTCAGGCTGGCTGAGCTTGATCACAATTCGCCCCAGTAACGGGGGCTCTTATGGCATAGAATTCCCGACGTAGGATGTGGTTGGTGGCGAAGCCGAGATCCCGTAGGCGAGATCAGCCACAGATCGCTGATCATTCCCATCAATTTAAACGTGGTGGGCTCACGAGCTTGACACAACTGTGGTGTCCAGACCGGGCGCGCAGTAGGCGACCTGGGCGGATGCGGTACATCAACATTGGTTTCATCCTGCAAGATGATTCCTTGGTCTAATGCGGCTGCCATAACCACAATTTCCTTTAAACTTTGCGTCATCATAAGTTCGCTGAACCGAATGGTGACTGATGGATCAGATGTCTATCGTGCCTCAGCAAAGGAGAACACTGGCTATTCTGTACTAAATCTCTGAACCCCCCCTGAAAGAGAAAACACGCAGCATTTTGGCCTAATCAGAACAGACACAAGCATAGCTGAATAACTGTACTCTACTACTGATCACTGTTTCCCAAAATCACTACTCCCCTAAAACTGAATCGGATACCCGCAGATAACTAATTCCCAAAATAGTGAACTGGTGCCCGCAGGCCTGATACCCAAACTCGTAAACTGATACATGCATTCCCTATAGAGCCGCACTCTAAAAGCACATAATAGATAAGTGAGAGCCAAAACACCCCTATGTTGGGGTAAGGTTTCCCTGTCCTATTTTGTCAGGAGCTAGGGTTTCACTACGCACGCAGCGGTTTCAAACAACCTACCGGATAAGCAACCTGTCCTAGCTTGGAATGGTCACTATGGATTCCGAACATGCACTAGGTCGAATGGTCAAAAAGGTGCCCCGGTAAAACTGGGGTTTGTGTTTCCATATTGGCAGAGCCCGTAACCAGTAAGACTTATGGCACGCAGCTTCTGGCAAACCGCTCAGGAATAGCAGATGGCGAATACAGTGTCCTAGGCGCACCAATGTACATGCAATGCAAAGAAACACATGAGTGTAGTCAAAACAAGATATCATGAGTTCGAGTTAAGCTCTCTAAATCCCCAACAGAGTCGCCAGAAATTATAGACGTCCCCGAACGCCCCCGGAGGATGAGTCTCGTTCGGTTCATTTTGGGCTCACTACAGTTCGGACTCAAATAGTCACGGTTCTTAATTTGAACCAAAGAGTCCAAATCCGGCAAATCGTTTTGAGAAAACAGATTTTTAGAAAAGAAGTGCCAAACATGGACTGCTTTGCCAGATACAGAGTCGCCACCTAAATATTTTATTTTTGTGGAAATTTAGGAAACCCTGACTCGTTTGCCTAAGGCCACGTGTCCGTCATCACCAAAGTTGCCTCGGCTCGGGAACTTGGGTACGATTGGGGAAGGTCACTTCATCAGCACCCCCGCTCGCCTGATCAAAGATCGGCCTCTACTAACCATGATATCTAGTTTTGAAAACATTATGCATTCTCATTCCGGTTATTAGCCTAGATTTACTATGTGATGCGCACAGCATACAAGTATAGACTGGATCGCCTGAATTGGAACAAAACATTTCATGTTTGTTTTTTTTGAAAGATGGTTTGCTACTCGCAAGTAGGCTTAAAATGCATATTTTGCCACCCTCAGGTGGGCTTAGAAAAGATGGTTTTGCCACTATCTAGTGGGCTTAAAACTCATAGTTTGATGATTTGTTCCAATCCAAGTAACCCAACCTTCACCCACAGGCATTCAGGCAGTTATATCACATAAGCATATAGCCTCATGATAAGCATGCTATCATGACAGTCACTCACACACATGCAAGGATGCTAAAGCATAAAACTTACCTAGTACTCCAAGCCAAAAAAGAAGCTATGTTAGAAATCCATGCATGACTCTAATTATACAGAAATGCCTAATACAACACATGCAAAAATGCAACTATAGCAGCCTCGGCTATTCTAAAGATGGCATATGGGATGCTACAACTAACAAGTATTCAACTTGGAATCGAAATACAATGTAGTGAGTTATGATGCGCCGAGCCCGGTGCATGCAAAACAGATGAATGAATGCAAACATGCTATCATACTGTATGCTAATTGAAACATGCCTTAATCTAACCATCATAAGCTGGTAAATAAAATGGAGGAAGATGTGGGGTTGGAAGACATACATCACACACACGCACACTTATTACAACATTGCCCTCGAGCAGAGGGTCCGAATAAATAATATACAGTCCCAAATTAATAATACAGTCCGAATAAGTACAAAACCCTAATTAATTAACAAATTAATCTAGGAAAGCAGTAAATTGCACGCAAATCTGTGGACCTCCTCAGCTCTGTTCCGAGTGATGAATGATGCATGCTTGAGTTTCCTTGCGCGGAAATCCATTGCGATGCCCCAATTAGCCTCTGTTTACAATTAAGCCCGGAATATTGCACGAAGCTCCAAATGGTTACCGGTTTCGGATTTGCTGCAACAGAGAGCAAGAAAGAGGCATGGCAATGTATTTTCACATATGTATGCTTGCCTCGATCCTCGTGCTACCAATCACGCATCTCGATGCATGATGGCCGAGGAGTCGAATTGCACGACTTAATATGAAATGAATGCACATATAAACATAACAAGACCGAGACTCCGTCATGATTAATCCGGAGTGTTGGCGATTGGGAATTGAGACACGTTCCGTTACTCGGAGTACGAAACGTCCCTCGTTTCCCGTGCTTGGGCTAACTCCTATCCCAAGCACAATGCAATATGCATGACATGCATGAATGCAATCCTAACATGCAACCTAGCATACGCAATGCTATGAAATGGCATACACAATGCACGATGTAGCAAGACATACACAATGCTCTAACATACAACCTAGCATACGCAATGCTATGAATGAAATGGCATACGCAATGCATGATAGACTTACACCAACATGAGTGGACCTCAGCCACACTCACATCAGCGGCCATAGGATGGAAATGAGACTATCGAAATGCGTGCACACATGCACGTAAATCGAGGACCGAACCTAAAACACCAAATGCCACTCTAACAAGGCATGGCAAGGAATGAAATATGGCATACAAACATGCAAATTCCAGCACTGAAACATGATGCAAAATGGTCCCGAATCATTGATATATGGCACCCGATGCATGAGATGAGCCTCGAAACTTAAAACTAGGCACATGTATTGACTTATAACTATACAAAGCATGCATTATTTGACTATGAAGCACAAAGACAGAGCCAAGGCAGTCCCAAAATATGAACATTTCTAGTTCAAAGCATGGCCGAAAGATGCTAGCAAGATGGACTAAAATAGAATGCAACTTTGACTAGCAAACACGGTTTGCATGGCATGTATATGAAGCATATGAAATCTCACCAAACCAGAAAAAATCAGTGAACAAAACATGTGAAAATATGCCCAAATAAACATGGAAATGCAGCCAATGCATGTAAAAATGAGGGGCTCCTTTGGAAGGGCATACAAGGGGTTATTAAGCACATGCATCAAGGACACTTAGCATAGCTGAATCAACTTTGGAAATGAGTTATGGGGGTCCTAAAACCCAGTGAAAAGTGATAAAAACAAAGCTTGGAAGCTTGCAAATATGGAGTCCTTTGGAAGGCCAAAAAGGCCACCAAACAAGACAAGGAGAGAGGGGGCCACCCCCCTCTGATTTTGGCCTTCAAGAATACACCCAAGCCACTGAAAATCTACTGGATT
Organism: Camellia oleifera; assembly: GCA_022316695.1. Classification (NCBI taxonomy): domain Eukaryota; kingdom Viridiplantae; phylum Streptophyta; class Magnoliopsida; order Ericales; family Theaceae; genus Camellia; species Camellia oleifera. The sequence continues at coordinate 53,530,005 of CM039319.1, forward strand.
TCAGTGGCTAAGAGGCCAAACCATGGCCAATGCAAGTGTTCTAATGCATAGCCCTAATCAGGAAGAGATAAAGCATGCATAGGGGGAAGATGACACCAAACAGAGGATAAACCTTAATCAAACATGAATATGATGTAAAAAAAAGACTTTTTTCAGTTTAGGTCGAGGTCCAAAAAGGCTCACAAATAAGGCTAATGCATCATGCAAAAACAGCCCTAAAAGAGAGATTGGACAAACAGAACAGTAAAAGGCCTTGAGAGGGATATTTATGATCTTAAAGTGGGCCGAGGTAACGACCAAGAAGATTGGCAGCCAAGAGGATCATTGGGCCGAGATGACTTGCGATCCATTTAGCACCAGGCTGCTAGCACTTGGACCGGGCAGGTGTTGGGCCAAGAATGCGCCGCCCAGCCCGGAAAGAAAACTGCTCGGTAAGGCAGTGCTCGGTTGGACCGAGCAGCGTGTTCTGGCGATGATGAAGCCAGTGAAGTAAAGTGACCGGCGCTCGAAAAGGCATGGTCAGCCGAGGTAACCGTTTGCTCGGCCGGAAGACAGAACACAAGAGATGTCCCGGGCTCAGCTTGCCGAGATGTTATCTAGCCTGGTTCTCCTTGTGCTTAGCCGGTGAAGTGCTTGGATATGAAGCACAGCACGGCCATGGATAGAGCAGCTCGGCTGCCGAGCTCCAGATAGGAAGGCTGGCAGTTGAGATTAGGTGATGTTCAGCAAGGCTTACGCTGACAGATGGGATAGTAGGGCCACATGTCAGGAGATGACTGGGAGTGGATACGGAGCGCATAGGGTATATAGGCATGTCTGCGCCCCCCATACGAAGACAGACGAATACTTTTGTAAGACATTCTTACACTCAAACACTCTCCTCTTTCTCTCTATCCCAAGGTGTGTGCTAACTTGACCGTCGGAGGGTTTTTCCGGCCACACACCGCCGGGTAGCTCACCGCCGTTGTGCTTCAGGTGATCGGACAGAAACGGAGCTTGGAGGAAAGGAGTACGGGCTTGCCGGAATATTTGCTCCCCGTACAATTGGCGCTGTCTGTGGGAATCTTGCAGATAAAACCTTGTCTTCCGAAGCTCTTCAGATTGCCTTCAATGGCGAACAACGATGAGATTCAGGTGTCTGCCATCGACGGAGTCACTCCGGAGTCGGGCAGGCATAGGGAGGAGTTATGGACATTCGCGGAGTTTGGAGGGTCATCGGCAGCGGAGAGATTCACACGCCAGACGCCTCGAAAGCAAGTTGAAGGACCAGAATGCCGTCATCCGGCGAATGGCAGCAAAGATGGAGGAGTTGAAGCGGCACGTCAAAGGGAATGGTGTAGCTGGAGTGGGTGACCACAGTGAGCGCACCCAACCCCGCCGTTTAGGTAGCCAGAGTCAGCGACACACTCCATCCATCTCCATTACCAGAAGCTACAAGGTTGGTGATTCCGATGTATGCACAGAGAATTCTAGCGCGCAAGATAGTACCTACCAACCCTCACGTCCGGCGACGACGTCGAGGTACACCTATTCTGCTCGAACAGAAGATTTGCGGGCAGTTCTTAAGGAGCGGGCTCGCCGGCGGGAGGCTCAGAGGATACCGGCGTTTCGACGGTTATCTTATGGGGTTCATGCCAGTGAGGAGGTCGGAATGCCTCCGCTCCGCCAAGCAGCACCGCTCCTGGTGGATTCCGACTTGGCAAGGTTGAGTGCCACCCCTTTCTCCCTGGAAATAGAGACAACACCTCTTCCGTCGGGCTTCCACCAGCCGAAGTTCACATTGTATAATGGGAAAACGGATCCTTACATGCACGTAAGCCATTTCCGACAGGTCATGGCCGGACATAGGCGGAATGACGCTCTTATGTGCCTCATCTTTCCGTCAAGTTTGGGCGAACTGGGTTTGAAGTTGTTCGAAAGGATGCCGGAGGGAAGTATAGAGAAGTGGCATCAGTTGGCTGAAGCCTTTGTGACGCGCTTCAAAACCAACACCAAGACACCCAAGGAAGTGGATCACCTACTGAGTGTCAAGATGGAATCGAGCGACACATTGAAGGCATACAACTCCAGATATTGGGAGACCTTCAATGAGATCTTGGATTGCCCGGTCAACCTAGCAATCACTCAGTACAAGCGTGGTCTCCTAGTCGAACATAGACTGTGGGACTCGCTTACCATGCGTCAGCCGACGTCCATGGGCCAGCTCATGCAGCGCATCAACGAGCACATCCGGGTTGAGGATGATGCTTCGGCATCTACCGCGAAGACAACTCCGGTAGCAACAGACAAGAAGACAGCAGGCAAGGTGCACGCAGTTGGACAGGAGTCCAGCCGCTCAAGTGACAGAGCAGAGGAATCAGACCGTGGTTCGAATCGTAAGAACCGGGGTAGAGGACGACGGAACAACCGGGATAATTACAACCGAGATGATGTAGCGGATGCCAACAGAAGGTTGAAGGCAAGGACTGGCGTCACCACAGTCTTCAAGATTCCAATCTATCGCATACTTAGTGAGATCCGAGACGAGGAGTATGTCCGGTTTCCTACTAAGTTGGGCAATGGACAGAAGGGCTACAATCCGCGGTATCGTTGCACATTCCACCGGGAGAGAGGCCACCGGACTGAGGATTGTTTGCCTTTAAGGCAACACTTAGAAGAGCTGGTCGCGGCCGGGCACCTAGACCTTTACATTGATGGCGGCGTAAAGCCGAATCATGCTCCGGTTGATCCCTGGGGACAGGATGACCGAGATGCGCCGCCACAAGGAGTTATTAATGTCATCCACGGCATAGTGGAACCGGAGCGTGTTTGCGAACTCCGGGGTATGATCAAGAAAGAAGAGCACATGAGGGAAGTTTTGTCGGTACAGCCCGCCATCAAGAGGGGGAAGACCGAAGAGAAAGATGTGATAAGTTTCACTTCAAGGGATCTAGAGCGTATCCAGACACCGCACAACGATGCCCTAGTAGTGACACTTCGCGTCAAGGAATTTGATGTCAAACGGATCTTGATCGATCAGGGAAGCTCGGTCGAGATCATGTATTACGACGCGTTCAAGCAACTCAAGCTCCGAGAGACAGACTTGGCTCCGGCAACTTCACCATTTGTTGGTTTCAACTCACAGCTAGAGTGGCCCTTGGGAAAGAATATCCTGTCGGTCAAAGCGGGATCCGTCGTCAAGCAGGTGGAGTTTTGGGTGTTACAAGTGCCTTCGACTTACAACCTCATCCTTGGAAGGGGATGGCTTCACACCATGCAAGCTGTAGCATCGACCTACCATCAGGTGATGAGATTCCCCTCGTCTATGGGGGTAATCGAGGAGATCTGGGGGGATCAAGTCATGTCCAAACAGTGCTTCGTGGCGGTGAACGGATGCCGGGCTGCCAAAGGCTTCGTGCAAATGATAGAAGGACCGGAAGACCGAGGAGTTCTGGAGGATGTGGGCACCAAGGCAGAAGACAAGGTTGTGGAGGACTTGGTGGAGGTGCGAATCGATATGGAACAACCAGATAAGTTCTTCCTGCTCGGTTCCAGCCTTACCGCCCGGAGAAGACTAAGATGGTTGAGTTCTTGATGGCCAACATCGAAGTCTTCGCATGGTCGCCTTACGACATGCCCGGCCTCGATCCAAGTTTTATCTGCCATCACTTCAACGTCTTCCCTGGAGCAAGGCCAGTCATCCAGCGAACAAGGAGGTCGACGTTGCATCACGCCGAGGTAGTAGCAGAGGAAGTCAAAAATTTGCTTGAGACACGAGCAATTCAGGAAGTGCACTACCCTCGGTGGATCTCCAACACAGTGGTGGTACCCAAGAAGAATAGCAAGTGGCGAGTATGTGTTGACTACAAGACAGTCAACCGAGCTTGTCCCAAAGATAGCTTCCCCTTGCCGCGAATTGACCAGCTCGTGGACTTGACGGCTGGACATAATAGGCTCAGTTTCCTGGATGCCTACCGCGGTTACCATCAGATCGCCATGCATGGGCCTGACCGAGAGATCACTTCTTTCATGACCCCAAGAGGACTCTTTTGTTACCGAGTCATGCCTTTTGGTTTGAAGAACGCCGGGGCAACCTTTCAGAGGATGGTGACCAAAATGTTTGCTCCTTTGCTTGGCCGGACAATGGAGGCTTACATCGATGATATGGTGGTAAAAAGCCGACACGAAGCAAACCATTTGTCCGACCTATCCGAGATGTTTGCCATCCTAAAGAAGCACAAGCTGCGCTTGAATGCGTCAAAATGTGCCTTTGGCGTGGGATCCGGCAAATTTTTGGGATTCCTAGTCACGAACCGAGGCATCGAAGCAGACCCTAGTCAGATCAGAGCCGTGCAAGAGTTGAAGCAGCCCAGTTCAGCTAAGGACGTGCAGCATCTGGCCGGGATGGCCGCCGCGCTTAATTGATTTATAAGCCGGTCATCAGATCGCTGTCGCCCTTTCTTTCAAGCATTGAAGTCCAAGTTCTCATGGGACGAAGTGTGTGACCAAGCTTTGGCCGAGCTCAAGGAATATCTGTCTTCTCCACCATTGTTGGTTACACCTAAGCCGGGTGAGGAACTCTATCTTTACCTTGCCGTCTCACAGCACGCAGTCAGTGCAGTGCTCGTCCGAGGAATCAAGCACCTCCCAATCTTTTATGTCAGTAAAACCTTGCTGCTGGCAGAAACGAGGTACTTGCCGTTAGAGAAGCTTGCGTTGGCATTGATGATGGCTTCGAGGAAGTTGGCGCATTATTTTCACGCCCACACTATCATCGTACTGACCGAGTTTCCCCCTAAGGCCTTGTTTGAACGGGCGGACTTCTCTGGCCGAATCCTCAAGTGGGTGGTCGAATTGGGACAATTTGATGTGAAGTTCCAGCCGCGCACAGCTATAAAGGCCCAGACTTTGGCTGATTTCGTTGCGAAATTCTCACCAGGTACACATCCGGTATGCCCGGTCGATATTGCCGCGGCGGAAGAAGAAGAGAATGCAAGCCTGACCGAGATACAAAAAATTGGTGGAGTTGGCGACGTGGAATTTGCGCGCCCCACCGAAGTGCCCTTAGCTTGTACAATTCCGTCAACCGGTGACACGATGATCGAGTCGGGTGTTGTTATCCCACCCGCTCTGTCCGGTACCGCATCGTCAGAGGGGGGAGTGATGGAATTACTCAGCGCAGAGCCTGTGGCCGGCATAATACCGCAACCTGGTGATTCGCCTACGGACTTAGGCATTCTAGATCGACTTGCTGAGTCCGGTGCCGAATCACCAAGGGGTGCAGGAGTGGAATTAGTCAACACAGAACTTGAAACCGGACAGTCGAGCAACCGTGATCCCATCACCTTTCGCAACTCTCAGGACCCATCAGACTATTGGAAGCTTTTCGTGGGGGAGATGTGGAAGCTTTTTGTTGACAGAGCGTCCAACCGTCACGGTGCCGGGCTAGGTATCGTTCTTATCTCCCCTGATGGCCTAACCATTGAACACTCCATCACCCTTGGCTTCCCAGCATCTAACAACGAGGCTGAGTACGAGGCCCTTTTGGTCGGGCTCAAGAGCGCTATTCAGATGAAGGCTACCGAGCTGATTGTATACAGTGACTCCCAACTTGTGGTTAACCAAGTCTCTGGGATTTACGAAGCAAAGGATGAAAGAATGGCGAAGTACCAAGCTCTGGTCAGGGAACACATCAAACAGTTTCTGGCAATCAGAGTCCAACAGATTAGCCGTGAAGAAAACAGCCGAGCTGATGAATTGGCCGGCCTCGCTTCGATGGTGGATAGTACGTCTCCAAACCCCCTGTTAATTGACTTTCTTCCATGACCAAGCATTGAAGACGCCGGGCAGACGGATGTACTCTGCGCCGCACTAGGCCCTTCTTGGATGGACCCTATAATCTTGTTTCTCAGGGACCGGACTCTTCCTACTGACAAGAAAGAAGCGCACAAAGTTCGGGTGAAGTCAGAGCGGTTTTGGCTTTCTCCATCTGGTGTGTTGTATAAAAAGTCCTTTACTGGTCCTTATTTAAAGTGCGTGCACCCGAGTAGTGTAGAGGCCTTCCTATTCGAAATTCACGAAGGCATTTGTGGCAGCCATATAGGGGGCAGATCATTGGCCTACCGAGCTATTTCGCAGGGATACTGGTGGCCGTGCATGCAGGCCGACGCACAGAAATATGTCCGCAAGTGCGAAAAATGCTAGAAATTCACCCATCAGATCCATCAGCCTGCTAGGGAACTTCTCCCTCTCACCAGTCCTTGGCCCTTTGCCATGTGGGGGCTAGATATAGTGGGGCCACTGCCAACAGCACCGGGTAATCGAAAATTCTTCATTGTGGCCACAGATTACTTCACGAAATGGGTTGAAGCTGAGCCCTTGGCAACGATCAAAGAGAAAGACGTGAAGCAGTTTGTGTGGCAGAACGTGGTCACGCGGTTTGGCGTCCCAAAGATTTTGATCTCTGATAATGGCACCCAGTTTGACGGTCGCCTATTCAGAGGATTTTGTGAAGATCTGAAGATTGAATTTTACAACTCCAATCCGGCTTACCCACAGTCCAATGGTCAAGCCGAGGCATCAAACAAGACTATTCTTAATGGGTTGAAGAAACGGCTGGAGAAGGCAAAGGGAAAATGGGCCGAGGAATTACCCAGCGTCCTTTGGGCGTACCGAACAACCCCGCGACGATCTACTGGGGAGACTCCATTTGCTTTGGCTTATGGCATGGAGGCAGTCATACCTCTGGAAGTTGGCATGCCCACCCTACGAAGCGAGAGTTTTGAGCCAGAACTGAACGCCAAGGCAATTGCCTTGGGGCTGGACCTAGTGGAAGAGCGCCGGGAGAAGGCTCTCATCCACATGGCCGCCTACCAACAAGAGCTCTCGAAGAAGTACAACAAGCTGGTGCACCCCAGACCGTTCAAAGTTGGTGATTGGGTTTTGAGGAAAGTGATGGGCAACACCCTGGTGCCAGGTGAAGGCAAACTAGGGGCAAATTGGGAAGGACCATACAAGATCACCGGTCTGGCGGGCAAGGGGGCTTACCACTTGGAGGATCTAGGGGGAAGAGCAATACCCCGGCCATGGAATGCGGCCAACCTCAAACTGTATTATTTCTAAGCTTTTGCTTTCTTTTCTTGTGCAAAGGAATTTTTTAGGCTTGCACTTCAGAATGTAATTCTTTTTGTCAATATATAGAAGTGATTTTGCTTTAACACTTGGACTGTTGTTTTAATTTAAAAACCGAGATGTTTTGCTCCGGCTTGCCGAGATGTTTTGCTCCGGCTAGAAGAGTTGATGTTTTGTTCAACTTAGATATTTCTTGCCGAGATGTTTTGCTCCGGCTAGAACAGTTGATGTTTTGTTCAACTTAGATATTTCTTGCCGAGATGTTTTGCTCCGGCTAGAAGAGTTGATGTTTTGTTCAACTTAGATATTTCTTGCCGAGATGTTTTGCTCCGGCTAGAACAGTTGATGTTTTGTTCAACTTAGATATTTCTTGCCGAGATGTTTTGCTCCGGCTAGAACAGTTGATGTTTTGTTCAACTTAGATATTTCTTGCCGAGATGTGTTGCTTCGGCTGGAAGAGTTGGTGTTTTGTCCAACTTAAGATTCCCAACCGAGATGATTTGCTCCGGCTGGAAGAGTTGGTGTTTTGTCCAACTTAAGATTCCCAACCGAGATGATTTGCTCCGGTTGGAAGAGTTGGTTTTTGTCCAACTTAAGCCATCCCAGCCGAGATGATTTACCCCGGTTGTAGAAGTTGGCGTTTTGATCGACTTAGTTATTCCCTACCGAGATGATTTATTCTGGTTGGCAGACTTGGTGGTTCGTTCAACTTGTTATTATTAACCGAGATGGACATTCCGGTTTATGAAGTTGCTTAAGTACTTCAACCGAGTTATGTATCCCGGTTGACGAAGTGTTCAAATTTATGATTTATACCGAGATGTTTTGCTGAAGATGGAATTGATGACAACTGTGCAAACACTTAGCAAAAATATCAAGTTTTTCATTGATAGAAAGTAATACAAAAGGTGGGGACAGAGCCCGGTTACATCAAAAACGCAGAAAGCAAACATACAAAAAGAAAAGGAAAAAGAAACCTAAGTTAGGGGGGAAAGATTAGGGAACTCCTCATCAGGCTCCAGGTTAACCGTGGTGGTTTGGTCCTGGACACCGGCCTCAGTCTGGCCGGGCTGTTCCTGTGCAGTTTGGTCCCCCCCCTCAGCATCTTCCTCACCCTCTTCTTCAAGTCCTTCCTCGGCCTCGGCTTGCAGTGCACTGAAGACGTCATTGGCATATGGAATAAGGTATGTCGGTAGGAAGACAGCCGGTGGAGAGGCAAACACATCAGTATCAGGGCCCTGACCGAGCTATTGACAGGCAGCCTTCCATTCTGCCTTGAAGTAAATGTCTTGAGTGGCGAAGACTTGTTTCTTGTAATTTTCCTCAGCTTCGTTGAAGCCGGCGTTGTTGGCATCTTCGCACTCTTTCTTCCTGGACGCCTTCAAAGCGTCAAGCTCGGCTTGAAGCTCGTCCCTCTTTTTCTCGGCCACTTCAAGTTGGCCGAGCAGCCTGTTGTTGTTGGTATTGGCAACTTCGAGCGAGGACTTTGCTCGGCCAAGCTCGGTTTGGAGGGTCTCGACTTGGCTGGCGGTGTCGCTCGCCTTTTGCCGAAGTCTGTGGATGCGCTCCATGACCAAATGCTGCTTTTGGATGGCCTGCAAGAAGCGAATTTGATTAGTGAAAGAATCGGCAAACACTTGGCGAAAATTTCAGAGACAAAGTGGGACTTACCCTGGCCATGGACTTGACTGATGATTTTACCAAGCGGGTGTCAGGAACATGGTCACTGCTGACCACGTCGCTCGGTAGAAGGAATGCCTTGGAGAGATCATAGGCAAGCAGGTGTTCTTTATCGCCCTTGATTGAAGCCGTAGCCAGGATGTCTTTTCCCTGGTGTTTTAGTTGTGGTCTCCAGATCGGTATTGGGTCGACCGTGGCAGTGGGTTGCTCGGTGTTGAGCTCGGCCACCAGCTCGGCAGACGGATCTGCGCGAGCTCTTTTGCCAGCCCGGCGTGGAGTGGGTTCCTTGCTAGACTGCCCAGCTGCTGTGAAGCCAGAGCGACCACGGCGCCGCTTGATTGACCGGCGGCTGGTGAGCGGATGGCTACGCTTGGTATCTCTGCCGATGTGGCGGTGAGCAAGTTCTTGATTCTGCTTCTTTTTGCCATCTCTTGCTCCTCGGTCAGACGGATGAGTGGAACGTCTGGCAGGGTTGGATCTGGTGGAGGTGATGGAGCGCGAAGGAAGTCTGTGACTTTACTCCGGCGAGGAGCGGAGTATCTATATGTGGGGGTGTAGCCGAGCAATTGGTTGCAATCTCGGTTGCGATACCGGAGCACGGTTCTGATTGCCTCGACGTTTGGGAAGTGGTAGTTGGTTTGCAAGGCTTGGATTGCTGCAAAAGAAGCAAGAGAAAACAAAAAATGATTAAGTACAGAAACAAGAGAAAAGTGAGTTAACCGAGCTAATGTGTGCGACTTACATGTGCTACCAAAATTCTTGCTTATCATCCAGCCCGGTACTGCGACTGTCTCGTAATTGCCTGACACCCAGAAGAAATCATCATCGTGAAGATCCTTGTCTGGAGTGCCAGTTACGATTTTCTCCCTGCCCGGTCTAATTTTAAGATAATAGGCGAGGCCGTCGCCGGTGTGGCCTAAAGTGTATTGGCGTAGGATCTCGGCTAAACCTAGGCTTATTCCAAGCCGGTTGTTTAGCTCGTGCACGCCGTTTATTATTCGGTAAGTGTTGGTGGAGACTTGGGTTGGCGCCAGCCCAGTCCGGCGCAGGAACTCAGTCATGAGGGGATTGACTGGGAAGCGGAGGCCACCTTCTACTATTGACAGCACGGTGAAGGGGCATTGATCAAGTCTGCCCCAGGGTGTTGTCTTCTCTTCCGCCAGCTCTAGATGGACGTCGGCCGGGATGCCGTACTCCTCTCTAAATGCATCTAGCGCGGCTAGTGTATCCACTAGGAAGCGGAATTTCCCCATGAGACCGAGCTAGTGTATCTCGGCTGAGGGGTTTGGCACTGTGCTAATTGGATGTTGCTCGGTCTTGAGAGCCTTAGATGTGGTCAAAGGTCCCCTTGGACTCTGCAGGAAAAGGATGGCAAGTGTGAGTGTGAGCGCGGTCGCGCAAAGTGAGCTTGACTTTAGCTCGGTCATAGAGAGTGCCAAACCACCTCGGTTGTCTAACCTTATCAAGGAGCTCGGTCGCCCAAGCGGACTAGATATTAGACCGGTTGAGCTACCAGGTCCTCTTTGCTATCTCGGTTTTTGCTGGATTTGTGATAAACATGTTATTTGCTCGGTTCAAAGAGGTTTTTGGATCAAATGGAGACTAGGAGCCCGGTCCGCCCCAGTTCTTCAGTGTTCTTTAGGGAAAATGAAGAATACCATGAACGTTTGAAGGTTTTGGGTGGTTTTTGGTGCCCAAGTCCTAAAAGCTACGCTTTTCTGCCCTAATGTGTGAAATATTAAAGAAAATGACAATGAAAGGGAAGTTTGAAGACTTACCAGGAGATTGTGAGGATGGCTACTTCGAGTGCGTGTACAGCAACGGCAAGCTAGGGGAAGGGGCACAAGAGCTCTGGATCGTCAAGGAATGGGGATTTAGTAAGAAGGAAATGGAAGAAGGGGTTGGCATGTATATAGCCACAAAAACCGCCAAAATTTGAATTTCTTGCGACGGCTGGTTGGCTGCTCGAGGACCAGTGAGAGGACGCCACCTGTCACCATTAATGGCAGCGTCAGAGTTGAAGAGACGGGGGGCAGGTGAGGCGTCAGCCGAGCAAACGAAGAGACAACAAGATCAGAATGGGCGTTGACCGGGGTAGAGACCGGGCTAGTCTGAAGGAAGGCGTGCCAACTTGCCCGGTTGGCGAAAAATAAGCTGAGAACCGAGAAGGTGCTACCCCGGTCAGAATAGGTAATCCCAGTCACGCTTCAGCGGACGGAATTAAAGGGCAATTGAGAGGGATATTTATGATCTTGAAGTGGGCCGAGGTAACGGCCGAGAAGATTGGCAGCCAAGAGGATCATTGGGCCGAGATGACTTGCGATCAATTTAGCACCAGGCTGCTAGCACTTGGGCCGGGCAGGTGTTGGGCCAAGAATGCGCCGCCCAGCCCGGAAGGAAAACTGATCGGTAAGGCAGTGCTCGGTTGGACCGAGCAGCGTGTTCTGGCGATAATGAAGCCAGTGAAGTAAAGTGACCGGCGCTCGGAAAGGCATGGTCAGCCGAGGTAACCGTTTGCTCGGCCGGAAGACAGAACACAAGAGATGTCCCGGGCTCAGCTTGCTGAGATGTTATCTAGCCCGGTTCTCCTTGTGCTTAGCCAGTGAAGTGCTTGGATATGAAGCACAGCACGGCCATGGATAGAGCAGCTCGGCTGCCGAGCTCCAGATAGGAAAGCTGGCAGTTGAGATTAGGTGATGTTCAGCAAGGCTTACGCTGACAGATGGGATAGTAGGGCCACGTGTCAGGAGATGACTGGGAGTGGATATGGAGCGCAGAGGGTATATAGGCATGTCTGCGCCCCCCATACGAAGACAGACGAATACTTTTGTATGACATTCTTACACTCAAACACTCTCCTCTCTCTCTATCCCAAGGTGTGTGCTAACTTGACCGTCGGAGGGTTTTTCCGGCCACACACCGCCGGGTAGCTCACCGCCGTTGTGCTTTCAGGTGATCGGACAGAAACGGAGCTTGGAGGAAAGGAGTACGGGCTTGCCGGAATATTTGCTCCCCGTACAGGCCTCAAACAGCCAAGTGCCCTCCAACAACAAAGTTGAAGAGGGGCTCAAAAAAAGATACTTTACAGTTTATGAAAAATCTCAAATATGCTCACAAGTAAGGCTGAAATATGATGCAAAAGTAGCCCTAAAAGAGAGATAAAGGGAAAGGGGCAATAGATGGCCTCAAACAGCAAAGAGCCCTTCAACAAAGTTGAAGAGGGGCTCAAATTAAGGCACTTTATAGTTTGGCTCGAAGCCCATAAATGCTCACAAATAAGACTAATATATCATGCAAGATAAGGACCAAAAGGAGGGATAAAGCACAAAGGGTGGGTAGAAGTCCTCAAACAAAAAAAAGTTCTTGATCAAACATGAAGATGAACTCAAAATAAGACTATTTCTAGTTTAGGCCGAAGCCCAAAAATGTAACCAAAAGGAGCTAAAATATCATGCAAAATAAAGCAAGAAAAGAGGAAATAGGGACTCACCCTTGTAGCACAGATATTCAGCAGCTTTTGATCCAAGAAAAGGAGCTCCTAACCTCTGAAAATTAGCCTCAAGATGTTGGAATGGAGTGTGGAGGTGATAGGCTATGAGTTGGTGTATAAATGGTGCAAGAACAAGGTGGTTTTAAGCTTGGATGAGAGAGAGAGAGAGAGGGAGGGTTGTATGCAAAGGCTCCAACTGATTTTTTCTAACCCTTAGAAATGGAGGTGGGGTGCTGGTTATATAGAGGGAGAGGAGTGAAGGAAAATGGAGGAAAACCAATTCAAATTTTCCCCCAAAAGGGCAGACCCTCGGGCAGGAGGTCTGGTGCAAAACAGCTCGCACAGCTGGAATGCACTAGGAGGGACAAAAATGGCCGGCCAGGTTCAAAAGGTTTAGGTGGCCGGCCGGCCACCTCCCATAGCCGGCCGACCAGGGGTCAAAAGGGTCAAAAGAATCGCTGGCCAGCCACCCCAAAAAGGTGGCCTCCCAGATGAGTGCGACACAGCTGTATGGTCAAAACCCAGAAAATGTGAACCAGGAGAGAGAAAAACCAGCTTTTTAGAGAGGTTGAAAAGGGTCAAGAACAATTGCTGGCCGGCCTACCCATATTGGTGGCCTCCCAGGTGTGTACAACACAATGGTGTGGTGGAAAGTCAGAAAAAGTGGTTCGGGAATGGGAAAAACCAGCTTTCTAGTATGAAACACGGGCGACGAAGAGCAATGAAGAAATGAAACTGGTTTTCAGAACAATTGCTGACCTCCCACCTTCTTACAACCTTTCTAACAATGAAAATAAGGTCTCCGCAATAAATGAACCCAAACCGATGCAAAACGAAGGTTCGGGGCCCCGAAAACAAGCTGTTAGGCACCGGAAGTGGCGTTAAACCATGGAGTTGGTCTCTCGGGCCACAGTGTCCCTCAAACGAGAGGAAAAAAGGAGTGTGTCAAAAGACGGAGCAAACAGAGGTAGGTAAGCGGTCTCGAACCGAGGCACACGGCCGACGGCTCCGAAAACCAAGAACCCGACGGGAAAAATGGCCTACGATCCCGAAATGTAGCCTACGGCCACTGAGAGATGATCTACGAGAATTCTTCCTCCGTTCGGGAAGAGAAGACAAAGAAAACAGGGTCTGGTTCGCAAACCGAGGCAAGGCACAAAAAAGTTCGGAAGTCTGGAAGCAAGGGCTCGTAGCAGTGACTCTGAAACCTCAGAACGAGCACAATATGCAACATCACCGAGCGCTCAGTTGGTGACGTCTGAGTCTTAAGGTCGGTCAAAAATGGGGTGTCTACAAGTAGCATTTACTAAATTGTTGAAAACTGTGTCTTTTATGATCACATTGTAGTGGTAATGCATGTGAAATTAGTTTAAGGGGGACACTAGAGCTACTGGAAACATACACAAAACATATTCTCTCTCTCACAAACTTTTTTACAGTCAGCAACTTTGACCAAGATAAGTTAAAAAACATGTTTATGGGAGTAGTGGTAGGGTAGACCAATTGAACAGATAAAATATTTTGGGATAAAAAATTGAACAAAAAAAAAATTGAATAGATAAATTTTTTAAACAAAAACAATTGAACAAAAAAATTATAAATACAAAATTTGAACAGATAGATTAGATCTTTGTATTTTTTAAACAGATAGAGAGAGAAACTCACAAATTTTAAACAGATAGAGAGAGAAATTCATAGATTTTGAACATATAGGGAAAAAAAACTGAATAGATACTCAAAAAATATTGAACAGATATATATAAATTTAAACAGATAATAAAAAAAAAGTCAATAGATAAATTAAGAGACAAAATTGAAAATAAAATATTTTTCAAAACTAATAAAATGACTTCTCACTAAACTATTTTACAAATGGTGTCTCACTAACAAAAATATCCACGGAATTTAATGTCTTATATTCTTTTTAAATTAGATTTATCACCAATTTACTCGTAAAAAAAATATTTTTTTGTTATTAAAAGAATGTGATGTGATATATAATTCGTTTTAGCCAATAACAAATAACTTAGTGATTTTTTTTGTCATTTATAATAAAAGTAGACTATTTTAACATGTTACTAAATGCTCGCCAATCACTTGAATCACAAAACAGGGAAACAGCGAAGGGAAAATTAATTAGTGATTATTTAGTAATTTTGGAGCAATGTTCTACTTAATTTATGCTGTGACACTTGTCTTGTTCTCTCTTAAAAATTAACATAAAAGCGATGAATCACTATTTAAATCAATTTAAAAAATCAAGTTGAACTATCATATGTAGTTGTTTTAGGAGTATTGAATAAATTTTTCCTAAAAAAATTGCTTAATTGAAGCATGTTGTAAATACATTGACTACAAGAATACAAAAAATTTAGATACAAATGAGTAATTCCACATGGCAAAGCCGAGTTGTAATTAGTTTACACGGATATGCAAAAACTAGAGCAGAGTTGAAATTAGTTCACACAGATATGCAACAATTAAAGTAGAGTTATACCTAAATTTTTTGCATTCTTGTAGTGAATGTATTTATAGTCGACATGTTTCGAGTTTTTTATGTTTAAAAGTTCCTACCACATTATGTAGAGGGCTCGAATTTTTTGAATTAAGAATGTAAACGAGCTAAATCGATCCGACTAGTAAATTATTTAAATTTGATTTGAAAACTAAATGAGTTTCAAAACATATTCAAGCTAGACTTATTTTCAAGAAGATCTGAAATGAGTAGTGTAGACACCCCATTTTTGACCGACCATAAGACTCAGACGTCACTGATTGAGCGCTTCGTGATTTTGCATATTGTGCTCGTTCTGAAGTTGCGGAGTCTCGGCTGCGAGCCTTGCCTCCGGACTTCCGGACTCTTTTGTGCCTTGCCTCGGTTTGCAAACCGGGCCCTGTTTTCTTTGTTTTCTCTTCCCAAAGGGAGGGAGAGGTCTCGTAGATCATCTCTCAGTGGCCGTAGGCTACATTTCGTGGTCGTAGGCCATTTTTCCCGTTTGGAGTCCGGTTCTCGATTTTCGGAGCCGTCGACCGTGTGCCTCGGTTCGGGACCGCTTAACCACCTTCGTTTGCTCCGGTTTTTGACATACACCTTGTTTCCTCCCTTTTTAGGGACACTGTGGCTCGAGAGACCAACTTTGTGGTCAAACGCCACCTCCGGTGCTGAATAGTTAGTTTTCGGGGCCCCAGGCCACGCGTTTTGGCCCCCGAACCTTCATTTTGTATCGATTTGGGTTCATTTTTGGCGGAGACCTTATTTTCATTGTTAGGAAGGTTGTAGGAGGGTGGGAGGCCAGTAATTTTTCTGAAAAGCCAGCTTTTCTTTTCATTGCTCTTCGTCGCCCGTTTTTCTCACTAGAAAGCTGGTTTTTCCCATTCCCGGGCCACTTTTTATGACTTTCCACCACACCATTGTGTTGTACACACTTGAGAGGCCACCAATATGGGTAGGCCGACCAGTAATTCTTCTTGACCCTTTTGAACCCCTCTAAAAAGTTGGTTTTTCTCTCTCTTGGGTCACTTTTTTTGGTTTTTCTCTGCATAGCTATGTTGCACTCATCTAGGAGGCCACCTTTTTGGGGTGGCCGGCCAATAATATTGGTTGACCCCTTTGACCCCTGGTCGGCCGGCCAGGGGAGATGGCCGGCCGGCCACCTGGACCTTTTGAACCTGGCCGGCCAAGTTTGTCTCTCCAGGTGCATTCCAGCTGTGCCAGCTGTTTTGTACCAGATCCACTGCCCGAGGGTTTATCCTTGTTTTTGGTCCATTTTAGGTGGTTTTGCCTTTCTTTGCTTGGTTTCAAGGTGGTTTGGCCCCTTTGGTCAAGCTTCTTGAGGAAGCTTGACCCTTTTGGGTCAAGCTTCTTTGACCCCTTTGGTCAAACTTCCTTTAGAAGCCTTGAACCCCCTTCTTTAGCTTCTCTAAGAAGCCTCACCCTTCTCCCTCTATATAATACACATTCTACCTCCATTGGAGAGGGTTAGAAGCTTTGGGCTGAGAATTATACACACAACCTCCTATATCTATACTTCAAGCCTTCAAACACCAATTTTCTTGGCCTTTTTACCCTACACCTCATTGCCTACCACCTCCCTCATCCATTCCAGCACCTTGGAGGTCACTTGAAGAGCTTGAGGAGTCACATTCTTGGTCCAGAAGTTGCTGAGGGCCGGCTCTACAAGGATAAGCTTCTATTTCTCTTTTTTTTGCATTATTTTGCCCTATACTTTAGCCCCTTTTTTCTTGCATTTTTGGGCTTCGATCTAAACTGAAAAAGATCTTATTTTGAGCTCCTCTTCAACTTTTTTTAAGAAAACTTTGTTGTTTGAAGTCATCTACTCCCCCTTTGTGCTTTATCTCTCTTTTAGGGCTTATTTTGCATGATATATTAGCCTTATTTGTGAGCATTTTTGGGCTTCGATCCGAACTTTGAAGTATCTTATTTTGAGCCCTTCTTCGAATTTGTTGAAGGGCTCTTTGCTGTTTGAGGCCATCTCCTACCCCTTGCCCTTTATCCCTCTTTTAGGGCTAATTTTGCATCCTATTTTAGCCTTACTTGTGAACATTTTTGAGATTTGTTATAAACTGGAAAAAGTCTTGTCTTGAGCCCCTCTTGATGTTTGATTAAGGGCATTTTTTCTGTTTGAGGTCATATACTTCCTTGTATGCTTGATTGCCTTTTGTTTTGAGCCTTACATCTAAGCCTTTGTTGCATGCTTTGTTTGGCCTTCTAGCCATTGAAATCCAGTGGATTTTCAGTGGCTAGCATACTGTTTTGAGAGCCAAAATCAGAGGGGGGTGACCCCTCTCTCCTTGTCTTGTTTGTTGGCCTTTTTGGCCTTCCAAAGGGGCTCCATCTTGCATGCTTTGAAGTCATTTTTCAGGGCATTTTTGGTGAGTTTTAGGGCTTTCATATTTGATTTCCAGAGTTGGTTTTGCTATGCCAAGTGTCTATCATGCATGTGTAGAATAACCCCTCTTATAGCCTTTCAAAGGAGCTCATCATTTGTGCATGTGTTGGCTGCATTTCAGAAGTTATTTGGGTATATTTTGACATGTTTTATTCACTGATTTTGACTGGTTTGATGAGTTCTCTTGTGCTTCATATACATGCCATATAAACCATGCTTGCTAGTCATTATTGCATGCTATTTTAGTCCATCATGTTAGCACTTTTTGGCCATGCTTTAAACTGGAAATGTGCATGTTTTGGGACTGCCTTTAGACTTCATGATCAAATAATGCTTGCTTTGTATACTTGTGGTTCAATGCATTGGACTAGTTTTGAGTTTCGGGGCTTATTTCATGCATCGGGTGCCATATTTCTATGTTTCGGGACCATCTAGCATCATGTTTCAGTGCTGGAATTTACATGTTTGAATGCCATGCTTCATCCTTGCCATGCTTTGGTAGAGTGACATTTAATGCCTTAGGTTCGGTCCTCGGTATGCGTGCATGTGTGCACGCATTTTGGTTGTCTCATTTTCATCTATTGGCTACTGATATGAGTGTGGCTGAGGTCCACTCATGTTGGTGTAAGTCCATTATGCATTGTGCATGCCATTTCAATTCATAGCATTGCGTATGCTAGGTTGTATGTTAGAACATTGTGTATGTCTTGCTACATCATGCATTGTGTATGCCATCTCATAGCATTGCATATTCTAGGTTGCATGTTAGGATTGCATTCATGCATGTCATGCATATTGCATTATGCTTGGGATAGGAGTTAGCCCAAGCACGGGAAACGAGGGACGTTTCGTACTCCGAGTGACGGAACGTGTCTCAATTCCCAATCGCCGACACTCCGGATTAACCATGATGGAGTCTCGGTCTTGTTATGTTTATATGTGCATTCATTTCATATTGAGTCATGCAATTTGACTCCTCGGTCATCATGCATCGAGATGCGTGATTGGTGGCACGAGGATCGAGGCGTGCATACATGTGTGAAAATACTTTGCCATGCCCCTTTCTTGCTCTCTGTTGCAGCAAATCGGAAACCGACAGTCTTTTGGAGCTTCGTGCAATATTCCAGGCTTAATTGTAAATAGAGGCTAATTGGGGCATTGCAATGGATTTCCGCGCAAGGCAACTCAAGCATGCATTATTCATCATTCGGAACAGAGCTGAGGCGGTCCATGGGCTTGCATGCTAATTTACTGCTTTCCTAGTTAATTTGTTAATTAATTAGGGTTTTGTACTTATTCGGACTGTAATTATTTATTCGGACTGTATTATTTATTCGGACCCTTCGAACGAGGGCACAATTGTAATAAGTGTGCGTGCGTGTGATGTTTGTCTTCCAACCCCACGTCTTTCTCCTTTTTATTTACCAGCTTATGATGGTTAGATTAGGGCATGTTTCAATTAGCATACAGTATGATAGCATGTTTGCATTCATTCATCTGTTTTGCATGCACCGGGCTCAGTGCATCATACTAACTGCATTTGTATTTCAATTTCGAGTTGAATACTTGTTAGTGGTTGCATCTCATATGCAATGTTTAGAATAGCCGAGCCTGCTATAGTTGCATTTTCACATGTGTTGCATTAGGCATTTCTGTATAGTTAGGATCATGCATGGATTTTTAACATAGCTTCTGTTTTGGCTTGGAGTACTCGGTAAGTTTTTATGCTTTAGCATCCTTGCATGTGTGTGAGTGACTGCCATGATAGCATGCTTACCATGAGGCTATATGCTTATGTGAGATAACTGCCTGAATGCCTGTGGGTGAAGATTGGGTTATTTGGATTGGAACAAATCATTGACTGTGAGTTTTAAGCCCACTAGATAGTGACAAAACCATCTTTTCTAAGCTCACTCGAGGGTGGCAAAATATGCATTTTAAGCCTATTTGCGAGTAGCAAACCATCTTCCAAAAATGAACATGAAATGCTTTGTTCCAATTCAGGCGATCCAGTCTATACTTGTATGCTGTGCGCATCACATAGTAAATCTAGGCGAATAACCGGAATAAGAACGCATAATGTTTTCAAAGCTAGATATCATGGTTAGTAGAGGCCGATCTTTGATCGGGCGAGCGGGGGTGCTCACAAAGTGACCTTCCCCAATCGTACCCAAATTCCCTAGCCGAGGCAACTTTGGTGATGACGGACACGTGGCCTTAGGCAAACGAGTCCGGGTTTCCTAAATTTTTCCAAAAATAAAATATTTAGGTGGCAACTCTGTATCTGGAAAAGCAGTCCATGTTTGGCACTTCTTTCAAAAAAATCTGTTTTCAAAAACAATTTGCCGGATTTGGACTCTTTAATGATTCATCGGTCTTGCATTGCACTCTGTGAGATTAGATACAGGACCGTGACATTGAGTCCGAACTATAGTGAGCCCAAATGAACAAAATGGGATTTCCCTTCCGGGACGTTCGGGGACGTCTACAAGTAGTAATCGAGCGGATTACAAGCGAGCTCAGAGTAACGAATTTTAAATGAATTTAAATTTAAATTATTTACGTAACAAATGAATTTCAAATTTCAAATTTCAAATGAACTTTTAAAAACCTTATCGTAATTAGAGTTCAAAATAATGATTTGAAAATAAGTCGAGGAAAAAAATTAACGAAAGTTTTGTCAAATTTTTTTTTGTTTATTTTTATTTGTCACCAAAAAATTTCCATTTAAATCGAAGATCTAAATACATTTGGACACGATGATTCTTAACCAACATCTCTAATAATATACTACACATTAAAATAAAAAATAAAGGTATCACATACTGCCAAGCTTCCCATCGAAGCGCTATCTTGGTTGGAATGGTGCCATGACACCGAACTCGTAATCAGACAACACTGAGATCCACCGAGAGCTCATCGACCTCCACAAAACCACCACGTCGTTCACTGTTGGCCCTATACGTAGCCAACCCTCGAAGATGAATAGGTTGACCCACTACCTTCACCCACATTGTCAGCTCCAGTGTCGACGACTTGCCTTTGTCACACAGGATTGTCGGTGACCACCATCGCAGATTAAGGTCATGGCCGTCGACAACCCACTGATGTTGCACAATATTCTTAGCTGCCCGTCATGAAGGGAACACGAAGAGAAAGTGTTGACCCCTAGTTGGCCGGATCTCCACCTTTCCCGAAAATCTCCACCATCGACCGACTCACTCTGTTATAATAAAAAATCCCACCCCTAGATCCCCAATCACACCCACTTTACCCACCAAAGCCCTATTCAACAAGCCAAACCACCCCTTCTTGGCCACAACCTGAATCGGCTTACCTATATTGGCCATATTTGACAAAGGAGTCTTCTTCGCTGCCGATACCCTTGTCACTTGGCCAGCTTTTGCAACCCAGCTCTCTTTGCTGGCAAAGCCCTCAATAACCAACGCTACACCCTCTTAGCTATCCCCAAACTCTGACACTGGAAGAAAGACCTGATGCCTTCTACCTTCGATCGTAACCACAATTTAAAACAATTGTCCACCACCCTTCTCACCACGAATCCAAATCACCACACTCCGCCGCTTGCCGTCTAAACGACCCAAAAAAGATCATGGCCCTAACTTGGCTGATGCCAACCATAGTTTATTAACGACCTAACTCACTTCAAAACCGACCAAAATCACTTCTCGCCATAGACCTGAGCTATGCTCCACAATACCCAACCTCCGATGCCCCCTCTAATCTGCCGTTTCCTCTTGGAACTCAAAGGACCGACCACCAAGGAAGAGGATCTGATGCCGTGGGTCGGTCTCATTCCTCACAGGAAATTGTTGGGTATACCTCCTTATTGGAGTGTGGGACCCAATTAGTTTGTTAAAAGAATTCTAATTTGGTTTGGTTTGGGTATAATATATTTTATATATGCTATATTTAATTTGTGGAGACCCAATTCAATTTGGATACAATTAGGGTTTAATTACAAAACATAAGATTCAATAATATATATATATATATATATGTGGCTTTGTTTTTGGTGTAACAGAGAGTACAGCTGCTACAATATATTTGATTAATCAGTTTGTGCCTTTGGAATTGGTGGACTAATAGTAGTGGTTTTGATCAAGTTCGGTGGGTTATTGTGCTCGGTTCGTTGCTTCTATTGCCTTTGATTCAAAGTTGATTTGGGTTATTATTTTGGGTCTTCTACATTTTGTTTCGAAGATTTTGGTTCATCTAGTTGGTGAGGTCTTTCCTCTTGTTTATTTGTGATTATTTGGAAGTCACCTAAGGGTGGTTTTGCGAGACCATTCATGTCTCGTTTGTAATCGTTTGAAAACTTTTTGGTTGATAGTGAAATCGGATTTCGATCCCGTGGACGTACCTCACATTGAGGGAACCATGTAAAATTCTTGTGTTGCTTTTGATTTAATTTTTCTGCATTAGTTTTTATTCACATTGATTGATTTACTTGTAGGGAATCACATATTTTCCCTAACAACTAGTATCAGAGCTTACAATTTATTTGGGTCTATTTATTTGTGTAAATCAATAGAAGGGAATGTGGGTCGTATGTCTAGCTTCAATGGAAGTAATTGGGTAACTTGGAAAACTAAAATGGAGGATCTATTATTTTGTAAAGATTTGTATGGGCCTATTGAGGGTAATAGTGACAAACCTGATGATACGAAAGATGATGAGTGGAAGAGGCTTAATCGAAAAGCCGTTGGTGTTATCCATCAATGGATTGATGACAGTGTGTTTCATCATGTTGCTACTGAAATTTCAACACATGATTTCTGGAAAAAAATAGAGGGCCTTTATAATAGGAAATCAGCCACAAATAAAGCTTTTCTGTTTCGTAAGTTGGTTAATTTAAAATATAAAGAGGGCAGCCCTATTCCAGAACATCTGAATAAAATAAAGAGTATTGTTAACCAACTTGCTTCTATGAAAATTGTTTTTGATGATGAGTTGCAGGCTTTGATGCTACTTAGTTCCTTGCCCGAAAGTTGGGAGACTTTGATTGTGACAGTTAGTAATTCGGCACCTGATAGAGTTGTTACAATGGGCCAAGTTAATAGTAGTTTGTTAAATGAAGAAACTAGAAGAAAATCAGCGGGTTCCTCTCATTCAGAAGCATTTGTTGTGAGAGGCCGAAGCAAAACAAGGGGGAGGAGTAAGACTCCTCATGGTCGTGATCAAAGCCGTGACAAATCAAGAGATGATTCTATTTCAAAGAAAGATATTGAGTGCTATTATTGTTATGAGAAAGGGCACATGAAGCGAGAATGCCGAAAGCTCAAGAATAAGGAGAAAAGGCATGACAAAAGCGTGGATAAGAAGCAAGAAGACACAACAGCAGTTACTACCGATGATCTCATGATCGTTTGTGAAGATGATTGTATCAATTTTGTGGGCCAAGAGAGCAATTGGGTGATTGATTCCGGTGCTTCTTTTCATGTGACTTCTTGAGTCGATTTTTTCACTACCTACACCAAAGGAGATTATGGTTCTGTTCGAATGGGTAATGAAGGTTTGTCCAAAATTATTGGCCTGGGTGATATTTGCTTGGAAATAAATTTGGGCTGCAAGTTGTTACTTAAAGATGTGAGGCATGTTCCCGACATTTGCCCAAATTTGATATCTACCGGGAAGCTAGATGATGAAGGCTTCAACAACGAATTTGATAATGGAATATGGAAGCTCACAAAGGGTTCTTTGGTGGTGGCTAAGTGCAAGAAGACTCATACACTTTATTCGCTTCAAGGAAAATTTTTTAAGGTGTTTGTCAATGCGCTTGAAGATGATACTTCTACCGAATTGTGGGACAAGCGGCTTGGCCATATGAGTGAAAAGGGGCTACAAGTTTTGTTCAAGAAAGAGCTTCTACCTAGTTTGAAAGGTACACATCTTAAAACTTGTATTCATTGTTTGGCGGGTAAACAACATAGAGTTTCTTTTCATAAAAATGTTGCTTCTAGAAAAGAAAATGTGTTGGAGTTGATTCATTCAGATGTTTGTGGTCCTTTGAAAGTTAGAATACATAGTGGTGCACTTTATTTTGTTACTTTCATTGATGATTATTCAAAGAAAGTTTGAGCTTTTCTACTAAAAACTAAAGATCAAGTTTTAGAAGTATTTAAGCATTTTCAGGCCATGGTTGAAAGAGAAACAGGGTAGAAATTGAAGTGCATCCGATCAGACAATGGTGGTGAATACATTGGGCCATTTGATGAGTATTGTCACAGCCAAGGTATTCGACACCAAAAGACAGTTAAGAAGACTCCTCAACAAAATGGCGTTGTCGAGAGGATGAATAGCACCATTGTGGAAAGAACAAGGTGTTTGCTTTCACAAGCTAAATTGCCAAGATCTTTTTGGGGTGAGGCAATGAAGACAGCGGTTGACGTTATCAATTTGTCTCTTTCCTATCCCTTGAATGGTGATGTTCCACAAAGAGTTTGGACCGGCAAAGATGTGTCTTATGAGCACTTGAGAGTGTTTGGTTGCCGAGCTTTTGTTCACATTTCAAAGGATGAGAGGTCCAAGCCTGATAGTAAGTCAAGACAATGTATTTTTCTTGGCTATGGGCATGATGAGTTCGGGCATAGATTGTGGGATCCGGTCGACAAGAAAGTTATTCAAAGCTGTGATGTTGTGTTTCTTGAAGACCAAACAATTGAAGACTTTGGCAAAGGTAATCAACCGGAGCCAAAAACTAGTGATCTCATTGACATAGATCCATCTCCTTCATCTTCAGTTGATGATGAAAATGGGGGAGATGTGCAGCCACCTCTTGAAGATGTAGATGATGATGGTATTCAAAATGAAGTTGAGCCCGAAATTGAAGAAGAGCATCCAACTCAAGAACCGCCACCACAACTTGAGTTGAGGAAATCTACAAGGGACCGACAACCTTCAAGAAAGTATCCTCCCAATGAATTTGTGTTGATTTCTGATCAAGGGGAGCCTGAGAGCTACCAAGAAGCAATTAAGCATACAAAGAAAGGTGATTGGAAAAGGGCCATGGAAGAGGAGATGAACTCCTTACTTGAAAATCACACTTATGATTTAGTGAAGTTGCCTAAGGGGAGGAAAATTTTGAAAAATAAGTGGGTCTTCAAATTGAAGAATGATGGCAAGAATCTGAGGTACAAAGCACGTTTTGTTGTGAAAGGCTTTAGGCAAAAGAAATGTATTGACTTTTATGAGATTTTCTCGCCGGTTGTGAAGATGTCTTCTATTCGGGTTGTACTTGGCATGGCCACAAGTATGAACCTTGAAATTGAGCAACTTGATGTGAAGATCGCTTTTCTTCATGGTGATCTTGAAGAAGAAATTTACATGGAGCAACTAGAAGGTTTTGTGGAGAAAGGGAAAGAGAAATTTGTTTGCAAATTGAAGAAAAGCTTGTATGGCCTCAAGCAAGCCCCGCGGCAATGGTACAAAAAATTTGACTCTTTCATGATAAATAATGGTTTTTTTAAAACCACTTCGGACCATTTTGTGTTTGTGAAAAATTTTCCAGATGGCAAATTTGTTATTCTTTTGCTTTATGTTGATGACATGTTAATTGTGGGTCAAGATTCTACCATGATTAATAGGTTGAAATTTGAGTTGAGCAAGTCTTTTTCTATGAAAGATTTGGGACCGACAAAGCAAATACTTGGTATGAAAAGTGTTCGTGATCGCAAAGAGGGGTTGATTTGGTTGTCTCAAGAAAGCTACATTGAGAAAGTTCTTGAGAGGTTCAACATGGATAAAGCAAAGCCAGTTGGTTGTCCACTTGCGGGTTACTTCAAGCTTAGTTCGAATCAATGTCCTACAAGTGAGAAAGACAAGGAAGAGATGTTGAAAGTTTCTTATGCTTTAGCAGTTGGTTCTTTGATGTACGCCATGGTTTGTACAAGGCTGGATATTGCTCACGCTGTTGGTGTGGTGAGTCGTTTTCTCTCTAATTCGGGTAAAGAACGTTGGGTAGCAGTAAAATGGATAAGGTATCTTCGAGGGACTTCGAAGGTATGTTTGTGTTTTGGAGATGGTAAGCCAATGCTTGATGGGTTCACAGATTCTGACATGGCCGGTGATGTTGATTCTAGGAAATCTACTTCGGGGTATTTGATGACTTTTGCACGGGGAGCTATGGCATGGCAATCTAAATTACAAAAATGTGTTGCTCTCTCAACTACCGAAGCTGAATTTATTGCCATTACAGAAGCTTGCAAAGAAGAGTTATGGTTGAAGAAATTTTTGCAAAAGTTGGGTTTGAAACAAGAAAAGTATGTGTTTAATTGTGATAGTCAAAGTGCTATTCACTTGCAAAAAATTCTACTTTTCATTCGAGTTCGAAACATATTGATGTGAGATACCACTGGATTCGTGATGTGTTAAATTCAAAATTGTTGCAATTCGAAAAGGTTCACATAGATGATAATATTTCGGATATGTTGACAAAGACTTTGTAAAGAGACAAACATTTGAAATGTCAAACTTTGGCGGGTATGGTTGATCTCTCCACCTAAGTCTGTAGGGGGAGAATTGTTGAGTATACCTCCTTATTGGAGTGTGGGACCTAATTGGTTTGTTAAAAGAATTCTAATTTGGTTTGGTTTGGGTATAATATATTATATATATATTATATCTAATTTGTGGAGACTCAATTCAATTTGGATACAATTAGGGTTTAATTACAAAACACAAGATTCAATAATGTGTATATATATATATATTTATATGTGTGTGTGTGTGTGTGTGGCTTTGTTTTTGGTGTAACACAGAGTGCGGTTGCTATAATATATTTGATTAATCAGTTCGTGCCTTTGAAATTAGTGGACTAATAGTAGTGGTTTTGATCAAGTTCTGTGGGTTATTGTACTCAGTTCATTGCTTCTATTGCCTTTGATTCAAAGTTGATTTGGGTTATTATTTTGGGTCTTCTACATTTTGTTTCGAAGATTTTGGTTCATCTATTTGGTGAGGTCTTTCCTCTTATTTATTTGTGATTATTTGGAATTCAGCTAAGGATGGTTTTGTGAGATCATTCGTGTCTCGTTTGTAATCGTTTGGAAACTTTTTGGTTGATAGTGGAATCGGATTTCTATCCCGTGAACGTACCTCACATTGAGGGAATCACGTAAAATTCTTGTGTTGCTTTTGATTTAATTTTTCTACATTAATTTTTATTCCCATTGATTGATTTACTTGTGGAGAATCACATATTTTCCCTAACAGAAACATCCTAGGTAAGTCTAACACATAATATTTGTCGTATTCCCAAATGAGATCAAGAGATAGAATACTTTCATTTCCATTAATGGTACTGAATGTCTAAGCTTATCAATGATGGTTTCGACAAAACATTGAAATAAAAAAATAAAATAAAATCAACCCATTAATGTTATTGAACTCCTTCCACATTTTTACCAAATCTACTCTTGCTATTTGTCTCTACTTGTCATTTTCCAAGTTGAACTATCGTGCCTCGTTGTTCTTGGGAGTTGGGTTCTTATATTCAGTTGAATCTAAGACCTACATATTTATCTCTTTCTTATGTACAAGCAATTTGTAACTGAAGAAGCTGTTATATCTATAACCACATTTTCATCTTCGTTTCTTTTACTTTATGATTATGGATTTTTTTTATTTTTTTTAAAACTTGTACCTCATGTCAAGAAGTTTAAAATGCTTGTACATCCTGCATAAAAGTGTGTGCAATAAAAATTGTACAAACATTTGAAGCTTCTTAACACGTGCCGTTAGGGCACACATTAACAAGACCCTAAATTATTTTCTTATGTTTTTATGTTATTTAAGAATCTGCTCTGTGATTGAAAGTTGGCATATGGTTGCTTAATAAGATTCTCAGTTCAGTCTTATTGTGATATGGACAGTTTCGTGACTTTTAGATTGATTCTGATTTGTTTTGTTACTGAATTGCACTTGTACATGGAATCTCGCTCAGCTATTTATCTCAGATGGCAAGGAGGATATTGTTGGAAATGGTTATAAAATTCTGGGTAAAAACAGAATTTTTTTCTAAGTTTGGTCTATTTTTTAGGTGGGCATCATGCGTCAATTTTCACGGGTCAAAGTGGTAACGCGTTCTATGCCGCGTTGTGATTCATGTGGTATATTTGGTTGCTCAAAACCATTACCGAGTGAATAGGAAATTGAAGCCAAAGTATGCTCCATGGAGATGGAGTTTTGGTGTAAAATCCTTAAAGGTATTGAATAAGGCTTGTCCTACATTGATTTGGTGGGAAGTTTTAAATGGGTTTATAAGGCATGTGTTTGGTAGTTGGGGTGTGCCCCAAGGGGTACCCAAGTGTTTTAGAGGGAGAGGTTATAGGCAAAATGGGATAGACCCATTGGACCCAAAAATTACCACACGCGCGCGCGCACCGCCGCCGTCAGTCCATTCGGGTGGGCTGGGCTGGGCTGGGCTTGGGCGCTGGTGTGTGGTTGGGTTAGGCTTGTTCAGAACAATACTAATCTTTTTGGACCAAAAAATATTTGAATTTAATTTTATTTTTTGGTAAAATAAACTGGTCTGGTTTTACTGTACATCCAAACAGAGCCCTTCCCGGAAATAAACTGGTCTGGTTTTACTGTACATCCAAACAGGGCCCTTCCCGTTTTTATCTGTTTAAATTATGAACCCAATAGATTCAAATCTGTTTGAATTCAAAACCAACAGGTTTCATACCTGTTCAATTCAAAACCTATAGCCACATTTACATCTATAAATAGGACAACCCTCATTTGATGTATTACGTTCAGAAATTTCGTATTTCACCTCTGCAAATCCTATTCTTCATTTTGCTGCATTTTATTTTTGTGAGAGAGAGTATAAACACTTAGTGTGTTTGACGGAAGAATAAATTATAGTGCTACTTTTATTCGTTGATAGATCATTTCATCTTGGGAGATAGACGTCCACATTCTGAAAGCACCGAGGAGAGGACAAATCTGTCTTAAGGACACAGTGTCAAACACTGGACTTGATCAGATTATAATTCAAAGAAATTAATCAAGTAAGCTATTTAATTTATTTTCGGTGTTTTATTATTTATTTATATCAGATTTTAATTTTGTTTTTGTAACAAAATAAAATCTGTTTTTATTTATTTATTTTTATTTCAAGTTTGATTTTTGTAATCAAACAAATTCTCTCATTTCCTTTATTTCTTTTATATTCTGTTTGTTGTTAAGTACACAAACTGAATTAATTAATTAGAGTGAAGATTGGCCAACAATCTTAAGACAGATCA
Source organism: Camellia oleifera (assembly GCA_022316695.1). Classification (NCBI taxonomy): domain Eukaryota; kingdom Viridiplantae; phylum Streptophyta; class Magnoliopsida; order Ericales; family Theaceae; genus Camellia; species Camellia oleifera. Next base: position 53,558,468 of record CM039319.1, read on the forward strand.
TTTTTTGGTATATTCATTGTATTTAATTTTCTGATTTCATAAAGACATATTCTGGTTAGAAAAATAAATAGTGTTTATGCTATTTGACAGATAGTAGTAATATATTGTCTCTTTTCTTTGACAACTAGTAGTAATATACTGGTGTCATTAACAATTGCAGAATATTAATTGTGTTATTGTGATATTTTATTTTTCTAGTTTTAGTAATAAGGAAAATAAAATTATTTTGGGTTATAATTTATTTTCTGGTTTTAGTAACTAGAAAATTAATTTGTGTTTTAATTTTTTTTGGTTTTTGTAATCAGAGATTATGGCTACTACAACTGAAACTGCATTTGGTAGTGGTACTCCTATTGTTACACCAACACCGGTCCTTATCCAGAACCATGTTCATGTACCAATCAATGATGGAGAAAAATCGAAAAAATTTAACGGTACTGAGTTTAAGAGATGGCAGCAGAAAATGCTGTTCTATCTTACAACTCTTAATTTGGCCCGGTTTCTCCATGAAGAGGCTCTAGCACTTAAAGAGGGTGAAAGTGATCGGCAAGTTGTTGCCGCTATAGATGCTTGGAAACATTCAAATTTCTTGTGCAGAAACTAGATCCTCAATGGCCTTGATAACATGCTGTATAATGTTTACAGTCCTTTGAAGTTAGCAAAAGAATTATGGGATTCTTTGGAGAAGAAATACAAGACAGAAGATACCGGCACGAAGAAATTTGTCTTCGGTAAATTTCTGGATTTTGTTATAGTAGACTCCCAAACGGTAATATCTCAAGTTTAAAGTTTTCAGATAACTTTGCATGATATTCATTCAGAAGGTATGTCTCTTAGCGAGTCTTTCCAAGTCGCTGCTTTGGTGGAAAAGTTACCGCCCGCTTGGAAAGATTTTAAAAATTATTTAAAACATAAACGCAAAGAGATGACCATGGATGAGTTGATTGTAAGATTAAGAATTGAGAAAGATAACCGAAAGGCTGAAAAGAGGAATGGAAAAAATCCCATTGAGTCCAAGGCTAATGTGGTTGAACAAGTTCATAAACCACATAACAAAAAGAGGAAGTTTACTAGAGATGGTCCTAAACAAGGCAACAACAATGGCAACAAGAAGTTCAAAGGAAAATGCTATAACTATGGCAAGACTGGACATCGAGCTTCTGACTACCGCCGCCCTAAGAAGGATCATGGAAGTATAAGTAAGAAGACCACCAATCAGGCCAATGTAACAGAATTGGATTACATCTCTGACGCAGTGAATGACATCAACCTCTCTGCTGTGATGTCTGAGGCTAACTTGGTTGGAAATCCCAAAGAGTGGTGGGTTGACACTGGAGCAACTCGTCACATATGTGCGGACAAGAAGATGTTCACTACCTACAGTGAGGCTGCCATTGGTGAATAACTTTTTATGGGAAATTCTTCTACTTCTACTGTGGCTGGACAAGGGAAAGTGATTTTGAAGATGACATCAGGGAAAGAACTGACCCTCAACAACGTACTGCATGTACATGACATCTGAAAGAATTTAGTTTCTGGTTCTTTGTTAAGTAAAAATGGTTTTAGGCTTGTCTAATAAATTTTTATTAACAAAGAGTGGCATGTATGTTGGTAAGGGATACATGAGTGATGGTCTCTTTAAATTGAATGTAATGATAGTTGTACCGAAAGTTGCTATGAATAAGAATAACACATCTTTTGCTTATATTCTTGAGTCGAATTTATGGCATGGTAGATTAGGTCATGTGAATTTTGATGCTTTGCGTAGATTAATTGGTTTAGATTATATACCAAAATTTGAAATTAATCATAATCATAAATGTGAAATTTGTGTAGAAGTGAAACTAACTAAGGCTCCATTTAAATCGGTTGAAAGGAAAACCGAACCTCTAGAATTAATTTATACTGATGTATGTGATCTAAAATTTATTCAAACTAGAGGAGGCAAAAAGTATTTCATAACATTTATTGATGATTGCACAAGATATTGTTATGTTTATTTACTTAGAAGTAAAGATGAAGCCTTAGAAATGTTTAAACTCTACAAAATAGAAGTTGAAAATCAACTTGGTAAAACCATTAAAATGGTTAGAAGTGATAGGGGTGGTGAATATGATGCACCATTAAATGAATTTTGTGCACAACATGGCATTATTTACCAAACTATAGCCCCATATTCTCCATAGCAAAATGGAATTGCTAAAAAGAAGAATAGAACCCTAAAAGAAATTATGAATGCCATGTTACTAAGTTCAGGTTTACCACAGAACTTGTGGGGGGAAGCAATATTATCTGCTAATTATGCTCTTAATAGAATACCCCACAAGAAAACCAACAGCACTCCTTATGAATTGTGGAAAGGTCGACCACCTTCCTATAAATACTTAAAAGTGTGGAGGTGTTTGGCAAAAGTTGAAGTTCCTGTTCCTAAAAAGACTAAGATTGGACTAAAAACAGTAGATTGTGTGTTTATTGGTTATGCTCAGAATAGTAGTGCATATCGGTTTCTGACTTATAAATCAGAAATACCTGATATAAATGTGAACACTATTGTAGAGTCAAGAAATGCTGTGTTTTTTGAACATGTCTTTCCTTACAAGAAAGAACAGGAATTAAGTTCACAGAAAAGAACTTATGATTGTACACAAAGTCAAGAGACTAATGACAATCAAACACAAGAGACTAGTAATGGTCTCAACCAACAGGATTTAACTGATGATGAACCAAGAAGAAGTAAGAGTGAGAACATCAAAATCCTTTGGTTCAGATTTTTTGACGCACTTGTTAGAAAATGAACCTCAAAGCTTTAAGGCAGCAATGACAGGTCCTGAAGCACCTTTGTGGAAAGAGGCTGTTAATAATGAAATTGAACCCATTATGCAAAATCATACTTGGGAATTGGTGGATCTTCCACCAGGTTCTAAACCTCTTGGATATAAATGGATATATTCAAGAGAAAAATGAAAGTAGATGTTTCAATAGACAAGTATAAAGCAAGACTTGTAGTTAAAGGTTACAGACAAAAGAAAGGTTTGGACAATTTTGACACATTCCCCTGTGACAAGAATAACATCCATTCGTATGCTTATTTCTATAGTAGCGTTGTTTAATTCAGAAATACATCAAATGGATGTTAAGACAGCTTTCTTAAACGGTGATCTCAATGAAGAGATTTATATGGATCAACCTGAAGGCTTTGTAGTATCAGGGCAAGAAAAGAAAGTTTGTCGGCTTGTAAAATCCCTTTATGGATTAAAACAAGCACCTAAGCAATGGCATGAAAAATTTGATCATGCAATGCTTACTAATGGATTTAAAGATAAACGAATGTGACAAATGCGTCTATGTTAAAAATACTGACCAAGGATATGTCATAGTTTGTCTTTATGTGGATGACATGCTTATCATTGGAAGCAATCAAAACATGATCAAATCAACTAAGCAAATGCTTAACAAAAGATTTGATATGAAAGATATGGGGGTCGCAGATGTTATATTAGGAATGAAAATTACTAAAACATCTGACGGATATGCATTATCTCAATCACATTATATTGAGAAAATTCTTGGTAAATTTATCAAGGATGATTTGAATTTAGCTAGAACACCTGTAGACATCAGTCTTTATTTATCGAAAAATAAAGGTGATCCAGTGTCTCAGTTAAAATACTCCCAAATCATTGGAAGCCTAATGTACCTAATGAATTGTACTCGTCCTGATATTGCTTACGCTATCAGTAAATTGAGTAGGTACACTAGTAACTCTAGAGAAGACAATTGGAAAGCGATCATTCGGGTTCTTAGATATCTAAGATTCACCCGTGATCATGGTTTGAACTTTACTCGATATCCAGCAGTACTTGAAGGTTATTGTGATGCAAATTGGATATCGGATACTAAAGATTCAAAATCCATAAGTGGATATGTCTTTACTCTGGGAGGCGCTACTGTTTCTTGGAAATCCACAAAACAAACATGCATCGCACGATCCACAATGGAATCCGAGTTCATTGCTTTAGACAAAGCAGGAGAAGAAGTAGAATGGCTTCGTCACTTCTTAGAAGACATTCCAATGTGACCAAAACCTATGCCAGCTATTTGCATTCACTGTGATAGTCAATCTGCAATAGGCAGGGTACAGAATCATATGTATAACGGTAAGTCACGACATATTCGTCATCGACATAATACCGTTAGACAGTTGTTGTCAAATGGGATAATCTCAATAGATTATATAAAATCTAAAGAGAATATTGCGGATCTGTTAACAAAAGGTTTGACAATAGAGCTAGTGTATAGTCCATCGAAGGGGATGGGATTAAAGCCTATTACATAAGAGTCGTCATAATGGTAACCCTACTTATATGACTGGAGATCCTAAGAACTAAGTTCAAAGGGATAACTAAGTTATGTATGGCTCGCTAGAAATCACCAAGGAATTAAAATTCCTTATCCATTCCTATGGTAAGAGTGATATCTGCAACATTTGTTGTATGCAGGAGTATAAGGATAAGTTTTGCTTTTAATGATTACTTATATCTTGATTAAGGCATGGAAATCAAGACGAGTATAAGGAGATACTCACAATAAGAATCACCTATACGAGTGTTGAACTGGGGTCGGTTTTATGAGAATGAAAGAGGCTACATTCTCTAGAAACACTCATGAAAACCAGGAGCGTTCAAGGCCAAAATGAACACAACAGTGAGAACCACGATGTGTTAGAAGATATTTTGTATGAAATCTATTGTCTTGGCTTACACAAACGGCTGAACAATTCAAGTCATCGCGTCCATTGATTAGCCAGTAAGTCCGATAGGTTATCACTAGGGAAGGTTCAAAGCCGAAAGCTACCTATCGTGATGCAAGATATTTTTGACTTATACTCTTTTAATAAAGTCTGCATATTGTTGCATTTCCGTTGTCATCAAATTCCATTCATGTGGGGGATTGTTGGAAATGGTTATAAAATTCTGGGTGAAACTAGAATTTTTTCCTAAGTTTGGGCTATTTTTTAGGTGGGCCCCGTGCGTCGATTTTCATGGGTCAAAGTGGTAACGCGTTCTATGCCGCGTTGTGATTCACGTGGTATATTTGGTTGCTCAAAACCATTACCGAGTTAATAGGAAATTGAAGCAAAAGTATGCTCCATGGAAATAGAGTTTTGGTGTAAAATCCTTAAAGGTATTGAATAAGGCTTGTCCTACATTGATTTGGTGTGAAGTTTTGAATGAGTTTATAAGGCATGGGTTTGGTGCTTGGGGTGTGCCATAAGGGGTACCCAAGTGTTTTAGAGGGAGATGTTATGGGCAAAATGGGCTAGACCCATTGGACCCAAAAATCACCACGCGCGTCGCCACCGCCGTCCGTCTGGTCGGTCGGGCGGGCTAGGCTGGGCCTGGGCTTGGGTGCGGGTGTGTGGTTGGGTTAGGCTTGTTCGGCCAAAAAACATTTGAATTTAATTTTATTTAGAATTCAAATTAAACCGGAAATAAACTGGTCTGGTTTTACTGTACATCCAAACAGAGCCCTTTTCGGAAATAAACTGATCTGGTTTTACTGTACATCCAAACAGGGCCCTTCCCGCTTTTATCTGTTTAAATTATGAACCCAACAGATTCAAATCTGTTTGAATTCAAAACCAACAGGTTTCATACCTGTTCAATTCAAAACCTACAGCCATCTTTACATTTATAAATAGGACAACCCTCATTTGATGTATTACATTCAGAAATTTCGTATTTCACCTCTGCAAATCCTATTCTTCATTTTGCTGCATTTTATTTTTGTGAGAGAGAGTATAAACACTTAGTGTGTTCAACGGACGAATAAATTGTAGTGTTGCTTTTATTCGTTGATAGATCATTTCATCTTGGGAGATAGACGTCCACATTTTGAAAGCACTGAGGAGAAGACGAATCTATCTTAAGGACACAGTGTTAAACACTGGACTTGATCAGATTATAATTCAAAGAAATTAATCAAGTAAGTTATTTTGATTTATTTTCGGTGTTTTATTATTTATTTATATCAAATTTTAATTTTGTTTTTGTAACAAAATAAAATCTGTTTTTATTTATTTATTTTTATTTCGAGTTTGATTTTTGTAATCAAACAAATTCTCTCATTTCCTTTATTTCTTTTATATTCTGTTTGTTGTTAAGTACACAAACTGAATTAATTAATTACAGTGAAGATTCACTACAAGAATTTTCACTTTTGGCGACTAAATTTTTAGTCGCCAAAAGTCATATTTTAGTCGCCAATACTCTTTAGCGACTAAATTTTTTGGTCGAGAAATTAGTAGCCAAAGAGTAGTCAGGAAATATAATTGCCGACTAAACTGAATTTAGTCGCCAATAGGTTTGAAAATTAATTAAATAAATACACTTTTGCCGACTAATTTTTTTGTCGCCAAAAGCCAATTATTTAGTGGCCGAAAAATTTTTAGCTACTAAATTTTTTTAGTCGCCAAAAGTAAATACTAGTGTTTTGGCTACTAAAATTTTAGTCGCCTAAAGTCAATCTTTTTTGGCTACTAAAATTTTAGTCGCCAAATTCTATTTCTTTTGGCTACTAAAAATTTAGTCGCCTAAACTTCAACATTTTTTGCTACTAAAAATTTAGTCACCTAAACAACGATATTTTTGGCTACTAAATTTTTAGTCGCCAAAAGTTATATTTATTCTGAAACTTTGGTTTTTAGCTATAAAATATTTTGGTCGCCAAATGTTTGATTTTCTTTTGGCTAGAAAACTTTTAGTAGGCAAAGGTTTGATTTTCTTTTGGCTACAAAACATTTAGTAGCCAAATAGTTGTTTTTCTTTTGCCTATAAAAAATTTAGTAGCCAAATGTTTGATTTTCTTTTGGCTACAAAACTTTTAGTAGCCAAATGTTTGTTTTGTTTTGTTTTTTTTTTTCCCCCCTTTTTATTGGCTACAAAACGTTTAGTCGGCAAAAACATGATATTATGTTTTATTGTTAATATTATAATGTGTCCATAACCTGTCTGTATTCCATTCAACCTGTAATACGTATGTAAATAAAATGATACATAAATTATCAATCATTCCACAATCTGCATCCGTATATAAAAAATAAATTATTTTAACTATCCAAGTGCATATAAACGAGGAGTAGTCCAAACTAAAATAATAATTCCATACAATATATACAATCATACAAAAAGTAAAGCCCTTTATAAACAAAAATTACGTTTACTATACCATGTGAAATGACCATTTGGCAGGAGACGACAAAAAATATTATTACTTCTATACAAAAGTACAATTTCTTCTCCATACACAAAAATATCTCTGCAAGTCCATGCAGTGAAGTTATCTACAAAAAAAAAAAAAAAAAAAAAATTAGAATTGGACCCAAAAATACATAAAACCATCGGTGCTTATTAATTTATGTCAATGCCATTTCAGAGAGGATATTAGAACATGTGATAAAAATAATAACACACGTGTGTACGTTCACAAAATTAGCAAGTTTAAAACATTCCGTCAGTTGTCACAAGTTCTATTTATAATAGGAAAGCCGCCCGTGAGAGTCAGACGGAGGTTTGGGGGATGTTTGAAGTTTCGCCCCCGAAACGCCTTTTTCCGACTAAGTTTTGGGCGTATTTGTCTCTACATCCCAACTGTAGACACCCCATTTTTGACCTACCTTAAGACTCAGACATCACCGGTTGAGCGCTCGGTGATGTTGCATGTCGTGCTCGTTCAGAAGTCTCAGAGTCGCGGCCGTGCACCCTGCCTCCGGGCTTCCGAACTCTCTTCTGCGCCTTGTCTCGGTTTGCGAACCAGACTCGGTTTTCTCTGTTTTCTTTCGTGAGGGGAGGGAATGGTCCCGTAGACTATCTCCCAGTGGCCGTGAGCTACTTTTCGTGGTCGTAGGCCATTTCGCCCATTTCGGAGCCCGGTTCCCGGTTTTCGGAGCCGTCAGGCCGTGTGCCTCGGTTCGGGACCGCCCAACCATCTCCGATTTCTCCGGTTTTCGGCAAGTGCCTCTGTTTTCTCATTCTGAGGGACACTGGGGCCTCTGGTACCCACTTCGCGGCCGTACGCCACTTTCGGTGCTTACAGCCGATTTTCGGGACCCCGAAATGCCCGGTTTTGGCCCCCAACTTTCATTTTGTATCAGTTTTTGTTCATTTTTGGCAGGTGCCTCTGTTTTGTCATTATAAGGAACACTGGGGCCTCTGATGCCCGCTTCGTGGCCGAACGCCACTTTCAGTGCCTGCAGCCCATTTTCGGGACCCCGAACCTCGCGATTTGGGCCCCGAGCAATCATTTTGCATCGGTTTTTGTTCATTTTTGGCAGGTACCTCTGTTTTAGCATCAAGAAGATCACTGGAGGGTGGGAGGCCATCAATTGTTCTAAAAAATCAGTTTTGCTCCTCCGGCGCCCGTTTTGCTCACTTCTGGGCCAATGTTGAACACCCTGGGGATATTTTCTTCAAGCCGGGACTACATATTTGTGATGAGGGCACATGGGAGGACACTAAAAAGTGGAGGTCGGCCAGTAATTCAGATTTTCATTTTTGAGCCTCTTCTTCAAGTGCAATGTTATGACTCCTGTTTCAGTGTTGCCAAATTCCAACCTTGGAACCTTGTTCTACACACTGGGGAGGACACCAAAAAGTGGTGGTCGGCCAGTAATTGTTACTTTCATTTTTGAGCCTCTCCTTCAAGTGCAATGTTGTGACTCCTGTTTCAGTGTTGCCAAGTTCCAACTCTGGGGCCTTATTCTACACACCTGGGAGGACCCTAAAACATGGTGGTCGGCCAGCAATTTTTTTGTCCCATTTTTGGCCATGGCCGGCCGGCCAGGGGGAGTGGCTGGCCGACCAGTTGGGGTGGCCGGCCGGCCACCTTCAAGAAATCCACCTGGCCGGCCAGCTTTCTGCTTTTCACCTCTTTACAGCTGTCCAGCTGTTTTTCAAAATATCCCTGTCCTCCGGGGGATATTTTGGGAGGGAAAGCTTGGGTGCATTTCCCTCCCCTTTTACACCCTTTTTGTTCCATTTAAGGGGCTGGACAGCTCCTTCCCTAGGGTTAGAACATTTGATCTCAAGAGCTTCTCTCCCAAAACCTCCATTTCCATAGCCAAAAACCCTAAAAAGCTTCAAGTCCCTAGATAATTCCTTCATCAACCCTAAGCACCACCATCACCACCTCCATTCCAGCAGCAAAGAAGTGATTTTCAAAGGCTAAGGACCAGCAAATTCAAGCCAAGAAGCAACGAAAGACTTGTCTCCAAGGGTAAGTCACTAATTCCCTTTTTCTAGCACAATTTTGCATCAATTCTTTACCCTACTTACTCTCTGTTTTGGGCTCCGACCCCAAATGGTTTTAGGCTTATTTTGAGCCCCTATACAACTTTGTAGAAGGGCTCAACTCTGTTTGGTGTCTCCATGACACACCTCTTTCAATATCACTCTTTATGCCATTATTTTGCATGCTTTATTTGACTTATGAGTGATCTGATTTAGAGCCTGTTATAAACTGTGAGTGAGCCTATTTTGAGCCCCTCTTCAACATTGAAGAAGGGCTCAACCTAGTTTTCATGCTCCACATGCCACTTGCTTTGAATTCATGTTCTACTCCTATTTTGCATGCTTTGTTAGGCTTGCTTGGCTTCTGTTTTCAGCCTTCATCAGGCTTGAAAAGAGCCTTATTTTGGCCTTTTCTTCATGTTTTGTTAAGGGTCTTAGGCCATTTGATAAATTCTTTTAGTACTTCATGTTGTACTCCCTATTTGGTTCATTAATTTGCATGCTTTGTTAGGCTTGCTTGGCTTCTGTTTTGAGCCTTCATCAGGCTTATAAAGTGTCTTAAAATGACCCATTCTTCATGTTTTGTTAAGGTTCCAAGGTTGTTTGATGCATGCTTTTGGTACCTCATGTTATAGCCTTTGTTGGCTCATTATTTTGCATGCTATGTTTAGCCTATCTATATACTGAATTTGGGGATGTCATCTCTTGTAAATGTGCATAATTTTTTCCCCTCTTTAATGTTGTAGAACTGTTTTTTTTAGTTTGAGCATTGTAGATACCACTTGCTTTGTAATTTTCCTCTTTTCTCCCATTTTTGAAAGCTATTTTTGCCATACTTGTGATCATTGTTTGGCCATACTTTGTACTGAAAAAATGCTAGTTTAGGGGCTGCCTTGCTACTTTTTTACATGTTATGTCCATATTGTGCATGTTTAGTAGGGCTGTAGGCCGTTTCGGGTGCATAACATTGCATTTCGGGTATCGAGTGTAATTTTATCATAATTCGGGGGCTATTTGTGCATCATTTTAGCTGCTGAAGTTTGCATTTTCCATATGCCATATATCGCATCTCATTCGCATGCCATTTCAAGCCTGTATGCCATGCCTCGGTTTGCGTGCCCGTGGGCACGCATTTCGAGGCGCCTAATTTTCATCTCACGGCAGCCTATGTGAGTGCGGCTGAGGCTCTCTCATGTTGGCGTAAGCCCATCATCGCATTTCGTATGCCATTTCATGCATTCCTCGGTTTGCGTGCCCGTGTGCACGCATTTCGAGGCGCTTCGTTTTCATCCGACGACAGCCTATGTGAGTGCGGCTGAGGCTCTCTCATGTTGGCGTATGCCCATCATCGCATTCCGTTTGCCATTTCATGCATTCCTCTGTTTGCGTGCCCGTGTGCACGCATTTCGAGGCGCTTCATTTTCATCCGACGGCAGCCTATGTGAGTGCGGCTGAGGCTCTCTCATGTTGGCATAAGCCCATCATTGCATTCCGTATGCCATTTTATGCATTCCTCGGTTTGCGTGTTCGCGGGCACGCATTTCGAGGCACTTCTTTTTTTATCCGCCGACAGCTTATGTGAGTGTGGCTGAGGCTTTCTCGTGTTAGTGTAAGCCCGATTTGCATTTTCTATGTCATTTGCATTGCATATGCCATTTTAGTTCTGTTGCATTCCGTATGCCATTTTCTCGGTTTGCGTGCCCGTGGGCACGCATTTCGAGGCATTTCATTTTTGTCTCATTATATGTCATATTTCATGTCATCTCATGCTTGTATGCCATTTTCTCGGTTTGCGTGCCCGTGGGCACGCATTTCGAGGCATCTCATTTTCATAAGCATTGTGCATGCTATATCACATGTTAGCTGCATTTTATGCATACCATGCATATTGCATCGTGTTCGGGATAGGCGTTAGCCCGGACACGGGAAACAAGGCACGTTTCGTACTCCGAGTGACGGAACGAGTCTCAATTCCCAAGTCACCGACACTCCGGATCCTCGGCCATCATGCATCGAGTTGTGCAATTCTAACATTGAGTTGTGCAATTCGGCTCCTCGGCCATCGTGCATCGATATGCGTGATTGGTGGCACGAGGATCGAGGCATGCATATATTTGTGAAATACATTGCTATGCCCTTTTCCTGCTCTCTGTTGCAGCAAAATCAAGGATCAACAGCTCTTCGGAGTTTGGCACGCATTTCGAGAAAAAGTGCAAACAGAGGCTAATTGGGGCATCCCAGTGGATTTCCGCGCAAGGCAGCCCAACATACAACATACATCAGAAGCAAGGCGGTCCCTGGCTTGCATGCCAGTTTACAATTTTTCTTAGTTAATTTGTCAATTAATTAGAAATTTGTATATTTATTCGGACTGTATTATTCTTTCATTTTCGGACTGTATTATTATTTATTCGGACCCTCTGCGCGAGGGCAAACTTGTAATAAGTGTGCGTAAGTGTGATGTATGTCTTCCAACCCCACGTCTTTCTCCCTTTTATTTACCTGCTTACGATGGTTAGATATAGGGCATATTTCAATTAGCATACAGTATGACAGAATGTCTGCATCATTCATCTGTTTTGCATGCACCGGGCTCGGCGCATCATACTAACTGCATTTGTATTTCAATTCCAAGTTGAATACTTGATAGCTGTAGCATTTCATATGCAATGTTTAGAATAGCCGAGCCTGCTATAGTTGCATCTTTACATGTGTTGCATTAGGCAATTCTGTATATGTAGGATCATGCATGATTCCTAATCAGTTTTCTGTTTTGGCTTGGAGTACTCGGTGAGTTTTATGCTTTAGCATCCTTGCATGCGTGTGAGTGACTGCCATGAATAGCATGCTTACCATGAGGCTAAATGCTTACGTGATATAACTGCCTTGAATGCCTGTGGGTGGAGGTTGAGTTATCTGAATTGGGACAATTCATTGACTGTTTGTTTTAAGCCCACTAGATAGTGGCAAAATCATATTTTCTTAAGCCCACTCGAGGGTGGCAAATCCACGTCTTAGCCTACCTGCGGGTAGCACCATCAAACCATTTTCAAACAAACAGACATGAAGTGTTTTGTTCCAATTCAGGCGGCTCAGTCTATACTTGTATGCTGTGCGCATCACATAGTAACCTAGGCTAATAACCGGAATAAGAACTCACAATGTTTTCAAAGACATATATCATGGTTAGTAGAGGCCGGTCTTTGACCGAGCGAGAGGGGTGCTCACGATGTGACCTTCCCTAATCGTACCCAAGTTCCCGAACCAACTTTGGTGATGACGGACACGTGGCCTTTCGGCACCGAGTCAGGGTTTCCTAAATTTCCCATTTTAAATATTTAGGTGGCGACTCTGTTATCT